>CM053596.1:145936346-145957327 GCA_028646575.1 Pseudocheirus occidentalis
AGGCAGGACCTGTAGTCACTGGCACAAGAAGCCTAAGACATGCCCTTCCATTCCAGGTGTAGATCTCAAATTTTTAAAAAAGAAAAAAGGTATTTTTTTAAAAGATGAAAAAAAAAGAAAAAAAGAATCTGACTATAGAAAGTTATTGTGGTGACAGGGAAGATGAAGACACAGACTCAGAAGAGGACAAATATGTCAAAACACCTATTGAGAAAACCCCAAAGAAAAGTGAGAAGTAGTCTCACGCCCAGAAAGAACTCGTGGAAGAACTCAAAAAGAGCTTAAAAATTTTATAAGATAGGTAGAAGAAAAAAATAGGAAAAGAAATGAGAACGATGGAATAGAATTATTTAAAAAAAAGAAAAGAAAAGGCAACAGCTTGGAAAACTGCTTAGAAAGTAGAAGTGGCTGACTGGAAAAGCATATACAAAAATCCAATGAAGAAAAGAACTCCTTAAAGAATGCATTTGGCCAAATAGAAAAGAAAGCACAAAAGCTAATTGAGGAAAACACCACCTTAAAAGTTAGGATTGGGGGGCAGCTAGGCGGTGCAGTGAATAGAGCACTGACCCTGGAGTCAGGAGGACGTGAGTTCAAATCCAGCCTCAGACACTTGACACAAAAACTAACCATGTGACTTTGGGCAAGTCACTTAAACCCAGTTGCCCTCCAAAAAAAAAGTTAGGATTGGACAAGTGGAAGCTAATGACTCTATGAGACATCAAGAATCAATTAAACAAATTCAAACAAATGAAAAAGTGAAAGAAAATGTAAAACACCTCACGTGAAAAACAAAAACCTGGAAAAAAAAATCCAGGAGAGACAGCGTCAAAATTATTGGACTACCTGAAAGTCATAATAAAAAGAAGGACTTGGACATCATATTTCAAGAAACTATAAGGAAAACTGCCCTAATGTCCTGGAACCAGAGGGTAAAATAAACATCAAAAGAATACATTGATCAACTCAAGAAAGAGATCCCAAAATCAAAACTCTAAGGAACATCATAGTCAATTTTCAGGCCTGTCAGGTCAATGAAAAATATTATACGTGTTTAGAAAGAAACAATTCAAATATCAGGGAGTCACTATCAGGATTACGCAAGACTTGGCATCTGTAAAATTAAAGGATCAGAAATAAAAGAAGACTATATTCCAGAAGGCAAAGGAGCAAGGCCTATAACCGAGAATCCCTTACTCAGAAAAATTAATCATATTACATCAAGGGGGAAAATGGGCATTTGATGAAATAAAATGATTTAAAGCTTTCAGAAGGATAAGACCAGAACTAAATCAAATATTTAACTTCAACTATCAGTACCCCAAAGAAGCATAAACAGGGAAAAGAAAATATAAGGAATTCTATAGAGCTAAACTATTTATGTTCCTAGCCTGGAAAATGATACTTGTGATTCTTTAAAATTGTATCATTAATACTACAGCTAAAAGAAATATACACAGAGGGTACAGGAATAGAGGGAATTTGAGGGAATGACATAAAAAATTGAGGGATGACAAAGAGGAGCACAATGGGTGCAGAAGGAAAGGAATAGTAAAATGGGGTAAAATTTTCCACATGAAAAGGCATGAAAGATGTATTACATTGGAAGGGAGGATGGGAGGATGGAGCATCATTTGAACCTTACTCTCATCATATTGAATCAAAGAGAGATACACAATCAGTTGAATATGGAAATCTATTTCACTAGAACAGGGAAGCAGGAGGAGAGGAGATCAAGTAAAGGTGGGGAGAATGACAAAGGGGATGGCAGATCAAGGGAGATGGTAGACAGAAGTAAAACATGGGTGAGGAAGGAAAGGGTGAAAGGAGACAGAGGACAACAAGAGTAAGAATAAGATGGAGGGAAATACACTGGTAGTAATCATAACTGCAATGTGAATGGAATGAACTCTCCTATAAAATGGAAGGGGATAGCAGAGTGGATCAAAAAATATAATCCTACAATATGTTGTTTACAAGAAACACACTTGAAGCAGAGACACACACACACAGAGTAAGGGAGGGTCTAGAGCAAAATCTTTCACGCTTTGGCCAAGGTAGAAAGAAAAGCAGGGCAGCAATTATGATCTCAGACAAAGTGAAAGCAAAAATAGATCTCATTGGGGCAGCTAGGTAGCACAATGAATAGAGCACTGGCCCTGGAGTCAGGAGGACCTGAGCTCAAATCTGGCCTCAAACACTTAACACTTACTAGCCATGTGACCTTGGGCAAGTCACTTAAACCCAATTGCCCTGCCTTTCTCCCCTCCAGAAAAGCAAAAAAAAAATGATCTCATTAAAGGAGACCCATTAAAACTACATCTTATTAAAAGGTACCATAGGTAATGAAGCAATATCAATATTAAAAATATTTGCACCAACTTCTAGAGCATCCAAATTCTTAGAGAAGTTAAGTGAGGTTACAGGAAGAAATAAATGGCAAAATTATGCTAATGGAGGATTTCAATTGTCCCTTGTTCAAATTCAATAAATCTACCCAAAAAAGAAAGAAACTAAGGAAGTAAATAGGATATTAGCAAAGTTAGATATGACAGAACTTTGGTGTGATTTAGACATAAAGAGTGACCACATAAGTAAATAAAACGAAAAAGGAATAATTACCTGACAGATCTATGGGTTGCAGAAGAATTCATGACCAAACAAGGGATAGAGAGTATTACAAAATGTAAAATAGATCATTTTGATTACATTAAATTGAAAGACTTTTGTATAAACAAAACCAATGCAACTAAGATTAGAAGGAAAGCAGAAAGATGGCAAACAATCCTTACATCAAGTATCTCTGATAAAGGCCACATTTCTCAAATATATAGAGAACTGAGTCAAATTTACAACAATATAAACCATTCCCTCAACAAATACATGATCAAAGGATATGAACAGAGAGTTTTCAAACAAAGAAATCAAAGCTATCTATAGGCATATGAAGAAGTGCTCTAAATCACTTTTTAAAAGTGATTTGTTTATTTACATTTAGTTTATAAGATTTAGTCCCACAGTCCCTTGAGTTTCAAATTTTCTCTCCTCCCTCTACCCCTGCCCATGGCAGCATGCAATCAAGTATAGAATCTGCAAATATTTTCACATTGCACATTACTCTGGTTGTATAGAAGGGTTGTAACCAATGGAGTGAACAATGGGAAAAAAGAAAGAGAACCAAACATGAAAAAGAATGGTAGCATTTAGATTGCTTCAGTCTCCATTTAAACTCTGTTCTTTCTAGATCTTTCTCTGAATGTAGATATCTCCTTCCATCCCGAGACTTGTAGATTTGTCTTATGACTGTGCATTGCTGAGAAGAGTCCAGTTTATCAAAGTTCATTGTCACACATACAATGGATCTGTGATTGTGTACAAATTTTTCCTGGTTATGCTCTTCTCACTTAGCATCAGTTTGTATAAGCCTCCCCAGGTGAATATGAAGACCATCTACTCCCCATTTATTATAGCACAATGGTATTCCATTAGCGTCAGAATCTTTGCCAGTTTGAATTTTCAAGGCTTGTAATGTACTTGGAATTCTTTAGAGCAGCTGTTCTCAACCTGTGGGTTATGTTCAATTTAAATACATCCTACATATCAGATATTTACATTACAATTCATAACAGTAGAAAAATTATAGTTATGAAGTAGCAACAAAAATAATCTTATGGTTGGGGATCACCACAACATGAGAAACTGTATTAAAGGGTCTCAGCATTAGGAAGGTTGAGAACCACTGCATTACATTCATATACCATGACTCGTTTAGTCATTCCCCAATTGATGGGCATCCCCTTAATTTCCAGTTTTTTGCCACCACAGAAAGCTGCAACAAATATTTTTGTACCTATGGATCTTCCTCCCACTTCTATGATCTCTTTTGAATACAACCCCAGAAGTGGTATTACTGGGTCAAAGTGTAGGCAATTATTTATAGCCCTTTGAGCATAGTTCCTGATTGCTCTCCAGAATGGTTATATCACTTCACAGCTCCACTAACAATGCATTAGTGTTCCAATTTTTCCACATCCTCTCCAGCATTTGTCATTTTCCTGTTTTGTCATCTTAGACAATTTGACTGGTGAGATGTGGCACCTCAAAGTTGCTTTGATTTGCATTTCTTGAATCAACAGTGACTTAGAGCATTTTTCATATGCTTATAGATATCTTTAATTTCTACCTCTGAAAATTGTCAGTTCATATCCTTTGCCCATTTATTGATTGGAGAATGACTTGTATTCTTATAGATTTTACTTAATTCCTTGTATATTTTAGAAATGAGGCCTTTATCAGAGATACTGGTTGTAGATAGTCTTTCCCAATTTCCTACTTCCCTCTTAATCTTGGTTACATTGGCTTTGTTCGTACAGAAACTTTTCGATCAGTACATCACTTTTAATTAGAGAAATGCAAATCAAAACAACTCTGAGATACCACCTCACACCTATCGGATTGGGTAACATGGCAGAAAATGAAAAAGATAAATGCTTGTGATGATGTGGGAAAATTGGCATTGTGAATTTATCTAACCATTCTGGAGAACAATTTGGAACTATGCCCAAAGGGCAATCAAACTGTGCACATCCTTTGATCCAGCAATGCCACTACTAGGTCTGTATCCCAAAGAGCTCAAAAAAAAAGTGAAAAGCATCTAAATGTGCAAAAATATTTATAACAGCCTTTTGTGGTGGCAAAATATTAGAAACTGAAAGGCTAACCATTAATTGGGTAATGGTTGAACAAGTTGTGATATATGAATGCAATGGAATACTATTGTGCAATAAGAAATGATGAACAGGCAGATTTCAGAAAGAAAAAAAAACCCGGAAAGTCATGTACAAACCAATGCAAAGTGAAATGAGTATAACTAGGAAAATATTGTACACAGTATAAGCAGCATTGTGTGATCATCAACTGTGAATAACTCAGCTTTTCTCAGCAACAAGTACAAAGGACTCATGAAGGAAAATGCTATCCTTATGGATGCAGATAAAGAACCGATGGATTCTCAATTCAGATTGAAGCATATTTTTACTTTACTTTATTCATTCTCATTTTTTCTTTTTGATCATTTCCCTCTTTCATAATTGTAACTAGCATAGAAGTTTTCACATAATAGCACATGTATAAACTACATCAAATTGCCTACCATTTTCAGAAGAGGGAAGGGAGGGAGGGAGAAAAATCTGGAACTCAAAATCTTGTAAAAATGAATGCTAAAAATTTTCTTAACATAAAAAGGGGTAAAATACTATTTTAAAAAAAGAAATGACAAATATTTTAGATTCAGAGAAATTAGGGAGGATTAGAATGAGCCGACATAGAGTGAAGTGAGCAGAAAAAGGAGAGCATACAATGACTACCATGATGCAAAGAGAAATAACTGTTGAATATTTCAGAACCCTGATCATCTCAGTTACCAATTATGACAGCAGAGGAATAATGATTAGATATCATTCCCACCTAGGTAGAGAGGTGATGGACTAGAGGTACAAAATGAAATATATATTCTTAGACATGATCAGTGCATTAATTTGTTTTGCTCGACTATATCAATTTATTAAGGCAGAATGTATTATATTTATTGTGCCAGTGGTATTTAATTTTATTATGTTTCATCCTTGCAAATAATTTACATTGTTTTACTCTCCAAATTAACTATAATTTTTATTTATTATTATTTATTTATAATTGAATGTATTATTTATCATTAAATTTATTAATAAACTATAATATAAAATTGATTAGATTATTTATTATTAACTTATGCATTAGTAAGTAGGAAAACAAGGAAGGAAGGAAGGAAAGAAGGAAGGAAGGAAGGAAGGAAGGAAGGAAGGAAGGAAGGAAGGAAGGAAGGAAGGAAGGAAGGAAGGAAAGAAGGAAGAAGGAAGGAAGAAAGGAAGGAAGGAAGAAAGGAAAGAAGGAAGGAAGAAAGGAAGGAAGACATGACATCAAACTATAGGATAGTTTGCTATATATAGGATATGACTCTCTTTCAGATCCAACAAAACCTTTCCAGTCTTGTAAATGTGGAATTGTTTTAGTATTTTTTAAACTAAAATGTAAGACCTTTTATTCACTTTGATATTTTTATACAACTGTGTTCTCATTGATGTGAGTATCCCAATTAATGGATCAGATGGTAATTTGTACACTACTGTTACTTCTCTGAGACTCTTCTTCCACAAAGGGTCCAACCAATCAACATACTAGGGACAGGGGAGGAGGTTCCTCTGGATTTTGTGGTACTATGCATATACCAGTGCAGACCCTTAACATAACTCAATGATTCCTTATTCTCATTACATGACTAGCCAGTCTTCTTTTCTAGGCATACAGCTTTGTGATATTTTCTACATCACTTCTGTAAGATTCTTCATTGCTTATATATTACCTCTTATTCATGCTCATCATATGCCTCTCCATGGCTCTTAGGAGACCTGTAGATTTAATTCCATATAGATTGTGGCATTGCATGTGTCATACCCATATTCCTTCAGTGAGAAGAATATTGTGGTCAACCAGTTATGTCTCTGTTTATAAGAGAAGTTCTGGAAGTCATTGAAAGCACCATACAATTTTCTACAGGCAACACAATGTGCTCAATTCTAAGTCTGGCTTTTTGCCTTACTACTAGGTCTGTTTAGACACTGAAATAGTTCTATAGATTAAATGAGATAATAATTGTTAAGCATTTACCACAGTGCCTGACACATAGTAAGTACTACAGAAGTGTTAGCTATTAATTATTAGCTAAGCAGTCGTTCTAATTACATACCAAGTATATAGACTTTTTCCATTTATTTCACCCTATGTTAATAATTAGATCAAACTTTTGAATGATGCTGATGCCTTTGCTTAGCTCTATCTCACTTAAATCCAACTCATATACAGTCAAGAAATCACCCCTGTGATGTCATCAGTCGTCTTCAAGAAAGAAGGACAAACAACAACAACAAGATCTAATCAACACAATGGCATCTGTAAAAGGAAATATTCCAAAGACATTACTATCTACAAAAAAAAGCCTTCTTCTATTAGGGCTCAACAAAAAACATTCTCTATGCTTTGGCATCAGCAGGTTATTTTACTGATCTGATTGGAGTTGCATCAATTGCACACATTTTCTCATTTTTTTCCTCTTCTTAAGAAATTCTGTATTGATTTTTATAGTTACTCTGACAAGTAAATAGTCTGACTATAGAGAAATTTCCAACTCAAAAATGACTCATATTGTTAACAACTTTTAAATGTGCTACAATAAAAGGAGTATTATATTTTGAGCTAGAGGTTATAATCCTGGATGTACCACTCACCTCCCTTAATAAACTGATTCCCTCCAATCTTTGTAGTCTTCTCTCCCCACCTCATACTTTATGATCTAGTGATACCAAATTTGCTAATCCTTGCACATGACACTCTATCTGTGAAGTGGGTGGTGGGATGGTGGGGAAAGAAGATAACCTAACAGGGATATGGTATAAAGAGAGTATGAGAAAGAAACAGTGAGTAAAAATAAAATGGAGCGAAATTCACAAATAGTAAGTACAACTTCGAATGTGAATGGTATATTTATAGCAGCTCTGATTCTGTCACTTTTCATTAACTATTCCCCATTCCTGGAATGTTCCCCCTACTTACCTTCACCTACTTCTTTTTCTAGCTTTCTTCAAGAATCAGCTCAAGTTCTCCCTATTATAAGACACCTTTCCTCCTCTCACTTATGCTCCCCGTTAGTACCTTCCCTCTGAGATTACTCTATAATATATCATATATGTACATAGCTCTTTTCCTATTGTCTCCCTCAATATAATGGGAACTCCTTGAGGGCAAAAATAACCTTGCTAGGTGCTAGGTTTGCCATAACTTATCACAGTTGGCATATAGCAAACATTTAATAAATGCTTGCTGACTAACTTACTGACTTACGTGACCTTGGTTAAATACTCTCAAGTCCTTTGACCTCAATTTTCTCATTTATATAGAGGGCAAAGATTTAGTAAGATAAACTCTAGAAACTTCTCTAGTCCTAAATTTATTGTCTTATATTTCTTTTATGTTTGTGGACTTTGTTCCATATTCCCAATTCATTTCTTGTAGAAAATTTTCACAATCTACCTGCACAAGTCTTCTTGTATATAGTTTAAAATATGCTTATTTCTGTCTCCTGAATTATGTTTTCTAACTTTTTCACATCTTTTCCCGTGTCCACCTTTGTCACCAAGTATTGAAGTATGTGTTGATTTAATTTGTAAGGCTTTCTCAAGTTCTTTGTAGAATTTCTTTACTATCTCATCCTCTGCCACAGATGTTGTCACATAAGCTGCAATTATCTTCATTATGGTCTTTTTGAAAATGCTTATGCTCAGCACTGGAATAAAAAATAATCATATCCTATGAAATTATTTTTCATGTTTTCTTTGAATAGATGAAAAAATCAAATCGACTAACTACTTTATTTGTCACTCCAAGGAGAATCTGTGAACTATCCTTCCATTTGACCATGGCTTCCTTTTGTCGTCTGTTTTCATTTATTACAAGGGTATAAACATATTTACAACTCCTATGTGGCTGGTACTTGAGCCTGCTGAAGGTGCCCTGCCTTAAAGTAGTTTCACAAATGCTTTCTATAAGCCATATTGTTTTATTTGCAAAAATGCAATTTATATGTAAAGGGTGGTATGTGTATTGCCTATATAGGTTATATGTGTCCAAATGAGTTTGTTTGGTTGTGGTTCACAAAGAAGCATGGATAGATGTTTCTAAAGTTTCCTCTACCCACTCTTCTCCAAGGGTTACTTTGATTCAGACACCTTCTTCAATTCAATTGAATTCAACAAGCACTTAATAAGTATCTACTAAAGGATCAACTCTGTCTTAGGTGTTATAGATTCAAAGAAAAAAATCCTGCCCTCAAGAAGCTTGCATGTCCAAAGGGAAAACATATGCAGAAATAAGTATATACTGGATATATACAAAGTAATTTTGTGTGACAGGGGTAAGAACTAACACTTAAGGCAATCAGGAAAGGCCTCATGGTGAATGGTGATAGGAACTGGGCTACACAGAGATATGGTCAGAAGAAAGAGCATTCCAATCACCAGGGAGAGACTATGCAAAATCATAGGAGAACAGATGGGATATCCAGAAAAGAAATGGAAAATTAAGTACATTAAGGCAGTAATGTGAATTTGTGGTAAAAAGACTAGTGGTGGATGAGTACAAACTGTGAAAGACTTTTAAAGGCCAAATAGACAATTTTATATTCATATAATGGATGTGGTAGGGAGCCACTGAAGTTCCTGGAATAGAGAAATTAAGAACATCATTTGACAGTTATATGAAGAATAGATTGGAAAGGAGAAGAGTCTTGAAGAGGGAGACAAATTAAGAAGTTATCACAATCATCCAATTGGGAGGCAAGGAGGGTTTGAACTAGGAAGGTGAGTGGAATAGATGTGAGAGATGCAAAAAACATGGCAACTAATCATAAAATGGAGGGAAGTAGGTAAAAACAAGTGAACAAGTGAAGATGATCCCAAGATTGGGAATGAGAGTGCATAGAAAGATAATGATGTACTTGCCATAAATGGGAAAGTGAGGCATGAGGCAGGTTGAATGGAAAAGTGATGTACACCCATATATAAGAATGGAATATACATAACAATAAATAAAAGGATATTTAAAAGGGAAGGTGATATGGCAAGAAGAAGAGTTAGGAAAGAGGCGGAGACAGAAATCAAATGGCAAGGGGTTAAGAAGTATATAGGAGGTGAGGAAGTGGAATTTATGAGAAAAGGTATTTTTTCCCAAGAGTTTGGCGATGAAAAGTTGTAATGGCAAGTGAATGAATACTTAGCACCTTGTTTCAGTTCAAGTGTCTTTGAGCCTTTCCCTGATTATATCAAGTCTTTGTTAAGGAATAGAAGCTGTGAATCCCACAGTGGGAGGGACTTGCCAAAGACAGGAACAGGAAGGACCTTAGAAATGGGCAGAACAGGGAGAAGCTAACAATGGATAAAAAGTTTAACATGGCTGGGACAGAGCAGAACTGAGAAAGAAACACTTGTGGTGGTCGGCACTCTGTTTGTGTTTGTGTTGATTTGTGTTTGTGATACTTTGTACAGAAGCCCAGGAATCTTACTCAAAGCACTGAAAGAGGATTTTTTTTTGTTTTTTACAGAAGTCCTAGATAAGGGTTTCAGAGATCCTGGGACTACTCTGATGATTTGTGTTGACTTCTTGGACCTTGTTTGTGGGTCTGTGTTGATTTCTATGCTAATGATTTGTGTTGACTTCTCAGATCTTGTTTATGGGTCTGTATTGATTTCACAGGCAGATAGTGAATTGATGATGGTGCTGGCAATGTCTGTGAATGTTGTTTTGGCTCTGTAAAGCTTTGTCTTCCCAGAAACAGAAACTGCAAAGGACTTGAGGTGTGGATACTGTGATCTTCAATATGGAACAGGAGCTGGATGAGGAACTGGATGAGGAACTTGATGAGGAGCTAGACGAGGAGCTGAGAGCTGCCTTCCTGTGGATCCATGTGACAGTTGGGTAGATTCAGGCAAGAGCCAGACCCATGGAAGAAGAACCATGGAATCTGGGAGCCAGACTCAAGTCAAGATGAAAAGACCTCTCCTTGTGCTCATAGTGATGACTGAGAAGATCGTGATTTACTGTGGCGTAGGGGTGGAACAACTTTATACTTTGTGCCTTCTACCCCTTAAGGATGATTGAGTTAAGGATTATTGGAAACTAATCTTCAATCAAGAAGAAAGAAGACTTTTTGACTGAGAGATTAAGACAATGGGACCTAGGGATGGGAAAAATTTGGCCTTTGTATTTTGTGTCCCTTAAGGAAGATTTCCTTTTAAGAATGATTGAGTTAAGGACTTACTAAATGGTATCTTTTGTTGAAAACTATATTACCACTTTAGTGATAAGGTGTTATGTTATAACATTGTGGATGCTGTACTATGGTTTCTGTGAATGTTTTGCCTTGGTTTATTGCTGAGTAAATAGAGAGTTCACTATACTATGTAATCAGAACCTTAAAGTTATTCACAGCAGCAGTCCTCAGGAGAGCTGCTTGTGCTTGGCTTTACAAAAATAGAAGAGATACAAGATGATAACTTGAACAGAGTGAAGTAATGAGTTTGGGTTTTTTTAAGTATGAAGGAACTCTGGACTAAATTGTAGGCAGAAGGGAAGTTGCTGAATGGAATTTTAATAAATGTGTGTTAGATTGAATTGAATTATTGAACTAATCCAAATTCTAAAAGGTTTACCAAGTCTTTAGATTTTGCACTAACAGAAAATTGAGATCACGCAGTAGAAGCAAACCCCAGTGGAACATATATGACCCAGGGTAACAAGCATCAGTCCCTCCCTAAATATTAAGGAAATAAATCTTGATTTTTTTATATTTTTCTGAATTGAGCAAATATAGAGTTTTGCATATACACAAAGACATAGAATTGAACACCTAGAGTACAATAAAATTGCATAGAATGCATTTTTAAAGCAGTGAATACATATTGATAGTGTGAAATCAAGAGACAAAAACCATCTGGTTGTGATTCAACAGTGTTAATCATATAGAGATTAAAGGAGTAGTTATTATTTGATTCTACAGATATCAGAGATCCCATGGCAGTGAAATTTATAGAGCCTTGAAAACACTTGCAGTCTTTTAGCAATGTAGAAACAAATGAGCTTAGCATTTATAAAGCAAGAACAACTGGATAAATATGAAGCTATCAGGTTATGTATTTCCTCCTCTTCTCTCTTGCCCCAAGTAAACCACTATTCTAATAGGTTGGCTCCATTTTGCTCAATCTCCCCAGTAATTATTGTGCCCCTCCAATTCTATTCCACTAAAGTTGTTCTGTGGACATTTTTAATGCTATTTTCACTAAGTATGTTTTGTATCACTTGTCCCAGACACAAAATTTGCCATTTACAGCTCTGATGGAAATGATTTCATCTGCAAATTTATACAGGGAAATAATTGGCCTCTTCTTTGTGGTTTTCTAATGTTTTAATTTTGGGGGTTTTCTACAGAGCTATAACTAGAACAGGACTGGAAGGCCTTTGCCATGAGCCACAATGATCATAAAAGTACATTTTTACCTTGAGAGGAGCTGTCATGATAGTCAACACTCATGGAAACCACTTTTCATATGATGACTGCCATCTCAGTGCCTTTTCACCATCTCACCTCCTATTTCTGTGGCATTCCTTTAGGGTGATTTTTTTCCCCTCATCCCCAACTCCCATGGAATAACAGTTGTACTGGCCCATCTTCCAAGGAGACTACCCACAGTCAAATAGTCCTTTGTGCCTGTCCCCTCAGTCACATCTCCACCTCTCTCTAGCCTGAGCTTCTTATTGTTAGGTTCTATGATCTCCCTTGAAATGATCCCTCCTGTTTTTCTATTGACATTCTCCTCTGATGTTTCATCACCATGTTGAGGTTACCATGAAATCTCAGATTTGGAAGAAACCTCAGAAGCTATCTATTCAAACTCACACAGGGACAGCAATGCCTTCTATATCATACCTGACAAATGGACCATCCAACCTCCTCTGGAAGATATCCAGTGATGGTGAACCCATTACCTCTGGATCCAGTATGTCACACTCTAGAACAGTACTTTTCAACCTGTGAGTCGCAACCCTTTTGGGGGTCAAATGACCCTTTCACGGCGGGTGCCTAAGACCATCAGAAAACATATATTTCTGATGGTCTTAGGAACTGCTCCTCTATCCATCTCCAGGTGAGTCAACCCACATGCAGGTACACCCACATATGAATATTAAAGGGTTGCAGCATTAGGAAGATTGAGAACCACTGCTCTAGCATATCTCTATCAGAGGTTACTTTCTTACCTCATACCTAAATCTGCCTCTCTTCAACATCTAACTACTACTCCTAGTTCTGCTCTCTGGGACAAAGCAAAATAAATCTATTTCCTCTTCTATGAGACAATCTTTCAAATACTTGAGGACAGTTTTCATCATCCTGTGCCTGGTCCCCAAGAAAGTTACTTCACTGTTGAGCTTTAATAAAGTAGGATAGTGTAGCTTAGTGGAAAGAACTAGAATCAGATAATTCAGATTCAAATCCTTGATCTGATCCTTATTCATTGAGAAATTAGGAATATTAGATGTTGAAAGGGGCATTGGATCTAGAGGTAAAGGGTCTGACTAAATAGTGACTCTGCTACTAGCCACTTGTGTGACCTTGGACAAGTAGAGATGGGTTTTAGTGAGGGAGTTATTTTATCTTTCATTTCCTTAAATGTAAAAATGGATTTGGAGTGCATAATTTCTAAGATTCTTTCAAATTCTAATTGTTCTTTTCTGATAAGGACCAATCAAACCATTTTTTTAAAAAGGATTTCCCTAGAATAAGGCCTTAAATTTCCCCTCAGAAGTGAGTATACTCTATCTTGATGTCAAGTACAAAGGCTGTCTGTGCCTCTTTTATTACATAAGAGTTTATCATTCTAGTACCCTGTTATAGATGAGACTATCTATCCTTAAGTTTTTATGTAGAAGAAAACTCATTGGTGGGCACAGAATCTCTACAACATTAGCTGTCATTAAAGTCCAAATCAATGAACTGTGAGGATGAAACACATTCCCTAATTTTCTCACATCTCAAAAGCGCTAACTCTTTCATTTTAGAAGATATGATCATTTTCCCATTTCCCATAGAAAACCAGCAAAGAGCATCAGAATGCAAATATGAAGCAACAAATCAGAAGTTTGTGCAAAAATCATCAGCTTACTTCATCAAATTTTTATGTCATCATCCAAAAGGTAATGAAGCTGTAAAACTATCCTTTCAGTATGAAAATGTATTATTTTTAAAACTATTCAAGAGTAACAACTGATGAAGGAGTCAGAAATTCATAGAGTTTAGACATTTTAAATAATAAAAACAATAATAACACATTTTATGATGTTTTAAAGCTTATTATTCATCCTCCACCCAAAGACATTATGTAGATCAGGCACTATTATACCCATTTTAAGGATGAGGAGACTAAGTCAAGTAGCTTTCCTGGAGTCAGGCAGTTAGTAATTATCAGAAATGAGACTTGAACCCAGGACTTCTTATTTTGAGAAAGGTGATCTTTTCAGTATAACATGCTCAGGAATGATGAAGAAGAAGAAGAAGAAGAAGAAGAAGAAGAAGAAGAAGAAGAAGAAGAAGAAGAAGAAGAAGAAGAAGAAGAAGAAGAAGAAGAAGCTTTTAGAAATCCTTTAGGCTGTTAATTTGTCAAAATAGCTCACTGTCTTATTTCCCCAGTTGGACATTTTACTACTATCCAAATTAGGAAAGATGTGGGCATGGTACAAATCATGGGAGAGGGGGAATTGTAATTTTGACAATAAAGGATTCATGAATAAAAGAAATGAAGGGGTACTACATAATGGACATGAGGTGAAGGTGGAGGGGGGAACCATACATCTTCAAGAAGACAAAGAATTATTACATGGAAAATAGATCCAGCTGCTCCCTACCTCCCCTGGGGACAGGAAAAAAGTAAATGGCTTTAAATTCACAAAGAAAAAACTTTCTGGCGGTGTCAAGAGACAATTGTCCAGGTTAGTGAAGATTTTAGTTTCTTTCCCTCTAGCCTTTAAGAATGGCCTATATATACTTGTCATCAGTCTGAAAGGATCTAGATATAAAATATCTAAAAGTAATAAAATACACTAAATGACCCCTTAAGGTACCTTCCAGCCCCATGGTTTTGTAATTCTGTGATTTTCTTTTCATCCACAAGCCACTATGCACTAGAATATTACGTGCCATTAGATGTGTGAATTTCAGGTACCGAATTTAAATATATCTATGAAATTCATTCATGCACATGGATTTCATTAAGCTCAGTGAAGCAAATAGAATCTGTTGTTATGAAAAGACTTTTGACAGCTCATAATTACATAAAAATAAATGCATCAGCTGAAGAGTGGAATGAAATTAAGACGTCAGCACTGACAGATCTGATAACTAAAATTTTCAAGACACTTAAGAGCTGAGTACTTTTTTCTAATTTATGTAGTTGTATTGAAATGGTAACCATTAGCTGTAAAATGACTTACAGATAATTATTTAATTCTTAAAACATCATGAAGATTTTTAATTTTTAGAAATTATGGACTGAATTTTTCTCTATTAAAAATGTACTTTGCTAATTAAATCAGGAGAGTCTAAAATGACCGTGAGAAGTCAAATTACTTTCATGCTTGGACCAATTTACAGAATAAGGAATGGTTGCTTCAGTGTTTTAAAATGAACAATTACATAAAGTTCAAGTTAAAAGGGATAGTTATGTAAGTTATAAGTTCACTTAAAGGTTGGTAATTGGCAATTTGACAACTCTTAACTATTTTGTTTTTCTTTTTAAGTACCATTAAGTTTTAAGAAGGAAAAACAAATCAAGAGGAAAAAACCTAAACTTTTAAAATGTATTATTAAGAACATAGGATTCCAAACTACCCAAAATGAAAAATGCTATCCACCTCCAGAGGAAGAACTGATGAACTCTGAGCACAGATTGAAGCATGCATTTTTTTCCTTTTTAATTTTTCTTATTTGTGTATTGTTTTCTTCTGCAACATGACATATGGAAATATGTTTTACATAACTCCACATATATAATCAATAATATATTGCTTATCTTCTCAATGGTTCATTGGGGGTGGGAGGGAGGGAGAGAATGTGGAATTTAAAATTTTCAAAAGTGAATGTTAATTTTTTGCATATAATCAGGAAACATTTAAAAAATATTTTAAAAGACCATATGACAAAATAATAACAAAACCATAGGCAATATATAGAATTGATTAGACACCTGTACAAGATTAGGGTTCTTTTCATTTCTAATATCAGATACAACAGGAAAATTATTACCAATTTGGAATATTAAATTCAATTTCTGATTCAAACCAACACAGAAAAACAGGTGCTACATCAAGCTACTGATGCTAACGTCAATTCCCTGACCACCTTATGGTCAATCTAGTACAAGCAGAATTGCAACATTTTTTGCCCCATTTCTGAGTCCTTTGACAAAGTCTCTTAAGATATCCTTATGAATAAGATGAAGAGAACTAGAATAGATGATTGGGCCAACGAGAAGATCCAAAACATGATGGATTAATCCTCCATCCCTGACTAGCTTTTCAACATCTTTATCAAGTCAAGTCAACAAAAATTCATTGTGTCTACTATGCAACAAGCACCATGTTAAACCCTAGGGGTACAACGAAAGGTAAAAGGCAGTCCAAATTCTCAAGGAGATCATAATCTAAAGGGAGACATAACATGTAAATGGCTATGTTCAAAAGATATACACATACATGTGTATATACATACATATATGTATATATGTACATGCATATATATATATATCAAAATTAGTGTAGTGTCAGAAGGAAGACACTAGCATTAAAGAGGGCTAGGAAAGGTTTTCTTCAGAAAGGGGACTTTAGCTATGATGAAGGAAGAAACTTACTAGGATGAGAAAGCATAGATTGTTCGTTAGATTTGCAAGTTACACAGGTAAGTCAAGATCAAAAGTCTAAGATATGTTCAAATTATTGGGCATTGCAAATAGTATGGAATTTAATAGGAATAATTATAAAATATTATGTTTGAGTGCCTCAAATCCCAAGATTTCTTAAGTACAAAATGGGGGTTTATAGCTGGTCAACTGTTCATATAAAAATGTAGAGATATTAGTAGAAAACAAGCTTATTAAATTTCAACAATCTTGGATGAGTTGCAATAATAGAGACATGTAACAGAGATGATATTTCTGCCATACTTTCTCCCCTGAGCATACTTCATCTGAATAATTGTGTTTTGTTTTAAGTAACATATTTTAAGAAGGATGTTCACAACTTAGAATGAATACAAAGGAAGATCACCAGTGTGCTAAAATGGCCAGTGAGAGTAACATAAAAATTGGTTACAGAACTAGGAATGTTTATTCCAAAGAAGACTAAAGGGTAGCAAATAACTATCTTGACATTCTTGAAGGGATGTCATGTGGAAGAGTGATTAGATTTTATCTGCTTAGCAGAATTATAAATGATAGACAGAAAATTTGGAATTAAATTACAAGATATATCATGTGTTTCCCTTTTCCATACTCCTTACAACAGTGAGTCTAGGAAATAAAAATTCAGAACCACATACACACAAACACAAAACAAGAAATTTGTTTTGAAACATGACCTATTTAGTTTTGACACAATTATTTTTGTTGTCTTCCTGCACAGTAGTAGAATAGAAATATTATATTAAACCACCAAGCCTTGACTTATACAGAGTGTGTTCAGTATGTTCAGGTGTGTGGGCACACCCAGCCCCTGTTTCAGGTATGCCTGTACCCATCACTATGTTCATGTTTATGGCAACATAATCATATTTTCATATTGGTCATTCCACTCATATCACATGTAGACACATCACATGAATAAAATGCTTAACATATCATTAATGCCATCTCAGTTTTCTGTACCCTTTGGCCACATAAAATTTAGATCTAGCTAAAATCATCATATCTTCTGTTTAAGATATGCTTTCCACTGAGAACAAGATAATTATATATATATATACACACACACACACACACACATATATATATATTATGCTATGTAGTATTTAACTATGAGAACATGAATACATGTATTCATGAATACATAAGCTATGTGTATTCTTTCCTCCTCTCTAATTAATATATTCTCTGTAATGATTAAATTTGTAAAGGAAAAGGGAAAAATTGATCATTTCAAGTAAAACTGGGCAGCATAGACAGATAATCTGCATGTTTCAAAAAAAATCTTATTTTATCCCAGCTTCAAAGTCATTAATATTTTCATCATTTTGCCAGAATCATTCAGATATGTTAATCCATTTTTATCTTTAATACATAACCTTTCTTTAATAGTTTCTAAGTCTTCCAAAACATCCAAAAATCTAATATACCATGAGAAGCCATTTCGCAATGAGGCTGAAATCTAAGTCTCTCTTTTTGCATTTGTAACTCATAGACATATAGAAGATTATAAAATGATTAGTATACTCTTGCTATTTTTATTTTCAGGTGCATCTGAATTTTTACATAGTTTTTCTTAACCACAAATAACTATGTTCACAATACTAAGCAAAGCATAGTCAAAAAATGTTTTAAAAGAATAAGCCCATCCTGACACAAAATTCTGTATTTGCTACTATACACAAAGCAAACTGTTTCTTGCAACTATTCACCATGTTTGCTTCTACTAGATCAAATTAGCTTGAAGGTGCACTAGTAGACTGGCAAAGAGTGATAACAGCCCTCCTAGATTTTCAACCATCATTCAACAAAAATTTAAGTTTCCTTTTCTTACATTTTGTTATCTCATATCTTTGAATGGTTCTTATACAAAAAGTATAAGGCAACAATATTAGATGAATGAGGAAAAAAACACAAGAAATTAGGATATTAGAATCTGAATATTTCCTGTGAGCAGAATGCAATAGGTATTTGTAAATTACATGGAAAGACACATGCTTTTCTATTTCATTAGCCCATTAAAAAATCTTAATAGAAACCATACTATTTGATGAAAAAGCATGACAAAACCATGAAAAGTCATGACTAGACAGATAGTATTTAGAGGTCCCAAAAACAGGTCTTTCCTTTTTATGGAGTAGTTGCATTATAGATGAATTCAGGAAATTTGCTTTGTTTATTCTCCCTAATTCTACACTCTATTGGATACACATGGTTCCTCACAAATCCCAGATATATATGTGTATGTACAAATGCATGTACATATATAAATAGATTAGATATAGATACAGATACAGATATAGATATATATGGTATATGTTTGTGTGTGTTGTGTGTGTACATATATAGTATATAGAGATGGTTGGAGAACCTCAAGAGAAGTGGTTGAAAGAGACAAACTCAGACTTTGGATTGGCTACTGGGAGCCATCAGAGTCACAGATTTGTGGAGAGCTGGCTTGATCATGCCCCTAGACTTCCAGTGATTGAAATCTCAGAAAGTGCTAAGAGGTCTCTCTTCAATGAGATCATTCTATCTCCTGAGTTGAACTAAGATGTTACCTTGCTCTCAAGAAATCAGATCTTTTTGTTCTACTTTAATGTATAAAATTTCCTGGTTTCCACTTATTTTCTACTTTGATAAAGAAATATATTATCTATTTATCTGGTATAACATGGTGTTTTCTTGTATAACCAGCGTTTGGTGGGAGGGAACTAAGCTGGCAAGTGTACATTATGTTCCACCCTAGCCCTTAAAGAGTTCAGGGAAAGTGACCCTAAACTACAAATATTTGAAGTGACATATAGAAATAATTCTAGACACTACTATCCACTGCTTTTGGATATAGAAGGAGAGATTACGCAGACACAGCAGACCTAGATTATTGCTGACCTTCTCTGGTTAGGCTGCTGATGACATAGGTACTCTCCTCCTCCTCCTTTTCATCCTTCTCCTCCTCTTTCTTCTCCTCTTCCTCCTCCTTTTACTACTCCTTTTCCTTCTCATCTCAGTAAACCATATGTTAGGGCAGAAAAGAGGGTAAATAAATAAGTATCTATATAGTTCTTACTATGTACTAGAAAATTTACTAAATACTTTATAAACACTATCTCATTTTTGTCCTTACAACAACCTTGCAAGGTGGGTGTTTCAATTACACTACATTTTATACTTAAAAAAACTGATGTAAACAGAAATTAGGTGACTTGCATAAGTCTTGTATTTGAAAGTCAAATTTCCTCTTCAGATATGGTGTTTTCATCAAGAATGCTTAAAGAAAGTCTTTTTTTATTATTTTTATTTTTTTTTTTTGCTTTTTGGAGTGGGAAAGGCAGAGCAATTTGGAATAAAATGACTTGCCCAAAGTCACAGGCCTAGTAAGTGTTAAGTGTCTGAGGATGGATTTGAACTCGGGTCCTCCTGACTCCAGGGCCAGTGATCTATTTATTGGACAACCTAGCTGCCCTGAAAGTCTTCTTTTTCATTGAATATCCATTCCCCCACCAAAAAATATTATATTCAGTTTTACTGGGTAAGTATTCTTGGCTTTAATCTTAACTCCTGATAAGCTCAGGGTGGAGTCAAGATGGTGATGTGGAAGCAGCAAGGTCCCGCAGCTCCCACACCACCACCCTAAACACCAAAAAAATATGAGCCCAGACAAAGTCTAGGAAAGTCTAGGACTCTCAGACTCACAAAAATATAGAAAACACATCTCTTGCTGAAGGCAGCAGGGAGCTGGCCCAACCTGAAGTGAGACCGCAGCCAGGCCCAGGGCAGTGGGAAGGAGCTGAGCTGAGCCAAGCTGCGCAGTAGGCAGTCTGCAGAGGAGAAGAGCTACAGCCTCCAGCACCTCCACATCTGCCAAGGCGTGAGGAACGGGGAGGGGAGAGGGGCAGCTTGCACCAGAGAGCAGCCCAGCCCAAAACTACAGCTGGGGCCAGGAGGAGTGAGCCTCCCAAGCCGCAGCTTGAGTCTACTTCAGAGATCTATTGCACCTGAGGGAATCTTCACATATGCAAACCTGGATTAGAAGGTCAGTGAAAGTGAAAGTGAAACTTTGAACATTAATTTGGGGGAGAAAAGCAGTTTGGTCAATCTACCCCCAGGGCAAGGAAGCAGTCGGGGAGGGGAACTACTGGAACCAGCAGCAGCGGCCCCCACCAGGCTGCTTCAGAGCCCCTGGCCTGCGGACTCCACAGGGGGACTGAATCAATTGATCAGGGCCAAGTGCTCTTGCGTTGAGCAGCCTGGATCCAGATCGTGGCTTTGGGTGGTGGTCCTGGGGTGTACTTTCAGCAAGCCAAAGCTGAGGGGGACTTGCAACACCCCCCTAATAGCTCCGGCAGCTGGGAAAACCCCAGCAATTTGGAACAGAGCTTTCCCCCC
>CM053596.1:145963864-145995050 GCA_028646575.1 Pseudocheirus occidentalis
CTCCAAAAAGCAAAAAAAAAAAAAAATTAAAAAAAATGCTATTCACATCCAGAGAAAGAACTATGGGGTCTAGATGCCAATTAAAGAATACTATTTCCTGTTATGTTGGTTTTGCTTTATTTTTTCTTTCCTGTGTTTTTCCCTTTTGTTCTGATTCTTCTTTTGCAACATGACTAAACATAGAAATATGTTTAATGAGTCTTTATATGTATAACCTATATCAGACCGTTCACCATTTTTGAGAAGGAGGGAGTTGAGGGAGAGAGGGAGAAAAAAACTTAGAATTAAAAATCTTATAAAAGTGAATGTTGAAAACTATCTTGTTATTGGAAAAAATACTATTAAGAGAAAAAACAAAACAAAGAAAGGAAGGAAGGGAAAGAGGGAGTAATTGCAGGAAGGAAGAAAGGAAGAAAAGAAGAAAGGAAGGAAGGAAAGAAAGAAGTGAGGAGAGGATGGGAGGGCAGGGGAAGGGAGGGGAGGGGAGTCGAAGGGAGGAGAGGAGAGGAGAGGAAAAGAGGGGAGGGGAGTGGAGAAGAGGAGAGGAGAAGAGAGGAGGGGAGGGCAGAAAAGACCACTAGTGTAAGTGTGTCAAATACTGCCCTGCTATCTATTCCTCCTGTGGTCTTAGGCAAGAATGTTAACTATTTTGGTCTTAATTTCCTCATCTAAAAAAGGAGGAGGGCTTGGATCAGATAACCTCTGAGGTCTCTTCTATCTTCAAAAACTACAATGATGGTGCAGCTAGGTGGTGCACCCACCCTGGAGTCAGGACAACTTGAGTTCAAATTCAGCCTCAGATACTTAACAGTAGTCATGTGACCTTGGACAAGTCACTTAATCCCAATTGTCCTGCCTTCCCCTCTCCAAAAATATATATATATATAAAAAAGAACTGCAACAAATGTCCCTTCAAACACATACCTTGTTAGTGACTTGTGGATGAGGGATAATCTGGTTTCAATGTTTTTCCGGTAAAACCTTGTTTTTTTACAGTTTTTAAAATAAATTTTCAGTTCTAATTCTTTTGTAAACTTGTAAATCATCAAAGAAGAGGTCAAATGAAAATGTGAGGTCAAGTGAATTATAAAATATGGTCCGTCTTATGAGAAAGTTAATATAATAAGAGATTCCAGAATTCAGACAAGGTTATGAACTTTTTCTCGATCTGACTAGGTTGCTGAGTTTGGACTTCTCAATTTTCTTCTTTAATGGAGAAAATAAATCAATATTAAGTTAGTCACAGAGGTGTACTACTTCTAGCAAAGATCTCTATCATGAAGTTAAGAGGGCAGGGACCTATTGTTGTTCAAACTATGAGTTCCCGAGTGAATTAGGTTTAAGGCTTGATATTTGAGAAAGACATCTAACCAGCATACCCAAAGTTAAAGAAGTAGCTTTTAGTCATCAAAATGTATCTTCCCTTGGGTAGAGCACCTTCTGGTAAGAGGAGAGGAGGGAAGATTGGACAACAATAGGCCCCTACTCTCCTAGCCCAGAGTGAATGTAAATGGCAAATAGAATAGTAGTAGTGAATAGTAAATACTGTTTCTCTTTGGGTCAGGAACCCTGAGAGTCTTCACCTCCCAGTTTGATCCTTTTTTTTTTAAATTAAAGGTGATATCCCTGAAGTAACTATTTAAAGAGGCATACTCAGTGAATGGATGTAACCTCAATCAAAGTGAGAACCTGGAAAGACCTTAACCTAAAAGGGTCAGGGTGTCACATTGCAAGTGAGGCTGGTGACCTTGCCCAGTCCTCCCTCACTCAAATCAAAGTCAACTGTAAATCATGTCATCATCTCCCATATGTCATAGTCCTCTTCGAGAATGAAGGACAAATACAACCTATCATGAAGCACAAATAAGAATATGTGTAGAGAACATATATAGGGGGTATCAAATCATCTTCCTATGGACACAGCTGTACCATAGATATATTTTTCAGTATTTAATTAGGTTCACATTTACAGACATGGTGTTGGGTCTCCTAGCTTTGGTCAGAGAGAGAGAGAGATGTTGGAATTGAAAGGGGCCTTTGAAAAACATCTATCTGACCTAGAGGAATTCTAGCAGAACATAAGTTTCTTGAAGTCCAGAACCATTTTTAATTATCTCTTCATAAACCATTTCAGTGTTTTTACTAAGAAAATCCCAAATAGAGTCACAAAGAGTCAGAAATGACTCAAACAACTGAACAAAAAAAAATTGAATTTCATCCTCTTCACGAAACTGAACCCCAATGAGGTTAGATTTTTAGAAATGGGTCCTCAGTGCTAAAACCAAGGCTAGAGTTCAAGATTCAAGATTGCTTAATCTAGTGCTCTTTTTAATACCTTCTTCTTCCTAACCCTTCAAAACCCCCTTCCACAGATTCATATTAGAATAATTCATGTTATTCCATTTCTCACTATCAGAATCTCTCTGAGAACTCACTGCACTTTAACATCTGGTACCAATTAGATTCCAAATGTTCCATTTCACAAACTTGTTGAACTAAATCAAAGTTAAGTGGAAAGAATTTTCAAAATGAGTGATTTAGTCAGAGGTGCAATAAAGTATAATTTTTCTTTCCTTACCATTTTTCCTTCCTTTTTCCCTATTTTCATAACTTAAATACTAGGATACTCAATCAGTAGTTCTAATTAATATGAATGAGATTGGAGAAGGGTAGAAGAAGACAGAAAACACAAATTTGGAAACAAATAAAATATTTTCCCTTTCTGTCTTTTTGGAATGGATATACTTGTTTACAGGAGACCTGTTCATGGAAGCCCTTTAGCAATCAATGTGTTGTGATTTTATGGACTTAAGTTCTTGAGGCTACTAATATTTTATGAAAAAATCATTGAGACATATTTTCCAACATATGGCTTCAGTGCTTCCTTTTAAGCTCTCCACTTCATAATGGGTTATTTCTTCAAATTTATATTCCCATTGAGGAGCCAGACATGATAAAAGAATTATGGTGATAATGATAGTATTTAAATAAATTTTGAAGGCTTACAAAACTCTTTATATGTGTTATCTCATTTGATCACCAAAACAACCCAGTGAGGTACTTAGGTGTCTCCATTTCACAGATGAGGAAACTGAGACAGAGAGCTAAAATGACTTGTCCAAGGTCACTCAGCTATGAAAAAGTCTGGGATGGAATTTGATCTCAGGGATTCCTGACTCCAAGTCCAGTACTCTATCCACTGTTCCAACTACCTTCTCAATGCAGAGCAATGTGAGTCTGATTAAAAATATGTTTCCCCAAAGTATATCCTCTAAGAACATGAGAGCATGTGCACTTCTGTGGGATTCTGTAGAGGGCTATGGACTGGCATGTTATGAATAGAAGAGTTATTAAGCTTTAGGAAAGAAAGATAGCATGGTCTTGATAGAAGGATCAAATGAGGAGCCATTTGCTAGTCCAATAAGAAAAGGCAAATGTCTATGTACTAATAGTTCCTCTGAGGCTAAAGCCGAGGAAGATTGAGAAGGCAGGGACCTATTGTTGTCCAAACTATGAGAAGGGTCAGAAGAGCAGCAGGAAAGGAAAAAAGGCCACCAACATCAGAGTGAACCAATCTGAGGAGACACCATTGTTTGGGGCACCTGAGCAGATTCAAATTTAGACAACTAATGCATGTATAATGTGAATTATGAATTCAGCAGTGTGAACTAGTTTGAAGACATCTTACTGACAACCTGACTGTTGGGGTTTGCTTTTTTTCTGTCCCAAGAGGTTCTAAGTTAACAAAAGCTGATTATCCTCTTGTTATTAATTTTGGGATATTAATTAATCCAAACCCAGCTGCCTTCTGCCTGATAAAAATGTACTTTATTTCTTTATTTTTTTTAAATTAAGCTCTAGATTCATAACACAAATCAGTCCAAGTCTTATTTTCTAGACGAATTTTACACAATGCTAACCTCATTTCTCTTAGAGTTGTTGAATAAAGTTGTCTCCCCACCCCCAAAAAAACCTGACTTTGATAACATAACATTCATACATGTCAGGAACGTTTTTACTCTGGAAAATCTGTGGGAGCAGCAAAGATGTTTCTATCACTGCATGAGGGCAATGGAGCGGCTCTAATCCATACTGATAAAACACAGATGGTCTCTGCAGAGTTCCCATTCATCTTTCATGGTGAATGTTGCAATTAATCAGCTACCTTCCCCCTGTCACCTTCTTCTAGCAAGATCATCTACTCCAGAGCTCACATTCCCTCTCATTGATATATATTTGGAGCTTTTGTGTGGCACCTGGCATGAATCTGATGAGGGCAAGGATGGTGGGAAAGGGGGACAAGTCCAACAGATATGCATCAAACCCATCCTATTGTATTCTGACTAGTGCGGTCTAATGCAAGACCTAACATCTTCAGTGAGAAGAAATTGAGAAAAAATTATTTACTTTTCAAGTGCTTTGGGATTATTTTAAAGTTACTTTTATTTTTTGCAATGCCAATGAATAAAAACAACCCATGCTAAAATGAAGCAAAAACAAACCAAGTTTGAGATGAGAACAAAGTGGAACTTCCATTTCTGCTCTGCTGAATGATCATAAACCCCAAAGTACCCACCTGGCTTTGACTCACTGACTTTAGGAACTTGGGCTCGTACTACAATTTTGGAGCTGGAAGGGACCCTAGAAGCCACTTAGTGCAACTCTGTCACTTTAAAGATTAGGGAACAGAGATTCAGAGAGCTTCAATAGCTAGCCTTGCATGACATATTTATTAAGTAATAGTATTGGAACATGAACTCAAGTCTTCTGACTCTTTCTACTGTAGCCCACTGGCCATTGGTAGTTCTCTGTGTGTAGACTCAAGGAAGAATTCTCACTGGGTTCAATAATGGCCTTCTTAGGCCTAGCTCATGCCTATGCCTTCTTCTTACCCAGTGTTACCAACATTAGTCTAGCTTGCTTGGTCCTAGTCCCTCAACCTTCTTATAGTCATGCAGTGATTAAATGAAGACTCTTAAATCACAAAATTTAGGGAGGTGCACTTATTTTTTTTTCTTTTGTTTCAGGAAGATAATCTTTTTTCCTCAGTATGGAGTCCATAGACCATAGGTTAAGGTCCCATGACCAAAGGTGAACAGCACAATTAACAGAGAACTATGTAGCTCATTCTTGTTCAGTCGTTTCTCAGTCATTCCCAGCTCTTCATGACTCCTCTTTGTTTTATTCTTGGAAAAGATATTGGAGTTTTCATATCCTTCTCCAGTTCATTTTACAGATGAGTAAACTGAGACAAAGAGGGTTAAGAGACTTGCCCAGGATCACACAGTTAGTAAATGTCTGAGACTTGATTGGAATCCATGTCTTCCTGACTCTAGGCCCAGCACTCCAGCTGCTATGCCACCTAGCTGCCCATCTAGTTCATAGAAAAACCATTTCCTCTATGTTGTTATGTGTTATTCCACTTCCTTTCTCCATAGTTATCTTCCATGGTTTTTAGTAACCATAGACAGTAAAGTAACACAGTAAAGGGCAGTAAAAAGTCTTTAAAAATATTCTGGAAATCACAGAAAGTTAGATCAAGGTTAATTCAAATTTCTGTATATGTTGCTATGTTTTGAAACATTACTCTGTTGTACTTTTTCCTTTTAAACTGAGATCAGCCTGTTCATTTGAAAAAATCAGAAACTGCTTCCACTAATCTCCAGGAAATAAAATTGAAACCACCAAGAGAGTGAAACATGAACCTGCTATAAGCAATGGGTTTCCTTGTAGCAGCTGAGGGACATTCAGTCCAATGCATTGCATTCACCTAAGCTGTTGCCATTTGTCCCCAGCTATTCTGCCTTGAATAAAAATAACCCTCTGTCCTTTACACTGGCATTTTGTGACTTATTTTGAATATGATTAATATTTTATCAGAAAGTTACAAATTGTCCTTTAAGCTAGAGACTTTTAAAAAGTCTGATGCATTCTTCAATGTGATTTTATTATGTTAAGAGGGGTAAAAATATTGTAAACCATTTTCAGTGACACGTTTTTCAGTCAAATAATGAAAGTCAATAGAAAAATGAGATTCTATATCCACAAAAACAATTTCCAGGTAATTTAAGAGAGTGTATCTTTTAGACAAGGTGTTCCAAAAGTCACAGTGCAGATTTAAACTATTAGAATTTAAATCTGTTGGGGTGGCAAGGTGGTGCAGTGAATAGAGCACTGACCCTGGAGTCAGGAGGACCTGACTTCAAATCTGGCCTCAGACACTTAACACAAAATACTAGCCATGTGACCTTAAGCAAGTCACTTAACCCCAATTGCCCTACCTTCCCCCTCCAAAAAAAGCAAAAGAAAAGTATTTAAATCTTCACTGAAGCTTTTGGGACATCCCTTATAACATAAATAAAGTCCATGGACCTTTCCTAGAGAGTCCTAAGGCCCTATAGAGAGAAGAAAAGAAGCTATAAGGTATAAGCAGATAATGACAGGATTACAGGGAAAAAAAGAATTAACTGTGGTCCTTAGCTCTGAACAGTGAACCAATTTCTTTCCCTCCTTGGGGCTTCTTGTAACTGAAGAAGAAACACTTGAAGAAATGGAGATGTAACTGCAGGGGAACTTAACCTGGCCCATGTACATTTTCTAATGTAGAAGATTCTGTTATTATCTGCTGATGATTCTCAAAGTATTTACCCATCCCCAGCCTCTCTCTTATCCTCCCAGCTGAATTCTCCAACTGCCTATTGAACATCTCAAATTGGATATCCTTAGCCATATTAAAGCCTGGTAACCCAGGCTCAAAACGTAGGTGTCATCTTGGCCCTTTTCACTCTCTCTCACTGCCCACAGCCAATCTATTATCCCATCCTCTCTACTCTACCTTCTTAACATCTCTCCTCCATATTCCTTCTCTCCTCTGACACTGGCACTATCCTGGTACAGGTCTTTATCACCTCACACAAGGCTCATTACAACAGTCTGCTGGTTGCTCTATATGTCTCAGATCTCTCTCCACTTAGATTGATCTATCTAAAGTTGAGGTCTTACCATACCACCCCCAGCCCCATTCCATAACTTCCCTATTACCTCTAGCATCAAATATTTTTTTAAAAGATATTGTCTGGATTTTTAAAGTCCTTCAAAACCAGACCCACTTCTACCTTTCAAACTTCTTAAACTTCACTCTCTTCTATATGGTCTATGATCCAGCATCTTTGGCCTATTTCCTGTTCCTTTCCCAGGACATTTCATCTCCTAATGCAGAATGTTTTTACTGGCTCTCTCCATGTGTGGAATGTTTTTTTCTCCTCATTTTTGCCTTCCGGTTTCCTTCAAATCTCAGTGAAAATATACCTCCAGTATAAAGTTGTTCCTGATCTTCTTTAATGTTAGTGC
The DNA here is from genome assembly GCA_028646575.1 of Pseudocheirus occidentalis. NCBI lineage: Eukaryota > Metazoa > Chordata > Mammalia > Diprotodontia > Pseudocheiridae > Pseudocheirus > Pseudocheirus occidentalis. The sequence continues at coordinate 145,971,215 of CM053596.1, forward strand.
CTTCCCCTAGGAATTATCTTCAATTTATCTTGTAGATATCTTGTTTCTATATATAGCCATTTCCATGTTACCTTCTCCATTAGAATATGCATCCTTTTAGGACAGGATTGCCTTTTGTGTTTCTTCATAGCCCCAGTGCACAGCGCAGTGCCTGATACAGAGTGTTTAATAAATGTTTATTTCCTTCCTTTGTCTATCAGTGAAATCATAAATCTAGTACAAAGAAATAGACAAGAAACAGTATTGGCAGAAGAATCTATCAGTGAGAAAATTACCTTTTCTCAATGCAGATTTGCAGCTGCTCTGAAGTTTAGTATTAAAGATAAGTCTGCAATACTGAGAGGTTAAGTCACTCATTCGGGTTCACACAGAGTTAGGAAATGTCAGAGGCAGGATTTGAACCCAGCTTTGTCCAACTACAGGATCAGCATTTTGTCTACTACTTAGTAGCATACTAGTACAACAAAATAGTTTGGTGTCCTGCATTTTCTTCTCTCTCTCTCTCTCTCTCTCTCTCTCTCTCTCTCTCTCTCTCTCTCTCTCTCTCTCTCTCTCTCTCTCTCTCTCTCTCTCCCTCTCTCCTTCTTTGTATTTTATTCCCTTATTGTGCAGGAGCTCCTTGAAAAGTTGCTTCCACTCCACTCATACGCTCAGGATTCTGCCATGATTAGGATTTCCCCAGCTTTTGATCTTTGTCTTCCATTTTTCTGGCCTCCCAAACCAGATCCAAAGATAAAACATGTCTATTTCACTGTTGGGAACGCCTCACTAGAGTAATACTGGTATCTTGATGCTCTTTGCAAAGAAGCACAAAGGGGAGTGGGTTATCTCTATCATCTCCAACATCCACCTGGAAGTCTTGATACTCATAAGACTCTCCTCTCTTTGCAAAGGTAGATTCTTGGTTAGGTCCATAGATATGCCCAGGAAAGCATTGTTCTGAAAATACCTGAATTCCAATCTAGTTTGCAATTATACTGTGATTCTTGCAACAACTGCCTCTATATTAGCCTTGATGAGACCCTATAAGACTATCAGACCAGAACGGACCCCACCTCCCCAAATTTGCCAAGTTACAAGGATGGAAATCTCCTTCTAGGGAACTGTGGTACAGCATGAGGCAGGCCTTTTATTCAAGTTGCAACCCCTTCCCAACCACCATTTCAGGACTAAGATATGAGCAATGTAGTTTGCTAAAGCTAGGAAGCTGAATGAGCCCTGAACTTGTCTGATCAATCAGTCAATCAATATTTACTTCATTAAGTACCTACTGTGTGCCAGGTCCTATGCTGGGTACTAGGGATACAAGTGCAAACAACAAATCCTTACTTGTAATGAGTTTACATTACATTCAGATGGAGAAGATATCAAGCGTACATACAAGTACATATATGTGCATATGTATGCAAGTGTATGTATCTTTATAGGTATATGTGTATGTGTACATACATACATACATACGTATATACATACAAGACAATTAGGAAAGGAGAAATCATTAGCTGTGGGGGTTAGGAAAGGATGCATATATAGGAAGAGAGGGACTCTCTGAAGCATAGGCAAAGAAGGAGTGTGTTTCAGGCATAGGGCACAGCCAGTGCAAAGATAGGGAGATTGGGAACAGAGTGACGTTAGCCCTAGGACATCCCTCCCCCCACTGATAATGTCTCTTCTGCCATGTTCAGGACGTTCATGGTTTGATGCTGTTTGATGGATTTCTCACCTGGGTTTGCTTTCTTCACTGCTGCACATATTATTAATGCAAAGAGTCATGAATAAGACAGCCAAGAAAATGCATGTCGGCAAGTAAGGACTCTACTCGTCTGTCAGTCATGGCACAACCGTAAGTGAACTTGTTGGGGAGGGGGACACTTTGTTTCAACCCTTTTTCTGCAAGGACTATGGTATTTAAAAAGAATGAGCTTCCAGGTTAAGATCTTACTACATCTTCTCAGTAAATGTCTTTTTCATATAATCTAATTCGGGGAATTTAACCCATTCGATGTCATGGATACCTTTGTCAGTGCGACAAAGCTTATGGGCGACTTCTTAGCATGTTTTCTTTGTTGTTACTGTTGTTGTCGGTGTTTTTGTAGTTGTCATTTGGTTGGTTTTAGTCCGATCTGACTCTTCATGACCCCATTTCGAGTTTTTTGACAAAGATACTGGAGTGGTTTGAAATTTTCTTCTCCAGCTCATTTGACAGATGAGGAAGCTGAGACTAACAGGATTAAATCACTTTCTCAGGATCATATAAGCAGTGTCTGAGGTCCTATTTGAACTTGGGTCTTCCTGACCCTAGGCCCTGTGCTCTATACACTGGGACATGTAGCTGCCCTATGTTTTCTTACAATGTCAAGATTAAAAGAAACATTAAATTTCAGTTAAAGCTTAGTGAAAATAAAGATGCTAATTTCTCATCAAATTTCATGGACCCTGAAAATTATTCACTTTCCCAGGTTAAGATAATTAGTTATCAATTATCTTAAGGAGCTATGAACTGGATATAATTATAGAGACAATAATCAACTTTTTACTGACACTGGATAGAAGAAAATGGATATTAGATTATCAGCCATAATACTAGAAAAGATACCCTCAAACCCTAAAGGCAACCAAGAATCCTAAAAAGAGTTGTACCAATTGATGTCCAGGGCCATGAACATGTACCAATATGGTATAAGGATAATGGAACCACTGACCAGGCTTACTTTGGGTTATTTTGGCAAACAAAGGGTTTCAATTAACTCATAATTTTTCAGACTCAGATATTCTTGTCACTCTAGGGTATTTTTCATTATTTTGAACCTGCCCCATTTTATCATTTTTTCAATAGCTACATAGCTGAATGGATTGCTATGCATTGTCACTCAAAATTGTATTTGCCCCATTTCCCAGCACCATTCCTTCTGGGTCACATTTTTCCCCAAAATAACCTAGGAAGAATGTCTGATTCAGATAAGTGACAGAAGACAAAATGTGATTACCTGCTTTTCATGAATATGCTTTCCTGGTAGCATATATGGTACATGTAGGGTCAGTAGGGGAGTAGGAGTGTTGTAGTGGGAAGAGAAAAGGTTCAATTTACCACATGACTCTTCTTAGATAGACCCACTTGGATAAGACCTAGTACTTACTCAGACACTATGCTCTGAAAATTATTTTGAGAATGGCAAGAGTTCCATTCCCTAAGTGTTGGGTATACTTCAGCTTCATCTTAGGAACTTTTGGGAAGTGGAAAAGGGCCTAGATTTTTATTCTGATCAGAGGGTCTGGCTTCAAATACTGTTTCTATCACATGTTACTTATGTCACCTTTAGCAAGTCACTTAACCTATTTGGTCTCAGTTTCCTAATCTGTAAAATGACCTCAGAGGTCCCTTGGAGCTGAAAACCTTTAATGCTATCCTATTTCTCAAATAGTTGCTCCAGAATATCTTGAACTTCTGATTCAGTCATGTTAATCAAAGCCTCTTCATTTCCATGATGCTTCACTAAGCGGTCTTATAATCTCTATCTAAGCCTTTCTTGAAAACACTTGACTCTCCCTTCCTTCTTTCTCCTTTCATATCCAACTAATTGACAAATATTGTTTCTATTTCCACAACATTTCTTGTATTTGATTCTTTTCTCTATTCTCATAATGCCCAGCCTAGTCCCATTTCTCATCGTTTTTCACATGGACTACTGCAATAGCTTCTGAATTGCATTTCCAGCTCTCCAAAACTCTCCACACAGTTATCAAATTTATATCCCCACTACACAAACTTCTTGCCTGAGCATTTAAAGCCATCCACCATCTGCCTTCTACCTACCTTCATGAAATGAAAAATTTCATTTCATTCCCCCTTTCATGTTCTGTGGTCTATCTAAACAGACCTACCTCCATTGTTTAGTTGATTTGTCACTTCTGACTTTTCATGTCCCCAATTGCGGTTTTCTTGGCAAAGATACGGGAATGTTTTGCCATTTCCTTCTCTAGCTCATTTTCCAGATGAGGAAACTGAGGCAAACAGGGTTAAGCCACTTTCTCAGGGTCCCACAACTGAGACTGGATTTGAACATGGGTCTTCCTGATTCTATCCCTAGCACATCATCCACCATGCCACCTAGCTGTCCCTACCTGCAAGTCCAAGACTGATATTTTATGTTGAAGTTCTGCCCCTTTCCTCAGTGACTGCCTCCTCATTTGTGGCACCTGGGATCTCGACCAATTCCTTCAGAGCTAAGAACAGGTTTCTTCCTATTCTTCTTATTTTTTCCCAGCTGTTCGTATTATTGCCTTCAAATACCTTGTATTTATTTGTCCACATTCATTCTGCAACTCTCTAATACTGCTGTTCTCAACGTATTGATTGCGACCCCTTTGGGGGTCTAATAACCCTTTCATATGGGTCAGTGGGGGTTGCCTAAGACCATTGAAAAACACATATTTCCAATGGTCTTAGGAACCAAGGGTTCCTCTACCTGTCTCTAGGTGGGTCCATCCACATGCAGATACGCCTACATACGAGTGTTACATAGTAGTGGCATTTGGAAAGTTAAGAACCACTGCTCTAATAGATTGTAAGCTTCTCTGAGGCAGGCATTTTTTTCCCTAGCATTATGTCCCCGGTGGATAGTATAATTCCTAATGAAATGTGTGTTTTATTAAATGTTATTGAACTGAATTAAATTGAATTGGAGACTTCCTTCAAAATTCTGTCATATTAGCTTAAACAGTAATTAACAGGCAGAACTGATGTATGCTATCAATAACTATTTTCTTTCCCAGATTTCCAGGACTGCCACAGATGTATAAGACTTGTGACTTGGGTTCTTAAGAACCTCCTAGGAATTTTGCAATGAAATGTAAATAGTTGGGGGCAGGGTTGTCTTCTATAAGAAGTGGACAATTTAGTGCCTACCTCTTAGCCAATTCCCTAAGGACAAAGACCACCCTAATTTTTTAAATGAAATTATTTGTGTCTGTGTCTTAAACAACAGCTTAGATGGATCTCAGAAGATCAATGTTTGCTTCTGCTTCCTCCTAGAACATGAATGGAAACTAAATGGTGAGTACGTGGAGAAACAGTGCTGCTTTGGACTGAGGTGTTTGGAAACTGCCATAGAAACAGGTACCAGGATTTCACACTCTACCATACCCCCAAGGCTTAGCTGGTCCCTGTTTCCTGAAGTGAGGTATAAGAAGTCAGGAACACGCAGGTGCTTCTGATAATTACTACCTGGGAGGCCATAAAAAAGTAATTTAAATTTTCCATATATGATATTTGAAGTGAAAAGCAGATAATACCTGTAGTATGTGTCAAAAAGTTCTTATAACACCCTAATGAGATAATGCCTATAAAGTGCTTTGCAAACTTTAAAGTGGTATAGACATGGAAATGACATTGAAGAAGAGGCATTATAATAAGTTTTGCCACCAAACCCAAGGGATCATGAACTCTTTCCATCTAACTTACCCTGGAAATTTCCTATAGGTGTCATCCCTTCACTACTAGTACACTCTTCAAGAGCAGGGAGCATCTTTCCTTTTGCTTTTTACACCTGGGATTTATTTAGCTCAATGTCTTTCTCTGGGCTTCTTCTGGCTTTTATATGCTTTTTACAAGCAGCTCCAGTTGAGGTCCAGGGTTTGCAAATTTAAAGAAGTTTATGTAGTCCTAGGCACTATTGACAACAGCTGTCTCTTTGCAACTCTTGCAAATCAGTTGCACCACCTTCTAGGCTAAATGATTCTCTTATTCTAAAAAATTCTAAATTCTAAAAAATTCTGCTAGGCTAAAATAATTCTCTTATTTTAGGATTAGAGAGCTAGGAGGCCAATACTCTGGACAAAAGGGGAACAAGGGCACTAAATTGAGGTTGTATATTTAGGCAAAGGTTGACGGTTCTAATTAAAACAGTTCTGTGTAAAATAGAGCTTGGTTTAGTGGGAAAAGGTCTGAGTTTAAAGTCAGAAGACCCAAGTTATAAACTGGCCTTGAGATTCCGTGTACAAATAGTGTAATATTAGCACAGGATATCATCTCTTGGCCCCTCTTTTCCTCCCTATGGACAATGAAGATAATTACACTCCCTCTCTTCCACTGTTCTTGTATGGAAAGTGCACAGTAGTTCTTAAAGTGACATACGAATGCATGTTACTACTATTTTCCTGTATTTCAAATGGACAATCATATGACAGTTATTTACCAGTATGTCGCATTGAAAACAAAGGACTGTGTAATTAATTAAATTAAAGGTCTGCACTGTTCAAATTTATTCTATATTCTGATTTCCTTTGACTATGCAGACACGATTGCAGAATATCTTTCTCCAGCATCTACTATATTCCAGGAAATGTTTGGGTTTTTTTTTTACAGTTTCAACCAATGAAAAGGCTTTCTTTAATTTGGAGTTTGGAAACTATGATTTGTGAACCAATAAAAATTTAAAAACAATTCTGATCTCATAAGTCACACAAAAGAAGGTTGTGAACTGAATTTGGCCTGTGGATCATAATTTATTGACTCCTGATTTAGCACATCATCTTTAACCTAGAGTATTAGAGCATGCCTTAAACCTTAGTTTTGGTAATATCCCAGTACCTAGAGTTTATAGAAATCAAAAGTAAGAAGCATCATCCAGATACTTAAAGTGAACGCCATTAAAAAATATGTAGGTATATACTGAATCACAAACTTTAGGATTTATCCAGAAAAATTAAAAGACTTTATTGTCTTTCTCGTTACATTGGTCCCAATTCTAATCTTTCTTTTCCTTCCACATTACCATGATTAATGAATAAATACTCCAATCAAGCACTAACTCCTCACCTCCACCTCTCGGGATTCTAGGCTTCCTTCAACCAATCAATCAACAAGCATTTGTTAAATGTGTAGTACTATGTGCTGAGTACTAGAGATATAAGACTAACGTGGAAGAGACCATCCCCTCAAGAAGCTTACATTCTAAGATAGACTAATGGGAACTGATGTAGTATTGTACCTAAACCCAAATCCCAGGTTATTGCACACCACCTGATTTGTGGGCCACCATTAAGTCCCCTTTTAGGTTTTTGTCTTTGTCTTTATCCTATATCCTGTCATAGCTTAGAACAGCTTAAAGGCATGCCTGGGCATTGCTCAGGGTAAAGTTCCCTGTTAGCATTCTATATATATTCTTTCCTTGAATCATTATGAGTGTACAAAGTGCAACTCAGGGTTATGGTGCAATATAGAGACCACCCTGTCCTCTGCCGCTGACCAAACAAGGTCCCCACACCCTCTGCCTGGAACATGACCCTGACTTGTCCTGGACTTTCCAGTTCCCCCTTACCCCATGATCTGCCACCCCATTCTGGAAAGAGATGACTACCCCTGCTCTTTGGAGGGACACCTGAGTCACAGGAAGATTGCACCCCTGTACCCTCACACCATATTCCAAAATTAGCCCTGAACTGTAGATCCAACCAATAACTATTCTTTTGCTTCTGTATGTCATGCATCTGCTAGATCCCCTCCCTGATTGTGGTTTTGGCCTATAAAATCAAGTCTGTAAAGCCCAAAGATCACTGCCTGATTTGAGTTCACACTCCAGGTAGTTGCAGGCTTGATCAATAAATCCACACCTAAATTTATCTTGAATCCAGGTCTCAGCTTGCTCTTGTTCTCTGCACAACAGTACTTTGAACACAAGCAGCATTCTTGGTTTAAAACAATCACTATTTGAGCTTTGGAGCACGCATAAGGTTTTTGTTTCCCTTTGTTTAACCATGTGGGAAAGAGACAAACATTTGATTTATTGCTGAGTCAGAAGGGGGAGTAGATGCAAAAGAATATTGGGGAAACAATTATTTTTCTGTATTATTGAACAAAAAAGATGAGTTAATGTTCGCCTCCTCTGGATAGAAGAGAAGCCTTTGTCCTTCTTGCACCCAAAGCTTCCAATAAAGCCAAGAATCTTTGTTCTTTTCATCATTGAATTTGTTCTTCACCCTCTTAGGTGAAATAAACCGCAGCCTTTCAAGCTTCAAAAGACTGGAAAAGATAGCTTCCAAAGGTCTGAGAGCTGGAGTGCATGACAGATTCACAAACAAGTGAGCCAAACATGGAGTAAAATCCTAAGCCACCAGTTTAACCTAGTATAGAAAATGATTGAATGTAGCTGAGTCAGCAGTACTAACTCATTTCATTGGCAGTGCCAAATGTGGAAATCAGTTTAGTGCGGTGAATGCTTTGCAGAGTGACTGTTTTAAGGCTGAGACTACTCCCTCCAGGAATCAGGTGGTGATTGGGGAAAAATATTTATATTTCTGTTTTTGCTAAAGCTCCTCACTAAATGTCCCTTTGTACAACAACAACAACAACAAAAAATGATGTTAATTTTTAAAAAATAAAACTGGGATGTTAATAATTGACAATTGATGTGCAGATAGGTGCCAGAGTGCATGGGCCCAGGAGTCAGGAGGACCTAAGTTTAAATCTGACCCCAGACACTTAACACTTAAGTGTGACCTTGGGCAAGTCACTTAACCCCAATTAACCCACTTAATCCCTGTCTTCCCCCTTCTAAAAAGCTAAATAAATGAATAAATAAATAATTGGAAATTGATAACAGAAAGGGAACTCAAGCTAATGACATTAGAAGAGAACCATCTCGGACTCCTCAAAAGCACTTCTAGAACCTAAAAAAAAAAGAGAGGTAGTCAGAAGTGGAACCAAGATGGCATAGAGAAGCCAGGAAGTTGCTTGAGCTCTCAAGGAAACAACATTAGAACAAGTCTCAAAATAGATTCTGGAGTGACAAAACCCACGAAAAGATGGAATGAGCCAATCAAGCTTCAGATAACATAGAAGGAACTTCAGGATAGGTCAGTCTCACTTGGCTAAAAGAAGAACACAGTCAGTGTCAGGGCTAGCCAGTGGGAGGCTTTTAGCCACAGAACAGATCAGGAACTGAGGCCATCAATGCTGGCTGGCTTAGTAGGCTAGTGGTACAACAGGCCAGCTTTAAGCTCTCCAGTCCCAGTGCAGAAGGCAAATTGCCAGCCAGAGGAATCTGGCACAATAGGCATGACTAGAGTAGGCCACCCCATCATAGTTTACAAGCTGGTGTTGTGCCCAAACCCAAATCTTGAGGTCACCTGCCCACCACCTGATTTGTGGCCCACCATTAAACCCCCTTTCATTTTTGCTTTTGTTCCTATTCTCTGTCATAGCTTGAAACTGCTTAAGGCAAGTCTGGGCAAATTTGCTCAAGGAATAGTCCCCTGCCCCCTACTTCCTCAAATCAGCATTTTGCATATTTTTCCTTATGGTATACTGTACAAAGATCAGCCTGGGGTTATGGTGCAAATCATCTTACGGACCACCCTATTCTGTTCCACTGACCAAGCAGGGTCTCCACACCCTATGCCCAGAACATGACCCTGGTCTATTCTGGGACTTTCCAGTCCCCAATCCCCAAGACCCTGTACCCTGCTCTGGAAAGTGTTGACTATGGCCCTCTACCCTGTGCCCTCTACCCTGTTCTAGGAGGAACCCCAATGTCATTGGAAGGTTGCACCCTTGTACCCTTACACCATATTCCCAAATTGGCCCTGAATTATAGATTTAACTAATCACCAGCTCTTTTAGCTTCTGTTGTCATGCTTCTGCTAGCTCCTCCCCTGAGTTGTGGTTTGCAGTTTTAGCCTATATAAGCAAGTCTGTGAGATCCAACAATCACTGCCAATTTGAGTGAGAACTCTGGTAGTCACGCACTTGGTCAATAAATCCACACCTAAATTTATCTTGAACCCAGGTCTTGGCTTGCTCTTATTCTCTGCACAACACTGGGAGTTCTGATACAGAAAGACAGTGATTAGGACCCTGGACCCCAGTGCAAGAAACTTGGAACATGTCCCTCTGTGCCCTAGGGGCAGAGTTCAAATTTAAAAATCATGAAATAGGCCAAAATGAGCAAATCACATACACACACACACACACACACACACAGAGAAAAGAGCCTTGAACATAGAAAACTACCTTGGCAATAGGGAAGATCAAAACATAAACTAAGAAGAGGAAAAGAGTGTCAAAATGCCTACATGCAAAGCCTCAAGTAGGAATATGAATTTGTCTTAAGCCCAAGAAAGTTTTCTTGGAAGAACTCAAAAAGGACTTTAAAAGTCAACAAGTAAAAGAAAAATTGGGAAAAGAAAAGAGAGTTGTGCACAAGAGTCAACAGCTTAGAAAAGGAAGGACAAAAATTGACTGTAGCAAACTTTTCCTTAAAAAATACAATTGGACAAATGGAAAAGGAGGTCCAAAAACTTGCTGAAAAAAAAATCCTTAAAAATTAGAACTGGGCAAGTACAAGCTAATGATTCTATGAGACATCAAAAATCAGTCAAACAAAATCAAGATAATAAAAATAGAAGGAAATGTAAAACACCTCTTTGAAAAAACATCACACCTGGAAAATAGATCCAAGAAAGATAATATGAAATTACTGAATAGCCATGATCAAAAAAGAGCCTCTAGACAGCATTTTCCAAGAAACTATCAAAGAAAACTACCCTCATATCCTATAACCAGAATGTAAAATAGTCATTGAAAGAATTCACTGTTCACCCCTTGAAAATTTCATCCCAAAATGAAAACTCCAAGGAATACTAAAGCCAAATTCCAGAACTATCGGGTCAAGAAGAAAATATTGCAAACAGTAGGAATTATCAGGTTCTGCTGCTCTAAGGGATCTCAAGGACCAGAGCACTTGGAATAGATATTTTGGAAGGCAAGGAAGGTAAGATTGCCACCAAGAATCAACTACCCAGCCAAGTTGAGCATAATCATTAAAGAGAAAAGATTAATATTCAATGAAATAAGGGCCTTTCAAACTTCCCTGATGAAAAGACCAGAGCTGAACAGAAAGTTTGGTCTTCAAATACAAGACTGAAGAGAAGCACAAAAAGGTAGGATATTCAATAAAGTTAAACTATTTATATCCCTACCCAGGAAACTGATACTTAAAACTTGAGAACTGTGAATCTGTTAGGGCAGGTAGTAGGAGTATACATAGATAGAGGGTGTGAGTATAAATTGAGTATAAAATTCAATGTGAAGATATAAAAAATTAAAGGGTGAAAAAATATTGTACATGGAGAAAAGGAAAGGTGGAGTCAGAATAAGGCCAATTATATCACTTGAATATGCAAAAAATACCTATTACATTACAGGGAAAGAAGGGAATAGGTGAGCATTATATGAGCTTTATTCTCATGTGACTTGATTCAAAGATAAAATACACACTTATTTAGGTATATAAATTTATCTTACCTTATGAGCAGGTAAGAGAGGAAAGGGGAGAAAAGGTAGGGAGTGGAAAGAAAGGAGGGTAGATTGAGAGAGGTGGTGATCAGAAGTAAAACACTGATGAGGAAGGACAGGATGAAAAGAAAGAGAAAAGTCTAAATAGAGGGAAATAGGATGGAGGGAAATACACAGTTAGTAATAATAGCCATGATTGTGAATAGGATGAACTCTCCCATAAAATGGAAGCAAATTAAAGAGTGGATTAAAAACCAACACCCTACAAAATGTTGTTTACAAGAAATACATTTGAAGCAGAGAGATACACACAGAGGTTGGAGCAGAATATTTTATGCTTCAGTTGAAGTAAAAAAAAAAATTAGGAGTAGCAATCCTGACCTCAGACAAAGCAAAAGCAAAAAGAAATCTAATTAAGAGAAATAAGGAAGAAAACTGCATCTTGGTAAAAGGTACCATAGACAATGAAGCAATATAAATACTAAATGTATATGCACCAATTAGCATGACATCCAAATTCTTAAAGAAGTTCAATGAACTATAAGAAGGAATAGGCTGCAAATAGGTCAATAGGCTGCAAAACTCTACTAGTCGGGTACCTCAATTTCCCCCTTTCAGACTTAGATAAATCTAACCAGAAAATAAATAAGAAAGAAGAAGTTGAATAGAATTTTAGAAAAGTTAGATATGAATTCACCTTTGGAGAAAACTGAATGGGGATAAAAGAATTCTACTCTTTTTTCCCGGGTGATACATGGCACCTATACAAAAATCGATCATGTATTAGGGCATACAAAGAGGTAGTCTTTTTCATGAACCTAGCTCTCCTGTTATAGCAGTATAGTATAGCATAGCATAGCATAGCACAGCATAGTATAGTATAATATAGTACAGTAGCTCTCTTTGCAGTGGCAAACAACTGGAAATTGCAGGTGTTCCTATCAATTGGGGAATGGCTGAATGGGTTTTGGTGTAAGTTGTGATGGAACACTACTGTGCTATAAGAAATTATCAACTAATTTATTTTAGAAAGGCATGGGAGGGGGTGGGTAAGAAAATTCAAAACTCAAAAATTTACAGAAGTGAATGATGAAAACTAAAAATAAATGAATTATTTTTTAAAAGGCATGGAAAGACTTGCAAAGACTGATGAAAAGTGAAGTAAGCAGAACAAAAAGAACATTGTGTACATAAGAGTAAATAATTACTTTGAACCACTAAGTCATTTTGACTATCATAAATATACAAATTAAAAATAAAGGAATATAATGAAAGATGCTATCTGCATCCTAGAGAACTGATAAATAGAAGTATGTTTAGAATAATTTTACAAACACATACACACACACCTATTTGTGTTTAATGGTAGCCCTCTCTAGGGTGGGGGACAGGAAAGAAAAAGGGGGGGAAAGAAATTTACATGATAATTTTGTTGCAGAGTTGGAGGGAATCACGAATTGTATATGATAGATATATGTTTCACATTCAATAATCTTTTTATTGTACTGTATTATGGAAATTCTTGTTTTTCTCCCCAAGTTGAAAATAAAATACATTTCCAAAGAGGGAGTAGGGTGTAGGGAGACTTCGAGGGATAGAACCAAGATGGTGGAGTAAGAGAAGCACTCAGTCAAGTTCTCCCAACATTCCCTTCCATATAACTTTAAAATAACAACTCAAATCAAATAACACTTTAAAACACAGAAATGGCCTAATTGTAACAGAGACATAAAAATTCACTGAAGAAAAGAACTCCTTAAAAAGTAAAATTTGACACATGGAAGCTAATGGTTTTTTGAGACTTCAAGAAATAATAAAGTCAAAAAACTGATAAGCTGAAAAAAGTGAAATATCTCATTGGAAAAGCAATTGATGGAAAAAAATGGCTCAAGGAGATATAATTTAGGAATTATTGGACTACATGAAAGCCAATTAAATGAATCTATACATCACCTTTCAAGAAATAAAGAAAACTATCCTGATATCTTAAATCACAAGGTAAAATAGAAACTAAAAGATTCCACTGATCACCTCCTAAAATAAATCATATAATAAAAACTTCCAAGAATCTTATAGCCAAATTCTAGAGCTCACAGGTCAAAGAGAAAATATTACAGCCAGCCAGAAAGGAACAATTTAAAAATCATGGAGTCATAATCAGGGTAACACAAGATTTAGCCGTTTCTGTCTTAATAAGAAACCACATGAGCATACATATATAGCTGAAAGGAAGTTTAGACATCATCTCATTGAAAACTTTATTTTACACTTGAAAAAATTAAATTTATGAAGATAGTAGCAGGCCCAGCATTTTGCTCTAAACCCTAATAGTTGTTCTCCCCCCCCCCCACAATACTATGCTGCCACCAATTCTGAAATAGGTAAGAGGTTATATGGAGATTAATTTAATGAGAGTATGTGTATCCAATTGCCCCTGCCATCAAATGACTTACAGTTTATTTAGAGAGACTAATCAATAAAAATTACAAATCAGTTAAATATCCAACTCCTCAGTGCTCCTTTTAAGTACAATGCTCTGGGACCCTTTTCCCAACACCCTTTACCTCCATGTGGTAATATTTTGTCAGATTGCCAATTTGTATTGGAGGCTTCATGCAGCACACCTAAATCTAACCATCTGGTCATGATTCTGGAACTTTTCATGTACAGACAGGTGGGTCTCCATGGCAGGTGGCCATTCCAAGACCTCAGTAGGAGTATGTGAGGTTTCATAATTAGTACTTCTTTTCTTCTCCTTTCTAATCATCCATGGGGGAGCAACCATTTTTCAACCTCAAGAGTTTTTCCCTTTTTATTAAAAAAAAATCATCACGCTGTTAAAATTGGGCATAGAAGAATAATTAAAAGAAAGGAATTTTTAAAAGATCGCAGAATGACGAGTACTTGGAGCTCTTTTGATCAATAAAAATAAAATGCTTATAACTCAATATTTATTAAGATCCAAGGGTTTTTAGATCTCTCTTGTAGCTGTCTTTTTTCCAAGAAATCACTGTTTTTCAACCTTCTTAGTTTTCCTTGCCAAATGAACTATGCAAATAAAATGTATTATCTCACCAAAAAAAAAAATTTAGAATTGTCTAATTTGGAAGGGAACTTGAAAAAAAAAGCTTCATGAAGGAGACCAGTTTGGAGATGAATTTTAAAATATTGATAGAACTTGCCTAGGGAGAGGGCAGAAGGGAGATAATTCTAAGCAGGGAGAACAGTATGAGCAAAGATAAAAGAAGAGGAAAGTTCAGTATGTATTGAGAACACTGGAGACACTGGTCTAATTGGTACAAAAATTAAACATTTGGAAGTAAAGAAAAATAAGATTATATCAGTAAGTTGAGTTCACATAAGAAACAAAAACACAACTGTGAAAACCAGGCAGGAAAGTTTGGAATTGACATACTAAGAAAGAGTAAGTTGAGTATGGAACCAAGATAATGAAAATACTAGTGTTTGGGGAAGATTAATCTGGCAGCAGGGTGAAAAGTGGGTTGGGAAGACTGAAAGTAGAAAACCCATCTGCAGGAGGAATAATTAATCTAGGGTTCATGGAAAGATTTCAGAAAGGTCCATGAACTTGGATGGGAAAAAAAATACATCTTTACTTTTGCTAACCTCTGGTTGATGTTTAGCATTTCCTTCATTTATTTAAAACTTTTTTTTAAAAAAAAAGGTCCATAGTTTCACCAGACTTCCAAAGGGACAATGACATAAAAGAATTAAAAACTCCTCAACTAGGAGATTGAGAGCATGTATTCTTTCTAATTTACTCATTCCCTTTTAAAAATGATTCCAAATTAATGACAGACTATGGAGACTGAGCATATAAAGTATAACCATAAACTAATAAGACAATTTTGCGTAGAGTTATGGAATAACATCTCTCTCTCTCTCTCTCTCTCTCTCTCTCTATATATATATATATATATACATATATATGTGTGTGTGTGTATGTATAGATAGATAGACATGCTCTCTCTATATAGATTATATATAGATGATATAGATATAGATAGGATATATATTGGCACATGTAAGCTAATGATTTTTTGAGAATTCAAGAAACAATGAACAAAATCAAAAGAATGAAAGAAAAAATGTGCCTAGATAGATATAGATAAACTTACTCTATCTCTATCTCTATCCTCTATCTCTATCTCTTTATCTCTATCTCTATCTACATCTACATCTATATCTACATCTACATCTAACTACCTACCTATCTATCTATCTATCTATCTATCTATCTATCTATCTGTCTGTCTGTCTGTCCGTCTGTCTGTCCTATTTATCTATCGATCAATCTATCATTCAAGATTTACTCATATAAGAAATTAAAACAGCATAATATGAAGGGAAAATAAAAACAGAACTGTCCAAATGAAGAAAGAGGCATAAAACTTCAGTGATTAAAATAACTCCTTAAAAAGCAGAATTGCGTGCATGAAAAAAGAAATACAAGAGCTCACTGAAGAAAATAATTTCTTAAACATTAGAATTGGGGGGCGGAGCCAAGATGGCAGCGTAGAAGCAGCAAAGTGTTGCAGCTCCCACACAGCTACCCTAAATACCCATAAAATACAACTCTAAACAAATTTTAGGGCTCCCAAAGTCACAAAAATACAGAAAACATCTCTTGCTGAAGTCAGCTTGGCAGGAGGTGCTCATCACAGCAGGCTGAGAGCTGAGGCCAGCCCAGCCCAAAACAGAAACCACGGCCAGGCCTCAGGGCAGTCTGGAGGAGCCCAGCCCCAGTGTGAGTCTACCCCAAAGAACAGATCTACAGCACCTGGAGCAATCTCCACATTTATCAAGCGAGGAAAAAGAAGGATTAGAGAAAGGTCAGTGAAAGTGAAGCTTTTAACCTAAATTTGGGGGAGGAAAAGCAGTATCAGCCCCTCTGCCCCCAGGGCAAGGAAGCAGCAGGGAAACAGCAGGATCTGCTACAAGCAGCAGCTTGCCCAAGGTCACATGGCTAGTGAGTGAGTGTTAAGTGTCTGCCACTGGATTTGAACTCAGGGCCAGTGCTCTATTCACCAAGTCACCTAGCTGTCCCTAAAATAGTCTTTCAATCATAAAGAAAAGAGGTGATGAGAGACTGAACTATAGTAGGGTCTTCTGAGTGGAAAAAATCTATGATAGAGTCATGGGATATATATCTAATAGTGATAATGGGTAGTTGCATGACACAGTGAATAGAGTCAGAAAGGCTCGTCTTCCTGAGTTCAAATCTGGCTTCAGATTTTTACTAGCTGTATTACCCAAAGTAAGTCATTTAACCCTGTTGGCCTTAGTTCCATATTTGTAAAATGATCTAGAAAAAGAAATGGCAAACCCCTCCATATCTTTGCTAAGAAAACCCCAAATGGTTTTTTTTTCTGACAAAGAGTTAGATATGACTGAAACAACTTATCAACAATAGTCATAATATGAAAAATGATCCAGAAAACAATCAAAAACAACCCCAATCCAAGAGCTAAAACTAAACTTAAGGAGGAGTCAAATAAGTAGATGGATAACCAGAAGACAGAAGTACCACCAAAACACAGAAATGAGGGGGTACTCGTGTCACCTTCTTGAGTCATATAGTTACTAATGTCATTTCCTTCAAAACTAACTTGTATTATCTGGGGTTTATTGTCCATGTAACTAAGTGTATACCAACATGTTTTCTCTCCCATGAGGGTGTAGAAATTATTACTTCTTAAGGGAAAAGACTATTTTAGTTTTTCTTTTCCTCTGTGCCCATATTACTGAGTACAGTATCTGAAATATAGTAGATAGTTTATAAACGGTTGTCAACCGATTGTTCTCATTAATGTGGATACAGGATTTTATCATTTGTGATATAGGTTGCAACAATTCCATGTCCTCCCATTCTGTGCAACACATCCATGTCATTTTATAAATTCATTGCACAACATCCTTCCAATAAGTTAGAGAACTTTCATACCTTCTCTTGATATCACATGAATATTAATGGAATTCTGAGGCTGTCTAAAAGTTATCCATCACTTCCATCATGTGTTCACCTTATCTTCTTTCTTATTTATACATTGTTTTGATGATGTCACTCAATGCACTTCTTTGTAATTCATTTTGTGAGATGTATTATAGTCTTCTCAAACCCACCACATACCTCTTCACTGCCATTAAAGACATTTTCAATTTCAATTTTCCAGAGATGATAGTGCTTTATAACTCACAGTCATACAACAACATGGGAAAAATACTAATATTTTCAAGGTGAACCTTTATTCCAAGGGAAACTGAAGGACAGTAAAAGAACTTCAGAATTTCCAAACTGTTGTCTAGAGTAGATAAATATAAACTTCCACCCACTAGCATCTTTCTATTCAATTCTCATTCCAATTCATCATCCTTGCAAATAACCTGTGTAATATGTGTATGTATGTGTATATAGAGATTGAATATTTATATGTGTATCTACATGTATACACACTGTATGCATGTGTATAACACATATACATATACATATATTCACACAAACATAAATAGACAGACAGAGTTAAATATACAACCAGGTGATGCAGTAGACAGAGTACCAGGCCTAGAGTCAAGAAGACCTGGGTTCACAGGTGATCTTAGACACTTACTAGCTGTATAACCCTTTGAAATTCACTTAGCCCTGTTTGCCTCAGTTTTCTCATCTGTAAAATGAGCTGAAGAAGAAAATGGCAAACCACTAAAGCATCTTTGCCAAGAAAACTCCAAATGGTATCACTAAAAGTCAGAAATGACTGAAAAATGACTAAACAACAATACACACAAAAGCAGACACACACACATGCATACTAATGAATTAGTTCTATGGGTTGTTCATCCAAATCTGAAAAGTAGGTACTCTTCACATTTGTTTTTTTTCTGTGGGAATGGTTTGGCCAAGTTCTTTTGGGTAATTGTGCATAGCATGCAGCAAGTTCTGCAATGTTTAATGTGTAATCAGCACAATGTTATCCACTAACATAAACATCTGGAGGACCTCACAATCTATTGGTTATCCTTCCTTGGCTTATACTTTGAATCTTCCTATGACAAAGATTATCACCTTTGGTAAACATCTCCCTTCTTTATTCTTTCCTTGGTATTAATATTCAGGTGGTCATTAAACATGATATCTGTTTTTGCTGATCAGTTGTTTTCAGTGGTATCCAACTCTTTATGACCCCACTTGGAGTTTTATTGCCAGAAATACTAGAGTACTTCACCATTTTCTTCCCCAGCTCATTTTACAGATAAGAAAACTAAGACAAACAGTAAGTAGTTTACCCAGGGCCACACGCCTACTAAGTGTCTCAAGCTGTATTTGAACTCATGAAAATAAATCTTTCTGACAGTGCTACCTACCTGTACATATTCACAGATTCACAAGAGATATTTTGTTGTTGAAAAGTCATTAATTTAAGTTAATCAAAGAATAAAATCCCTTGAGTATATTATATAATATCCATATCTTATCATTATTTCATGTTATATTTGGGTGGGAAATTATATTTCCTACACCTGTTAGTTAATTACTGTGTATTGGCAAAAATCTGATATACTTTGTAATATTACTAATAATTTGAAGTAAAAAACATTTTGTCTTTAATTTTCTTTACCTGTGGAAGAGAGAAATGACATTGAATCTTTCAAAGATGATTCCTAACTGGGAACATAATTTTTCAAATCATTCACAACTAACAGCTCAATTTCCCTTTGTACCACACTAGGGAATTAGTGCAGTATTAACTCCAGGGAGAATATCTCATAAACCATTTTTAAAATTCAGTAGAACAGAAGCCTTTTGCTAATGTAAGTGTTTCTTATAGCATAACTCTCATAGGCCACATCACAGATCTCAGTTGTCAAAGCTCCATGACCCCAAATCATGATATATCGGGCTTTGAAAAGAAGCATCTAAAAACTACGCTGCTCATTTGGTACCAAAATTTCAGATACTGAAATTTTTCAGACGTTCTTTTTCTTGAGAAATTTCAAAATGTGTTTGAGAAGAGTTCAGATTTTTAATAATTAAAGAGTTATGTACAAAAGGCTGAGTGAGAGAAAATTTTTTATCATGCTGTTCTTTTAATTTCAAAGAAAGAGGAAGCATAAAAGTAATTAAAAATAATTAAGGTGTAAAGGATTAGCAGTACATAGCATCAACAATGAAGCAGGATTAAATAATATTAATAACAAAACCTTCCATGAGCTGCCAGTAAGATTTACTTAAGAGGAAAGATAAGAATAATCATTTTCAGTACAGACTAACTGGGACTAGGCAAAGCAACATAATATATTAACCATGCCAAGTGGGTTAAGAAAAAGAATTTCATAAATAATGAGAAATGGATGGAACTTTAGAGTTCCTTATTCTACTCTTTCATTTTCATAATGATAGCTAACATTTATACAGTGCTTTGTGATTTGCAAGATGCTTTAAAATATTAACTAATGTCATGCTCTCAATATAACCCTGAGGTTACTATTATTACTTCCATTTTACAGATAAGAAAACTGAGTCATAGGATCAATGTTCATTTTGCACATAATTGGCAGCTACTTGTTTTGTTTTTTACAAATAAATTTTAATGACATCAGCTCACTACAACTGAAAATTAAGGATCTCAGAAAGCCTCCTCATGCTGACCTTTAAATTCTAATCTCATGTTTATCTGAGCATCAGCATTATTTCTTACCACATGCCTTCTCTTAATTAGGGTGATTGCTGGGATCATGGTAAAAGGGTCAGGGACAGGAAGATATGCTTACAGAATTTACAAAGTGTTTAGTAACCATTACTAAGTGTCTGAGACATGATTTTAAGCTCCTATCTTACTGGCTTCAGTAATTTCTAATAGTTCTTAGTTCAATCACTCTATTCATTGTGCTACTTAGATGCCTACATCTTTTTTTAAAAAAATATTCTTTGTTGCTTTTTTGGAGGGGAGAAGGCAGGGCAAGTGTGGCTAAGTGACTTGCCCAAGGTCACATGGCTAGTAAGTGTTAAGTGTCTAGGGCAGGATTTGAACTCAGGTCCTCCTGACTCCAGGGCTGGTGCTCTATTCACTGAGCCACCTAACCACCCCCTACATCTTCCTTTTACACATAATTAGCAATTACCTGGAGTATAGGATTATTCCTATATGCCATTCTTATTCATTCTCTTAATGAAGAAGTGTTAACCACCAAATAAATGGAATAATAGAGATCTCTAGCAGGATTTATGACCAAAAGGAAGGACAAACTAGCTGGGTGGCATGACACTGACAACATATGCAGCAGTAAGTCATACCAACACACTTCAAGCTAGATGTAACATGAAAGAACACGTGACATGAAAGGACATGGAAGAACAGGAGTGCCTGACAAGTGAAGGCATTGTTGCTGAGTCATTTAAGTTGTGCCCAACTCTTTGTCACTCCATTTGGGATTTTCATGACAAAGATCCTGGAATGGTTTCTTGTTTCCTTCTTGTTTATTTTATAGATTAGGAAATTGAGGCAAACAGGGTTAAGTGACTTGCCCACAGTTACACAGCTAGCAAATGTCTAAGACCAGATTCCAACTCAGGAAGTCTTCTTGACTCCAGGTCTGCTACTCTATCCACTGTGAGCAACCAAAAGCAAATACCAGCCAAAATTATTGTCAGTCAACCTTGCTATAGCAAGAACTATATTATCTTGCGTAAGACTCACAACAACAATCCTGAAAGGCAAGTACTATTATTACTCCCACTTTAACGTTTGAGGAAATAGGTAGGAGAAGGCTGTGACTTGCTTTAATGTTAATGGGATAGGAAATCTTCCCCACCAATTAATAGGCCTCCCATGGAGCCCATTAAGGAAAGCTTGCTTAGGGGAGGCTTGCTTGTAGGAAGACTTTCTCAACTTTTGCTAATTTCTGAATAGGCACTTAGTCAGGAGGGTTGTGATGCCTTCTGACGCTGAGAAGCATACATTAACTCTGAGTTGGTATTTTGCTTTTGGGGCTTGCTTATGAAAAGAATCTTGTTATTCCCTTGTGAAGATTCTGAGTAGCCTTATGCTGAGAGCTTCCCATCTGCTCAGATGTAAAGGTTCTCTCAATCCAGTGATATATGTAAAGCATATAGTTGAGTTTTGGAGATGCTAATTGACTTGCATGTGGTTACACAGAAAGTTTGTGACAAATCCAGGACTAAAATCAAGGGTTCCTGAGACCCTATCCATGTCCTCCCTTCCTTTTATTCCAATAATAAAGGCTGTGGGTGCAAACTGTAAAATTCAATGTTCACTGAATAGGGGGATATAAACAAAGAGGAAATAGAGATGGATTAAGAATTTGAAATTCTACTTATATCCAAAGGTCTCAGAAGTAAATGTTAACTGAACACAATTCAAAGGCCCACAATAAGTAAATCATGACATTTAGCCATCTCCTTTCCAATCCTCCCCACCTCCAAGATAGGTCATCTACTACTGGTAGCCAAGAAGTACTAACAAGTAGAAGCTGTGTCCACTGTAGGTCTTTGTTACTTCCCAATTAATCTTAATGATTTTTTTTTAAAAATCACTATTACTTTGCTAAGACCACATTTTGTCAGTTAAACTCAGATCTCCTGCTAATCAATCACATAATGAACCAACAAGTTTTTATTAAGTGTTTACTGATACATATATCCAGGTCATGAAGATGTTGGAAAAAAAAAACATCATCACTGTCGGTGATTTTATCTCTTGGACCTTGCAGGATAATCTTCTTAGTGGTACAGACAATCAGACACTGACACCCTTCCCCTCTTGTCCTCCAGCCCTCCCTTTACAGGTTACTTTATTGCTCACATGCCATAGAACAGATGGCAATCACCAACTGTATTCTTTTTGGTAAGACAGAAGGACTGAAGATCTACTCTGCCTACATCTCCAAAGATTCTCCATCTGCCTTGCTCTACATCATACAGACCCCTGCATCTCACCATCCAAACCACTGCTGAACTCTCCAAATTTCGTTCAACAAACTGGGCTTTTTCACCTACCTTGTGGTTGAGTTTTCCTTTTATATTTTTTTCCTCCCAGTTAGAGCATGAGGTTTCTGAGAGAAGGCATTCTAGCATTTTCTGTTTATAGCCTCAGTGCTTGACACTCAGTCAGAATCAGAGGCAATAAATATTTATTAGGCTATTCTGCTATGTGCCAGGTACTGTACAAAGAGCTGGCAATACAAAGAAAAGACATAAGATAGTGCTGCCCTCAAGGTCCAGGGGCATGATGAAACAAATTATAAAATGAATGACCTGTATGCCCTCCTTAAATGGTGGAGGATATGGAAAGAGTTCTTCGATGTCCACTTCCTATACTCAATTGGAAGGAGAGAAGGGCATCAAGGGCAGGTAGTACTGAGGAGGTGTGAGTTTCAGAGTTGATGTCATCTTACATAAAAGAAGAGATTGTGGTGAACATAATTTCCAAGAAAGTAGCCTAGCTCATACCAAGCACTTAACAAATACATATTCATTCAACCATACCTAATTCCAAATCTATTGTTTGGTCTAAGCATGTTTGAAATGTCCCTCAAATATACACATTTTTGCATGATGAAAAAGTTGCCACTATCAAACACTTCGTTTAAGCATGAGATACTTATTGTGTCTTTATCCCTATGTATATTTAAAGATTAGATTGAGCACCAGCCAGGAAACAATTCCATACAAATTTTTCAACTTCAAGCGCAAACTTGAAATAGAAGCTCATTTTCTTAGTAATATTGAACTTGTAGTTTTAAAGCTCTTCTGTCACCAACACCATTTGCTTCCCTCAAGGGTGACTAAAGACATGCAACACTGGATAGCCAAGAAGTGAGGTGTTTTCCTTTAGCCTGTATGAATACTTCAACCCATCTGAACTCAAAATTTGGGCAAAGCATGAAGTGGCAAAATGTTTACAAAATATGGATGAATGAGAACCTCAATTTTGACTTCCTACACTCATGAATTGGTTCAATAGGATAACTACAAGGACTTATAATTTATTTTAAACCAGAAAATAAAAGTAAGTTCAGTATGATACAGGGGAAGAAGACAACATGCTGAGTACACATTTAGGAAACCTGAGTTTAAATCCTGGTTCTGACACCCATTCCCTATCAGGACCTAGGCTTGTTACTTGACCACTTAACCTCAATTTCCTCACCAATAGAACAAAGTGGCTGTAGTAAAAAGACCTTTAAGGTCCCTTTTAGCACTAAATCTTTGATTAAATGACAAAAAAAAAGGACCTGAACTAGGGTTGGGGTTGTTTGAGTAGAAAGCAGGGGACATGTATATTTTTTACATTTTTAAAATTTATGTAGGTATTATTTCCCAGTTGCATTTTATTGTATAGCTTTAAATACTAGATTCTTGCAATTACTCCCCTGTCACCCACTCCCACTGGGAGGAGCAGCAATTCAATACAGGCTGTACCTGTGTAATTACACAGGACATCTCCATGGTGGGCAAATTGTGAGAGGCTAACTGTATGTCCCTCCTTCCTATCCTGCACCCCCCCC
>CM053596.1:145995550-146018668 GCA_028646575.1 Pseudocheirus occidentalis
GAAAATAGATAATCTTGATTACATCAAATTGAATAGTTTCTGTACAAACAAAGCCAATGTAACCAAGATTAAGAGAGAAGTGGCAAATTGGGAAAGAATATTTATAACAAGTGTCTCTGATAAAGTCCTCATTTCTAAAATATACAGGGAATTAAATAAAATTTACAAGAATGCCAGTCATTCCCCAATTGATAAGTGGTCAAAGGATATGAACAGGCAATTTACAGAGGTAGAAATTAAAGATATCTTTAAGCATATGGAAAAATGCTCTAAGTCACTATTGATTCGTGAAATGCAAATCAAAACAACTTTGAGGTATTACACCTCACCAGTCAATTTGGCTAAGATGATAAAACAGGAAAATGGCAAGTGCTGGAGAGGATGTGGAAAAATCAGAACTCTAATGAATTGTTGGTGGAGCTGTGAACTGATACAACCATTCTGGAGGGCAATCTGGAACTATGCCCAAATGGCTATAAATAACTGCATACCTTTTAACCCAGTAATACCACTACTGGTATTGTATCCCAAAGAGATCATAGAAATGGGAAAAGGTCCCATATGACAAAAATATTTATTGTAGCTGTCTTTATGGTAGCAAAAAACATGAAATTTAAGGGATGCCCATCAATTGGGGAATGGCTGAACAAGTTATGGTATATGAATGTGATGGAATATTATTGTGCTATAAGAAATGGGAATGAGATGGACTTCATAATTACCTGGAAAGTCTTATAGGAATTGATACTAAGTGAGAAGAGCAGAACCAGGAAAATTTGTACATAGTCACAGATACATCATATGTGTGACAACCAACTTTGAAAAACTGTACTCCTCTCACCCATGCACAGTTAAAAGACAACTCTACAAGTTTCAGGACAGAAGGAGATGTCTACATTCAGAGAAAGATACAGAAAGACCAGAGTTTAAATAGAGACTAAAGCAATGCATGTTATCATTCTTTTCTATGTTTGTTTTTTGTTTCTCTTTTCTCATTATTCACTCCATTGGCTATAACACCTATACAACCAGACTATTGTACAATGTGAAAAAGTTTGCAGATACTATACATGAATGTATGCCACCATGGCGGGGGGAGGGGAAAGAGGTTTGGGAGGAAAGCGAGAAAAATCTGAAACTCAAGTGATTCTGGACTTGAATAGTCAATAAAAAGTCAGTTAAAAAAAACAAAAACGGGGGGGGGGGCGGAGCCAAGATGGCAGTGTAGAAGCAGCAAAGCACCACAGCTCCCACACAAACACGCTAAAAAACTCATAAAATGGGACTCTAAACAGATTTTCAAGTTCCAAAACTCTCCACAAGACAGAAAGCACATCTGTTGCTACAGGCAGCGCAGCAGGCGGGGCTCTTCACAGCAGTCTGGGACCCGTGGCAGAAACCCGGCCAGTGGGAGTGGGTGACAGGGGAGGAATTGCAAGAATCTAGTATTTAAAGCTATACAATTAAATGCAACTGGGAAATAATACATACAGGGACGGGGTCAGGGAGCTCCTCCCTACCCTGCTAGAAAGCTAGAGAGGTGTTGGTGGAGGGCATAAAAGGGAACAGATTGTGGGAGGGGTCTTACAGTGGGATCAATGTTCTGGCCTGGGGGGTAGGGACAGAAAGGGGAGAAAATTTGTAACTCAAAACCTTGTGGAAATGAATGATGTAACCAAGAAAATAAATTAAAATTTAAAAGAAAAGAAAAACAAAACAAAACAAAACAAGACAAAAACAAAAAAAACAAAAAAAAAGAAGTGGAAAGGAGTCAGGTCCTTTCAAAGCTCCTATTTGCAGCTGAGACCTAGTATTTCGTTGATTCAGATGTATTGCTCAGTCACAGAGCTGTTCTCAGAGTGTGTGGACCCCCTGGAAAATTTTATAGATACACACACACACACACACACACACACACACACACATACACTTTTTTGTGAAAGCTCCTGTTTATACCAATAATTTGGTATAAAAATATATTAAAAGATTTATGCACCCATTTGAAGCATACTTATTTTTTGATGAACATTTGGAACTTTTGCCTTTTTATAAGAAGTATTATGATTTTAAACAGAACTATACAGAGATGAAATGACTGTCTGAATTTGGATTATTCCATTAGTCCACATGACCAGTTGAGTTACAATCCTATGACTGGTCTCAGGCATCATCTTCACTTGAAAAGATTACTGAAATAGCCTCCTTATTGGTCTCCCTGCATCCAGCTCTTCCCTTCTCCAACTAATCCTGCAGATAGCTGTTGAATTCATATTCTTAAAATGCAATTTCTTCCTTTTCTCAAGAAGTTTCAGTGGTTTTCTACCAGCCTTAGGATCAAATGCAGAGTTTTCTTTTTAGAAATCAAAGCCTTTGCAATTTGGTTCCAGCCTATCTTTACAGGCTAGTTATATGTTCCTCATACATGACATGCCATCTCCTCTCTCTGTGTCTTTGCACAGGCTGTTCCTGATGCCCATAATTCTCTCCTTCCTTATCTCCACCTCTTGGACCCGTAGTCCCCTCCAAGCCTCAGCTCAAGTCCTACTTCCTTCAAGAGACTTTCCAGTTTCTCCGGTTATCAACCCTATTCCAAATCATTGTTTCTTTATTTTCAACATAACCCATGTTTACTCATCTGTGAACACATTGTCTTCCCCTAGTAAAATATCTGCTTCTTGAGGACAGGAACTGTCTTACTTTAACCCTAGTATTTCCCTCCAGCACCTGGCACAGTACCTGAAGTGTCTGTTGTTTTTCAGTCATGTTTGACATTTTGCAACCCCATTTAGGGTTGTATTTGCAAAGATACTGAAATTATTTGTCTTTTTAATCTTCACATCATTTTATAGAAGAAGAAACTGAGGTAAATATGGTTAAGTGACGTGCCCAGGGTCACATAGCTATCTGAGGCTGGATCTGAATTTAGGAAGAGAAGTCTTCGTGATTCCAGGCATGGTACTCTATGCACAGCACCAACTAGTGGCCTGAAACATAGCAAGTTCTTGATACGTGCTTATTGTTTGGTCTTGAAACCACAAAGATACAATTCTTGCCCCCATGCTGTTTGTGCACAAATAATTATATTACAGGGTACGTTATGACAAGTTCAAGGGTAAGATATAAAGAGCCCATGACAAATTTAATTAAGAAAGAGCACACAGTAGGAGGACTGGGGAAGAGGTTGCACCTAAACTGGTAGAATAGGTAGGTGGCAGGAAGCTCCTAGTTCCTAATTTAGATTGATAGTTATTGCTTCTGGTTGAAAAGCTTAACTAGGCAATGGTGAGGTCTCTACTCCTACTTCCTTGAGAATGAACAATTAGATTTATTTTAATTGGATCTTCCAAAGTGTCTGGCCCACTGAGGTGCAGGGCCCTGACTTGCCAAGATTTAAGGGTGTCACTGTTCATTTAGTTCTTTCACCAGAATCTGTGTAGTATGGGTCTACCATCCTTTGACAATCTTCCAGTGTTCCAATCACTCCCTGACAATCCTGTATCCTCTGACTTATTTTTCATGGTCTCCACCATCCTCTGAAAAATCTTCTACTGTCCCCACCTCTTCCTGAAATACTGCCATGACTGCAACTTCTTACTTTCCTTCCCCTCTTAGCAGCCACATCACTTGCTTTTTTCCAGCATAAATGACCCATTTGAAGAATGCTTAACTTTCTCTCATATATTGTACACACATTTCAATGGAATCTCAAAGCTAGAAGGAAGCTGGCAGAGCATTTGTTCCAACTCCTTTATTTTTATAAGTGGTAAAGTTGAGGTCCGGAGAGATGAGATGATGTTACTAAAGACTAGGTACGAAACTAGATGTTACTTAAAGTTACTAAAATCAGGATTCAAATACTAGTCTTTTGACTATAAATCCAGGGCACTTCATTTAAAAAAATAATATCTCATAGTTTTCCAGTCACATATAAAAATAATTTTTAACATTCATTGTTAAAAATTTTGAGTTCCAAATTCTCTCCCTCCCTTATCTTCCCCCATCGCTGAGATGATAAGCAATTGGATATAGGTTATACATATATGGTCAAGCAGAACATATTTCCTTATTAGTCATGTTGTAAAGGAAAACACAGATGAAAAGAAAACATGAAAAAATAAAGTGACAAATAGCATGCTTTGATCTGCATTCAGACTCCATCAGTTCTTTCTCTGGAGGTAGACAATATTTTTCATCATGAGTCCTTTGGAATTGCCTTGGATCATTGTATTGCTACAACAAAGGATGTGGGTTTCAAACAAAGGGAAGGTAGAAAGAAGAAAGAACAGGGAGGAAATTTCATATCAGCCTTTTGAACTTTGTTCTACGCTTCAATCCACAACCCAAATCCTATCACTTCTACCAAACTTCACTGATTATTCAGCCAGAAGATAGTTTCTTGCTCTTGCATTCTAATGCCAGTTTTTAAAATGCCATTTATCTGCATTTAACTTATGTTGTCCAATACTATAGTTACTTACATTCATGACTTATCTGTCTGTATAGATTGTAAACTGCAATGGTCTGGAGTGGGACCAGTTCTTATATATCATAGAAAGTCAATTTCTCTCCCTCAACTCTTACCATGTAACATAGCGCCTTGCCCCTAGAAGCAAAATATTTGTTGAATGAGTAATATCTCTATTGCCTAGTTTTCATTAGACCCTGAAATTTATCCTGAATCTTCCTTGACTGTTTTTAGTGCCTTGTTAGGTGGAATAGAGCTTATTTTCATGGTTAGATGATTGTATTTGCAAAGGTAATTAATAGTGAGTCAGATAAAATTCATTAATTGCCTCAAATGAAACATTTGTAGATGTAAATTCTTTAAATTAGTTATCTGAAGAGTCGTTTTGCACACTTAACTTGAAGTTTTACTGGGTATAAAAGTATACCACTAAATGATCCATCGGATTGCCTTCTGGAATATTTTATCTAAATGCTCAGTCTCTTGAAAATGTGAAATAATGATGGCAATAACATAGACTGATATATTTTCCATTAGTATTATAAATGTTTTAAGGAGTTTTCTTGATAATTTCTGCTCTGCTCATGAAATTTTGCATTAGTGGCTTATTCTCACACTATCAATTTTCTCTTCATATTCTTGCTTTAGTAGATAAATGAAATCTTCATTCTTCTTTTGGCTACACTCTTCAATCTCTTTTTTTTTCTTTTCTTACACTGCCCTTTTCCTCTCTCTTCCTTTTCAGGTTCCTTTCATGTGCTGTTTTCTCCTAGTAGAATGTAAGCTCAGTGAGGGCAGGGACTCTATTGCATATGTATTCTCAGGACTTAACACACAGCATGGCACACAATATGCACTAAATACACACTTATTGACCTGACTAGTAGAAAATAATACCACCTCAAATTTGTAGTTTACAAATACTTTATTGACAATAACTTGCAAGGTATTCCCTATCAATTTTATTATTATAATTATATGAATGGGGAAATTGAGACTCAAAGAAGAGGTTGTTTTTTTCTTGAACCCATATTTAGAGAGATTCACTGGTAGCAATGTCATTACACCTGACTTCACTCATATCTTAAATTCTAGCTGGGTTTGTATTGCCTCTAGGTGTTCTTTTCCTTACATACAAAGCAGCAGGTTCAGAAATATATCATTTAGATAGACAGAGCCTGATCAGCTTACCTGATCAATCTGTTGCTCCCAACTGACACTGTGGTATTGGAGGGCATTGGGACATAATTCCTCCAGGTCTAATGAGCAGGTAGGGTATACCAGCCTCTGGACCCACTTAGTACTCCAATGGCTTCCTGTTATATTTATGATCAAATATAAAATTCTCTTTTTGGTTTCTGAAGCCCTTTACAACCTGACCCCTTCCTATCTTTCCAGACTTCTCCAACCTAATTCCTCTCGAGGACAATATGATGTAGAAACATTATACTTTTTTCTGCTCTTACAGACAGTACTACATCTCCTGTCTCCATGTCTTTCTGTTAGTTTTCCCAAACACCTGGGATCTTCTCTTTCTTTGTCTCTACCTCCTGGCTTCCTTCAGGTTTTGACCCAAATCCTACCTTTTATAGGAGGCCTTTCCCAGTCCTTCTTAATATGCTCTGAGATTACCTCCCATTTACACTTTATTGTTTTATATGCACAGAATTTTTTAAATGTTGTCTTTCCCATTTGAATGTGAGCTCATTATTACCAAGGATTATCTTTGCCTTTCCTTGTCATCCCCAGTATATGCCAGCACAGTGACATAATAAGTGCTTAAAAAATATTTGTTTACTGACTAATATTCTCTCAAGGTTCCTCAAACCCAAGGTTAAAACTCATGGACAAAAAAAATCAATCAATCAAGAAGCATTTATTGGGTGTTTTATGTGCCTCTATGTTAGGCATTAGGGATTAAAGAGAAACAATCGAACAGTTATAAATAATTATGTTATGTATAAATAAAGACAAATAATGAAGCAGTCCTTCCTTCAAAGAGCTTACACTCCCCTAGGGGAGACATAAATTGATGATTTATAGAAGCACATACAAAATAAATAAAAAAATAATTTCATGTGGGAAGGTAGGTACAAATCAAGCCTTGCAAGCATCACATAATGATTTTCATTCATATTATTGTTCTCCTTTATTTTCTTGTTTTGCACACTCTATAATTCCCTTCTCCATACACTGGATCACTCTCTACCACAATCCTTTTGAAATATAGGATCACAGACAGAACTAGAAGAGAATTTTGCTACTATTTAGCTCAATACTCTCATACAGATGAGTAAACAGGCCCAGAGAAGTAAAGGACATTATTGCATGTCATACGAAGGCAGTGAGTTTCAGAGGCAAAATTTGAACCCAGTTCCCCTAACTCTGGACCTAGTTCTTTCCCCACTTTCTCATATTGTTACTATAAAAATCACTGAATATAATAGTGTCTTTGGTAAGAAAATTGTGTATTCGAGCATCTCTGATGATTTATGGGACAAAGGTAACTATTGAAACAGGGATCCTTTTAAAAATTATTGTGTGGGGTTTAGATTTTGCTTATTGTAGGAAAACATCTTAAAGCAAAAATTTTCAGACTTAAGTGATCCAGTGTTGTCACATTTTCCAGGACAATTTCCTAGAAAACCCTCAGATTAGTTCTAAGAGAATGTGGTACATCTTGGATTATCTCTTTGGAACAACCATTAAGTGAGTGACTGGCTCCACAGTTTTCAATGAAAAGCAGAAATGAATGTTCTATTCATTTCAGATCCACCTAAGAAGCTTGAAATACAATAAGATTAAATCACTGGGAAGGCTAATGAGCTGTCATGCAATCATTTTAACCCTTGCAACTTTCAAATAAATACTGTACAGCATTATAGAAGTTTAGCATCTGTTTTTTTTCTCCCTTTATGATGAATATAAGAAGAATGCATATGTAAGATTTGCAAAGAATTTTTCTGGAAAAAAAGTCTCTTAGATAGTAAGGAAAGTATGTTTAGTCCTAATATTCTGTATCTGAGCAGGAATCCCCTTTGCAACACCCCTAATAAGTGGTCATTGATTACAATACTGAATTGTCCAGATATAGGATGGATGAAGGATCCATGGGTCTCTTACAAAGGACCAAAAGGCATGATAGGGCTTGATATAAAAGCAGTGGTCTAAATCTCAAGGACAGCCTCTTGCTGGACCATTGTGATTCCCTTCCTTCTCCTTGAAAAGCCTGAAAATGATGGTGTCTAAAGTTTCTTATCTTATCCTTAATTGTCTCTGTCCCAGCCTCCCTGCCAGGTGTGTCCTTGTTTGCCCTCTCCCATTCTCAGGGCATCTTATCTTTGACAATATGCCTTCCCTTGTGTTGGTTAAAATGGGGCTAACACACCTGCCAATTTATTTTAGCTTCACTGATTGGTCTGCCTGTTTTGGGCAATGCTGTGAGTCTCCAAGAAAAACTTCAATTCAATGAAATTAAATTCAGCGCAATATGATACAGTTCAATAGACATTTATCAAGTGCTTAGTATGTAGAGGGCACTGTCTGTGTGGGAATACAAAGAAAAAATATATTACAGACAAAAATGAAATAGTCCCTGCTCTCAAGGAGCTTATATCTTATTAAAGAGGAAGAAAGAGCACACAAACACATATGGTGCAAAGGAAATTGAGAAAAAGACCTATAATAAATGAGGGAATAAGAAAGGTTTCCTATAAGAGGTGGTATCTGTGCTGAGCCTTGACAGGATTGTGAGAGGGGGAGATAAAGAGAGTGCATCCCAGGTATGAGGAATGGCTTGGGGACAGAAACAAGAGATAGCTTTTTGAATTCAAGGATAAATTGAAGAGAGGAAAGAATAGGAGCAAGGAGACCCTGTGGATGCAATTATACTTAATCAGGAGTGGTGATGAAGAACTAACCTAGGATGGTATCTGTGTGAGTGGAGAGGAGAAATACGCGCATTGATCATACTACTAGAAGAATGTTTAGAGAGAATTTAAAAAGTTACGAGGGATCATTAAGATAAAACTTCAGTAAGTCTTGCCTTGCTGAAGGTCTTGACAGATTAATCTAATTCCTTTTTGGACAATATTACTAGACTGTTAGATCAGAGAATTCTGTAGACAGACTGTCCATTCTGTACAGACTGTACAGACAAGAGTCCTTCAAAGAAGCTGACAAACTTGTTAATGCTGTCATTTTGGGTAACATAGGGAGACATGAGCTATAAGTTATGGTACAATTAGACAGATTCAAAACTAGGTTGAATAATTGAACCCAAAGAGCAATAGTTGATGGCTTCTTGCCAGTTTAGAGGGAAGTCTTTACTGAGGAGCCCCTGGGATCTGTCCTTGGATTTACACTATTAAAACATTTGATCTAGCACTTGGATAAAGAATTAAGGGAACATGCCTATCAGATGAGCAGATGATACACGTATGATGGGCAACAAATAATGTTGAACAACAGAACCAACATTCAAAATGGAATGGTTGGGCGACAGAAATAAGCTACAACTAAAATGATGAATTAAGTTTGTTTTACTTGGTTCAAAAGTGATGCACTATTGCAATGGGTAGAAATTATTGATAGAGATTTAGACCCATGCTAAGAAAAGCATCCCAAGTATTATGGTTGTCCAAGAGTGGAATGGGCTCTCTCTTAGTCATTGGGGAGTTTCAAATGGAGACTAAATCTTGTAAAAACCGTTTCCTATTCAAATTTAGTTTGGATTGCTTGCCCTCTGAATCCCCTACAATTCTAATATATTATGATCATAAGTGCTAGGGCAAAATCTGAACATTTTTCTAAGTTCAAAGCACTTTCTACAACACTACATACCTAATATAGTGAATGGTCCCATTTCTTCATTTATGTTTTGTTATATGTGAACTACCATGAAACTACTACGTAGTGTTTTTTTTAATAAATAACCCCCCTCTTTAGCAAAGGAAAATCATTCAATTGATATTATAATATACAATACACAGAATTATTCTTGAACAAAACTTTCTTATTAGATGGCATTTGACATTATTGTGACCAAGAAATACGATGCCCTAACTTAAAGAAGTGTTGGGAGTCTATTTTTCTTCCCTGTTCTATTCTCAGACTCTCTTAGAAAAGCAAATTGTTCAGGGGGTTTAGGAAGAGAACAGTGATTCCAGGTAAAATTGTGCTGTAGGATAAGGGCTCTTTATATTGGACATCCTCAGCATCCCTTTCCCTTACCTTTTTCCTCTTGTTTTTCCATCATTCATTTGGTGAGAGCTTTAATATTTTGACCTCACTATACCCCCCAACAAAAGGTGCTACCAGAAAAGATGAAAATGCACATTGCCATTTATAACCTTGCAAAATTTAAGTCAAAGCTTTATTTCTTCATGTAGTTAGTGTTCATACAATACGTCCTTTGCTCAGGCTAGTGCTATACTTTAGAACTCTCTGCTTAGTCCTGCAATCTTTATTCACATAGTCAGTCAACAAGCTTTTCTTAATAGGAGAAGGTTTATTACATGCTAGATACTGAACTAAGTTCTGGGGATACCAAAAAAGGCAAAAGACAGTCCCTGCCTTCAAGGATTTTATATTCTAATGCTAGTGTGAACACTTAAAAAACTAGGTACATACAAAGTATATACAAAACAAATGGAAAACAGTATGAGAAGGGAAAGTATTAGTGTTTGAAAAGCAGGAAAGTCCTGCCAAAATTGGGATTTGAACTGAGACTTGAGAAACTAAGAGGCAAAGGTAAGAGGCAGGAAATTTCAGGCAATGGGGATGGGACAAAATTGAGTGAGAGAGCCAATCTTGTGAATAATAAAATAACGATTTTAAAATTTCTCAACCAGAGGAAATGGCGGATTGAAAATGGCAAGAGGAAATCTACTGGGTCAGATTTATCAGGGCCAAAGTTAAAGTCTTTTGTGTAGCATAATTCTAAAAGGAGTTAAGCAAGTCGTGGAGAATCTGAGTTGATAGCAAGCCATATCACAATGATATAGATGTTTGAATTAATTATAAACTTCACTTGATCCCAAAACTTGGTGTACCTGCTAAAATGTGATATTATCTTGGAATATGAATATATACACACATACACAAATATATCTACACACATGTACATACGTATGTATGTTCATATGTACATCTATCTCTCTGCGTGTGTGTATGTGTATATCCTAGGTTGAAAACAAGCAATAATCTCCCTATATTTTGTAATGTTCAGGCTACACTTGGAATGCTGTGCTCAGTTCTAGGCACCAATTTAAAGTAGGATTTTGATAAATCATTCATGCTGCATGTCTCCCATCTCTTTGCCTGTGATAAAAAGGAAATCAAATGTGCCCTGTTCCTTTTCTCTTGGTGTTCTTGATCTTGGGGAAAAAGAATCCTGAAATATCACACTAACACTAAAGGTGAATCTACATAGAGCCACTTGCTTTTTATCACAGGTCTGCAGAAGCAAAAATATTTTCTAGGGAAATAATTTTCTTTAAGGGAGTGGACCCATCCATATGCTGCAATCATACCTTTGGGTTGGCAAGCCTGAGTAAACAGTCTGATGAGTATCAGGTAATTGATGTATTCAAAGAGTCATCCATTGCTTTTTCCAAAGATCTTCTCTGAGGGTTATAGGTATACATGTCAATCAAGTTTAGCCACAGGTTAAGAAGATGGCCAGGAGCCTAGACCAAAGAAAAAAGGAAAAAAAAGTGATCAGAAAAGATTGTCTGACTTAAAATTCACTCTAATGCATTCAGTAGACATAACATTTGAATTATTCTAATGATATTCAGCTGCTGACTTAACAATTCTTTATTTTCAAAATGCTTTTGAGGGTTTATATAGATGAATCTTCAGAATCTAGGGTCATCCTAGGAAAGAAGGTAGCATTTTTTTCTTCTGTTGATTGATGCAGTATCTGAGAAAAGTCAACTTATTGTTCTTGAAACAAAACTTGCTTTATTATTTACATTGTTTGCAAGCTCTTGCAATAACTAATGGCCATTTTTAACCATTTTAAAAGATGGCTCCTAAACTATTTGATTTTTTGCCAATAACTTTTACAGACATCAAAATATTAGTAGTTATACTCTAAGTATATTCATTAAAGGAGAAGCTACATGGTGATAACTTTAATTATAGAGAGCTAGTCTTGGATTTACAAGTACTTGGTTCAAGTCCTATCTCTGACACTAAGTGACTTTAAGAACCTGGGCAAGGATCTTGAACTCTCAGTGCTCCTTGCAACTCTGTAAGACTATATATATATACTGTAGAACAGTTGCTGATCTTCATCAGTAGAGGGAATTTTCACACTGGAATTACATAACCCTTCCCCTCTTCCACTTATCAAAATATGCAAATCACTTGCATTCCAAGAAAAAAAGTAGTCTGCCCTTGAGGAGTCTATATTATCATTGAAGATGTCAATGGTTTAAACTGCACTAAGACTTATGGGACACTTTGTCATCTCAACTGGACTGACACAGTAGCAAGGTAATCTTTTGAAATTTCCCTAATCAATTCACTATCCAATTCACTATCACTGTGTTATACAAACTTTTTGATTCCTCTTCTAGTCCCCCTGGGCATTCCTTCCCTCCCGCCCCCTTCAGGTGAGAATCATGACTCATATACTTCATTAGAAAAAAAATGAGACTATTTACCAAGATCTTGTCCCTTCTTACTCCTCTCACTTCTCTCAGATGCCTTCTCCTTCTTTCTCCTCCCTCCCCCTTTTCTCACAGAATTATACATTATCCTCGCCAAGGAAATATATCCCTGATCTCATCCCGTCTTTTCTAGCAGACTCTCCTGTCATCCCCACTCTCTCGCTAAACTCTCCCCATCTATTGACAGCTTCTTTGCTGCCTACAAACAAACCCAAGTCCTCACTATTGTTAAAAAATAAGAACAAAATATTCTTACTCAATATGACCATCTCCACTACCTATTTTCTTATATCTTTCCTCTGTTTTGTGGCTCAATGCCTTGAAAAAGCCATTTATAATCAGCTCCTCCAAGTCCTCTGTCACCCTCTTCTAAATCTTCTGGACAGTCTTGTTTCTGACATCATCATTCAACTGAATTTTTTCCCCTTAATTACCAAATAATCTCTTAATTATCAACTATTTCTAAATGCTCATCCTACTCACCTCCCTGTCTCCTTTGTCATTGTTGATCAATCTCTTTTCCTCGATATGCTCTCCTCTAGGTTTTTGCAACACTGCTCTCTCTTCATTCTCCTACTTGCGTGAAAACTCATTCTGCTTTGCTAGATTTTTACTCTAGATCAGTGTTTCTCTACTTTCCTAATGCTGCAACCCTTTAATACAGTTCCTCATGTTGTGGTGACCCCCCCCAACCATAAAATTATTTTCGCTGCTACTTCATAACTGTAATTTTGCTGCTGTTATGGATCATAATGTAAATATCTGATATTCAGGATGTATTTTCATTGTTACAAATTGAACATAACCCACAGGTTGAGAATCGCTGATCTAGATCATTTCTATTAACTGTGGGTGTTCTCCAAGAGTTTTCCACCATGGAGACTAGGGGGATGGTGCTTTGCTACCTGGAAGACCTATGTAAAATTTTTTGCCCTCCCTTTGTACCAGAGAAGAAGTTTTAATTATTATGGTATAAAAGGTAAAATATGTCAATATTATGCAATACTATATGTATGTCTTCTGCATTTCTGAATTTCTCCTTTTTCTTCTCTGTCATTGGTTGGCCTTTTTGTTTTATCTATGGCTTCCACAGAACTCCCTCCAAATTTTTATTTAATTTCTTATGCTGACCTAAGATATATCAAAACCACGATGGGCAAAGTCGAAATGTGGACAGGATAGCTGAACTATATAGAATGGGTAGGGGAGTAAGAATATATTAATTACCTACTATGTGTCAGGCATAGATACATGTATATAGTTGTGTATATATACATTCACACTTACACACACATTTGTTTGCATTTTGTTTTCGTCAGAGCAGGAAGAGTATTTAGCCTTTCTTTTTTATCCCTAGTAGTTAGGGTAGTGCCTGGCAAATATCATAGAAATACTTTATAAATGTTTATTGTTGGCTGAAAAGAGTTGTTGACTGACCTTGGTAGAAGAATTTCCTTTGCTGAGAGTTCCCCACATATGTGAAACTGACCTTTATCATTCTCCAATTCAAAGGGGGAAAAAACCCTGTATTTTATAAATCATAAGATAATTTGGGAGTAATAATGCCTTTACATGCAGGGTATATTTGTTCAGTCTGCAAAAAGGTTTGTTGGCTTATTTATTATACTGAGTCACATTGTATATTTCATCAGGGCTAAATAAAGCTCCTAGTGGCAATGTTTGGTGAGTATATGGATTGGAGTACCTCTTGTACCAGCTTTCTCTCCTCCATGGGTCCTTCGGGAGCCTTGGCCCAGAGGTCCAGAGCCACTGCTCTTAAAAAAAAAACAGCCAAATACATTCATTTCTTTTTACTCTGAAAGGACACATTCCTGGGGGTTGTGACAAATGAGAGTAAACTAAATGAAATAATTAACAATGCTACAGGGAGTTTATTTCTCTTCTAAAAGCAGAAAGATTTCTCTGGGGCATAGGCTGGATCTCAGCTGGAGCCACTACATGGTGACAACTTCATGACAGAATGCAATAAGATTATATTACAATGAAAAGAATATTGCTCCAAGAGACAATGTTAATCTCTATTTTCCTAATTACCAAATGACTCGCTGGCAAGTCCATTGAATTCTCTGAACTTCAGATGTCTATATGTTAAATGAGGATGATAATACCTTACTTGCTCAAAGGCAAAGGTCTCAATGAGGAGGTACTTTACTCTAG
This sequence comes from Pseudocheirus occidentalis, assembly GCA_028646575.1. Lineage (NCBI taxonomy): Eukaryota > Metazoa > Chordata > Mammalia > Diprotodontia > Pseudocheiridae > Pseudocheirus > Pseudocheirus occidentalis. The sequence continues at coordinate 146,009,873 of CM053596.1, forward strand.
GTCCCTTCTAGCTCTAGAATGCTACATCACAGATGTAACTAGGTGGGACAACTAAAGCTTTGTCCCAGAGCGCAAAAGTCCACTAGGCATGCTTCCTCTTCTTTGTAGCCCAGACCCTCATATCCTTGAGAGTTATTATACATTATGTTTCTTTACTGAATTTTATCACTAAACTCCAGGGGTGTGCCAGCTGGAGCCAGCTTGTAGTATTTTTGGAGAGTCAAAAGTTAAATTTTTCAGTGTGAGAATTTATACTTTGGAAATTGGCAAACACTATAAATTTGGGCTTGATTTATTGTTTAATTGAATTCTAGACTTAATAAAGTGATGAAATGTCAATAATGCAGATTAAACTTAAAATTGTGTTACGCATACATTTTTATTTCTTTTTTTCTTTTTTGAAAGCTACTTGTTAAACATTTACCAGCCCATTCCTCTCAGACTCCCTTCCTAAACTCACTCCCAGAGTATATTCTCCACAATGCCTCTTCCAAGAGATTACTTTCCTCACTCATAATCACAGTTGTACATTTTGGTTCTTTTGGCAATGGACTACTTACTTCTTCTTGTGTCATAACTGCACCAGAAATTGGGCCATTTTTGCATTGTTATCCCTGCTTTGCAATTGTTTCTGCCCAAGTTGAAAGACATCCTAGTTATAGATCTGTGACACTTGCTACAACAAATTTAATACCATTTATTCTATCGTTTTAAATTTGTTTCATGTTTGTTTTTTATTTTTGTTTTTTTTTTCTGGAGGGAGAAGGCAGGGCAATTGGGGTTAAGTGACTTGCCCAAGTTCACATGTTTAGTATTCAATGTCTGAGGCCAATTTTGAACTCATGTCCTCTTGACTCCAGGGCCGGTCCTCAATTCACTGGGCCACCTAGCTGCCCCTACTTTCATGTGTTTATTGCCAAAATGTTGCTGTATTTCTTCGGAGAATTTTAATTGAACTGAAACTTTGTAGGATTTTGTACATTCAAAACCTGCCAAGATTGACTAGGAGCTAACTTTCTAGATACAGTGAAAAGTTCATTACTTAGGGCAAACCTATCATCCATTTGAGGAGAATTCCCTTTTGAATGGCAGTCTGAAGTGGATGATTTCCTGAGATTTCCTCTCTAATACAACGCAATTTTCTTTTAACCCCACTGAGATGACGCTCCCCTCTTTCTTTTTGATCAGGTGTGATCTTTTTTGTTGTTCAAACTCTAACAGGGAAATGAAAGTTCTGGCTAGACATGGCTCAAGTTGCCAGTGTTTTATTGTGTTGAGTTAGCAGGCTATGTGTGGAGAGGAAATTGTAATTGTAACACAAGGGAGCACAAAAATGGAAGGGATTGAGGGAGCTGTTTATGCCCCAGTGAGAAATAAAGTATGAAGTATAGAGGCCACGATGATTAAGTTACTCAGTCCAGCCTTCTTCCTGTGAAGTTAGGGATTTCTCCTGGAAAAAAAAAGAAGAAGGTAATTGGAAACAGATGTATGTCCAAACACAAAAGTGTTTACTACATGCAGAAAATAGCTGAGAATGTATGAAGCTGAAGAGCCCCAACAAAGCAATTTCTAACCAATTAATGTCGAGTAAATACAAGAGGTTTTGATTTGTTATTAGGGCAAGGAGAAGAGCCTGTGGAAGATTGAGCTTACCTCTGTCAGCAGCAGCCACAAGAGGAGAAAAGAAGTTGGCTAAGGAGTCTGGAGGTCCCATTCTTCATTTTTATGTACCTGTGGGTAGACGTGTATTTCCAGTTTCTTAAGCTTTGTTACATTTACAGTGGTGCGTGTTGGGGTGTGTAAATCTGAAGTTTGGAAAACATTTCCCTTTCACCTTTCTTCCTTAAATCTGCAGATAAACATTCTTTCTCTCCCATATGGTTCATACTGAAAACTTATAATTATATCATTTGTAGCAAAGGGAGACTTACAAGGTATTTGCCAATTGTTATGGAACCAAATGCTGTATTCTCACTCAGGAAATTCCTCCCAAGAGTATAGGTGGCAACAGTCATAAATCACATATAATTAGGCAAGTATTATCTGTCATATTCAGTATAAAAAATGAATAAGGTAAAATGTGATAGATGTTTTTTCATTTGTATATTTTTCCCTTAGCATAAAGATTGCTTCTTAACTCCATTGTCTGTGTATTTCTGCTGTCTTTGTGAGGTATATATATAATTGATCTTGAACTGTTTTTACAAAAGGATAGGTGGACTAGGGAGGAGGACTTGTCTATTTATTTCATTGTATATAACCTATTTATATATTAATATAAGTAATATTGGTAATATTAATATATATCATATAATTATACATTTTATATTAATATATTAATATATTTGTTATATAAATTATATATTTTATATTATATAAATTATATATTTATATATTATATAAAGAGTTTTGTAACTGTTTTTACAAAAGGATAGGTGGACTAGGGAGGAGGACTTGTCTATTTCATTGTGTGCAACATATATATATATATAAAAATTTATAGTTTTAGGAAGTCACCTCAGGTACCAGGTTAATTGACTTGTCCAAGGTCTCACATTCAGTATGGGTTAGAGGTCTTCTAGATTCCGAGGTTAGCTTTCAATCCAGTAAACTACATTTCAATATTATAGGGAATTTCAAACCTATTAACATGACAAATGAAAAAAATCTGAATATCATACTGCAAGAAACAAAACAGGAAAACTTCCCAGAAGTTTCAAAAACTGGCAATGAAATATTAATTGACTGATTCTACATTTCTTTAACAGAGAAAAAGAACCAACAAAACAGGCTTGATATTCCAAGGCTTGTAATGTTTAAATTTCTGGTTTCCAATATAAAATAACAAATATTATAAGAAGTAAGCAGAAAGCCTTTCCTTTATCTATGAAGCATAGATATTTTGAATAGGCCAAGATGATTCTGAACCCATAAAAAAATCAAAACAGAAATCAAAACTGAGTACTCCAAAAAAAGCAAAGAAGATGAAGTGCATCACTATATAACATATCTTTCAAAGTTGTGTGTGCCTAGTCCCAATGGAAAAATGATGAACCTTCAACAAAAGAAGTAATTTGAGTTCTTGAAAAAAAGAAACCAAAGATGAGACAAGCACTTGACTTGAAAAAACCACCAATCTGGGAATGAAAAGTAAATAGATACCCTTTCAAGAAAAGACTAGTCAATGAAATCAATGTTCTCATGTTTCTAGGTTATTTTTTTTAAAAAGGCCTGTATGTGAGCAGAGGAGGAAGCATTCATATATATATATATATATATATGTATGTAGGTATGTATGTACATTTGGTATCTATTCAAGCTTATGGATCTTTGGGAAAGAAGGATAAAAGCAGTAGAAAGGAAGGATTGAGGTATGTATGTGGGGAAGAGGGATGCTAAGCTATTGCCTCAGAAGGAGAAAGCAAACACTCTTTAGAGAAATAAAGTAAGACTTAAATAACAGAAGGAATATTTAGTTGTTCATGGTTATGCTGTGCCAATATAATAAAAATTATGATACTAACTAAATTAACGTATAGATTTAGTGTTGTAACAATCAAACTACCAAGGGATTACTTTTAGAGAGCTAGAGAAAATTATAGCATAATTCATTTGGAAGAGTAAAAGGTCTAGAATTTTAATGAAAACAATGACAAAAATAAAGAGGAATGAAGGGGACATAGTGCTTGTATACCTTAAACATATTATAGAATAGAAATCATCAAAACTATTTGGTACCAGTTAAAAAATATATCCCTGATCTCATCTCATCATGTCCTTTCTAGCAGACTTTCCTGTCATCCCTCCTCTCTCACTAACCTCTCCCCATCTATTGCCTGCTTCTTTGCTGTAAGTGAATATAGGAAACTATCAAAGGTCAATATAGATCATTTTTAGAATTAAAAAGTGAAACACCATGGTATAGTTGAAAATTTGTTGGATTTGTAGTCAGATAACTTGGGTTCAAATCTTGGCCTCACTTTACACATCTGGAAAATGAAGGGGTTACATTGGATGGCCTGTAATATCTCTTCCAACTAGAAATTTCATAGGACTTGATTATATGAAATTTTTTTTTCATTAAAAAATACAACTTGAAAAGGAATTTTTCACTCAAGAAAGATATAACTTTTGTACAAGATGTGGTAGAATTTTTATATCCAAAATATGAAGGAAATCAACACCAATATATAAGAACAAGGGCTAGGGGTGGTCACATATATCTCTGCTAGCCCAGGGATAGCTGCAGGGTTCATCTTTTAAGAATTTGGAGATGCAGCTGGTTAAGCAGATCAGAAGTCCACACTACCTCATTAAGTCAGGCATCATTATATTGAACCTTTGGGAATAGGGAGACTCCAGGAGGGGCAAACCAGTTGTAGATAGCTCCTATGCTATTCTGAAGAGCATTGAGTGGCTCCTTCATTTTCATCCTGGGATAGATAAGGAGACTGTGGTTCAAAAACAAACAAAAGCAAATACACTTCAAAAGAGAAGAAATACCTAGGTTTGATGGAAGCATATAATAACTGTCTTCACACATTTAAAGTACTGTTATATTTAACAGGTATTAGACTTGTTCCATTTGTCCCCAGAGAAAAGAACCAGGAGCAAATGCATAAAAGTTATAATGAGGCAAACTTTGTCTTGAGGTCAGAAAAGCAAACAAACAAACAAACAAATAAAAACCCAAACAAAACCCAACAATTAGTACTATCCCAAAGTGGAATGAGCTGCCAGGAGAGATTCCCTACACCCACTTCAAAGGCTAGAACAGTACTAGTGTATACAGGTTGGACTATGTGGTTGCTGAGGTCCTTTCCAAATCTCCCATTCTATGATTCTGTCATAGTTAAAGGGAATAAATAACTAACTGCAGTGGACTGCGTTTTTAATTTGCCCAAAGAACTGCAATTTACTACCATTCATAAGAAAAATCACTCCAGATTGCTGCTAATGAGAGAAATGCAATGTGAAACAACTATGAAGATTCTTTTTCATTATATTGATAAAATGTTATGTCAGTGGCATAGAGGCAGCATGGCCTCATGACTAGAGTAAGATCTGAAGCCTGGAATGCTTGGGTGCAATTTCTACTTCTATCATTATTGGGTTCAATACTTGGATAACAGCAAGAATCTGAGTTCTTGAAAGTTCACATAATTTATAGGCACCTAACTTCTTGTCCTTTTAGTCACCCCCACCTTTTAACCTTGCTCAAATTAGTTGTAGCTTCCACTACTGACAGCTAACTCTTACTAACAAGCACTATTATAACCACCGTACGTACAAGGACACAAATCTAGGTTGGTTATGTAAGTGTCCTGACAATCACATGGCTAGGGAGTGACTGGGAATCAAATACACATTGTCCTCTAGAAAATCTTTTTCTCTTTGCAGTAGATTAATACTTTATATGGTCAACTTCTTCACAAGTAATGTCATTTCTTAAGGAATCATTGAGATCCACCCAGTAAAGAGCTAATTTTAGTGCATTTATATAAATTCGTGTTATTAGTGGCGAATGTGCTGAAGCTAGCTTTGATGAACTCAAGAGAGCTGATTATTAAATTTCCAAGGTGATCACTTACACCTCACAAACTGGCAAACACTACAAATGAGAATGTTTTGTTGTTTGTCTAGACTCAAGAAAGTGATAGGAGACAATGTTAATAATAGTGATTAAGCTTTTTTTTGTTTATAATCTTTTCCCCAACTACATGTAAGGACAATTTTCAACATTCATTTATAAAAACTGAGTTCCAAATTTTTTCCCTCCTTCCCTTTTTCCCTCCCTAATGTGGTAAGCAATTTGATATAGGTCATACGTGTGCAATCTTGCAAAAGATATTTCCATATTACTCGTATTATGAAAGAAGAAACATGCCAAAAGAAAAAAATGAAAAAATGAAAGCAAAAAACAGTTATGCTTCATTCTGCATTCAGACTCTATAAGTTCTTTGTCTGGAGGTAGATAGCATTTTTCCATGATGAGTCCTTTGGAACTGTCTTAGATGATTATATTGCCAAGAATAACTAAGTAATTCACAGTTGATCATCATATAATATTGCTGTTACTGTGCACAGTGTTCTTCTGGTTCTAATGATGATTAAGCTTAAAAGCATACCAGGCATATATACATATACATATGCATATGCATATACATATACACACATACATATATATATGTGTATATGTGTGTGTATATATGTATATACACATACATATATACAAACACACATATGCATGTATTTGGAGGGCTGATTGTTGAGTATTTACCAGTACATATTTGCCCCTGGATGAAGTCTCTTTGTTCTGTCTTCAGACTATTTGTAGACTAGTATAGGTGATTTAGTTTATAGAGTGCTGGACCTGGAGTCAGAAAACTTATTTTCATGAGTTCAGATCTGGCCTCAGACACTTACTAACTATGCCACCAGGGCAAGACAATTAACCTTTTTTGCCTCAGTTCCTCATTTGTAAAATGAATTGAAGAAGGGAATGGTCATCTACTCTGGTGTCTCTGAGAAGAAAACTCCAAATGGGATCATAGAGAGTCAGAGATAACTGAAAAGTAATTTAACAAGAACCACACTAACCCCTCCTGCCAGTCTAGTTACTACCTTCTGTCTTTGGCCCCTTTCTTTAACACCTCAGGTCCATGACCACAGCCTGTTTTCACATAAACCATTCTATGCTATTGGAGCAGGAGCTCTTGAGGCAGCTATAGTCTTCCTCAGCTCCCTTCACCAGGAAATCAGTTCCAGATCTTGACATGTACTATCCCCAGCCCCATCTCAGAGCAGGATAAGAGGGGCAAGAGAAGGTTTCTTCTCTCATGGGATTGTTATGAGGCAAATTGTAAAGCCATATAAATATGTTATTACTATTACTTCGTATTTGGTCATTGCCACCAAAATGGAGAGGCTCGCCACCTAGTGGTGACCTGCTCAATATGTGCATCCCCAGTGACTGCTCTTTACCTCTGCAAATTATCTTTTATGTATTTATAGCCTTTTAGTAGAATAGAAGTACCTTGAAGGCAAGGAGTGTTTCATTTTTTATTTCTATGCAAAGTGCCTAGGACAGTTTCCAGTATGGTCTTTGGGGCATGATAGAATGTTGGATATGGAATAGGCCAGGTAGATGAGTTCAAATGCTTACCAAGTTGCATGATCCTGGGCAAGACCTTATTCTCTCTCAGCCTCACTTTCCTCACTTATGCAATAAATATAGTACTCACCTCAAAGACTTGCTGTGAGGATCAAATGGGATTATGCATCTAATATGTTTTACACATCTTTTTTTTGGGGGGGTGCAATTGGGGTTAAGTGACTTGCCCAAAGTCACAGGGCTAGTAAGTATGTCAAGTGTATAGGGAAGGATTTGAACTCAGGTCCTCCTGACTCCAGGGCCAGTGCTCTATTCACTGTGCCATCTAGCCACCCCTGTGTTTTGCAAATCTTAAGTCACTATGTGAGTATGAGGCTGTGAGTTATTATTACATACAAGTTATTATAATGGTGTGAGTTATTGTTATTAAGAAATAAAATAGATACCCAATAATATATTTAAATTGAATTCAATACTTTGTCCCTAAAGTATAGAGAATTAGAGGTTTTGGCACAAGAGTAAAGGTGCCTAATGTGACAATGATCATCTAAGTAAACTCTCCTACGCTCTCAAAGCATCCCTGAATCTTGTCTTTTTACTATTTAATCTTCTCCAGCCTCTCATCTAAGGTCCTTGACTGGATTCTGATTGTTTCTTCTCACTATACACTTTAAACATCTTGACATTAGATTCAGTCAAATACGCTCCTGGTATTATCCTAATACAACACTTGAGCTTTTCATCTAAAAACCTAGACTGACTTCCCATTTCTCATGGTACTTGTCTCTTATAATATCGAGCTGCCTTTTCATTTCTTTCTATGCTGTCTCTTGTAGTGTGAATACCTGAACATCAGACAGGGTAATGGTCTCTGTACTTAACTATAAAAATGCATTTCAGGGGGGCGGAGCCAAGATGGCGGCGAAGAAGCAGCAAAGCACCACAGCTCCCACATAAACACGCTAAAAAACTCATAAAATGGGACGCTAAACAGATTTTCAAGCTCCAAAACTCTCCACAAGACAGAAACCACATCTGTGGCTACAGGCAGCGCAGCAGGCGGGGCTCTTCACAGCAGTCTGGGACCCGCTGCTGAAGGCTGGGTCAATCCCTGGGGCATCGGGCTGGGAAACACGGCTACAGGAGAGCAGATCTGCTGCACTGGAGGCACAATTACCACATCTATCAGGCCAGAAGACAAAAAGGCTAAGAGAAAGGTCAGTGGATTTTGCTAACTGGGGAGGAAAAGAGCGGATCCGGCCAAACTGCTCCCAGGGGAAGGAGGCAGCGGAGGCGGCTGTTGCAGCAGGAATGGCTGAGAGCCGCAGCGGCTTCCACTGGGCTGCTTCAGAGCCCTCGGCCTGCAGATAGCAGGGGGGCTGACGCAACCCATCGGGGCCAAGGGCTCTTGCGTTGAGCGGCCTGGATCTGGATTGGGGTCTTGAGTGGTGGTCCTGGGGTGCGCTTTCAGTGAGCCAAAGCTGGGAGGGGGAGCTGCAGCATCCCACTAAGAGCTCCGGCAGCTGAGAGGGCCCCAGCAATTTGGGACAGAGCTTTCCCCCTCCAGGAAGCAGAGTTCAACAGAGCTAAAAAACCAAGCAATTAATAGACTGCCAACATGAGAAAAAGGAAGCAGGCTAGGAACAGCAGTAAAACTCTAGAATCCTTTTTTATGGACAAAA
>CM053596.1:146019168-146061864 GCA_028646575.1 Pseudocheirus occidentalis
GAGTCTAGAGTTTTATTACTGTTCTTATTTTGCTTCCTTTTCTTCATGTTGGCCAGTCAATTAGTAGGTTGGGGTTTTTTCAGGTCTGTATTGCTCTATTTCCAGGGGGAAAGCTCTGTCCCAAATCACTGGGATTTTCTCAGCTGCCGTAACTATTAGGGGGATGCTGCAGCCCCCACCAGCTTTGGCTTGCTGAAAGCACACCCCAGGACCACCACCCAAACCACAATCCAGATCCAGGCCGCTCAATGCAAGAACACTTGGTCCTGATTGATCGCATCAACCCCCATGCAATTGGCAGGCCAGGAGCTCTGAAGCAGCCCAGTGGAGGCAGTTCCTGGTTATAGCATATCCTGCCATTTCCCCCCCCTCCCCCACTTCCTTGCCCTGGGGACAGATTACCTGAACTGTTTTTCCTCCTGCAAATTTAGCTTGAAAGCTTGACTTTCACTGACCTTTCTCTAATCCTCTAAATCCTTCCTTGCTTGATAGATGTGGAGATTGCTTCAGGTGCTGTAGATCTGCTCTCCAGTAGACTCATGCTGCGACTTGGCTCCTCCCTTCTGGGCTAGGGCCTGGCTGTGGTTTCGGTTTTGGGTTGGGCTGGCCTTGGCTCCCAGACTGCCATGGTGAGCCCCTCCTGCCAAGCTGCCTTCGGCGTGAGATGTGTTTTCTGTATTTTTGTGAGTTTTGGAGCCCTAAAATTTGTTTAGAATCATATTTTATGGTATCTTATGGGTATTTAGGATGGTTCTGTGGGAGCTGCGAGACTGCTGCTTCTACACTGCCATCTTGGCTCTGCCCCCCATGTTCAATTCTTTCTGACCCTATTTGGGGTTTTTTTGGGCAAAGATACTGAAGTGGTTTTCCTTTTCCTTTGCTAGATCATTTTACAGATGAGGAAACTGAAACAGACTTTAGTGATCTGCCCATGGTCAATAATCTAGTAAATGTCTGAGGCCAGATCTTTGACTCCAGATCCATTGCTACACTTAGCTGTTCTAAAAAAGTGTCAGAAACCTAATAAAATGGTAACACAATTTCATTCATGTTAAATGATTTAAAAATACCTAAATGATACAATAAATAATGTCAACATCTATGGCCTCAGGTTGCTGCCTCACCTATGTCAGTTCCCAAAAAGCCTAGACTGACAAATACAAAGATGATGGGTGGGAGGGCAGCCTTAGTGGTTGCCTTAAGTTTGTAACTCTAAGACTGAGATCCTTGAATTCTTTGATTGGGACCAGCTTTCCCCTGCCCACAGTTCTTACTACACCAAATAGCAGAATTGACTGTACTAAAAATAATGTAGTTTCTCATTGATTAGGGAATTGTTAAACAAGAGGATGGTACATTAATGTATTAAATATTATTGTACTATAAGTCATAAAGAATATTTTAATTACAAAGAAGCATAGAAAATATTCAGTTGAACTCTTTTGTAGTAGACATCTACAGTTGTGGGACACTGCATGTAATGCCAGATTTTTTAAAAAATATATTTATACTTCAAATTTTTTTCATCATTAAAAAAACTTTTTTTTTATAATGGACAGTACTCTGGGAAATAGGAGGAGGAATGATTCAAAAGGAAATTCAGGCAGTGTGAAAAACTTAATTCTTATTAAAATTGGGATCTTATATTCTCTACAGTTCAGCCAACTGTGTGATGATAAAGATGTAGTCTACTATAAAATATTACTAGAGAAAGTTGTAGATGTTGAAAATGGTGAGCAAGCTATATACAATGAAGAATAAGGAATGGGAAATGAATAAAAGAACACTCTGGTACAGATTATCACCATTTCCTAAAGAAGCGTAACTGATATAAATCTATAACAAGGAGGACAACAAAGGCCAGAGAAGGCCTTAACCAGCAAACTTGATCTCATTGCTGAGCAGAAAGATACAGCAGCAAAGGACAACACTGATTTAGAATATAATTTCATTTTTAAGATCTGATGGAATAGGAGAGTGGAAAGTTATAAATAACAATGTCTAATAAAAAGAGAAAGTATTGAAGGGGGAAATCAGTTTACATAAAGTTTGATGAGAGACCCAACTAAACCATATCATCTAGAGAGTTTTAAAAGATGAAAGGGCGGGGGGGGGGGAAGATAACAGATGAAAAGAGGAAATGATTTACAAAGATTTAGACAATAAATTATTTTCACCATCAAAGGGAATGAATCCATCATATTTAGGCTCTAACATTACAGTCCCTAATGTGCTTCAAGAAGAAGTAGAAATCATAAAATAAAAAGGTAAACCAGGCTAAGTATACTCAAAGGAAGTTCCTTGCTGAAGGTGACACCATAATAAAGGTATTGAGCAATCCATTCATATAAAAGAATCTATTATAATGGGAAAAATATTATTGTGAAAATAGTTGCGGACCACCTGCCTGCTTCTTGAACTCTATAATACTGTATAAAGATATGCTTCAGTGCATCAAAAGCATTTTTGATGAGATTTGATGAGAACAAATTTTCCAAATAATTTTCTACAGTCATTTTACTACAACTCTACAGTCATATGGTTTGCTGAAAGCATATTCAGTAAGTTGGATATTCTAAGCATTTAGAAGATCCACTGTTCTTTTTGGTTGTTCATTTAAAGAAAATGATTCAGTAGAGCAAAATACCACCTTAAAAATCCTCCTCCAACAGGGTGTATTACACGCATAATTCAAAATCATACAATATTTCTTGAAAGAAAGATAAAGAAACATCAATAATTATGGTGACTCTTTGATTATTATTCTCAAGTGAGGCATGGAATAGGGAGAAGTTTGTAACTCCCCCAACAGATGTTTACTACTGTCATGAAGAATGTCTGTTGCAATGTACAAATAGAAGAATTCCCTGTAGTTAGAAAGGTCCTTCAGATGTCCGTGTTTGTAAATGATGTATTGTTTTGCATCAAGTCCTGGAACTCTTAAAACTTCCTCTAAATGAAATCTCTAATAATTCAAGTTCTTCTTAACTGACCATGAAGGAAAAATGAATGTCCCCTCAGGAAAATATAAGCATTTTGAGGGAGGAGTCTATTGGTATTTGTCTCTACATTCACATATCACTTTGCATTTAATAGGTCTTTAATAAATGATTATTGAAATGAACTGAAATATTTACTATCCAAATCATGTTATGGATTTTGATGGAGCTGGTAGAGTCTGATCACTACTACATATAGCTTGGAAAGATAGTATGAATGATTTGGATAAGTCATTTAATCTTTCTGAGTATCAGTTTTTTATCATCTATAAAATCAGGCTAATAATATAGCTAGTAGGCAGCATTTCTTCACTGATTTAAAGTTAGTAAAGTACTTTGTTTCTCCCTTGGTATCTTCTACTACATCCCTTCCAAGATCATTGATAATGCTTAGATGAGATAAAACTTTATCATCATAAACACTATAGAAACTTAAGCAATTTTATTATTTTTATCCACTATGTTAAGTAATCCCAATTCATTCAACGTTTTCTCTTCCGATTTAGTTTTTATACTTCTTTATCTGTTCCTGCCTATGTTAGTCTGTTTGGTTGCTTTTCCTATTTTTTTAATTGTCTGGGGTATTTCCAAAGCAAAAAATCTGCTCAAAACTGATCTTCTTTGTAAAAATTCTTTAAATGTCTTTTTTTTATTGAACCCATTTTTTCATTAATAGTTAAGCTCTGAATTGCAATTTATATCTTTTTTGGTTGCAACTTGGGTCCCTTTGCTCTTTGGAATACATTTTATTCCTTCTTTTGGTTTCTGGTGGAAACACAATAGTCTTGCATTATACAGTTTTATTTTCCTTTATATTTGAAAGTTTGCTGATCACTTGCAGGATTTGTTGTTTGTCATTGGAATTGTTCCGTTTGACCACTATGTGTCTTGGAATTTGGAGTACAATTTTATATCTTGTTTTATTTTGATTTTTGGAAGCAATAGGTAGATTCCATCAAATGACACTTTGTTTTGCTGAGTAGTTTTCTTGTATAATTTCTTGCATAGTGGTGTTTGGAGTTTCGGGTATGTTGTGTTCTTCTTGAATGCAAATAATCCTAAAATTTTTTCCTAATATCCTGTCTTTGAGATCAATATGTCTTTGAGATCAATATGTTTTGTTTGTATGGAGATCATACATTATTTTAATATTACTGCTTTTCACATCTCTTATTCTATATTCTCCTCCCTTTCTGTGTATTTGAATTACTAATTATTTGTTCATTCATTTCTTTGGTTAGGTTTACCATTGTGTATTCAAGTTTTTTTTCTATTCTGTTGATTATTTCTGCTCTGCAAATCTGAAACCCTGCCTTCAAAATTCTCATTTCTCTTTTAAACCACTTGAAATCACACCGCTATCATTCCATGCCATCTTGGTAATCCACAACTTCCTCTGCCTCATCAGGTTTTGGTTCATTTTCTTTTATTGTACAATATTTATTTAGAGATGTTTGAACTAAGCTAGTTTATCTGGAGATCATATTTCTTCTGTTATTTATATCTTCCTTGCTGTTTATTTATTTATGCTCAAGAACTTTCAGTTTTGTTCCTCCTGAGGTGTTTGATAGGTTCAGTCTCTTTGTATTTCTACTTCCTAAATCCTTCCCTTTGATTGAGAAATCCTTCAGGGCTAGGCCTTAAAACCATTTTAATTTTCTCCTGAACTGAGGAATTCACTTTTTGCCATCCTCAGTCTCTGTCCCAAGTGACTTCTGAGAGGACAGAACTGGCTTCATCTGGATCTCAGACCCTTTTCCTTCAGGTGTGTTAGAGCTCTCCCCTTTCCCCTATGTTTGTTCCTCAGTTGTCTGGATGAATAATTGTATGGCATCCCAAGATGCTGCTATACTACTTCCTGAGAAAGATGTTGTGTGCATGGTGGCGGGCAGATGGGGACAGAGGAATAGAGGATAGTTCAGTTGTTATCAGAGTTAGTTCAGTTGCAGTTTCATAGGTCTGCTTGTGACATCCTGTCATTGCCTGGTAGGGGATGGGTTTCTGAATGAACATGTTAGGAATTTGTTTAGTATCCCATCTTCTTGGTCACATGACCAAGTACTAGCTGTAATATGATTATTAAAAATGCAGAGAGCTGCAATAAATATTTTCATACATATGGGTCAACTGGAGAATGACTAAACAAGTTGTGGTATATGAATGTAATGGAATACTATTGTGCTATAAGAAATGAGCAGATGGATTTCATATTTACCTGGAGAGGCTTATATGAACTGATGCTAAGTGAGAAGAGCAGAACCAGGAGAAATCTGTACACAATGACAGACACAACATATGTGTGACAACCGACTCTTATAAACTGGACTCTTCTCAGCAACACAAGGTAATAAGACAACTCTAAAAGTCTCAGGATGGAAGGAAATGTCTGCATTCAGAGAAAGATCTAAAAAAGAACAGAGTTTAAATGCAGATTGAAGCAAACTACATGCTCTCATTCTTTTCCATGTTTGGTTTTGTTTCCTCTTTCCCATTCTTCATTCCATCGGTTAAAACCCTTCTGTACAACCAGACTAATGTCCAACGTGAAAGTATTTGCAGATCCTGTACTTGATTACAAGCTGCCATTGGCCATTGGGCAGGGAGAGAGGGAGGGGAGAAAATTTGAAACTCAAGGGATTGTGGAACTGAATCTTGTAAACTAAAAGTAAATAAACATATCAATTGTTAAAATGCAGAGAGGTTATTCTTTTATATGATCTGAACATTATGCTAATAATAATGCTGATGAAGATTATGTTAATCCTTATAACCTTAGCTTACCTTCAGCTTTTGGTCAATTTAAATCTCCAAAACTTTTTGACATGACCTACTGATAACCCAGGTCTCCCACATTCTGTGTTGTTGTTTGTTTTTGTGCAGTCATTTCAGTCCTGTCCAATTTTTTGGACCCTATTGGGGTTTTCTTGGCTAAGACACTGGAGTGATTTGCCTTTTTCTTCTCCAGCTCATTTCACAGAGGAAACTGAAGCAAACTGGGCTAAATTACTCATTCAAGGTCACACAGCTAATAAGTGTCTGGAGCCAGATTTGAACTCAGGAAGATGAGTCTTCCTGACTTCAGTTCTGGAGCTCTATCCACTGTGCCACCTAGCTGTCACACATTCTATACTTGCTTAGCTTTTTTGTTTTGTTTTAGTTCCAATACAATATCTTATATTATTTCCTGTTAAGTCTTTTTATATTGGTTTTGTCCCAGCATGCCAGTCTAGCAGGCTCAAAATAGTGATAAAATGCCCAATGTAATTGGGAGTATACCTACCAAGGCATACGTGGAAATCATTTGAATACAACTACAGAATATTCTGTGGAGAAATAAAAACAAAGTTAAATAATTGCAGAAATATTAATTGTTCATGGGTAGGCTATACCAATACAATAAAGTGATAACACTGCCAAGATTAATTTATTCAATACCATTGCAATAAAATTCCCCAACTGGTCATTTATGGAGCTAGGCAAAAATTATAGAATATATGTTAGAAATAAAAAGATCAAACATCTTAAGGCAGTGGTTCTCAACCTTCCTAATGCCATGATCCTTTAATACAGTTCCTCATGTTGTGACACCCAACCATAAAATTATTTTTGTTGATACTTCATAACTGTAATTTTGCTACTGTTATGAATTGTAATGTAAATATTTGATTTGCAGGATGTATTTAAATTGAATATAACCCACAGGTTGGGAACCGTTGTCTTAAGGGAAATAATGGAAGGGAAATAGGAAGGTGGCCTAGATGTAACATCTCAAACTATCCTAAAACAGTGATAATAAAAACTATTTAGTATAGGTTTAAAAATAGCAAAGTTCATTAGACTGATAAATTAGGAACACAAGATCCCAAAGTAAAGAACATAGTAACGTAGTATTCAATCAACCCAAAGACTCCATCTACTGGGATATGGAGTCATTCTACAAAACTGTCAGGAAAACTAGAAATCTATTTGGCAAAAGCAATATTTAGAATGTCATCTCATATATTACAATAAACTCTAAATGTACATGTGACCAAATATACATATAAAAGGTTACTTCATAAACACAATAGAGTAGAAGGAAAGGAGATTTTTTTTCACAGATATATGTTGGGAATAGAAAGGATCCTGGGAAATAAAATAGACAACTTTGATCATGCAAAATTATAAAACTTTTGCACTCCCAAAATCATTGTAGCTAAAATTGGAGGGGAAATGATTAATTGTTAGAATTTTTGTAGCAAGTTTCTTTGATAAATATCTAATATCCAATAATACACGAAACTTAGTCAAATATAAAAGATATATCATTTACCAGTAGATAAATTGTCAAAGGATGTGATCAGGCAGTCTTCAAAAGGGGGAAAGCAAACTATCAGAAATCATATAGAAAAGATCCAAAACTCTGACGATGAGAAAAATGCAAATTAAAATAAGTCTGAAATTCCGCCTGACACCCATCAGAGCAGCAAAGGTCTCAATAAAGGAAAAATGACAATTTTGTTGGAAGGGCTTTAGAAGGACAGATATAATACACCATTGGTGGAGCTATGAATTGGTCTGAAGCATTTTGGAAAACAATTTGGAACTATATCCTAAAGTTATCAAATTATGTCTATCCTTTGACTCAGTGACACCATTACTAGATTAGAAAAGTCTATGAAATAAAAGATAGAAAAGGCTGACATGCAAAAAAAAAATCAAATAGCAGTTTTTACTTTAGAAACCTGAAGTGATGCCCATCCACTGAAGAATGGATGAACAAATTAGGGCTTGTGAATGTAATGGAATACTGTTGCCAATAAGAAATTATAAAAGGAGTGAATTAAAGAAACTTATGATAGCTTCTATGAACTGATGTAGAATGAAATGAACAAAATCAGGAGAATAAATTATACAGATTACAACATTGCGGAGAAAACAACTGAAAGACTTGAAAGCTTTGATTAATGCAGTGACTAGTCACAAATCTAGAGGAAAATAATGAAGTATGCTTCTTACTTCTTGATAGAGATGCAGAATAAGGCATATAATTTTGGACATTACCAGTGTTTGGATTTGTTTTGTTTAATTATGCTAACTTTTTTTAAAAGAAAGTGTGTGGTTTTTTTTTAGGGTTGTAATTGGAGATAGAGTGGGAGTAGTGAGAGTGATGTTTTTATAAAAAGGAAGAGGTAAGAGCAGCAAGCATTTAAAGAAGATGCACAAAAGAGATCACAATGAGGTTCAGAGAGTAACACAGACAAGCAAGACAGCTTTGGAACTAATGTGCTAACCTGAATATCAACTTTAAAAAAATAAGTCATGTGTAACTTCATATAGAATCTTTTTTCCCTATGATATGTGTATGTATATATAATATGTGTGTACATATACATATATATATGAAATCATTTGTAATTTTTGGTGTTTGTAAAGTTAAGAATAATCAAAAAAAGTTTTATTTTTTTAAAAAAAGAATATTTGTGGTTTCTATTATTTGGAAACTATTAATGTCAAAATATTTGTAGGTTGGATTTGACTGTTCCTGGGACATTGGTGAGCACTTTATATAGAATATTTTCTATTTAAAATAGCCAAATATAAAAGACTGTGTTCTATATACACAAAAAATAAAATGAAGACGTGTCAGTCAGTGAACATTTATTAAGTGCTTTTTGTGCTCAAGGCCTTATGCTAAATGCAAAGGACTAAAAGAAAGGCAAAAGACAGCCTTTGCTCTGAAGGAGCTCAGTCTAATGGGGAGAGTATATGCAAACCACTATATACAAATAAGCTATATACAGGGTAACTTTGGGATAATCAACAGAGGGAAAGCACTCATTGGAGGAGATGGCCTCGAAGGCCTCCTTTAGCTTAAATGCTGTGATTCTGTAAGTAGTAAATAAGACACGTAGCTTAGAAGAACTACAAGATTTCAAATTGATAGCTCAAGGTGAGGAATAAGAAGAAGGCTGAACAATTAATGCTACCATTAGCAAACTACAACTCTGGGATTCATAACTAGGAAAAAGACCTTGCTAAACATCTTTGTAAGACATTTCAAGTGCTTGTAAAATAAGGCCTATAAAGAGAGACGTGGCACTATTTAACATTGTCCTCACCTTCCCTTTAGCATTGTTATTACTCTTCCCATTAGATAAGTTAAGGTATTTTAAAAAATTCTAAGTGAATGACTGTGGCAGTCCCCTTCAAAATAAGCAGCCCATCATGCACACACACACACACATACACTTTATTGCTGTAAATGGACAAAGAACTGGACTCATAATTGAACACGACTAAAATATGCCCTATGTTTTTCCAGAAGGAAAACTGTATAATGCCTATGTAAATTTCATTACAAGATTAATTCTTTCATATGCCTTAATATTATGAAATACAAGAAAAAAAATCATTTCCCTATTTGTAAAGGTGAAAGGATAAAACAATAATCTACCTCCAAAGGTTAATGACATCAGCAAAAATTGAAAACAATTAGATTGAAAATTCAACAATTATTTATTGGATGGCAACTATATGCAATGTATTGTTTAGGATATAAAGAAAAGCTGGCCTGCACAACTATAATTACGAGGATTAATCAAACTCCAAAGTCATTTCTGTATTGTAGTATCTGATGCAGAATTAGGATTTCAACTAAGAAGAAACAGGAAGATAGAAAAATTGACCCATGCTGATGATATGATAATTGTCTTTACCTTTTGTATCTTCTTTCTTTCTTTCTTTCTTTCTTTCTTTCTTTCTTTCTTTCTTTCTTTCTTTCTTTCTTTCTTCCTTCCTTTCTTTCTTTCTTTCTCTTTCTTCTTCCTTCCTTCCTTCCTTCCTTCCTTCCTTCTTTTTTCTCAGTTCTTTTCATTTCCCTTTATTGAATGCCTGCTTTGATTGTTTTCTCTTTTTATTCCCCCAAAAATGAAATGACCATTCTCCTTCCCAACATCAAGTCCTCTACTACTAACCTCGAACCTAGTTATCTTCTCTGGGGACTTCCCATTCTGTCATCCCTGTTTCCCCCAATGTGCAGCCTCTCTTTATCTGCTAGCTTCTTCCCTATCTATGAACATGCCCAGATTTCTCCAAGCCATAACTTTTTTTTTTTGCAAATCCCAACCATCTCCGTGAGCTATCATAGAGTTTTTCCTTCCTTTTTAGTCATGCTCCTAGAAGAAGCTATTCACATTCATTCTCTCTATTTTCTTACTAAATTCTTAACTCCTGGCAATATCTGCTGTCCTCACTACTCAAAGAAAATGTTCTTTCTAATGCCACAAATGATCTTTTTATTATTACATCTAATTGTCTCTTCTCTGCCCTCATCTATTTTGAGCTCTGTGTAGCATTTGACACTGCTGACTACCAGCTCTTTCTGGATGCCCTGTGTTCTCCTGACCAGTCTGACCAATTTTTCCCATCCTCTTTTCCAGGATCACTATTCACATCCTACCTCCTATGCATGGGTATACCTCAAATTTCTATCCTGAGCCCTTTTTTTTTTCTCCTCCTCCTTCTCTCTCCCTCTTTTTCTTCCTCTCCTCTACATCTTAATGTCCCCCATATCTCTAAAACTGACCCTTATCTTTCCTGAGATCCAATGCTATGTCTCTAGCTACCTGCCAGATATATTTACCTAGATGTTCCATAAGCATCTCAAACTCAACATATCCAAAATATATGTCATGCTCTTCTCTATTTTTGTCTAGAACACTGCCATTCATGCAGTCTCCCAGTACAGTATGAGTCACAATGAGTCAGCCTTAACTCTTCACTCTCACTTATCACTCACATCCAGTCAGTTGCAAAGTCCTGTTGCTTTTTCCATTCTCAAACTCTCATATCCAGTGCCACCTTTCCACTCACACCACCACCACCTTTCACCAGATCTACTGAAATAGATCTCTGTGTCTCATCTCTTCTTTCTCCACTCCATCATCCCCAAAGCTTCCAAAGTGATACTTCTGAAGCAGAATCCTGACCATGTTGCTACTGTGTTCAGTAAGCTCCAATGGCTCCTTATAGCTTCTAGGATAATGTAGAGCAGTGGTTTTCAACCTGTGGGTTGCAACCAGTTTGGGGGTCAAAAGACCCTTTCACAGGGGTCACAGGGATCACCTACGACCATCAGAAAACACATATTTCCGATGGTCTTAGGTACTGAGACACCACTCCTCTATCTGTCTCCAGGCAGGTCTACCCACATGCAGATATGCCCACATAAAAGTATTAAAGGGTCGCTGCATTAGGAAGGTTGAGAACCACTGATGCAGAGACTCCTCTGGCATTAAAAGTTTGGCTCTGGCCCATCTTTCTAGGTTGACAATACATTATTCTCTGTTATACACTCTACTCTCCAGCCAAAGTAGCATCAGTGACTTTGCACAACCTATCCCCCATACCTGGAAGGCTTCCAATTTGCCTTTATCCTCCTCTTGGGAGCCCTAGTTCCCTTCTATCTTCAGTCTAAGTGTCACCTCCTTTAAAAAGAAAGACCTTACCTGGTGCCAACATTTGTTGACACATACATACTTTAAATCACTTTCCAAAGTCATAAATTATCTCTTTATTATAATATCTAATCACTTTTCCTCTTTTTCACCGAGTTTTTTGTTTATTGTGTGACTGCTCTATATTTACTCATTTATGAATATGTGATATCTTACCCACAAAGTAGAAATATTGTTTAAGTGAGCTATGGTTTCATTTTGTTTTTGTATGCACAGTAACTGGCATCTAGTATACACTTAATGAGCATTTTTGATGCTTTGATTTCTCTAATAAATTATGCACATTTTCCTCCAGGGGTCAAGATTAAGACCTTATAACTAAATCAGGTGGGTTTGGTTGTTTTTTGTTTTTACCATAAGTTATGTGGCACAGTGTTCTCTCTGGACTGTTGGCATAGAAACAATTCATTTCTTACCAATGGCCAGATAATTTTCCAACTAATATTTATCAAAACATGTTTATTTATTAGTTTTCAAGAACTGTTGTGTTGTTAACCTTAAGAACAAATGTTTTCTACACATTGAGAAGTGGTATAATAATACTGATGATAATAACTACATACACATATAGGACTTTCAGTTGTGCAAATATTTCTCCCTCTATTGATTGGTCCTCCAACAATCCTGTGCAATAGGTGCTATTGCTCTCCCCATCTTATAGGAAAGTGAGGTTGAGAGGGAGAAAGTCACTTGCTTAGGGTCACACAGTCCATAAGAATCTGAAAGGAGATTTGAACTCTCTTTTTCCTGATTCCAAAGTTCAATATTCTAAACACTGTGGCATCTAGCTATTTAATACATGTCCTTAGTACTTTAAAACCTTGAATAAATTGTGGCCTTAATTCTGTTACTAATTTAACAGGTTTTTTTTTAGATTCACAATTCATTCTATATGTAAACTTTCTTCTCTTTAAATGTAACTGTAATAATTTTATTGCATTAAAATGCTGCAGTCAGCTGGAAATATAATTGTTTTAAGTCCTTCAGAAATAAAAGTGACTGAAATATCTCATTTCTAAACTCATTTAAAATCCTAAACATGCATATTGCATTTTGATGAAAAATAGGCTGCATCTGCATTTGCACCTGGGACTTTAATAGAGGCAAAAACTTTAGAAAACCTTTTCTTAGCAAGCCTTGATTTATTTGTCCTCATATTCAGAGGAAATTTTCACAAAATGTTACATATTAATAACCAAATGTTTTATCCAAATGTTTCCATCTTTAAAAGTAATGGAAGCATTAAAAAAACTTTAAATGCATAACAGTCTTTAACAGCCCCACAGAAAATGCTTATATTTTAAAATGGCTCAATAAAGAAACATTTGCTCCATTTAGAAATGTAAGTCACTGATTCAAATGTTTTCATTTGTAGAGAAAAATCTTGATTATTAAGATGGTACTAAATAATAATGATTTCCTAGGGGAACATTTTATTCAGAAAATAATAGCAGCCTATTTTCTTTTTTTGAATATTTAATTTAATAAAGTAGCAATTTGATTTATATAGTTGAATGTTATTTATCTAGAAGTGGGCTTCAAAGGGAACTGCTTCCCAATGAAACTTTCCTTAGGCCCCTTTTTCAGTACTTCTTGGCCACCTTTGATGTCCACCTATCACCCAACTCTAATCTCTGGCTTCCAGAAACTCTATCATGTGTAGATGCCACATCCTGGTAAAACTGTATTGGCAGATAATCTTAATCAGGTTGAGGGTAACCAACAGGCATGAAACTCATCAGTAAGTTAGGGGGATGTCTACCCCAAGCATGTGAAGAATTCCCTTGGCAAAATGGGCAGTTGAGAACAATTTGTGCCATTGGCCATGAAAGTGGTTGACTTTGAAGACACCAAGATCATCCATTGCATCACAGGCCATTGCCAGTCTTGATTTGTGCCACTGGAGTTCAGTGACTCTGGAAGAGAGAATGAGAATAACCACTTTATGCAATTCTGCCTCATTTAAATTCAGTTCAAGAACAAGTTGAATCACCCTTCTGATGTCATTGGTCCTCTTAAAAAACAGGTAGTAATGTCATCTTAAGTCAATTTCCTTATCTATAAAAGAAGCTGGACTCAGTGGCCATTAATTTCCCTACGATCTTGTAATAAGGCTAATTTGGAGTGCTGGAATTAAAATCATTTAAGTCAAATATGAATTCTAAGGAAAAATGCTATGTTAGGTGGTTATGGTCTTGATGCTCAATGAAAAGAGGGAAGGAAGGAAAGAAAGGAAGGAAGGAAGGAAGGAAGGAAGGAAGGAAGGAAGGAAGGAAGGAAGTAAAGAAGGAAGGAAGGAAGGAAGAAAAAAATGAAGGAAGGAAAGAAGGAAGGAAGTAAAGGAAGGAAGGAAGGAAGGAAGGAAAGAAGGAAGAGAGGGAGGGAGGGAGGAAAAAGAAAAAAGATACAAACCAAATTTAATCAAGAATAAAGGATAAAAACTAGGAGAAAGCTTTTTAAGGTGTATATAAGTCAATTCAACAGGGCAACAAAGTAACTAATGACAAAAAAGTCATAAAGTATTGTAAGAAAGAATTTTAGACTATACAATTTATAATTCCATACTCATTGTCATCTTAGTAGGGGAAAAAAAACCAAACACAGATCATTGTGAATGTGAGATAGTCCTGTAGGAGTGACCTGTTACCTGAACTGGATGTTGACCAGGGATACAGCTGCTGTGCTGTGCTGCTCCTGCCTTGGCTGCTGTAGCATCTTGGACAAATTGAGATTGTATATGAAGATAAACTAAAGAAAAAGTTAGTGAGGCTTATGATCGTGGCAAACAAGATGGATCTGATAGTCAGGACCCTGGGACACATTCTCAGAACACTGTTGTGTTCTGATGATGTCTATTCCTTTGACAATGGTGTCTAAGACTTGTTCCCATGCTGTCTGTGGGCAAGGCTGGCACAGCTGGGCCTAGGATACAATAAAAAGATGTACCCAGGATCAATGGATGCTGTGTCCCAAAGCATGCTTTATCTGAACCATATAGCATTCCTAAGGATGTGTCTGTATATGAAAAAGTGGGGCCCTTGCAAATAGAGATCAAAAAAACTATTACACATTTCTATTATATTTTTTTTCTTATCACAATAGTCACTTTCTTTAAAAACACCTACTGCCCACAATAATCCCTTCACATTAAAACAAGGTAAACAAAACTGTCTCATGCCTTTGGAGAAGTTGGAGAAATAGATATCCTTTGGATATATGTGTGCATATACACATATATATCATCTATAAAACTTTGTATGTTCTAAGTAGCCTCACTTATTGTCTCTTTGAATTCTAATTATTACTGATGATTGAGAAAGGTATTGTTGTTGTTTAAAGAATATCACCACCAGGTTCTATGACTCTGGACAAGTCCCTTAACCTCTTTTAGCCTTAGTTTTAAAACAGGAAGGCCAAATGGATAGGCTACTGACCAGTTTATAGTTAAGAACAGTTTATTTAAAATGTTACTTAAAGGAATTTAGGAGGAAATTAACAACTCTACAGTCTCTTTCTTAGCCCTTCAGTCACATTGTAGTGACACATAAAACCTTTCATAGAAAGAAGGAGAGATGGATGAAGACCTTCTTCAGCAGTTCTTGTTAACATTGTTATTCCATAAACCCCTGCCTCCTGCTCTAAGGGTCAGATTGGGTCCTTGCAGCTGGGCCAAATGGAACTGAACTTAGCTTTCTCCCTCAGTGACTCACCTATTAGTGAACATGTACAAGTTTTAATACCTTTTCAATTGGAGGAAGGAAGAAGGAGGAGGAGAAGAAGGAAGTCCCAGAAAATCACTATACCCCAAGAACTCAAGATGTATCAACCCAAGGGAATTTTAAAAAGAACTAATTTAAGGGGAAAATCAAAGTTCTACAATACAGAGAAGTTAGAAAACTCTGTATCAAGGAGATCACCAGGCTGAATCCTGAAGAAATGAAACCTCTGAAGGTGCATGATGACAGTGTATGTGGGAACATTACACCAAACTTTTCATAATCTATTATGATCTCCCCCAGTCACTTTTCCAGTTAAACACTGCTAGCTAGGTATAAATTGAGATTGATATATGATAGTACTTTTTCCCAAAACACCACCAGACACCCTGCCTGAAGTTTTCAGAGCTGTTTCTGTAGAAGAAATGCAGCATTTTGGCAACATTTTAAAAAGGTTTTTGGAATAGAGACTTCCAAGTGATTTCTTGGTATTCCATTGAGTAACTTTATTTAAAGGAATTAATTGGGAAAATTAAATACACATTTTCTATTTATTGACAAAAGCAGAATGCTCCCTGGAATGAATATTTGGTTACACAAATGTGATTTTTATTCCACTTTGCAACTGAAATTTTTCCAAGAGAACAGATCAATAAAATTAAACGTATAATTAAAGGAATAATATTAGATATTCACCTTTTCTCTATATACAAAACTTTTCAGGGAGTATATAAGACAGCATCAAGCTGTATGATGTAGTTTTTATTCATTACTGCCACAATGTATATAAATGTGAGCTATTATTATAGAGAGAAGTGGGGGTGGACATTTGAGGTGTTTGGAATGTCATAAGCAAATGGGAAAGCACATTGTCTTCTAAGATAGTGAGTAGACCAGATTGAGTTTCATTGTTGATTAACACAGAGTGGTGGTAGACAAGGCTGAAAAGGCAAGTTAGACTCCATTATGGAGGACACTGGAATTCACATTTATCAACAGACATTTTGTTGACCAGTTTCCAGCAAGAGAAGCAGCATGGAGTAATGGACAAACACAAAACCCTCCTTTGAATCAAGATCAGTGTTCAGGTGTTGCCTCAGATATGTTGAATGTAGCATGGTATAGTTACTATCCTTTTATTTAAGGGAATTTGTTCTGTAAAGTTTGGATTCAGATAAAGGGCCACACTTGACAACCTAGAGGGCTCAAGGCTACAGGTTCCCCACTCCTGGGATAGCACAAAAGAACATTAGATTTGGAGTCAGACCTTTACTACTTATGTGACCTTGGGCAAATTATTGAACTTCTCTGGGCTTTAGTTTCTTCATCTGTAAAATACAGACATTGAACTACATGACATCTAAAAGTCCCTTCTAGCTCTAAATCTGTGATCCTTTGCTTTCCCTCAAGCATACTAGCTGTGTGACCAGGGACAAATTACTGGACAGTATGTTAAAGAACTTATTTTTACTAGAGAATGTAGTTTCCAAACTAAGAAGTCAGTTCCCATAGAAGAAGTTTCCTTTTCAGGAGTTCCGTGTCCCATTGAAATCACAGGTTTGGATCCCCCCAAAACCCAACAAAGTGTCTAAGACACCATGCTAAACTACAAGTAGCTAGGTGGTGCAGTCGATTAAGCACTGGACCTGGAATTAAGAAGATCTGAGTTCAAATCTAACTGCAGACGCTCGCTAGGTTACCAGCTATGAGCAACTCACTCAGTTTCTCCAGCTGTAAAATGAAGGTAATAAAAGTACCTACTTTGTAGAGTTGTTCTGAAGCTAGAAGAAAATAATAGTTGTAAAGTACTTAGTACAGAGCCTAACATATAGTTGTGTGGTTGTGTTTGTCCTTCATTTTTTAAGAGGATTATGACATCAGGAAGATGATGACTTGACTTGCAGTTGACTTTGATTTGAGTGAGGGAGGCCTGGGCAAGGTCATTGGCCTCACTTTCTTCTCCAGAACCATCTAGGTCCAGTGACCAGATATCAGTCAGGAAGACTGGAGGTATCCCAGGATGCAATGGGACACCCTAGCCTTTTTGAGTTAAGGTTTGTTCACGTTCTCACTTTGAGTGAGAACTCAAAGACCCATCTCATCATAGGCACTTGATAAATGCTTGTTTCCTACTTTCCTAAGCACTAGGGACACAAAGGAAAAGTGACACTGCCCCTACCCTCAAAGAGCTTTTAGCATTAATTAGAAAGGGGAAGATAAAACATGTACACAAATAATTCTAATTCAATTTTGAAGTTAAATGCATAAGAAGTTTTAAAAAAGAAATTGGCATGGAGGATTTGAGATCATTTTTACTTATAGCAGTGGTTCTCAACCTTCCTAATCCCCTTAATACTCGTATGTGGGCATATATGCATGTGGGCAGGTCCACCTGGAGATGGTAGAGGAGCGATGTCTTAGTTCCTAAGACCATCAGAAATATGTGTTTTCCTATGGTCTTAACCCCCAAAGGAGTCACGACCCACAGGTTGAGAACTCCTGACTTATAGGGTGCAGTGAGAGTGTCACAAAATTAAACTTTGAATGAAAGGAAGGATTTAAGAAAGTAGAGATATGTGTTCAGTGTCCATTTCACACATGAATCCAAGAAAATTGGACTTCATTACTTAAATAACAGTAACAGGGTGTTGTTGAAAGTTTTCTTCAAGAGGAGAAGTAATTTGGTGAAAGTTAATAAACAGATTAATATAAGGACAGGGTATGAAATGAACTGCTTCAAGGTAAGACTAGAGGTAGGAAGACATATTAGGAGCCTCTTACAGCCTCAAGAGAGTAAATACTTCTATTAGGATGGTGGAAGTAGCCATGGAAATTATATTATAAATTCAAAAAACATGATGAAAACTCAATGGAACTTGGTGTCTGATTAGAGTGAGGAAGAAGAAGGAATCAAAGATAACTAAGGTCAGGGTGGCTAGGTGGCACAGTGAATAGAGCACCAGCCCTGGCATCAAGAGGACCTGAATTCAAATGTGGCCTCAGACCTTTAACACAAAACTAGCCATGTGACCTTAGGCAAGTCACTTAACCCCTTCCCCACTCCAAAAAGAAAAAAAAGATAACTAAGGTTTTAAGCCTAGATTAATTAAGAGAATATTTTTTCAAGTCTTATTTTATTTTTTCCAATTCCATGTAAAAATAATTTTAACATCCATATTTTTAATGTTGAGTACCAAAAAATGTCTTCTTTCTTCTCTCCCTCCCTCCCTGCCTCCTTGACAAAAAGGCAAACAATTTGACAAAGGTTTTATATATGCAGCCATGCAAAAAAATTTTCCATTTTAGCCACATTGTGAAATAAAACACAGAATCAAAAAAGAAAAAGAAAGATAAAAAAAAAGCATCCTTCAGTCTGCATTCAGATTCCTTCCATTCTTTCTGTGGAGGTAGATAGCATTTTTTATCATAAGTCCTTTAAAATTATCTTGGATCATTCTATTACTGAGAACAGTGCAGTCCCTCACAGCTGATCATTGTACGATATTACTTTCACTGTGTACAATGTTCTGGTTCTGCTCACTTCACTTTGCTTCAGTTTATGTCAGTCCTTCCAGGTTTTTTTCTGAAAGCCTCCTCATCATTTCCTAAAGCACAAGAGTATTCCATCACAATCATTTACCACAGCTTGTTCAACTATTCTCCAGACTAATGAACATCCCTTCAATTTTGAATTCTTTGGCACAAAAAAGAGCTGCTATAAATGTTTTTGTACATATAGGTCATTTTTCTTTTCTTCTTTTAATTGCTTTGGGATATAGACCTAGGAATGTTATTTCTGGACCAAAAGGTCTGCAGTTTTATAGCCCCTTGGACACAGTTCCAAATAACTCTCCAGAATGACTGGATCAGTTCACAATTCCAACAATAGTATTTCAATGTCCCAACTTTCCCTCATCCCAACATTTATCATTCTCCTTTTCTATCATATTAGTCAATATGATAGGTGTGAGGTGGTACTTGAAAATTGTTTTAATTTGCATTTCTCTAATCAATAGTGTTTATAGTATTTTTCATGGCTATAAATAGCTTTGATTTTTATCACCTGAAAACTGCCTGTTCATATCCTTTGATCATTTATCAGTTGGGAAATGATTCATTCTTATAAATTTGATTCAGTTATATATCTGAAAAATGAGGCCTTTATCAGAGAAATTTACTGTAAAATTTTCTCCACAATTTTCTGCTTTTCTTCTAATCTTGGATGCATTGGTTTTGTTTATGTGGAACTTTTTTGATTTAATGCAATCAAAATCCATTTCACATCCCATAATGCTGTCTAGATCTGAAAGATAATCTCTTCCATTCTTCCCTAATTTGTTTATGGTATTATCCTTTATGTCTAACTCACATACGCCCTTTTGACCTTATCTTGGCAGATGGTGTGAGATCTTGGTCTATATCTAATTTCTGCCAAGATGCTTTCCAGTTTCCTTAGCGTTTTTTTTATCCTATTCTCCCCCTTTTTATCCTTCTTTTTCTCACTTTTCATCTTTTTCTTTCTCACAAGTGTTTTTCTTCTGACTACCATCTCCCAGAATCCACACTCCACCTTCCTTTATCCCCTCCTATCCTATTTCCCTTTAGGAAAATAGATTTCAATACCCAATTGAGTGTGTATGTTATTCTCTCTTTGAACCAATTCTGATGAGAGTAAGGTTAAAGCATTGCCTGTCACAAACCCCCATATTCCACTCCACTGTAAAAACTCTTTCACACCTCTTTGCTGAGAGATAATTTACCTCATTCCACCTCCCCCTTCCCCTTTATTCTAGTGCATCCTTCTTTCGCATACCTTAACTTATTTTGTGTATCATCCCATCACTGCCAACTCAAATCTGTGCCCATTTTCCATGTGTATTCTTTCTAATTGCCCTAATAATGATAGTGATCTTAGGAGTTACAAGTGTCATCTTCTCATATAAGAATGCAGTTTATTGGAACCCTTATGATTTCTCTTTCCTGTTTACTTTTTGATGCTTGTCTTGAATCTTGTATTTGAAAGTCAAAACTCCTTGCTACCCCAAAAAGAACAATCCTTTAACATTCTCCCAGTGATATTATGTGGATATAAATAACCATAATTTCAGGAGAATCAAAATTACAGATAACTCAAAGGACAACAGAAAGCCAATGATTTGGTATGTTCAGATATTACCTTGTTGATGATGTTGATTTGACTTATGACAGATGTGCACATTTAGAAAAGGTGATAAACAAATAGTCATTTAGGGAATGAAATATATTAGTCTGGGGATTGTATCAATGTCTCAGATATTCATAGATATTTTGTGATTGGTGTATAAAGACAGTATAAGAGACTTGGAGAAAATGCATAAATAAATATTATTAGAAGGAGTACTTTCTGATGAAATCACAGACCTTTCAAAGTTAAAAAATTCTACAATTTGGCCAAAGATTATATCTACTAGCTTCACATCTGTGTTAATACACACTGAGAATTCTAATGCCTATGTTTTTACTTTAGTAGCTTACATCTGCATATGTCTAATGGTTTGTCCCTTTCCATAAACTCTCACTGTATCAAAGTGAAATTCACTGATCTATGATTTTATGACTCCCCTCTAGAATCCTTGTGATGCGGTAGGGATGGTCACATTTGTAGTCTATCCAACTTTTGACACAGTGACCATATGTAATAATGCTTACTGAGTTAGGTATACATTCTATAATTTCATCCTTGCATTTGTTTAAAACTAATTATGTAAAATCTTGGTCATTTTGTCATCTAGTTTGTTTATTAGGTTTAGCTTAGAGATTAAGTTATAAAATATTAGTGGGCTTGCTATAAAGCAAAGATGGAGAGTTTAACATCCTACTCTCAAGATGGTCCACAGATGATGGGCCTTCTATGGTGTGCTGAACTGGAGCCTTTGGATAGGCTGTCATAGACCAGGATGAAAGTACTGGCTTCCTTAAAGAATGGAAAAGAATGGACTACAGGAGGTTGGAGAGAGACAGATGACTGAAAGGGAAACAGGAAAACACTAACAAAAATTATTTTCTACTTCAACATTATACATGAGGACAGTCCTTCCACTCCCTGCTTGCAAAAACCCAAATGAAACTGACCTACAACTTTTGTCAGTCCTCTTACTCACCCCTCCCATTCCTATCAGTCTGGCTCTGGGGGACAAATATGAAAACATTCAATGGAATATGTGTGGTAAGTGCTTGTTCATTGGGATATTTTATATAAGGTATAAGGTTTACACAATATATGTACAAAGATTTGAGAATCATCCATAGAGTTGATAGTTAAAATCATAAGAGTGGATTATATCATCAAAGCAAAGAATATACAGAGAAAAGACTAGAAGACTCTATGTATAAACCTTAGGGTTTTCTCTACACTAGGGGACTGGAAAAGGAAAAATAATGTGAAGGAGACACAGAAGTAGATAGATAGATACATAGATAGATAGATACATAGATAGATAGATAGATAGATACATAGATACATAGATACATAGATACATAGATAGATACATAGATACATAGGTGGATACATACATACATGCATGCATGCATACATACACATATATGACAAACAGGATAGTACAGTTTCACAGAAGCCAAATAGCAATCAGTCTGTCTCTGTTTCTGTTTGTATGTCTCTGTCTCTCATATCAGCAGCATCAAATTCTGCAATGAGGTCAAGGAGAATGAGGATTGTAAAAGGGCTATTGGATTGTGATTATGTCATTTGTGACTTTCAAGAGTGCTGCTTCAGGAAAGTAGGGGAGACAGAGACCAGATTCCAAAAGGTTCAGGAAAAAATGAGTAGAAAAGTGAAACTAGATGGAGACCATTCTTCTGAAAAGTTTGGCAGTGAAAGGAAAGAGAAAAATGGAGGGACCATGAAGGTCAAGTGTAGTTTTTTCAAGATAAGGACTGTTGGCACATACTTGAAAACAAAGGGGAAAGAGCTAGTGGAATGAAAGAAATTAATTAAAGATTTAGGAGAGAAAAGATAATTTAAAGATTTCGGAAGAGACACATGAAAAGTATAAGGTCAAAGACACAATTATAAGAATTTGCCTTGAGGATGAGAATCAGCCATTTTTTGAGAGGAGAGATTGGTTCTGCTATTTCTTCCATGCAAGGAGCATCTGGTGTGCAAACTACACCCCCACACACACACAATTCCAGAACAGCCACTCATTTAACAAGAAATCTTAAGAAAGTTGACTGGGGATATTTCAAAGTTAAGTGATTTGTCCATCCTCACACAGCCAGTATGTGTCAGAGCCAGGGTTTGATCTCAGGTATTCCTGATTATAATGTAAACCCTATCCCCATTATGCCACCTGTTTCACAAAGCACATTTATGTGCTCTTTAGAGCCACACAGTGCTTTAATCCCAACAATGAAATTAGTGTCTCTGTTTTTTTTAATGAGGAAACAGAGTCTCAGAGATTATAAATGACTGCTGCACAGACACAAAGTTGATGGAACTCAAATCTGGTCTTCTGATTCTAAGACTAATATGCTTTCCATTATGGCCCCCTACTTTGGGACACCTCTTTTTGAGACAGAAATATGGATCAATATTGAGATAGAGAAGAGGAAAGTTGAGGGAGATTTTACCTGATGAACCTTGGTTTTCACATTTAAATAAATGATAAGGTCATCTGCTATGTCAGTGATAAAGACAGAACATTGTGCTTAAGGAGAGCAAAGAAGCTTTGAAATAGCCTTGACTGGAAGTATCTTAGGAATAAATAATAATATTATTGAACAGCATTGAAGAACTACTTAAAGTTTGAGGTTCACAGTTCAGTTCATCCCGATTCTATGATTTACTTTATTCTGGTATAGGAATGGAAAAGGCAGGTTTTGGTAGTGATCCAGGGATACATACTGACACAATTGTGAAGATGAAATTTAAAGGGATGAGTGTAACTAGGAGTCAGTGAGGGCAAGGTTAAAGTGATTGACCATAATATTTTATCAGGATCAAGTGTGACCAGAGTGCTAATGGATTAGAAATTTTCTAATAATCAAATGATGTCTGTAAGTTCAGACCATTGTTTTAATGGAATTTGGGGAATGGGACAGGGGGAAGTTAGGAAAGATAAGACATAAGGTATAGAATTTTTAATTCAAGTACAAGATTTCAGAGATGCATCCATTTCATGTGATGAGCCTCATGGTATGACCTCATTTGTACATGAATTCTGCAGACTGGAGATCTAGGTCTAAAGCCCATGAGATTGAAGGACCTGAGAATGTTAGATGGATGTTGAATTCTTTAAGACAATAAGGATGGAGAGAAAAAGTATGAGCTAGGTCCTAATATCTTCTGAGGAGGTGGAAGTATATACAATTTGAGGATAGATAATAGTAATAGCCATTTGATAAGCATGTAGTTAATTTAAATTTTAAATGATAAGAAGCATAGAAAGGGTAACTGTCCTAGAATCATAAGACAAAGCAGAATCAATGTTGTCTGCTATTGAGTCAGGGAGGATAAGAGTTGAGGTCTCTAAAGGAAGAAGCAGCAGAGGTAGATGCATTATCTTCAGGGGAGAACCTAGTTTCCCTGAGGGCAAGAAGTTAGATAGAGGTAAAAGGTCATAGATGAGGATGTTTTCAGAATAGAGGGAAATTTCCACAAAGTATTCAAAAAGAAAGTTATAGGCAAGAACTAAGGTGACATCTGTGGTTACTTTAGGTACTTAAAAATATTGTTTGGTAGTAGTAATGAAAGAAGGAATTTAACTACATAATATAAGGTGTGCGGAGTAAGGAAGAGAAGAAGAAGAAGAAGAAGAAGAAGAAGAAGAAGAAGAAGAAGAAGAAGAAGAAGAAGAAGAAGAAGAAGAGGAGAAGAAGAAGAAGAAAGAGGAGGAGGAGAAGAAGAAGAAGAAGAAGAAAGAGGAGGAGAAGAAGAAGAAGAAGAAGAAAGAGGAGGAGAAGACAGACCAATAGACGGATATGGCCTACGTTAATAAAGTAAATCCAATATATTAAGATTCAGCTTTATGAGACAGATGATGGAGTGAAAATTCACTTTGCAAAAGGATTTTTCATTATACAAGATGATTCACTACAAAAGTACTTTAATTATTAACCCCATATAGTTTATAATTTAATACTTAAATGGTCTATCAAGGCAAATCCCAACCTATTTATGACTCCTCATCCTGTCTGACTCATCCATAAACTCCTAGGAGTCTTCTTCACTGCATCCACTCAACATACTTTCCCTTGAGTCTCTTGTCATTATTTGAATATGATTGCAGTGCTCTGTCTTTCCAATTGTTATTGACATATACTCTCGTCATATAGGTGGTTCAAATCTTTATTTCAGTCTTAAACTTCATTGAGTAGCTTCTCTACAACTTCCATCCATTGTTCCTGATTCTGAACTATGGAGCCAAACAACAATTTGGATCCCTTGTCCACTTGATGACCTACAAATACTTGAAGGCAGAAATCAGGTTCTCACCTAAATGCTTTCTAGGATAATGTCTTGAGTTTCTCCAAGTGATTCTTGTATAAGAACTCTAGCTCCTCCCTTACCATTCTGGTAATCCTCTTCTAGTCATATTCCAGTTTGTCAATGTTTGTCTTAAAATGTGGCAACTAGAATTGAACTATAGTCTTCTATATGTGCCTGACAAAGATCATAATACTCTAGACCAGGGATGGGGAACCTGGGGCCTCAAGGTCATATGTGGTCTTCTAGGTCATTGGGTATGGCCTTTTGATTGAGTTCAAGTTTTATGGAACAAATCCTTTCATTAAGAGGATTTATTCTGTTAAGTTTGGATTCAGTCAAAGGGCCATTCTTGAGTATCTCCAAGACCACATATGGCCTGGAGGATACAGGTTCCCCATCCCTGAGCAGGCCTAACTCACTCTGGAAATGGTATATCTTCAGTATTTAAAGAGCAATCATGAAGAAATAGGATTAGATTGTTTGGGGGGTGGGGAGGCAATTGGGGTTAACTGACGTGCACAGGGTCACACAGCTAGTAAGTGCCTGAGGCTAAATTTAAACTCAAGTCCTTCTGACTCCAGGGCCAGTGCTCTATCTACTTTGCCACCTAGCTGCCACCATGATTAAGGCTTTTTTTTTAAATGTGAGAGAAGAGCAGTGACCAGCATGTCAAAGCTAACATGAAGTTTTAGGCTTTATGTAAAGGAAACTTCGTAACAATTAGAATGGACTGCATCCAGAGGTTGTGGGTTCCCTGTTACTAGAAGTCTTCAGGCCAAGACTGGATGACTATTTGCTGGATATACTATAGATAGGATTCTTGATGATCCATGGATTGGATCCCCCCCCCAAAATATGGTTGTATCATCTTTATAGTAATCCCATGGTTTATATAGCTAAGTTCCTTTTATAAAAAGTAAAGAAGATTTGCCTGGCATGAACTTGTCTTGATGAAGCCATCCTAATTTTCAATGATTGCAGTTTTCCTTATTTAACACATAAGAATGGTCCCTTTTTATAATATTTTCTGGAAATTTGCCAGAAATGCACCAACAGTTTGGAGATTCCACCATCTTCCTTTTTTTGCCAAGTGGTATATCGTGTTTTTGTCTCTGCTCCTATGGCATCTTTCCATTTCTCCCCAGTTTTTCAAATATTGTTGGTAGTTCTATCTATCAGTTCTTTCAGAATCTTACAAAACAGTTCATCCACCCCTGGTAACTTGAACTTGTTAACAGCAATCAATGGCTCTCTTACTAATTCCGAAAGCAAAATAGAAGCAAAATAAAAGCTGAATAGTTGTTTCAACTTCTGTCATCTATTATCATTATTTCCTTCCCCATTAACACTAGTTCTATTCTTTCTTTTCTTTCCTCTTTCCCCAACATAGCTAGGAAATGCTGTTGTCATTAACATTCAACAGCAGCACAGGCTCATTTAGAGACTTACATTTATTGTAGATTTTTGCCATTCTTTGGCATCACTTCTCTCTTAATCTGCCTTTGTTTTCATCTTTTATACAAGCCTTTAAAAAATATCTCAAATGACTAGAGTTCCATAAGCATCTATAAGATTCTGTTTTCTTCCTCATTGGAATTATTTGCATTTGTTTTGCTAGAATTGCCTTATTTCAAATTTCCTAGCATTTGGTGATACAGTGGATGGAACTCTTGGCCTGGAGTCAGAAAAACCTGAGTCCAAGTCTGGTCTCAGACACTTACTAGCTGTATGACCCTGGACAAGTTACTTAGCTTCTGTTAGCCTCAGTTTCTTCAGCTGTAAAATGGGGATAATAATACCATCTACCTCCCAAGATCAAATGATGTGAGGATCAAATGAGACGTTGAACTCATAGTAGCAGCTATACCTGTGACAATTCCCTTCTTCTACCATCTCTCTGGTTCTGACTTCTCTTGAAAAGCTTTAGGTCATGAGTGGCTGACTATGTTTTCTGAAATCTGTTATCCCCAGATTTAAAGTATGTGTCAAATGATGCCAAAATTTTCTTTTAAGCTTCTAAGGTGGATTAATTATATCCTCTCAAGGGTCTCCTCATTTTGCTTTAAGCAATCTTTGTTGTTCGAATTAGATTAGAATAGCAATTGTCCTCTTTGCTGCTTCCCCCTTAAAAGGGGGAAGCCAACGAATTGTTAAACGAATTTTTCAGAAAAGTCAAGCAGTTTTTCATTGTTTTGTTATTTCAGAGAGTGTTCCACAAGATGCTGGATAGTAGAAGTGCGCCACTGCTACTATGGCCTGCCTCTATGGCCCATTTTTACAATTTATTTTCCAAGGTTCTTATGCCTAACATCGAAATATCCTGTTCCTAAGAGGCTGCAGTATCTATATTGGCCACCAGAGGGCACAGAATTGTGCCCTTCCCCCTATTTCTAAGGTGGTTTGACGGGGATACTAAAAGAATTTTTCTTAAGTTCTGACTCCTTCCCTCACTAGTCAGGCCCCAGTTTAATCAAGGTGATGAAATGGAATTTTTCTCAAAATATTAGATTCTATTTTCTCCATATTAATCAGACAGTAACTCAGCAGAAGAATAAATAGCACTGGAATTTATATTGGCAAATGAAAGATTCTGCCCAAGCCAAATGAAATTCTTTGTTTGCCTAGCCATTAGAGTCCAATCTCTGACCTACCTTGGCCTGGATGGAGAGGGAGGTGAAGGCCAGAACCTAAGTGATGGGCTAGGGAAAAGGGGAGAAGGAACAAAGATAATGGAAGGTGAAGAAAAGTTTTGCCAAGGTGTCAGGATAAGAGATTGTAGCCAAATAAGAATTTGAGAGATCTTGGAAGTGGAAAATTTTAGATTATTCTAAGGTATAACCTCAGGGGTCAGATAATCAGAGTTTTCTTCTACACTTGAGTCTCTTGAAGCCTTCCCTCCCCACTTTTTTTTTTCTTCCTCTGCTGATCCTGCCCTAATAATGGCCAACCTTGGGTTACAAACATCATTGTCTTTCTACTCTGTGAGTGGTCACAAATTATAAGTGCATTTATAGCCACAGCCCCCCAAATTATGTTGCATTTACTTTGTATATATTTAGTTTATACTTATAGGTGTGTATATGGTTTCCCCACATAGAACATAACTTCTTTGAAGGCAGGTTCTGTTTCATTTTTCAATTAGTATCCCAGATAGTAAAATAGTACCTGGATCATAACTTGATGGTTAATTAATTTTCCATTCCCTTTCCCGACTTTTCACCTTCTAACAGTATTTTTTTTCCATTGATTTTACTCATTCAATGAATTCTAAAATTTTGCCATTTCCTCTTTAAGATTTTTATTGTTGACTTCCTGCTCCTAAACCCAGGGTGAGCCTTGACTGACACTTAGGATTCAAATTCCAATTCGTTATTATTTCTTTTCCCTACAGGACACACATTTGGGTGTGTAGCAATCACACTAACTCTGTTTACTCAATATGGGATAATTAGGGAGAGATGACTGAGTCATTGAAGCTGACCTTTTGGAGGGATCAGTGGCTATTTCTCTGTTGAGGTTTTGGAGGAAATTTTTGTGTGTTCCCTGTATTATACTATTTATATGCAATACCCATTTAAGCCCTTCTACATTTGAAAGCTCTAGAAACCCCAGCAAGGTTTGAAGTCAACAGAACTCTATAAATTATGGCTATGCTAATTCAGTAAAGTAGCATTACAAAAAGTAACCAGACACTTTCATCCATGTAACACCTAAATTAAAGCAAGAAATTTACAAGTTAAACTGAATGATAGTGCAACTTCTTTATAGGCCTAGAATTCTATGACCATAACCATGTCTGTTGAACATGAAAGATGCTGTCTGGAGATGGCAACAATCAGTTAATGGAATCAAAACATCATTTTTCAACGTGGTTCAAAGAAATAGAAACTTTTGCAGCATCAAAATAGGTGTTAGTGAGGTTAAATGATATATGTGAACAAAATAAAATAATCCTAAATATGGGGAAATATTTTGGGACCTGTTTTGTAAATATGATCTATATAGTTTTGTAGATTTAGTTATTGAAAAATTCATGTATTCCTGAAGCCTTCATAATACATAAAATTTTATTTAACCAGCATATTAAACTAATGGGTTTTTTTTACAATTTCCATGTATAAGGCAAGTATAAAAAATAAATATCCCCTTTTAATCTTTCACAAGCAATGAGTTACATAGAAACAACTTTGTTTTTGGAAATATCCCATTCCTATTTATTTTGAAGTATTAGTGGTTATCTTATAATAATGACTTGATTTGGGGGTATTAATAAATCCCAGTGAGATGATAAAGAATTAATGGACAGAGAATTCATAAAGGTATGAAATATCTTGTAACATTGTGGTTAGTTGGGCCTGTGTCAGTCCTAAATTTATGGCCTACAGCTGTTGGGTGACAGAAGCATCAACTTTCACAGGAATCTATAGTGTGGTTAGATAGTTAAAGAAAATAGGAAGCATTCTGAAGAATAAAATGAAGTGTAGATATAAACCATAGATTTTCATTGCATTGTTTTTAAAGATTATTTCATGTAAGCATAAAATAAAGCAGATTTCATTCATAATAAAAGATGAAGAATGAAGAACCTTCTTTGGTTTGGCATTTAAGCATTTTTAAAAATAATTTATTATGAAACTGTTATTCTTTTTCATTCTTTTTTAAAACTGCTATTGCTTAGAAACTAGACAGAAAAAACTTGTTATGTAGAACTGAAATGTTGAACAAAAATCTTTTTATTTGCTTTTTACCAACTATAAAAGAACCATCAATGTCTTAATGTATAATTTTCTTGGCATTATTACTAGCAATGAGAGAATTCTGTAAGTTTTTTCCTTTAAATATTAATAATTTTGATTTGAAGGTGGCATCAGGCAAGTTATTTGTCAAAAGATTTTAAGGAATTTCATAAGGTGATTATCCTAAGGTAATATTCACTTTTGATGAAGCACAAATAAGTAGAAAATATTTTTCATACTAATAATTAGCATTTACATGCTGCTTTGTGGTTTACAAAGCGCTTTACAATCATTATCTCATTTCATCCTTACAAAAACCCAGGAAGGTAAGTGCTACTATTACACCCATTTTACAAATGAGGGAACTGAGGCAGGCAGAGGTTACGTGAATCACACTGCTAGTAAGTGTCTGAAGCTCAATTCACATTCAGGGCTTCCTTACTCCAGAGCCAGTACTCTATCCACTGTATCACCTAACAGCATGGGAAAGTCACAATTTCTAAACTTTTGTATATTACTTTGAAATTATATTTCATAAGATGGGATCATCTGTGTCTCTATAAATGGGGAAAATAAACCTTTTTTTCATTCAATGTGTTGCAGATTATTTTGAAGGTTATGTAAGACTATCTTCTTCAGTATAATTCAAGGATTACAAGCTGATTTTATAGGAATGCTATTTTTCTTTCTATTGGCACAGTTAAAACTGTGTGTTGGAAGTAGTGGTTAAACAGTTTCAAGTGTGGTGAGAGCTGTTTATGTCACTGAGTAAAATTAGACGTGTCTGTTGCCAATAGCAGGGGATGAAATGTAAGACATGGCCAAATATGTGAGTGTACTTTCTTCCAATGATAATGAGGGCGGGACCTAAAATACCTTCTACTCCAGTTTTGAAAGGAGTGGAAAAGTTTCAGGATTTCCATCTTTGGTTGAAACCAAGTTTGTTGTAGTCTTTTCACCAGTGTGCTTTTTAATATATATAAGGTAAGTTAGCAAATCTTTTTTCATGAGTTTTGCCTTAGCTGTTTACTATACAGAAATTTGTCATATACTATATAAAGATAAAATTATATTTCTTTTTTTCTGAAATAAAGGTTGAGCATGTTTCATTATGTTAATCATCTGGCAGTAACCTCTCTAATAATTTCAGTTCTAATATCAGCTATTTTTAAATCAGCAGGGTGGTATCACAGATTTTGTAATCTATTATGAATGCTTTTAATATAGGCATAGACTTCTAAAATATCCTAAGTAACAGATCATTTCATTTTGTAGAATGTAACTATAATGCCTTCATTTTATATTGCTATGTATTTTTTCCATAACTTAATCCTTACTATTTCCACTCCTAATTTTGTAGTCATTCTTTATCCTGATGAAACATATTTTTCCCTCCTTGTGACCATGGATAAGATGTTTATTTTAATATAGGAAATTACCAGAATAAGACTGCCAGGGGTGTTTTATATATTAACAGGCAGGAAGCTCCATAGAAAAAGAAAGTAAAACATTTCCCATCCATTTTCAGAGAGGAAAAGGAGAGATTTTCTCCCCAGTAACCTGAACAAAAGGGTGTATACAGCTCAATCTATCAAGTAAAAAAAACAAAATAGCAGCCTGAGATTTCCTTCTAGCAGCAAGAGGAGGGCAAAATGTTGAAATTTTTAAAAGTTCTGCTTTGAAAATACTTTCTCTACAATTTTTAAAAAATATGGAATATGGTTATTGGAGAGCTCAGGTTTGTAAGAGAATTCATAAACAACACTAACAAGGGAAAAGTATAACTCAGCTGGCTTGATAATTATTGCCAGCTGGTTGAAATGACTGACTAGTAAAATAATGTTTAAGAAAAATTACCATATTTCCTTCAAAATATTTAACTTAAGACATTTTTATTATTTATTAAAATTATTTTGCAGAGAAATGAGCAAAAAAAAGAGCCACAAAAAATTTTAACTAATGGTAATTGTGTCAGTGTTAAAAGTAGGTAAGGGATGGAAAAGCTCTGAGGTACTGGATTTGTTTGTTTTTTAAAGGCCAAATGAAAATGCATGCAGCACTGAATATGAAATGTATTTAGATATTGAATCCCCTACATTGCTTTAAGATGTCGTGGCAGCAAAGTCACCCTGCCCCTGGAAAGCAAACATATGCCTAACAGCCTAGCAGGCAGGGACCTGAAAGAGTGGAAGAGGTACCTGCAGGCAATTCCATCCCAGGGGTGAGGAATGAGAGCAGAATATATTATGGAAGGTGCAGAAGTGGTAAATTGCAGGCTCCCCTCTAGTCATCAACTCTTCATTGTTCTGAAACAGCAAAATGTGGTACCATGAACAAGCTGACCATGAAACTGATAGGGAATATTTGGGACTGTCTCTAGATCCTGCTTTTATCCTTTTATAACTGTTCTCTGCCTCCTTGTTGAAATGGTT
Organism: Pseudocheirus occidentalis; assembly: GCA_028646575.1. Taxonomy (NCBI): domain Eukaryota; kingdom Metazoa; phylum Chordata; class Mammalia; order Diprotodontia; family Pseudocheiridae; genus Pseudocheirus; species Pseudocheirus occidentalis. The sequence goes on from CM053596.1 coordinate 146,051,037, forward strand.
GCAACCGGATCCTTTGGATATCCAAGGGGTGGCTCCGAGTTAACCAGGGGACAGTAGCATACAGAGTAGCATACAGTTGTCACATCCTGTTTCTCGAGGAGTCAATATAGGATCTTGGGCCCCCACCTATGCAGAGTATATACCAATGATGAAAGAGTGCTTTCATAAAAGTGACTTGTAAACCTTAAAATCCTATACCAGGGATGGGGAACTTGCATCCTTGAGGATACAGCCAAAGGGTAGTATTTGTGGACCTAGAGGGCCCACAGGTTCCCCACCCCTGTCTTAAGCAACTCTGTGCTATTGACGTTTTATAAACTTAGTAACCTGATGCATGTGTGACAAGACCTGAACAAGGGTGCTTTCCCTCTAGGAAAAGCAAATGCAGCAGCAGTTGAGGGCCCTTTCTTTGTTACCCACCTTCCAGAGGAGGAGCTGCCCCCTCCCATTACCTTGCAATAGGGTTTAGTAACATAATTTCTGTAATGAACCCCTGTTGGCAGTCTGGTGAAGCCTATAGATCCCATTCTCTGAATAATGTTTTTAAATGCATAAGAGTACATAAAATTACAAAGGAAGTCACTTATATTAAATTACAGTTGTCAAACTATTTTTAAAAGCAAGTTCACTCACCCTACATTAAGAATCCCTGCAAAATACATGCTGTTGTTCTTTTTATGTTTGGTTTTCTTTCTTTTTTCCCATGGTTCACTCCATCGGTTACAACCCTTCTATACAACCAGACTATTGTACAATGTGAAAGTATTTGCAGATCCTATACATGATTGCACACCACCATGGTGGGCAGGAGAAGGGAGAGGAGAAAATTTGAAACTCAAGGGATTGTGGAACTGAATCTTGTAAACTAAAAGTAAATAAACAAGTCAATGAAAAAAAAAAAGAATCCCTGCAAGAAAATATTGCACAGCAATTGGGTGGCCAATTGCAGAAGATAAAAACAATAATTATACATGTGTAACTCCATAGTCATGTCTGGTTCATTTGACCTCATCTGCCCAGCCTTCTCCATCAAAAACATTTGTTATTTTTCTGCTAGGGAAGGGAGGGAGCAAGGGACGGACAGAGACAGACAGATAGAGACAGAGAGGAAGAGAGACAGAGACAGAGAGAAAGAGAGACAGAGAGAGACAGAGACAGACAGACAGAGAGAGACAGAGACAGAGAGAGACAGAGATAGAGAGAGACAAAGAGAGACACAGAGACAGAGACAGAGACAGAGACAGAGAGACAGAGAGAGAGAGAGAGAAACATGCAGTTCAAGGACCTGTTGTTCCTAGGGTGCTGTGAATCAACATTTGAAATGCAAACATTTCCACCTGCCTATGATCTAGCAAGAATGTCATTCATTATGAGGACTGACTTGTTAGATGCTGCACTGGACTGGATTGTGACTTTCATGAAAAAACTGCTGGTACATTTGTAGAATCCTGGGCATTTCCTGGGTATGTTCTTTGCCATGATGATAAGAATTCAGCAACAGGACCCATCCCTTGTTAATTGCACTAATGAGTTCTAACAGTTGTAAGCAATCAAGTATTGGCAGGAAGAAAATTCTAATCAAAATATTTAATTGAGACTTTAATGAGGAACTAAAGCACCAAATATAAAAATGCTACTTCCCAGTGAGCTTTAATTGAGTTAGGGGTTCAGTTGAGCATTTAGAAGATCAAAAGTGTTTGAAGGAATAAGTCTGGGGGCTCTATGGAAGATTTCATATAAAAACCCAGATGCAGAAATAAGGAGTTGAAATAAGATGCTGAATCTATGCATGTGGGAACTTTCAGGACCCCCAGATTCAGCATTTCTGAGCCATGGTGGGCTTTTTTTGAAAAGATCCATCAGCCCCTTTTTCTCCTAGTGCAGTGAGGGACTCTCCTGCAGTAAGAATATCTCTAAGGAACCAAAAATAACTGAGACATTTCTATCTTTGATAGCCTTTTGTGCCCATGGCAGTGGAATCTCTGCATTAATATGGACATTATAGTCATTTCTTAACTTGACTCTAAACTGTGTTTCAAAATTAGTAGACCAATTCACAATTCCACCAACACAGGATAAATGTGTCTATCTTTTCATAAGTCATACAACATGGATTCATCACTTTTGCAAATTTGCTGGTTAAGTGAAAATACAGAGTTGATTCATTTAGCATTTCTCTTATTAGTGATTTTGAGGAGACTCTCATGTGACTGTTAACTATTTATGTGTTTCAACCACTTATCAAATTGGCAATTGCTTTTGGTCTTTCTATATATTTGTATTAGTTTCATCTTCACTATATGTAGCTTGTATATCTATTTATTTGTTTTATTCCCCACTGGAATTTAATTTTTTGAGGAGAATTTTTTTTCCTTTCTTTGTATCTCAAACACAGTGCAATTATTCAACACATACTAAGCAGTTCATAAATGCTTGTTGATTGATTGATAGGTAGTTCTGTATACATCTTCAATATAAGGTGCTTAATAGAGATATTAGATGTAAGTATTTTCCCAATCTAAAGCTTTCCTTTGCGTCCTAGTTGTGCTGATTTTGTTCATTCAAAAGCTTTGCAGTTTCATGAAATCATATAATTATATATGACATATTCTGCACTCTCAGTAAATAATATCTGTTTTGACAATCTCTAGTCCTTGGTTGTTTGAGAATTCTGTCTTCCTCCTTTTCCCACCAACCAGAGCAGTGAAAAGTATCTGATATGCTTCTCTTCTCATTTTATGGTGTGATTTATTAATATTTAGCTCACATATCAGTTTTTAGTTTATTATGGTATTTGGTGTAATATATTGGTCTAAAATTTAATTTCTGTCAAAGTACCAGTTTTCCCAGCACTTCTTTTCAAAAAAAAAGTTCTTCCCCAAGTAATTTATGTTTATTGAATTCAATTGTTTCTGATTCTTCCTTGTTTACTCTGTCTGTTCCTTTGATCTCCTTTTCTGTTTTTAACCAGTACCAAATAATTTGATGTTTGCTACCACTTTAAAGCATAACTATTATATTATAGCACTGAAAGTTGTATTCTTCCTTCATTCCTATGAGTTTTTTTAATTTTCCTTAAAAGTCCAGCTCTTTTGATTTTTTAAAATGCTTTTTAATATTTTTGCATTTAACCCTTTAAAATATAGCTTGATTGATACACCACTAAATTGTAAATTAATGTAGATAGCATCATCATTTTAATTTTGTTGGAATAGTTCAACTATGAACACTGAATATCTCTCTAGTTTTCTTTTTTCTAGTAATTTTAATTTTTTATTTCTTTTAGGGACATTTTGCAATTTTATCCATATATGTCATAGTAGATTCTGTATAAGTCGCTAGATTGACTGCCAAGTATTTTGTACATTTTGTAGCTATTTTGAATACGAAATGGGCACTTCAGATTCCAAGTGATGTCATTTGACTTTGATTCAGAAAACACTTGTTAAGTATCCACTCTGTAAGGATACAAAACAAAACAGTCTCTGCTCTTAAGGAATGTACGATCTTTGGTGAATACAATGTGTATACATGTTCCCTGATGAATTGTTCTGAAAGTCAAAGGACCTAGGTTCATATCTGCCCTCACTACCTTGTGATCTTGGGCAATTTATTTAACCCTCCATTTGCCTCAGTTTCCAGTCCATGAAATGAGGGGGTGTGTGGATTAGATGGTTTCAGGGGTCCTTTCTAGCTCTAAATCTATGATTCTATGGTAGATTTAGGAGGGGAAGAGCACTAACAGCTTAGGGGAGAAAGGATAATTTCATAGAGGAGGAAATACTTGAGCTCAAACTTGAAATAACTTAGAAGTTCTGGGGAGTTGGGGGAGGAGAGAGGAGAGGGAGTGGACATAATGGACAATCTGTGTGAAAGCATAGACTCAGGAGAACTGGGTGTCATATGTGGCTCGTTTGCATAAAGATAAATGATAAGAAAGAATATGGAAGGCAAACTAGAGTCAAATTATGGAGCTCTTTAATATTAGGATAAGGAGTTCGTATTTTATATTAGACTCAATGGGAAGAGAGAGTCACTTAAGATTTTTGAGCAGGAGAGTGAAATGATCAGAAAATCCTCCCTGTCACTCTCCCACTTGCCCTGCTCCCCAACCTTCCAGTAAAATTCCTAGACAAATTAGTTGTGGTATATATAAACAGTAATCATGTTATCTTCCCAATAGGTGCAGGAACATTTACAGCAATAGAGAGGGATATTAACTCAGTTTCTCTAGGGCTTTATTACAAACTATAGAGTTCCATCAAACTCAGCTGGTATTCATTGTACATATACATAGTCTTAGTGGTGCAAAGTCATTTGGAATTGGTAGTCTTCATATAACCCATCAATCAGCAAGCATTTATTATATATCTGCTATGTGTCAGGAACTGTGCTAGATGCAAAGGATACAAACTATAAAATGAAACATTCTCTTCTGTCAAGAAGCATTTGGGGAGACAACATAGAAATTTGTAATTCTATACAGAATATATATTAAATAAATAACACGTCATTTAGAGAGTGGAACCAAGAAGGGAATGCATTCCAGACACAGTGGATGGACACTGAAAAGGCATGGAGAAAAGATGGAGTGTGTGCATCACAGACAGAAGACCAGTTCAGCTAAATTGTAAATGTAGGTATGGGAAGTAATGTATGATGGATCAGGAAATGTTGACTGGGGCTAGGTTGTGAAGAATTTTAAAAGGTAACAGAAGAATTTATATTTTATCTTAGAGGCAACAGATAGCTGATGAATTGTCTTGGTTGGGGAGTAACATGGTCATACTTGCTCTTATGGAAATCTTTTTGACAACTCTGTGGAGGATGAGTTGAAGTAAAAGAGAATTGAGGCAGAAAGAACAATTAGTAGTTCATTGTTCAAGGGAGAGACAATAGAGTTTGAATTAAGGTGGGAGCTGATGAAGAAGTCACCAAGTGAGAGGGTATAGGGAAAAGAATAAGTCCCAGAACCTTAAGGATACATAAACAAGGTGAGTGATATGGATGATGAGCCAGCAAAGGAAACTTTGGAGAAACAGTCAGCCACAGAGGATGACATTAAGGAGACAATAATGTTGTGAAACTCCAGAGGAAAAAACATCCAGGAGGTCAACAGTATCACATGCTGTACAGAGGTCAATAAGGATGAGAACTGAGGAAAGATCATAATGTATGGTAATTTTTAAAAAAAATCCTTGGTAGCTTGAAGAGGGAAAAACGGTTTCTGCCAAGAAGTAAGGTAAAAAGCAAGATAGTGAAGAATAGAGGTTTCCCAATAGTTACTGGGTAAAGACAGTCTTCCTAATTAATTCATCCTAGGGTAATCCTCACTAAATGTTCCACCTCTGTGTTAAAGAAGGAAGCTGTTTACTCAGAAAGAGAATAGGAATAGTCTTTTATGAATTGAAAAGTGCCATCATGTCATGTTGGATCTTGAACCAAGCTATTCTTTCTACTTGCAACTATCATATGGGTGACCTGGTCAGGAAGAACCTGGAGCTAAGACTCAGAGTGAACTGGTTTGCCTGTAGTTTGCTATTCTAAGTAGCTCTACTAGCAGAAAGAAATTATAGTAATGGACTAAGAGCTACTGTTTTCAGGGTCCCTTTCCATTGACTGGAACAGGACCAATACCTCTTATCATTATGGCACACCTCATGAATCTTTTCCTATCTCAAATAAATCCTACTCCCTACTTTAAAAAATGTATGTAGTTCACTTTGACATCATTTGTTTCCCAGTTTATCCCTCTCCCATTACCCATTCCAGAAAGTAATCCTTTATTACAAAAAATAACAGAAGAGGGAAAAACAGTCCATGAAAACTCAATAAAACATCAACCAAGCCAAATGTTGCATGCTGTATTCATTGCTCATAGTCTTTGATTTCTGCAAAACAAAATCAACTTCTGTCCTGCATGCATGCATTCAAGTTTTGCTGCCCCCCCCACTTTTTTTTTCCTAAGGATAATATGCCTTCCAGGAGCCAAGAGCTTCCACTAGAAGCACTCAGATATCAATCCATAGGAGGAGAGAAAGAGAGTTTGGAGAGAGAAAAACTGAGAGAATGTGAACTTTTGACTGTCTGGTCATTTAGGATGTTGTAAATAAGGCAATGCTGCATAGCAAGTAGGCTTTTGGAAAATTTCTACCTTTGTGAAAGTAGAGCTTGCATGTAGTGTTTGTGACAGAAGACCAAATATGACCAAGTTTTTAATATATTTTTTGTAATTGAATATTGGTCTCAACATTATTTGCTATCCATTAAGAATAAGATGCCTGCTTTCTTTGCCATCTATTATTGCTGAAAGTGGGGTGTGTGTGTGTGTGTGTGTGTGTGTTTACACACACACCCTTTTAAGAAGGTAATAGGGGGCTTAATTTACTCTCTCTTAGCTAAATAGCAACTTGGGTTATTTTCATAATGTCTTATGGGTCACTGTGTTTTTTGTAATCTTAATGAGATAGCCATGACTTTCCTCAAGAAAGAAGAATTTGAATTTTTTATGAGGATAGAGAACAAGTTTAGGAGGAGAAAGGCAATGTGAAAGGCGTAAAAGTAGGAAAATGTTATTAAAAAGAAGAATGCAAATTTCAAGTAATAGAACTAAAACAATTTTGGCTGAAAGTAAAGTCTAAGGAACAATCACCCCTATAAATTTCTGAGATAGAATGAAGATGGAGTTAGCAAAAATCAAGAATGTCGATAAACTCAAAAGCTAGGATGTTTGAAGGGATATGCATGTAAATTTTGGGATCTCCATATATGAGGGTTGATATAGAGAGATAAAATATGAACCAGGAATTTAACACCTTGTGAGAACAGGACAGTGCCTCAAAGTTTAGTTGATCATGGCAATAATGAAAGTATTTCCTTTTGTTGATTGTTGTTCACTTGTTTTTAAGTCATGTCTGACTCTGGGGTTCTCTTGGCAAAGTTACTGCAGTTGTTTACCATTTTCTTCTCCAGCTCATTTTACAGATGAAGAAACTAAGGTAAACAGGGTTAAGTTACTTGCCCAGAGACATATAGCTAATAAGTGTCTGAGGCTAGATTTGAATTCATGAAGATGAGTCTTCCTGATTCCAAGCCCAGAGCTCTATACACTGTGTCACCTATCTGCCCGAACTACTCTTTTAGAATGATATGAATAGGAGAGGATTTAAAGTTCTTGGATTACAGTATTAGAGGGATAATCCATGGGCTTTTAGGGGAATTTCTAACTCAATATAAACATCAAATCTATCAAAATGATATCTATAAATTGAGGATATAATTCTTAATAATACCCCCCAAAATAGAAACACACAGTATACAGAGGATAGAATTAGATTCCTAATCTGTGTCTTTACTGGAGCCTTCTGGGACTGGCTTATTTGAGACAAGGTCATAGAGCCTACCAGCTCCAAACTGAGCAGAGGAGGAAAACAGGAGAGACAGGAAAAGTTTCAGTTAAGCCTGTTTGAAAGCAAGAGAGAAATAAGAGAAGAGCTGCATTTGTTTTCTTCTGTACCTGATAGAGAATTTTAGAAAGATAAATTACTCCTGATCTGCCCCCACAAAACAGTAGGAAAATTCCTCTAAAAGAGAAATCCCATGTCCTTTCAATTCAATAAGCCTTTATTATGCACATGCTTGGAACTTTTCTAGGTGCCAAGATTAGAAAAAACAAAACAGTGCAATTCAAAATCAAACCCTCTCACCAAGGAACTTAGGGTCTGTATAGACCTCCTTAGTAAATTAAGAGGATGTTACCTTTACTCTTGGTAGTCTGCATAAAATTGGGACAAAGAGAACAGAACTCATTTTTTGACGTATTTAAGGAAAGGAAAAACTCAGGGAGAGTGAAAGACAGGGTGATGCTTGAGTTGGGACTTAAAGAATGGGAAACATTCCTACAAGCCTCCATCATTTGGCTACAGTGACTTTTTAAAAAGGTATAGAGAACAGCTTTCAGTTTTCTGTCTTCCTATTGAAAGCCTTAGGGTCGCCCTGGCTACTTACAGGAAAGAGAACCTATAAGAAATGGGTTTTTATTCTCCATTCCATAATTTCCATTCCATTACCATCCTTTGTCCCGGAAGAGTCTCCTTTTACTATTCTCCCCATCAGCTAAAATTTATCATTTTGATGTAGAGAAGCAAGAAAATTACATGTTACTAATACCCCACGTTAAAGTAAACAATATAATCCTTGACTGTGTGGGTTAGGATTTGTGTCAGGGTCTTTAGGACTATAGCAAGTAGAAGAGTGAAGCAATTCATTCATATTCAATACAAAACTCAAGAAATATTTATCACACACTCTCATCATGACTCGGAAAGATTAAAATAATGTTAAAGATTGTAATTTACCCTCAAGTGTAAATTCAAAGGGAAAGAAGAAAAATAGATAAAAGGTTAGAATACTTTTACTATGGCAGCAGGGAAGGAATAGTTATAGCCTTTTTTTACTCCTACATAATCCCCCCATTAAGCTGTACTGTTTTCCTTTCTGCCTAATATCCTTTTGTGGGAGAAAATAAGAGAGGAGATGAAAGAATTCAGAACTAGCACTTCTCTCTCCTCTCACTTTCTGTTCCTTTCCTCTTCTCCCACCAGAAAATATGGCACCAGAACATTCAATAGTCTCAAGGCTCCATGCAATATCAGGTTGTTCTTATTCTCCTCCAGTAAGAAAACATTCTCTGAAGTTGAATACCTATATTCCAGAATGATAATAGAACAACCTCAGTATCCTCTACGACCATCATTTGCAACATGGCTGAGCACCCCTAAAAAGACCCTGTTATTTAGGGTCCTCCTGAGGAAAACTTTTTTTCCTCTTTAATTTATTTTGCTTACTTATCATTTTAGACCTTAGTGTCCAATGCAGTATAATTATAAATACTCTAAAAATGTTTATCTTGCTAAAACATAGAACTTCACTGTCTATGTATTATACTACATTATGTGTATTTTTGGCAAAAAGTAATTTGAAAGACATTTTAGTAATCAAATTCAAACTCTGAAAAGAAAAATGATGATAAAGGTAGAAATGTATCTTGTGTTGATGAAACACTGTGAGACTTTATTAATGTACTGTCAAAGCAAAGAAGGATTGCATATAAACCATATTTGATAAGACCTGTAATTATGTTTACCTCAGGAACCCTTTTTTTCTTTATAACTCTCCTTTAAGCTTTGCCATTAAAAGGCCTAGCACAGGTGATGAATTTAAATTAACTTTCTATTTTTAACATTTGTATCAATTATGTGTGTGTTTAATAAAAAGACTGTCATTGACTATTATTTTAAGAGACATAACTGGAGATTTATTTTGTTAATTGATATGTCTTGTCTTAAATCTTCAAGTCTTAAAGAAATCAAGGTTAATTAAACAAAAATTATGATATATTACAAGATAAAAGGATATAGGGATGCAATGATAGAGAAAAAAAGACAGAGAGAGAGAGAGAGAAAGAGAGAGAGAGAGAGAGAGAGAGAGAGAGAGAGAGAGAGAGAGAGAGAGAGAGAGTTTTAATACACTTATGTGCCAGATCTATAGATAGGGATGCAAAAATGGAAATCAAGCAGTTCTTGCTTTCAAAGAACTTACATTCCTTTAGGAGGATCCAAAACATACATAGATATGCAAAAACAAGGTAATTTAATTGACTCTACCCCCATTCTCTCCAGGCAAATAGATATAACATTTCCCTCTCAGGGTTCTCTGGTATCAAAAGGAAGTTAGGGATTATCTCTTTTCTCTGCCTTGGCTAAAGTTACCACTGGTTGTTCCATGGATCTTAGAAGATGAGTGATTAGCACTCCAATTCCATTTAACCCCGTAACATTAGATAGTTTTTACAAAGCAATATTTATTCAAAGGTCTATCAATTACAAATATACATTTTTCCCAGTGCCTCAGGGCACAATTCCTCTTATGGGACCTTAGTCTCTGGTAAGGGGTTGGACTCAGGCTCACAATTTAGCTCAGGTCCTACATAGCATTGGTCCCACCAAGTTCACCTCCAAAGCCACCTTCACTAATTGCTTTTGTTGGGCTGGAGTCCCAGACTTAATTTTTTGGAATGTCAGTTGCTAGACTAACCACAATACCTCTTCCCAGAACCCCATGCCTCACACTCCTGGCCCAGATTAAAGACTCTATTCCCTATACCTAGAACATAATGATGAAAGACCCAGAGCTCTTTCTGGGGAGTCATATATCCCTAAGGGTCCTCCTTACTTTGTGGTCACATGTTCCATGAATGAGGGAGTCATCTCATTCCCCAAGATATAAATGCAAGCAATGCTATAGCTGGTTCTGAGTTGGGCCACATTGAATTCCCTGACAGTTCTGACTATGCAGCAATGGAAAAAGGCTCTTTTCAACCCAAAAGGTAGGCCAGTGTGGAATATTAATGTATGTTCCAGGCTTCACAGTTCCCTTCAACACAGCTGCCTAGTGTCCTCCAGGTAGCTGACACCATTTTAGCAAACTGAATGGTTCTGCACATGAGCCAGATACCTATTAAAAGGGGAAAGGATGTTGACCACTTGGTGAATCTGGAGAGATTTCATATAGGACATAGAACCTGAGATTTAAGGAAAGTTCTAAGAAAGAAGGGAAGTACATTCTAAGCATGGAGAGAACCTATGTGTAAAGCCAATCAGCAGTAGATTCCTAAAAGAATGCTACTGTTTTAAGATTTGGATTACACAGTATTAGTGAACACTCTGTTTATTCCATTACAAATCTAGATTCAGTACAATGTTCACAGTTTCAACAATTCACAATATTATATACAATCTTCAGAACAAGGAAAGTCTCAATATTATAT
>CM053596.1:146062364-146079444 GCA_028646575.1 Pseudocheirus occidentalis
GGGGGGGGGAATATGGTCATTCAATGAAATAGAGGACTTTCATGTATTCTTGATGAAAAAAACAAAGCTGAACAGAAAATTTGACTTTCAGATACAAGAAACATGAGAAGGTAAACAGGAAAAAGAAATCATAAGGAACTTATTAAAGTTGAACTATTTATAGTCCTACATGAAAAACTATAATTGTAACTCATGAGAATTATCTCAGTATGAGGATAGTTGAAGGGAATATATATATATATTTATATGTACATATATTATATACATGTATGTATATATACTTATGTATGTATATGTATGAGGGTGTATGTATATATAGATGCATATGTGACTCTGTGTATGTGTGTACATGTATCCATAGACAGAGGGCACAGGATCAGTTGAATAGGAAGTGATGCTATCTAAAAAGTAAAATTAAGAGTTGAGAGAGGAATATAATGAGACAAGGAGAAAAAGGAGAGAGAATATGGTAAGTTATCTCATATAAAACTGTTACAATGGAGGGGAAGAACAGGAAGGTGAAAAGGAATGGGTCACCTTTATTCTCATTGAATTTGGCTTAAGGAGGGAATAAAATGAGTGACTTGGATTCAATGACTTCTAAGGCCCTTTCCAACTCAAAATATATGGTCTTGAATTCCACAATACAAATTATGATAAATTTCACTACTAGGCATAAACCATTTTGGAAATATACTTTTACCAACGAAGGAAACCAATGAAGGTATAAAATTCAGAAAACCGGGGACTGAGAGTAACCATTGGTTACTCTAGGCAGGGCACTGAAAATCTGGAAGCCTCAACTTCCTCATTAGTAGAATAAGAATAATGATATTTGTTTTTACCTGTTTCACAGGGTTGTTGAGAGGATCAAATAAGATATGTGTTAAATAATGTTTAACCAAGTGCTTTACAAATATGAGATATTAGTTATCAACCCCTATAAAAGTAAGATATACTTTTATCTAGGGTAAATTTTATTTAAGTCAAATTGATATACATTCATCACTTAAATTGAACCCCAAAGATTCAATTTAATTTTCTCTATTAACTCTATTTGTTTTTTATATTTAAAGTATGTATTAATAGCAATAGCTTATATATGTCAGAACAATGTTTTCTTTCTTTCCCTTAATACATTCAAAGTCTCAATTATATTAATTTGAAAAGCAAGGCACTGTATCATTCTTTTTGGATTAAAAAAAATTAAGGGGCAGCTAGGTGGTACAGTGAATAGAGCACCAGCCCTAGAGTCAGGAGGACCTGAGTTCAAATGTGACCTCAGACACTTAATACACACACACACACACACACACACAATCTAGCCAAGTGACCTTGGGCAAGTTGTTTAACATCAATTGCCCTACCTTCCCCCCTCCAAAAAAACAAAAAATAAATAAAAAATAAAAAAAATATATTAAGAGGGGAAGAGGGCATAAAATAGAACCATGTTCAGAATCCAATATTTTAAATTCCTGAAACTGATTTGGATGAATTCATATACCTCAGAATTTTGATAAAATAGCGTGATGCCATCCATGCACAAGCAGCTTCCCAGAGGAATACTACTGTGAACAGCTTTTAAGGTTCTGATTACACAGTTTAGTGAACACTCTTTTTATTCAAGAACAAATCAAAGGAAAACATTCACAACAAATCACAATATAGTATTCACAACATTACATCTTATCACAGAAAATCACAATATAGTGTTCACAACAGCTTAACATTAAAATGGCCACATAGTTTTCACCAAAGTGTCACGGTATTCAGAACAAAGAGAAAAAGAACAATCATCTGGTATTCCTAAGGAGGTTTGCTTCCTCACTCAGTCATTTAGTCCTCTTACAATACAATAGTCAGTCTTCCACTCATGAGGCAATCAAAGGTTAACTTAATCAGTCACTTATCTAGCAATCAGTCACTAAGTGTCATTCATTACTAAATACAATCATTAGAAAATCACACAAACCCTCCACCCCTTGGTCTCTAGTAAACTTCAGTTTTATCAAGCATTCAATATCCAAGGAGAGTCCTTTTCTTCATCTTGACTAAGGGTGGTCTCTCAGATTCCCTGGATCCCCTTCCATGGTCCCAGCTCCTACCTGAATCCACCAAGCAGTCACCTGGATTCAGAGGCAGATGGCTCCCAGGTCCTTGTCCAGTCCTACAGACAGTTCCTGATACACATTGAAGTTCACAGGATCCAACACATCTCAGAACCTTCACAATTTCTGTTTCCAGGAGCTCAAGTATCAACCAAGCCACAAACAAACAAAGTCTTATCCTGGTGATGCTTGTTCTGTCTTCCAGCAGTTCAGCTGGCCCTAGGACCCAGAAGAAATCTCAGTCTTCCAGGCAGCCTTCTTGGCAACAGCTTCAGCCTTCACTAGATTCTGGTCTCAAGGAAATCCTTTCTCAGTTCTCAGTCAGCTTCCAGATGCTCGCTGAGAGAAACTCTCCCTCTCTCTTCCACCAGGAGCCCACCAGGAGTAAAATTATGATTCTGTCTCTCTTGGACTTTTATATATATATATATATATATATATACAGACACAGCATTGGCTTCCTGTTTCTGCCAAATCCTTTCTGTTATTTCAGCAACAGGAGACAGAGATCATACCCTCTGCCTCTTTCACAGAGGCTTTACTAAGGGTTAAGTACCTGCTTACTTGACCCACAAAAAGGGATCTTCAAATTTAAATTAATTACCATTACAAATAGATATGCCTATCTTGTTCAAATAATTTCATGTACTTCATAAAAGAATTATATTCACAATCTCTGTGTTCCTTCATAATCTAAATGAAGCATTTCAAAGGTCTACTTTTGAGATGGTAACATCATTCTAATATATAGCATAGCAAAAGTACCTCCTAAATATCTATAATTAAAGTATTCAATAAGAGGAATGAAATCTTTGGGAGATTAAATGAGTGATTACATAAACTTTGCTTTAGTAAATAAATGTAAAATAAACATATGATTATTCAAGTCTGGTCTTCAGTTGACTATGTATAAAATAAAGATTACCTCCATAGTTGATGGCCATAGTTGCTTACCCAAAGGTCTAAGGTCAGATATAGTGATTTTTTGAAGTCCCTATCTTGAAAATTACCAGCATACATCACTGCTCTAAAATGTAAAGTGGAATCTTTCTAAAAATTTAACATTCATATATTTAACTTATGAAAACTATCTATTCAAGTTATGAAATACCAAAATAAAGTTTTATTAAAAAAATTAAAGTGAGGCTTTGGGACTCAACTTACATCATGAGAGACCTGAGTTGACTCAAATCCATCTTAGATAAAAGTATTATAGATGAGATTTTATCATTTGGTTGAGCTAAACAGAGTAAATTAATATCTACTCAAGTGGAATGGTTCTGTTGTCACAAGAACAAGAAGAAAAGCCTTTCTCACAAGGGCTTCATAAATGATTAATCCTAACCCCCCACTTCCACTCTTATCCAGCCCCAGAGAGTGTTAAGAAAGGAATGCATTCTTCCTACAAAGAGGGTGTGAGTTTTCTGTCATTTTCTTTTCTCTGCAGAATCTGATCCCTTGTATGTCTACTGTAAACCAGTTATAATCTACTCTGATGAGCAAATAACTCTTGATATGCTAGAAGAGAATTTCCTATATTCTTGAGATACATAATAAGTTCATAATCTTACCTTATTCAATTAGTCTGTCACAAAATTAAGAATTAAGCAGTCCTCTTCAAGTAGCCCCTTTTCTAACCTCCTTAATTCTACTCCTAATCCATAAGGATACTGTCTTTTCTTTCATAGCTCTCATCATCAGCTTCCTCAGGTCTTCAAGAGCCTAGATCTCTTTGACTTTAGGTACAAGGTCTAATGCTAACAGATGAAGAAAAAGAATTGGCTACAATGCAGACATCCAAAATGTATAAGTGGATAATCCCCTTATATGTATGAATCATTTAATAAATTTATCTTTGCTTTTGTACTCATTTGATCTCTCAACTTAGAGGATGTCTCCACTAGCCATCAGAATTTTCAGACAAGAATTTTTCATAGATACGGATATTCCAAGTGCTGTTAACATGGCTCTACCTGGGGATAGGACCACAACCTTCCATCTAGTCAGGATGTGAGTCTTTCCTGGCAACAAGTATGGTCTTTAGGTTGCAGTGCCCTGTAACCAGTAGATTGGCAGTGGATTAACAGAGGGTCAGGAGCTGGAGACTATCAGTAGCAAAGAAGTCAGCGTCAGAGAAGTTATACGGATTCAGCATTGATTCAGAGACTAAAGGCAGACTTTTATAACATAGATATCAGTGCCAAGTTTTAGCATTGGAGCATAAGAAAAATCTGAAGCAGAGATTGTTTTATATAGCATAACACCTGAATGCTGGTTGAAAGAAAATACTTGAAGGGTTGTCATTGGTTGTTCAGTGACATTTAGAAGGAAGTCATTAGGAGAGTGCCTCACTGATCTGTATTTGACCCTGTGCTAATATTTTTATCAATTATTTAAATAAGAGTGTAGATGATATTTAGCACATTTGTAGGTGACACAAAACTAGAAAGGATTCAAAAAGATCTTGACAGGTTAGTACACTGAAATTTCATAGGTACAAGGATAAAGTCTTATACTTTAGTTCCTAAAGTCAGATACAAGATGGGAAAGGCATTAATAAATAGAATTTATCCAAAAGCCTGGAGATTTTAGTGAACTGAAATTCAACGAGTCAACAAATAGTGAGTTATGGTGACCAAAAAAAAAGTAAATCATAGACTATGCAAAGAGAGGCCCAGTTTTCTGTGCTAAGGTGCCAATATCCCAGATGTACTTTGCCTTGATCAGAGCACATGTGGAATATTCTGTTAATTTTGGGATACCACATATTAGGAAGAACACTGACAAGTTGGAGAGTGTTTAAAAAAGGGTGACCAATATAGCAAAGGGCATTAAGTTCATGTAACAGAAAAACTGGTTGAAAGAAGTGGGTTATTTAACCCAGAGATGACAAAAACTAATGGGGTAAGGGGTGGGATGGTTGGGGTATGATAGATGTCTTGAAAGTGGAAGAGTATTTGAAAGTGGAAGATGGATTAAACTTGTTATACTTCACCCAGAGTGTAGATTTATAAACAATGATCAAAGTTGCAAAGAGAAAGATCTAGGCTTTATGTAATAAAGAAAATCTTCTTAAGAAGATTGATCCAAAAGTGAACTGAGGAGCTTGGTGGAACAGTGGATAGAGTGCCAACCCTGGAGTAAGGAAGATGTGAGTTCACGTCCAACCCCAGACACTTACTATCCAGTGTAACCCTGGACAAGCCACTTAATTCTGTTTGCCTCAGTTTCCTCATCTGTAAAATGAGCTGGAGAAGGAAATGGCAAACCATCTCAGTATGTTTGGCAAGAAATCTGCAAAGGGGGGTCACAAAGAGTTGGACACAAATAAAGGACTCAACAACAAAATGAATTAGATTGCCTCAGAAGGTGGTACATTCCCCTTCACTTGAAGGTTTTCAAGAAAAGTCTGGAAGTGTATGCCAAAGAGATTAAAAATTGGGGGAACCTATTTGTAAAAGGATATAGCAGCTCTTTTTGTAGTGTCTAAGAATTGGAAATTGAAACAATGCCAATTAATTGGGCAATGGTTAAACAAGTTGTGGTATATAACTGTGATTGAATATTATTGTGTTATAAGCAATGACAACCAGGATGATTTCAGAAAAGCCTGGAAAGACTTATATGAACTAAGGAAAAATGAAATGAGCAGAATGAAGCGAATGTTGTATACAATAACAACAATATTATGCAATAAAGAACTGTGAATGACCAAACTATTCTCAGCAATGCAGTGATCCAAGACAATGAAGAAGCATGCTATCTGCCTCCAGAGAAAGAACTGATACTGTCTGAATAGAGACTGGAGCATACTATTTCTTTCACTTTTTTATTTTTTTTGTTTCTTTGTTCCTTCTTTCTGTCCTTCATTTTTCCTTCTTTCTTCCTTCCTCTCTTTCATTCAAGTTTTCTTGTACAAAATGACTAATAAGGAAATGTTTTATATGATTGTATATGTATTTATATCAGATAACCCAGAACGTTTTAAAACTGTTTTATCATGTAATTGAAGAAAAAATAAATATTAAAAAGTCTGGAAGGTTACTTGTCAGGTATAATGGTGAGGGAATCCTTGGTCAAGCACAGCCTAGATTAGATAGCTTCAGTCCCCTCCCAGTTCTGGAATAGCAATATTTTTAAGTCAGTTTCATAAAATTATGTGGGTGACACGGTGAGCTATAAAATAATTTCACAAAGCCCTACAGCATTGCCCTCTATTTGAGCAGGACTTCTTTTAAACCATCCCTAAAATATAATTATAAATCCTCTCTCTGACTGTCTTCAGAGAAGGGTATTTCCCACTATGCCTAGTTAATGATTTACTGCCTTTATAATCAGATATTGGCAATGTTGGATCACATTGTCCCTGTTGTAGTGCAGGTTATTGTCATTGTTTCTCTGAGGAAAGGGGAAATGGTTATTGACACCACACAATAGCTCTTCATCTGATTGACATTGTTAAGTCACTTACTCTGACTGAGAAACTCATTGAAGTATATCCCTGAAATCCTATATTTTCACATATTCATTTGTACACAGGCAGCAGTAATTTCTAGGAAAGGATATAAAATAAAATCTGGTAAGTAGTTGAAATTTTGGTTATTTCCATAAACATCTTTATGGGAGAAAATCAGATACATATTTAGGATGTACATTGGTACCTATTATTTCTAATCTTTCGGGGTTCCTAACTGCTTATTGTAAATAGAGGTTAATTGTAAGAATGTTACAAAGATCTTTTAAATGAGTTTGTATCAATTCAGCAGTTCAGCAATGATATAATTTAATTGTGGTTTGCAAAAATTGAGTGTGTTGGGTACATTGATCTTATTCCCAGGAGCAAAATCAAAATCTCTATGAATCCTCTGTGAATTGAATTGTATGCAATTAAGTTTGTCTTGAGGAAGTCTTAATTGTGGATATTAAATTAGAGCAAAGTGGATTTCATGTCATTTCCAATTCATTCTGCTTCTGGAATGGAATCACCTAACTAATAAATAGCACATGGATTATCTCCAAACATTTGTTCAATGCATTTTACTCCTTTGCATCAGAGTTGAAACAGATGTTGCCAACTGTTGTTATTGTTAAACAACTTAAGTTGTTCTTATACAGAATTAATTTAAGTTTAATGAATAGTACAGGCTGCCATCTCTCTCTTGGAAAGGGAGTAAATAAAGGCATATTTGAAACTTTAACGGATTGTGTGGATGTTCACATCCACAAAGGTTTTTGTTTTGTTTTTTTCTGTTGCCTCCTCATGATGTGGAGGTAATTCTGGGTTCTTGCAGGCTATGGCAGCATAATGAAAGTTCTGACAGCATCAACTATGATAGAAATGTTTTGAGTAGTCTTAGTAACAGATGGAGTCTGCTTTCCAAACACCAGTCATGCTAAGTACAGATAAATCCCAAGTGTAATCTGGCCAACTGATAATGAATTGGTCATGGCAACCCATAAAGCCAAGAAAAAAATGCAAAATGGCCCTTCTCCACGTCTTCAGTATCAGTGACAGAGCAGGGAGAAAAAAAAAGGTAGAGGGTGTCAAGAATCACTAGATAGTAAGATTGTCAAAAGATTTTAATTTAGCTGTTAACTAAGATTGAGGTCCTTGTCTAGTAACGAAATGAATGAAAAGTGCTATTTGAAGAACTAATACCCACTTACCATTCATGTTTACACCTAAAACCTAAAGAAAGGCAGAAATTGTGAGAAAGATGTCTCACATGTTTTCCTGGAAGAGTCAAATAAATAAACAGGTAAACCATTTGATTTTCTTGTGTATCCTAAAGCAATAGGAAACATCATTTCCCCGGATATTTGCTGATCTCATATTATGATATTCCTGATAATCAGCCAACAAACATCTAGGCCAAGTTCTTAACCCTTTTTGTGTCATGAGCCCTTTTGGCGGTCTGATCAATTCCATGGATTCCCTTCTTGGAATAATGTTTCAATGCATAAGAAAAGTTCATAACATTACAAAGAAAGTTACCGATTTTTTAAAAACAAATTCATAGACTCCAAGTTGAGATCTCTTTGCCTTAGGTTCTAGGAGTAGAAAGACAAAACTGAAATAGTTTCCATTCTCAAAGACTTTAGGTAATACTCAAACAGATAGACAACATACACATAAATAAGGATATAAAAATAAATGCCAAGTAAATTTTTTGAGGGGAGAGAGTAGTTGCAACTGAGGGGATGAAGAAAGGCTTCATGTAGAAGGTACCAATTCTTCCAGTCACCCTTGTTCATAAACTTGGCATCATCCTTGACTCCTTGCCCTAACTCACCCTACATATCCAGTCATCAAATCTTATCATCTGTGTCCACAGTGTCTCTTGTACACTTATAAGGTCACTATTTTCACTAATGCCCTCACCATCTCTTATCTGGACATCTGCAAAATACTCCTTCCTAAGTAAATCTCTGCTCAAGACCTTTCCTTCTAATCGATCCTTCTGTTATTGTTCAGTCATTTTCAGTCATGTTCAGCTCTTTGTGACTTGATTTGGGGTTTTCTTAGCAAAGATACTGGAGTAGTTTGTTATGTGCTTCTCCAGCTTTTTTACAGATGAGGAAACTGAGGTAAACAGGGTTAAGTGACTTGTCCAGGTTCACACAGTGAGCAGGTGTTTGAGGCCGTATTTGAACTCAAGAAGCTGAATCTTCATAGTGCCCTGTTTCCCATTCTGTGCTCTTGCACTGACTGTACTCTATACCTGGAATGTACCCTCACCTCATCCTAGCCTCTTAGAATCCCTTCTTTCCACCAAAAATCTGCACAGGATTTTAACTCATGTCATCCAGCTTCTAGGCCCAGCACTCTATGGCATCACCTACCTGCCTCTATTATTATATAAATTATAAGCACTTTTCTTCCAGGCTTCTGTCTCTGTTTACAAATTTTTACCTCCTTTGGCCATGAGGCAAATAATAATTCACACCAGCTAAAAGCATGGCATATGCATAGGTTACATCAATATCAAACCAATTTTGCTGTATGTCTACATGTCACAGAATACTATCATTTCTGAAGAATTAAAAATAGGTTATCATTCAGAGGGCAATGGATGGGTGTGAACAGCCTGCAACACATAATAAATAAGGAACTATGAAGAATAACAGGAGAAAAGGATGTCATCAAGGGACTATATGAACCAAAAAGAAGATAGACTGATCGTATAACTGAAAGATAAATGGTGACTAGTCTTTGTGTGATAGTGGTACCCTTATGATGTCTGGAGAAAATAACAGTGGTGCCTAACATGTTATGTAAAACTTTGGTGAAATTATGTGAAGACATGGAAAAGAAAGAGTCCATCAAAATGTGCAGGCATGGAGGGTGTGAGCTCTCCCTTGTTAGAGGGAATGTAACCATTGAGATCTCAGATCCATTTGCATTTTCCAGGAAGAAACTAGCTTTAAGACATAAGTATGGTTTTTAGAGTTAAGATTTCATATTTTATATGAAGAATTACAATGGGATTTGGGTTAAAAAAAACAAAAAAGATCAGTTAGTTGCATATTTGCTTTATGTTGCCAGCTGATTACTTCCTACTATTGCACTTGAAAAAAAAAATTAATTAGAATAATTATTTTAGGCTAGTGTTAAATTTGCTATTTTAGTATCTTCCAACGTAAAGGAAATTATTTTAGTGTCTTAGTAGTAATATACCAAGAATTGGATTTGGAATCAAATCTTGGCTCCATCATTTACTAGCTTTGTAACCTTGGGCAAGGGTGCAGAGAAAAATGTATTTTGTTTAATCATTTAATTTTTAGAAATATATGATAACTATAATACTATTTAGTATTAGCTTACAGTATAAACCTCTTTCTCATAATGAAATAACATCATGGTAAATTAAATTCTCTGTTACAGAAATATAAAATCATGCTTACATATATAACTACCATATTCTATTTACAATAAAAATATTTTTCATCTGCTAATTATATGCCATGCCATATATTTCCTGTACTGCCTATCATATTTGGTTGGCCTCTTATCATATATAATTATAACTTTTCAAGTACTTTTCTCTTTAGATATCATGCATTCTTTTTATTGTCTTTATGTTAATAACTAATGAGAGTTTTTTCTTCTTCTGTAGCAGATGGTACGTGAACAGTACACTACAACAACACAAGGCACAAGCCTAGAAAGGCCAGAGAACCAGTATGTCTACAAAATTGGCATTTATGGCTGGAGGAAGCGCTGCCTCTACCTGTTTGTCCTTCTCCTGCTTATCATCCTAGTTGTGAATTTTGCTCTGACCATTTGGATTCTTAAAGTCATGTGGTTTTCTCCAGTAAGTGTCTTCTTTAATTTCCCATTTCTTTTTCCACTCCTTGTGAAACTTTTTTTTTCTTGACTAGCATTTCACCTGTGTTGTATGTATAGTAGCACCTGTCTATGTACTAGGTTTGTTCTTTCCCACTACAATGAGTGCTTTCCAGTTCCCCAGGGACTATGCATATAACATTTCTCTTTTGCAGTTTTCATCACACTATGAATTATGTATTTTTGTAAGTTTCTGTTAGTCATTATCTTTTAAAGCAGGAGTTTCTGTGCTGATGGCAATCTTGCTTTTCTAGTTGATTGAAACAGTTGTATTTCAAGGATATTTCAGATTTGCCTCTTTACTATATTTTTATGGGTTTTTTTAGAAAGCATGTTTTTAATTGCATTTAATTTTTCAGAATTCATTTGCATTTAGATGTTGCTACCTGCTCACTTTCTTAATTCTAATTTCTAATCAGTGGTTTTCTACAATCCAAGATTTTAAAACTGATTTAGCTAATAAAGTCCCAAAAGTCCAAAGAGAATTCACACGGCTTTTTAAGTATCTATATAACTTCAAAGAAGCCTAAATAACTCTATGCTATAGTATACTCGAAATCTTGTATAATATTTGAATAGAGTAGTAGCTTAAATATAAAAAGTTTAAAAGACTATAAAAGGGACTTTCAATCAGAAAACAGGAAAATGCTTCAAAAATATCACAATTAGGGTAATTTGTTACTAATATGTATAGTCTATGATTTGGTAGCAAGACAAATGGATTTTTCATAAGAAAGTAAAAGTTAACTTTACTCTTGTCATTCATTAAAGTCACTCAGGTTCTAACCACTTATCTTGATTTTAGGAGTAGCAATATAGATATTAGCTATATATACATATACATACATGAGTATATGTATATATGTACATATATATGTTATAGGCATATATGCTCTCTATTTTAGTATGTAAATAACCTTAAATTTATAGTATCTTTTTCTAAAATTGAAATTAGCTATTATGTCAGCAACAGAACCCATACTGCCTACCTGCAGCAGGTAATGGGGGAGGAGGAAATAACACAAGGCCTATTCCTACTGTCCTCCCAAATTGTTGCTAATGCCAATGGGAGATTACCTTATTTCAGCCATGAGCAGTTGCTAAATGATGGATTCATTCTGCTTTCCCCTACGTGGCCCAGTATATGTCTTGCCATTAATATATTTGAGGAAAAAAGAAATGTCAGCAGGAATAGGTCTAGTGGTATCTTCGTTCATTAAGTGCTGCATTTGAGTAGAATGGCTCCACTGTTAATTTAACAGTTAATCTCAATTTTGGGAAAGACCTCATAACCTTAGAAGTTTGATTCATGGGGCGGCTAGGTGGCACAGTGAATAGAGCACCGGTCCTGGAGTCAGGAGTACCTGAGTTCAAATCCAGCCTCAGACACTTAACACAAAAAACTAGCTGTGTGACCTTGGGCAAGTCACTTAACCCCAATTGCCCTCCAAAAAAAAAAGCAAAAAAAAAAAAAGAAGTTTGATTCATTTTTCCTATTCTTGTACTCATGGTACGAAGAAGAAAAAGAAGAACAAAAAGGGCACTATACAGTAAACAGTATAAGACCCTAAATAAAACATGGTAACCTGTTACATTTTTTTTCCTGGCCAAATAAAGTATTATACTTGATGTCTCTCCATTACAGATAATGGTTTAGCAGACTGCTCCACTTTTTTTTGAGGAATCTAATATTTTAAGACCATAAATTATGATTTAATTCGTGTATTATTACCATTGTTATTACTAGTAATCATTTTATATTTCAATATTTTAAGGATAATTGAATTCACTAGGCATTCCTTTCCAACAATGTACATCTTAACTCCTTTGCTAATTGTTCATTCATTGAAATTCTTCATCAGTTGCAATGATAATCCAGATGATGAACCTCTTTTAATGTACCTAGACTGGTCCTCAGGCAATAGGCATCTGCCACTGAGTCCACATTTAGCCCATTCCTGGCTTGCATAAGATATGCCAGACCTTGTGGTTCAATTGGCATTATTTTTTGAGAGCAAGTTTCACCTTCATACCATGATGAGGTATCAAAATGGAATTCTTTTGGTGGGAATAATAATAATCTACAAATATAACTTACATGTCTATAATAGTTTAAGGATAATTTAGGATTTTCATCATAATAACTTTCTGAGGTAGATGAGATCACAGACGAGAAGTCACCAATGGACACCTTTTAAATGAAGGATAGTGTTTTATATATAAATTTACTTAATTCTTTTTAGTGTTACTGATATCTTTTGTACATATTACACGTCCTACCCTAATGGAAGTTCCTGTGTTAAAAACAAAAACAGTAAAGTAAAATCAGCAGACACTGGGACAAAATATGTATATTTCCTTAGTTTCATGCTTCCCTTTCTAGAGTAGAGAAATGTGTTTTAGCATCATTACTTACTAACTACAATTAATCATCTACAGTTAATCAGAATTCATTTAGTGCAGTGATTGTATATATTATTCTCCTGGTTCTTCTTACTTCACTGTATATCAATTCATATATATTTTCTACATTAATTACTTATCTGTGATTTTTTTACAGTACCCTAGTTTCCTGTCAACATTCATTATTAAAATTCTTTTCAGTCATTTCCTAAATGGTCCATCAACTGTTTCCAGTGTTTTACTACTATAAATAGTGTTGCTATTTTGATATATATGGGGCCTTTCTGTCTTTGGCCACATGTTGAGTATATGAATGACAGTAGAATCTCTAAGACAAGGACATGAGCAATTTAGTACCTTTTTTTTATTCCAAACTGTTTTTTCCAGAATGTTTTGATCAATTCTCAGTTCTATTAGCAGTGTATTAGTGAGCCCATCTTCTTGTATGCCCTTCAAAATTGATTATGTCCATTTTTGGTCACTTTGCCAGTTTCCTAGGTATAATGTGAAATCTTTGATTTAATTTGTATTTCTGTTTTAATGTGGAGCCTATGCAATTCTTTCTTTGGAAATTGTTGATATTCTTTGGTCACTTATCTATAGAGGAATGGTTCTAGGTTTTATGAGTTTTTGTCAATTTCCTATAGAATTGCAAGTTTTTATCAGAGATATTGATGAAAAGATTTTTTTCCACTTAGTAGATTCTCTCTTTATTTTAGGTATGTTAGTTTTATTCGTATAAAAGTTCTTTAACTTTACCTAATCAGAACTCTGTATTTTATCTTTTATAATCACCACTAGCCCTTGTTTGTAGAGGAATTTCCTCTATCCATTCTTGTGCAAGGTACTTCCATTCTTTGCCTTATAATTGTCTAAAGATTATAATCTTTTTACAGTTTGGTTGTATCCACTTAGAGTTGGTTGCAGTAAAATAATGTAGATCAATGCCTAAAATCTGTAACAACTATTTTCCATTTTCTTTTTTTTATTTTGCCCAACTATATGCCAATGAAGCTGGCAATTTTTTTTCACCATTAACATTTTTTAAAATTAACTTTTGTTTCTTTTTAGTTTACATCATTCATTTACACAAGATTTTGAGTTACAAATTTTCTCCCCATCTTTCCCCTACCCACCAACCCCAAACAGCAATCTGACTGTATACCCCCTCCCCCAATCTGCTCTCTCTTATACATCTTCCCCCATCATCCCACTGACTTTCCAGTAGGGCAAGATGGATCTCCTTACCCCAGTGACTGTATATCTTAATTCCCAGTTGCTGAGTTACGCTGACCTTTCTCTTTGTCCTTGTTTCTTATGGGTTGATAATTCTGGAGACTGCCACAGCTGCTGGTGATCCACTCTATGGAGTGCTCCAGCTGTGGCTTGTCCTGACCACCCTGGGGCTAAGGTGTGATTTCAGGCCAGGCTTGGCTCCCAGCACTCTGTGAAGAGCCCTTCCCATCCTGCCTGCTGGGCTGCCCTCAGTGGGAGACATGTTTTTCTGTGATTTTGTGGGTTCTGGAACTCTAAAATTTGTTTAGAGTCATATTTTATAGGTATTTGAGGTGGTTATGTTGGGATCTTGGGAGTTCTGCTTCTATGCTGCCCTCTTGACTCCACCCCAACTATTTTTCATTTTCCCAAGCAGCTACTAAATAGGATGTCTTTCTCCTAGTAGTTTTTGTTCTTGAGTTTACTAATCACTGGACTGCTTGAGGACCATAGGGGTCTAAAGTCAGAAGGGACCTAACTATTTAGCTCCTCAAGATAAGTAAATTAAGACCCAGAAATGTGAAATAACTTGCCTAATGTTACTCATATGGTAAACAGATCAAAGATTTGCATGTGAATAACTTCTTTCCTTAAAAAAAACAACAGTGGATTCCTCACCATAGTTAAGTGATAAAGTGAGGGCTTGAACTAAAATCTCCTGAATTCAGAGTGGCCTTTCTGCTAATGATACATTATTTGTCTTCTGTTGGCCATGAAAGTCAATCAGTGGTAAGTACCTACTATGTTCCAGGCACTGTAGTAAACCTTGGGAATACAAAGAAGAGTAAAATACAGCCTCTGCTTGCAAAGAACTCACAGTCTAAAGGGAGAGATACACAAACCACTGTATATTATCTATAGGATAAACTGGAAAAAACCAGCAGAGTGAAGGCACTAAAATTAAGGGGGAACAAGAAAGATGAGTTCTTTAACCAGAGCTTAAAGGAAGCCAAGAAGCAGAAATGAAAAAGAACATTCCAGGAATGGGGGACAGCTAGTAACTATACCTGGAGTCAAAAGATGAAGGCTCTTGGATAAAGCTTTACATTTCTCTATCTCTATTTGATTCACTCATATACCAATGCCCCTGTTGAATACATGTGAGGCAGCATAATAAATACAAACATTTTCTAATCATTCTGGCTTTAAAACATGAGTCAGGAAGGTGATATAGTAGATAGAGCACAGGACCTGGAGTCAGGAAGTCCTGAGTTCCAATAGAGTTTCAGACACTTAATGCCTGTGCCCCTGGGCAAGTCACTTGATCTCTGTCTGCGCGAGCTCTTTCATCTGGAAAATGAGAATAGTATTACTGCCTACCTCCCAGGATCAAATGAAATATTAATAATCAATAAATAATAATGAATGTCAAGCTCTTTGTAAATGTTAAAGCATTATATAAATCATAGTTATTAGTATTATTATTGTTACTATACACTAAAAATTAAAGTTAAAAAAAAGTTTCAAGATAGGCTTTTTTCATGGACTCCAATTTTTGGCCCCACTACCACCTGACTTGACCATCTGCAGTGGGGCCACTGGGCAATTCCAAGTTTAGGCAGGATAAATGGGTTTAACTGAGGCTACTCTTTCTGGAGCCCAAAGTACAGTCAGCTTTTACCTCGTGATCTTTCATGATTTCTCCCATTGTCTTAATCACAATGTAATTTAATGGTTCTTAGCAAATGGGAAGAGGGATCAAGAAAATGTTCAAAATTACATAGTTAAAAGCAAGAGACAATAACAGTCAGAATATTTGAGAACACAATGAGAAGTAGGAAAAAATAATGAATATAGAAATTCTTTTGAAAAGAAAAATAGCAGATGGGGCTGTATGAAGTATTGATACTGTAGAAAACAGGGGCGAGTTGAACTCCAAGGGAAAAAACCTATAAATTTTTCAATTTGTCCTAAATCCTAAATTTATATTTCTCTCTGTACCTTGACCAATTGTTCTGCCCAGTTTGACATTTAGATAGTGAATTAGAATAATAATCAATAATAATTAATAAACTAGCACTTATATAGTACTTTAAGTTTTGTAAAGAACAGTTGCAAATATTATCTTTCATTATCCTCATAATACGTAGTTACTTTTTACAGATTCCCATTACAGGTTCCCACTTACAGATAAGGACACTGGGGCAGACAAAGGTAAAGGGTCCCATAGCTAGCAAGTATGCAAGGCCAGATCTGAACTCATGTCTTCTTAACCATATGACATTTTCTCAATGGAAATAAAACACTTCAAGATAAATTTTAGTTTGCTTACTAACACCTTTCCCTGAAATTACTTCTCTCTCATATTTATGGCATCTTAACATGGAATCAATATTAATGTTTAAATCCTCTACTAAAGTCCCATTTTGAGACACCCCCAAGATGATGTGGTAAAGACTTTTTGGGTTTTTTAGTCATAATGTCAGTTGAGCACAAGGTTCAACAAGTTAGAAGGGCTTTAAATATGAGGCACTGGAGGTTAGATATTATTTCATGTTTGTCCATGTCCCCATGTACTATGAAAACTAAAGTTCAGAGATGCTGATCCCCATCTTGGGTGCATGGTGAGGCACTATTTGGTCATGGCCACACTCAAATATCATCTCTTAAGTTTCAAAGGGGTTGTGATCTCTACTGATGGGAGGGGAAAGGGCCTGGCAGCAACATAAGCAAAATTATAGATCTTTGAAATAGAGAAGAAGAAAATACATTTTGTTGCAGTTTCATGCCTGTAGCTTTAGTGAGATTAGATCAAAAGAATAAATTTCATAAACCCTCTGAAATTAAATTTGTTAAAGCAATTTTATTTTAAGCAAAGCTATAAAGCAAGCAATATACCAATATTTAGCATTAAAATCTAAAGTTGCATGGTTCTAGGAAATATTATGTTGCCCAGAAATTTATTTATGTGGGAATATGTCCAAAGGCCTCAAATGATTTTGCATTT
>CM053596.1:146079544-146099137 GCA_028646575.1 Pseudocheirus occidentalis
AGAGAGAGAGAGAGAGAGAGAGAGAGAGAGAGAGAGAGAGAGAGAGAGAGAGAGAGAGAGAGAGAGAGAGAGAGAGAGAGAGAGAGAGAGAGAGAGAGAGAGAGAGAGAGAGAGAGAGAGAGAGAGAGAGAGAGAGAGAGAGATTGAGAATTAATAAAAAGGGATAGGAGACTAGCAGTTGGAGGAAAGTCTTTATGTAGAAGATAGTGATTGAGCACTGCCTTAAAGGAAGTGGGAGACTTTGAGACAGGAAGACCTGGTGTCATATCCTGTTTCTTCCACTTACCAGCCGTATGACCCGAGACAAATCACTTATTCTCTCTAGACCTCAATGTACTCATCTCTAATGGGGATGGACTTAATGTCTTCTGAGCCTCCTTCCATCTCTAAAACTGTGGTCTTAGGAGTAAGGAGGAAGTGCATTCCATTTCTATTGCAAAGGAACAGAGATGAGAGATAAATGGACCTGGAGCATTTTCATGGACTCTCCCCCAGTCTAGAATGCCCTCCCTCATCTCTACTTCCTGGGTTCCTTTAAGTCCCAGCTAAAGCCTCATTTTTCTGCAAAAAGCCTTTCCCAGTCCTCCTTAATCCTAGTGCTGCCATCCTGTTAATGATCAATTTATCTAGTATGTATCCTTTTTGCATGCCATTATTTGCCTCCTGCATTATCTCCTGCATTAGACTATGAACTCCTCAAAAGCAAGAACTGTTGTTTTGCCTGACTAAGGCACTTAGCATAGTGCTTAGGACATAATAGGCAACTAATAAATGATAGTTGACTCTCTGTGAAAAACAGCAAAAAGGCCAATTTCACAACATCATAAAGTAGGAGAGATAGGCTTTAAATCCCTATGACAGGAATTCTGGTTTTTTCTCCTGAAAGGTATGGAAGAGCCCCTGGAGTTTATGGAATAAGAGAGTGATATAGACAGTCAGTCAAAAATCAGGAACTATGCTTAGCACTAGGGATACAAAGAAGGGTAACAATGGCCCCTGTCCTCATGGAACTTGCATTCTATTAAGGGAGATGATATGTACATTACCAGATATATACAGGGATATCTATAAAGAATAAATCTCAAATCTTAGAAAGTAAGGGGAATTTAAAAATGACTTTGACAGCTACATGGCGGATGTTTCAGGATGTGGAGACCCAAGGTAGAGAGGCCAGTTGGATTGCCTGTATAATAATTTCATAGAAAGAGACCTAGCAATGACCTTAAAGATCATCCTCCTTTCTAAATTTTTCAAAATTTCAATTGCTTTATTTATAGTAATACCAATACAGTCACCTTGCTTAGCAATCATTTATGTAAAATTAATTCCCTCTTATATAACTTTTTCCCACCAGCTACCTTGCCCTCACTCTCCCATAGAAAAGCTATTTTATAACAAATATGTATAATGAAGAAAAACAAATCATGTTTGAGAATATGTCTGTTTCTTTATCTCAGGTCCATCATTAATCTACCTTGTTTCTCCACATTCTGATACATTCTCTGTATACACATTCATCACCTCTCTCCCAAGGAATGAAAGGTATGATTCACTCAGAGTCTTTTGAAGTCATTATTAGATGTTACTGTGGTCATAGAGAGTGGGAGAGGCACTTTAAAGTTGATTCTCCCCATGTTATTGTTGTGACCATCAAGTAAATCATTTTCCTGATTCTGCTAAGTTCATTCTGCATCAATTGTTATGTCTCTCCATACTTCTGTGAATCCATCATAGTCTTCATTTCTTATGGCACAAAAATTCTATTATGTTCAAACGTTGCTATCTTTCAGCCATTCTTCAATTATGAGGAAATGAAGATTTGGAAAAGTAGAGTGACTTGCCCGAGATTATGTACTTAATGAACTAGGAGAGTCAGGATTTAAACCTGAATAAAGGGCCCCTTACTCCAGACATCTTACTCTCTCCCACAGCACCACCACTCCCTTGAACATAACTTTAAATCCTCTCATTTGGGGAGGGTGGGGGAAAGGGAAACAGAAATTGGCTGTGGAGGAGAGGTCTCCACTTAAGTTTTTCATTTAGCATAAAAACAAAAAATCTCCATCCTTGGGAACTTCTTTAGATAAAGGATAAATAACAGTAACAATGTGGGAAAAACAGTACAGTGGAAAAAGAACAATGTTGTAGAATCACACAACATGAGTCTTATTCATCACTTTTGAACTACGTAAATTGAGCAAAGGGCTTCATTTCTTTGGGGCCTCATTATAGTTTTCTCATATATAAAATGAGGTGGTAAATTGCTATGTAAATATCAAATTGTGTGGTTGTGGCTTGTCCTTCATTCTCAAAGAGGACCATGACATCAGCAAAATGATGACATGACTTGAAATTGAATTGGATTTAAATTGGGGGTGGGGTGTTCTGCACAGTCACCAGCTTCACTTTCTCCTCCAGAGCCATCTATGTCCAGTGGCCAGATATAGATCAGGACAACTCAGGATGGCCCCAGGTAAATATCAGGTATTTTTATATGGCTCTAGGATCATATGGTCAATTATGAAAGTGAGGTTGATATACTGAATGGCATTTAAGGTCCCCTTTTCCTAGCTACAAGTCTACAGTGCCATGAGGAGATGTTAAAAAAATTTTTGGCATAAATGAAATAGTAAGTAAGGTTGGTCACATAATATCTTGGATGATAATTCCTTTTTAGAGCTTTCATATCCTCCTATAGTCAGTTATTTCAGTGTCTATTCATGCTCACAAACAGAAAATTCGTTAGATCTGAACTACATCCTTCACATATATCATGTATGATTACAGCATTCTCTTTGGGATGTTTTTCTTGGTCAGGATTAATAATTCTGAAAAAAATCTTGCTGAATTATGTAAAGTCCAACATAGCCCATAGGCTATAACATTCAACATACTCAATCAGCATTGGCACTCTGATATGTGAGAACTTTCATTTGGAGTGTATTATCAATTAAAATGCTTACAACAATCTTTTCGGATAATTTTTAATGTATTCACCAAGCCTAAAAATTTCTAAGACATATTATGGAGAAACATAAGATACTTACAGTTTATTCTTTTATCAGATATATTTATGACAAAACCCATTAGTGTATTGTTAGCCAAACAAGAATGTTTTCTTTTAGAAATTATTTTATGAAATAACATGGAAGATACTATTCTTTCTTGAATATGGATATTGAAGTTTATAATACTTATAATACTTGTACTTCAGTAGTTGAAAAATATATTTAATGATTACAACTTCATCTGCTGTTGAGAGTTCACTAGTGTTTTATTATAATACAATTATCACTTTAGTTCATGCAAAATCCTCAGGAACTTTGAAGAAATTGGGATGCTTTTTTTTTTTTGCTCAGTTATTTCAATTGTGTTCAAATCTTCATGACACTATTTGGAGTTTTCTTGACAAAGATACTAATGTGGTTTTCTATTTCTTTCTCCAACTAATTTTACAGATGAGAAAATTGAGGCAAACAGAATAAAGTGACTTGCCTAGGGTCACATAGCTAATAAGTGTCTGAGACCAGATTTGAACTCAGGTCTTCCTGACTCCAGACTGGGACTCTATCCACTGCACCACCTAGCTGCCCTTGGATACATTTTATTATATTGTTTATTTTTTAAAATTATATTTAAAATGTCGCCATTTTATTATGACATAAACTTTTGTATTTCATATATTTATAATTATTTTAAATATCATTAGAGTCTAATGGATATTAGAATTCATGAAAATCTAGAACATTTTCAGCCACCACTGAAGATTCTACATAGTCTAACCCCAGCTTTAATTTTCCAACTTCTCTCACTCTTTCTTCATGGAAAACCTCTATTCCAGTCAAACTATTTTACTCTACATATCCCAAGTGCACCTTTAACTTTCCATCTACACTTTTGCTTATGCTGTTTTCTTTACCCACAATGCCCTGTGCCCCATTCTGCTCAAATGGGTTTTATGACCCTTGATTGAAGAAATCAGTTCTTATATTTCTTTATATCATTACACCACAGTGTGTGTATATAGCATAGCATCTTGCACATAGAATAAGATGAATAAATATTTGTTTTTGCTTTTTAGCTACATCAAATGTTGATGAGGCCTCAAAGTAGAACTTATACTTAGCATAGTTCTTAGCACATAGTACTGCTTTAATAATTTCTATTTTACTGACTGACTAAATTAAGGTATTTAGACTCTCTTATTCCATTTCCATGAATTCTGTGAATTCTCTCTGACTGTAAAAATTATGACTAAAATACTATATCATTTTTCAGAAATAGTTAATCATGTTTGTATGAAATATCTTGATATTATTCTGACCCTGGAACTGTTGACACTTTTAAACTATGACACATTTTAAATTTGGTAAGCCAGACTACCAATGCTTAGTTATGTATATGAGGCATCATGAAAAGTCGGGAGAGCAAAGATATGACTTCCACCCATAGGTTGCGTACATTCTAAAGGAGATAGATTGTTAATCACCAATAAATAACTAGCAGCCAAAGGGACAGAATGTAAAATATTTTCTCCATCCTTCAAATATTTATTGAGAACTTCTTTTTATGCATTTTAATATGCTAGCATATGTGATGTTTTCAACATTAAAATAGCAATGCATTTTTGAGGCACGACTCCAGGAGTCCGTATGGCCTCTTCCTGAAGGACAGACGGTTACCACCAGAACAGGTTTATTGGCAAATCTGAAGTTAGTATAGGCAAGACAATCATGCCTTTCCTTGTCATGTATATCTGAAAGAAATGAAAAGTTAATTCATATAATCCAAGAGATTAAAGTATTTAAAATGCAATATTTTTATTGTATCCTTCTTTCTACTGTCAATTTGTTACCAGCTTTCACAGATGCTTTCTTTCCAATGAAGGGCCATTGGTCAAGTCAACCTGAAATCAAACAATATCAAGTAGAGAGTTGTGCCTACTCTCAAGCCATAATAAATCCCACCACATTATCTTCCTAACCCAACACAAATATGCTTTTGTGCGCAAACCTTAAGAGAGAGTGTTTTATTGGAGTAATGGAGTAATAAATGGAGCTGATCTGCAAGGGTTTCCTAAAGAAGGTAAAAACACTTTTAAAAGCAAGGATTTGAGTCTACCAGAGAAGTGTAAGGGGGTCTTCTAGGAAAGAGTAGTAGTATAGCTGGGGTGATAAATAGTTTCTAATTACAGCAGGGATCATAAGCTGAAGTTTAAGGAGAGAGAAGGTCAATTAGATCAGAGGTGAGGGAGAAAGACAGAATTTTGTGGATAGCTGTGAAGTCTAAGAGAAAGATTAGCTTTCTGTGACAAGGAACTGGTAAAACTTTTAAAGACTTTAATAAAAGGAATCATATAATAAAATTCTGGTTAGAGAGGATATATTTTGCTTCAATTCATAAACTAGATCAGAGTGAGTCTAGAGGAAGGAAAGCCAGTTACAAGGCTATTTCTGTAGACTGTACATATAGAAACTATAGGAGACATAGTTTATAAAAAATAACGTAGCTGAAAAATTGGCAGGATCTGGATAATCACTGAATATGATTGATGGAGAGAAAAGTATCCAAGATGATGCCAAGGTTAAATACTCAGGATGCCAACCAGACAGTGTTATTGCCAACTATGATAATAGGAAAACAAGAAAGGGAAAAGACTTTGGGAGAAAATGTAAAGTCGTAGTTAGAATTTTATAAAAGACATTGTAGTTGGGGCAAAAGGAGGCCTGGAGTAGAGATACAAAACTAGGCATCATCTATATATAGAGCGAATTGAAACTATTTGAATTAATATACTCCATAAAGGAATTATGTGAAAGGAACAAGGTTATCTTTACTTAGCATTTATTAAACATTTTCAGATAGGTAAAAGAAAAGAAATAAGTCTTAAAGAAGAGCACTAAATTACATTGCCATTTAAAAACCAAAGTTAAATAGAAACTTAAAGAAAAAAAAGATCAGTCATAGAATGAAGGAATTTCAGACTTTGAAGGGACATTAGAAAACAGCTACTCCAATCTCACACTCACTTTAGGAATCATTTCACAACACAGGATACACACTAGTTTACCAGGCTTGCTTGTCTGTTCTTAGATAGCTCTAATTATTAGATAGATAGAGCTAATTATTTGGGGTTTTTTTAAACAGAACCAGATTCTACCCCTCTAATTCTGTTTCTGATGGTGGGAATCATGTAAGATAAACCTGCCTTCAATATATTCCCCATAACATCCTTTCAAGTATTTGAATACAAGTAGAGGACCTCACTTTGGTTTTTCTTCATTTTCTAGTAAGCATTCCTTAGTCCTTTTGGTGATGCTTCCTTTTACCGTTCTGTTCTCTTCTGCATATAATAGCCTCTCAGTATTCTTCTTCAAACGTGTTGCCTATCAATCAGTATGGTATTCTAGATATGATATGATTTGATATATGATTCATATGATATGAATATCATATCTTGATATGATATTCTAGATATGATATGATTCTAGATATGCAGATCACAATGGTAACTGCCTTACTCTAAACCAACTTATGGGTCACGACCCCTTTGGAGGTCAAACAACCCTTTCACAGGGGTCACCTAAGACCATCAGAAAACATATTTCCAGTGGTCTTAGGAACCAAGACACCGTTCCTCTATCTGTCTCCAGGCGGGTCTGCCCACATGCAGATACACCCACATATGAATATTAAAGGGTTGCAGAATTAGGAAGGTTGAGAACCACTGCTATAAACACTCCATCCACTTTTCTTATTACAGGCTCTAATACAGTGAATTCTTTTTTTCTGTGGTAACCAAATTATATTGCTGGATTATATCAAATTTAGAATCACCTAAACCCATTAGGCCATTTTAAATGAATAGCAACCCATATAAGAGATCTCAATCATGTATTTAAAGAGGTGATTATAAGAAAAATCTCAAATTCAGGACTTTGAAAACTATTACATTTTATGTTCTTGCTTTAGACTCATTTTTTCCAACTTGCAAGAGTTATTTTGAATCTTTATTCTGTCATTCGATCTGTGAGTCAAAAAGATTCTTAGATTTCTAGGTGAATGATTACCCAGATCTTGAATTCTGTCAGCATCACCAAGATATAATTACCCAGGTACTACTTGAACACCTCTGTTGATGAACAACTCACAGTTTCACAAAGGAGACCATTAATAACTTCTAATATCTGGAACTTTTTTCCTTCTTATCGTATGAAAGCTGCCTCTTTGTAATTTCTATCCTTTTGGTACTAACTCCACCCTTTGGGGCCAATAATATTAAGCCTAATTTTTCTTTCTTACGGTAAATATTCAAAAATTGGATTTCATTATTTTCTTTCTGATTCAGGCTTCTCCTAGCCAAGCTAAACATTTCCAGGTCAAGGTAAGTTTTCTCACAATTCAAATGATCCTTTCATAGACAAAGTCTAACTTGTCAGTTTTCCTTTTAAAATATGGTGCCTGCAAATACAGTGGGACTTTCACATCCCTTGCTCTGGATTCAGTATTTCTACCAAGGTAGCACAAATCACCCTTCCTAAAACTGAAAGTCTCTGCTTTTCTTACAGCCTGTACTTATCTCACTCTTCCTTGATTTTCTTAGCCATGCTGACCTTTCTCTCCTCAAATCTTGACCGTAAAAGAAAAATTAAATTTATACAATACACTGCCAATGAATTTCTTTTCCAAATACTTGTTCAAAATCTAACGTTGGGTTCCAACATCCATCCTCCCCACTCCTACTTATATTCTGCCGAACACTGCTGGAAGAAGTCACACAACCAAGCTGAGTTCACTAAACATTATTTATGCTAATTAATTTTAATCTGGCCATCACCACTATATGCCAATACTTACTCTTCTCCTGATTTACTATTAAAGTCACCAAAGTGTCTCTTCTAAACCTTCTCTTTTCTACTCAAACAACTTGTGCTATCCATTCCCTCTCTCCTTCCTCTCAAAAGAGAGTAGCACTTCATACTTTATTGAAAAAATTAAAATCACGGGTTTCAATCTCTTTCTTATCATTGTTTTAGGCCTCTGATGTTCTCATAATCATCCTCCATCTTCTTTCATTGTTTCACTCCTAAAGAAGGAGGTAGCCTTTCTTTTTGCAACAGCCAAACTTTGTAATTGTTTCCATCCCTTCAATTTTATAATGTTGATAGTGCTGCATGTGTAGTAATAACAAGTCACATTTTCATAGTATTTTAGAATTTGCTGGACTTTTAAAAGTGCCATGTTGTGACAGGATTCTGATTTAATAAAAGACAAATAAGGAAAAAAATAAAGTATTTAGGATAAAAGAGTTTGTGGGTTTTTCTGGATGAAAATGTGTCATGAGAGCCATATAAATGAATGAAACATTTATTAAGCATTTACTATTCGCAAAGCACTGTGCTAAGTAAGCACTAGGGATGCAAATAAAAATGTAAGACAGTGCCTGCTTTCAAGGAGCTTATATTCTAATAGGGAAGACAACATATATGGCAGCTTCGAGTCAGATGGGAAGGTCCTTAGGCTACAGTTGGCAAAACAGATGGTAATGCCTCTTCTTTAATCTCTTGTTCACTAATAAAAATCATTTCAGTTTTTGAAGTGGAACCTTGGTATTTCCTATGATACCAAGAAGTGTTATGTGGGAGAAAAAAAATGAATGCTAACAATATTTTCTTGCTAACAGTAAGATCACATCTTATAAAAGATATGCATGGGTTACAATTTTTCAACATGAAAATAAGTTCAGTTCCCTGTATTTTACCCCAAAATTTCTCAACTCTCCTTTCATTCAAAGGACAATCGAATATACCCAGACCTCTTGGACTAGCATTTTGGCAATCGTATCAATAAGTATACTTCAAGCCCCTTCCTGTTCTGTGGCTAAATTATTTCTGCAAGTCCTAGGCTAAAACATTCCTGTGAAAAAGTACTACTTCTTTCATCATGTTTCTAGCCACCATGTTGAAAACATGTTTTTCAGATACTTGTTTACATGAACATGTGTTATTTCTCTCCTCTGCAGTTTGGCACAGTGCAGATCCCACTAAATAGCAATGAGGTGCTTCCTAGTAGGGGTGATCATTTTCCAGCATAGTTTGTGTTTTCTCTTGGCTTCTGCTAGGCTTGGTCCAGGTTGTTTCCATGGGGACTGGCAGTTTGCTGACAACGGGCACCACAGCAAAGGTGGCTCTGAGCCCAAAGGAATACTTCCTATCACATAAAGAAGGGAAAAAAATCAAGAAATAGAAGTCATGTACTTTTATCTGTCAGGCAGATATTCTTCTAGATCTTGACCTCATACCTATAAAAATCCAGAGTGTTTGATGGTACAGGTGCAGCAAAGATTTTCTTTTGATTCTGACTGCTCTCATATACACTGTACTAGTTGCAGAAATATTTATAGAACTAAGAACAAATATTTCAACTTCCACTTGCTACTATTCTCTCCTTTGTCAAGTACTTGACATATATTTTAACGACATTTTAATGACCTTATATTGATTCCTTTAAAAATAATCTGTCTCTAATTTCCATTTGTTTTTTTTACTTTAGTAGAAATTATGATTAAAAAGAAAAAAGACCATTCTGATAATTTTCCCCTTACAAATGATATAGTCCACTTGGCATTTTTAGATGTTTTATATTCTCTCTTATTAAAGCATTATATTGTATCGATGCTTTCCATGGTGAAAAATAAATTGAAAATCATGATTTATAATATTCCTGGTTGAATGAGGTTGAAACATGGGTCATAAAAATAAGATCATATACAAACTTAACTGTGTTTTCTCTTTTAGATGATAAGATGTTACTAAGACCACATCTATTCAAGGGAGATAAGAATAATGCTATTTCAAGTGCAATAGAATCCCATTTCACACTAGTGTCTGTTGACAAGAATAGTACCACATCTTAAACCTTTACTGTAATAGATACAGTGCTCATGACAGGGTACTAGGAACATGATGTGGCCTTAGGGTAACTGGAGCCATGTTGCAGGGAGGTACTTTATTAAAACAAATTTTTATGGTAGCTCAAATACAAATTTAATCCTCTCTTCTTTTCTATCAAAAATATGTATTTAATATATTTCAGTAATTTTCCTTTCAAAATGATTGTGAAAAACTCACCTTGGAATTCAAGGCCAATCCAAGCTAGTTGAGACCTTTAGACTTTATTCATACTCTCTCATTCCTTCTCCTTTGTTCTCATACATTCATATTCCTCTTGATAGTGCAATCAAATTAACAACTTTGTTGTCCAAGAAGTAAGTGATTAACCAGTAGAGAGTCCAAAAACATGAAATTTAAGCCAGGCACTCATTATTTATTTTTAATGTGAGATATTTCTTTTTCTGTTCATGTATAGAATTCTATTTCTTAGGATAGGCTGTGTTTCTTTAAAGGTACTACCTATTAACATTGTGTAGATATAAGTGGATGGACATATCCCTGTAATCCATATGAAACTAAATCTGCTAATGTATGCTAAGACTATCCACTTGTGCCATTACTATTTATAATCAATTTTTCATCAAGGTGTTAATTTTACTTCTAAGCATAAAAGAAAAGAAGAGGGTATCTGTGAGTTACACTGAGATGGTAGATTGAATGAAGAATTGAGGATGACGCCCGGGTTGCAAGTCTGGATGATGGAGTGGATGGTTGTGTATTGTATAATAATAGGGAATTAAAAAGGAAGGGTCTAGATGAAAAGATAATGACTTCAGTTTTGTGCAGCTGAGATTAAGATATCCATGAGAAAACCAGTTTGAGATGTCCAGTAGATAGTTGGACACTTAAGAATGAAGGTCAATAGAGAGGTTAGGGCAGGACAAATAAATATGAGAATCATCTGCATAGAAATGACAGTTGACTGGGAGCTGATCAGATTGCCAGGTGACCTTATACAGAGGAAGAAGAGAAGAAGGCTCAGACCAGAACTTTGGAGCAGTGGTACACTCAGTTAACGGACATGACCTGGATGATGATCCAGCAACAAAGACTGAGAAAAACTGTTCAGATACATGGAAATAGAACTAGGGGAGAGCACAGTTAGAAAAACCTAGAAAGAAGAACTTTTGAGGAAAACGACTGCTTATTTCCTGCTGCTTTGGGATTGCTTTGGGATTTTTTCTTCTCCTCCATGCTTCAGGAAACTCATATTGAAAACTTCATCATCCTGTAAGATCCTACCAAGAGCCTTGGTCCTTCACATCCTTTACCTCTGCCCCTCTGATTGAAGAGTGGAGGAACCATCGACTCCAAAACCTCCATTTAGGGAGGAAGCACGGCTCAGACATCCAGTATTTCTCCTAACTCCACTACTTTGGGATGTACCACTGTGGTCCTATATCAGATACTTCCCTTCCCCTTTCTGGCTTGTTTTTATGTGTATTTTCCCTCATTAGAGTGTAAGTTTCTTGAGGGCAGAGTCTCTATTTTTTCATATTTATATTCCTAGTGCTTAATGTAGTACCTATCCCATAGTGGCTGCTTAAAAGATGTTTATTGACTGTGTCTATTGAAAGTGGTCAACAGTGTCAAAAGCTGCACAGAGATGCTTTCTTCACAACCCTATAATATATATCATAAAAGTGTTATTATTACAGATTAAAATACTGAGGATCAGGACAACTTGTCCACAAACACACATCACCAAAGTGGCAGAAATGGCGATCACAGTTTTGCCAACTACAAATCCAAACATACTGCTGAATGAGGTGGATAGATTTGCAGGCAGATCCTCTCCAATTCATTCCCTCCTCCATGAATTCGTAACACGTACTTTTTATGTGCTTTAAGAGTCTTTGGAATGCCTTTAAGTTAGGAAATGACTCGAAGAAATCAATCTGAATTATTTATACTAAAAGCACAAAAGAATTGACTTTAAAATTATTGTTTTCAGGAGTTTTCCACAAGAAATAAGTAGTTCTTTAACACCATTTTTCTGTTATATCCAACAACCTACACAAAGGAAAGGGGAGGAATCAATCATGCTGTAAGGCTCAGTTGTTGGTTACATAAAACAGTATGGAATAATTGACTCAATAGAGTCTACTCATGCTGCTGATCCTGATGTTCCTGCTTTGATGCCAAAAAATGTTCTGCCTGTATGACCTCTGCTCCCAGTATTACTGAACTATTGGGTAATGAATTAAAAGAGCAAATCCAATTACTCTAGAAAATTATTTTTAGTTCAATGGAAAAAAATAATGATTATGACAGAAGGTTAACTATTTCCAGATAGCACCATAACCTTAAGAAAAGAAATATCCTTTTATTGGCTAATGTCCAGATTAAAGACTGGAATTTACTTCTATATCCAAAATTTATATTCCCAGTGA
Source organism: Pseudocheirus occidentalis (assembly GCA_028646575.1). Classification (NCBI taxonomy): domain Eukaryota; kingdom Metazoa; phylum Chordata; class Mammalia; order Diprotodontia; family Pseudocheiridae; genus Pseudocheirus; species Pseudocheirus occidentalis. The sequence continues at coordinate 146,091,891 of CM053596.1, forward strand.
TCTGGGAAGTCAATTTCTTCTCTTGTAAAGAAGTAGTGAAGGACGTAGATCTGACAAGTATCAAATCTTACTAATTAAGTGATAAAACCTGGATTTCAGGCCTTTTTCTGCCCCTCTCTGGGTAACCTTGCATAGATTAAGCTATTTATATCTCTGTTTTCTCATCTGTCAAATAATAATAATAATAATACTTGCCCTAAAAAGAAAACTGTTGTGAAGATGAAAGGAGATGATGTTGAAAGTACTTTAAAACTTTTAAATGTATAATACAAATCTCAGGATTATACTTTAAGTAAATCTATATTGCATTTTTAATGGTAACATGCTAAGCTCTTGTGGGAGGCACAAGGATGAATAAAATAGTCCTTGTTCCTAAAAAAAAATGGGCAATCTAGTAGAAATATAATGTGTAAAAAATAACTATAACAGAGTATACTATATTGTATGTATCAGCATATGCTTTAATAGGTCCTGGATCTGTGGTTTTAAACATATGGAAACACTCTCCACCAATGCATACTTTAATCTCTCCGTGCCTCAGTATATGGTTTTAATGAGTTACTGCTTTCACCAAAAACAGCATTAGCTGGTACCCAGTCTTCTGGTATTATAAACCTCTTCATACTAAGCTTGGCTGGGCCTCAGAGAACAGATATATATATATATATCTCTGGGCCCATGCCTGAACTATTTCCAGCTTGATAGAAGCTTCCCAATCTTGCTACCAAATTAAATTTTGGTGGGTGGAGAAAAATAGTATGAAGAAATGTATAGGTTTTTTTTAATCCTTTTTCTAAGAAGGATTTCTTTACTTTCTTCTTTTCATTATTTCTCTTTCTTTTCTATATTGTCTAAATATTTATTTAAGTCACAGTCTCTATATTTATTCCTTTAGTCTCTTTGTATTTTCATAAAATTAAAAATTCTAACGTGCTAAATCTGAGTCCCCTCTTTTAAACAATTTCTATGTTATAGCCTTACAGATCTGGTTCTTTCCCTTTGACGCTACTATGCTTCACTCTTAGAAATAACATTTCCCACAGGAAGTGGTGAAGCTAGAAAGCATTGCCTGTGGTAGAAATTCCCCTGACCACATGGTCTAGTTCTACCCTTTCTCCTCCCCATGGTTTTCTTTCCACTTACCATGTGTTGGCAGTTGTCCTTAGTGGCTTTGATTTCTTTTCTCCTGAAGCAGAATGCTGTCCATAGAGGAGCAGCACCCTCTCAGAGGAACATTCATTGTCAGATCTCCATCTCTCCTTATAGAATAAATCTCTTCCCTGGTTGGAATGCTCTTCAGTGAGACATTCTCCTACCACTCAGGAAAATTCTCCTGTTCACCTTGTTTTAATACTACCTTATCTATTCTCTTATAGCCCTTCTTATTGTGAGATTATAGAAGTCATTTTCCCTTCATTTCTTACTATAGCCTTGATTAGGGTACATCACCATAATATTGCTTTATCTTCTAAATCCTATCTTCCCCCTTTATCTTCTTATTCTGTAATTTATCCCCACAAAATACATTGATTCACTTGGGGGACAAAGTATGAGAGTGTCTATATTTTTTTCAGGCCTATTACACTTTTATCTTTATCCCCTTTAATGGTTTTAGAATGAAAATTTTTAATCCATCGGTTCTTATTTTTTAACTCCATAAATTTCTTTGTCTTTCTAGGGTTTCTTTTCTTTTCTTTCTTTTTTTTTTGCTCTTTTAATAGTCTCAAAAGATGGGGTCATGTTACTTGTTATTTGTTCTTTCCTAAATAGTTTTAGTTTTTTGTCTTTCCTTTATATCTCTTGTTTAGAGTATTTGTCATTTGAAAGAATGCCTTAAATACTTATCTACTGAATGTTCATCTATCACAAGTGATGATCAGGCTCAAGTTTGTAATTAGGTTTATTTTGGATTGTATCTTGAGTTCTGTTGCTTTTCAGAATAAAACATTCCATTCCTTTATGTCATTACAATGGATGCAAAATAGTTTTGTATTATTTGAATTTCTTTTCCTATATTTGAAGATTTTCCTCCTTATTTCTGGAATGTCTTAACCTTTGAAGAATAGGATTTTTCTGATGATTCTTTTATTTTGTTTTGATTTCTGCATTCAGAAGGTCTACATAGTGTTCTTGTATTGTTGCTTGCATTATAGTATTGAGCTTTTGATTGGATATATTCTTCTGGGAGCTCAGGATTCTTAAATTTTCTTTATACTTTCTGCCTTCAAAATTGGCTTGTTTTGCTTCAGTGGAAATCATATTCTTTTAACATTATTGCTTTTTGCTTTTCTTCTTCCAGATTGTTCTTTACTTCAGTACATTCATATTTCAATCACTTATTCTCTCATTTCTTTAGAAAGACTTCACTACTTTGGATTCAAATTTTTCTGCTCTGCTAATTATTTCTGTTATGCAATCATAGACTCTGCCATTTGTTCCCTTTTAACTTCTTGGAAGATTCTAGGGTTTTTTTCCTGGTCTTTTCAGCAATTCTCCTTATGGTTCCATGTTCTTTTGGGAATCCTTTGGGTTCTATTAGATGGTTGTTAATTTCCTTTATCTTATAATATTTACTGAGATATGTTTGTCATCATTTGGATGTCTTTGATGCTATCTCCCCTACTGTTTTAATAACTTCAATGCTAATTTAGTAGTTTTTGCTCTAGGATTTTTGTCTGAGTTTTCTTCCTGATGAGAACTTTGGTGGTCTTTGTCTTTTTTTCTTATAATCTTCTGTGTCTCACTTTTTGATTCTATTCCTTTCTATGGTGGCTTTATTTTTAGGAGTATTGGATCTTTAGATGCAGAGTTGTTTCAGTCCTCTCCCATGACGGACAATCTACCACATTCCATGTCTCAAATGAGTCTTGGGAGATGGGATTGTTGTCAGTCAAATGCTAGTCCCCTTACCTTCAGATTTCATTCAGTCTTATACTCACAGTGGCACCATACCCCAGATCCCTCAATTTTCTAATTCTCCTGCTAAATGTGGCCACACTAGAAAAAGTGTAGTCTGCTCTAACTCTTCTAATCTTTCTTCTTCTCTGCTAATAGGTAGGCAGAGTTGAGGTTCACTGCTTCCTTGCCACAGCATGGTGAGTGAAGGACAGGGGTAAGGTATGCTGTCAGACTTCAGCAGCAGCAAAAAAAAATTCTGAGTGGGTCCAAGTGGACAAGCTGGTGGGTCAGGAAGTGTTTCCTGCCAGATTGTATAGGATAGTGGAGTGGGAATGTACGGAATAATTGTTCTTCCTTTGGTGCACAATTCCTGCCTGAGTGATTGTTCTTCCTCTGGTACACAATTCTTCCTTGGGGGAATTTTTTAGATTTAGTGATGACTGGAGAAAATTTCTAGTCCTCTTGTCTTGTTGGTCATTTGACCAAAATGTCCCAAAAGGTATGAAAGCTATCAAAAACTACTACATTAGGGGTGGTTATGTGGCACAGTGAATAAAGGACCAGCCCTGGAGTCAGAAGGACCTGAGTTCATATCCAACCTCAGACACTACACACTAGTCATGTGACCTTGGGCAAGTCACTTAACCCCAACTGCCCTGCCTTCCTCCTCCAAAAAGAAAAAAATTACTACATTAGCAGGAAACAGAGATAATATTCAAACAATAACAATATCTGGTATTAGTTACCTACTTTAAAATGATTCTATGGTAATAGAGTGCATTTTCATATAAAATACCTTACCTTAGTAAACAAATAAAAATTCACAAACAAATGAGCTTGGGAAATATTTTCTTTCTTTTTTCACAAGTGATTACAAATATAAATTGAATATACAAATTTCTTTATGATTTCCAATGCTGAAAAGATTTGAGCAAAAGAGGTCATATATTAAGAAGCATATTATAAACCTGTATAAATGTTAATTACAACTACTACTGCTGTGTAAAGAGAATAAAATCTTTTCTGATAGCATTTGAAAATATGTAGTAATTTCAATAGCAAATAATTTTCCTGTAAATGCTTATTTTTATTTTGGCAAAAGCATCAATTAATTTGAGAGCATTCATAAATGTCTTTTGCAATGGAAAAAAAATGAATAGATTTGGAGTCAAAGGACCTAATTTCAAGCCATAGCACTGCTCTGTCTTTAAGACTGTGACCTTGGTCAAGCTCAGTTAGCCTCTTGAGTGTCAGTTTATTGATCTGTAACATGGGTACAGCACTTGTATTACTACCTCATGAGGCTGTTATGAGAACCAAATGAGGTCCCATGTTTGAATCACATTTGTGCTGCTATTATTGTTTTAGCCAGCTCATGTAATTAAGCATATATCAAAACATAAAATACACAAATGATAGGATTGTGGGGTAATAGTGGAAAAGAATGCTGCAATCTAAATTTTTCTTCTATTTAGGACTTAAGTAAATTCACTTTTCCCCATTTCTTTCCCACATATTTAACTTCACACCCCAGATGAAGTTTACAAACCCATATCTGAACTACATTGATTCATCCTGACAGCTCTGCTCTACCAATGCTGTTTTTATTATGTAAATTATAGACCAAAGCTATGCATTTTAGGCTATGCCAGTGAAGTTTCAAAATGTCTGTCCTAAGTTGACTTCCCTAGAATATAAATTTAGAAATGCTGTTGCCCTTTATGACTTTTTTTTTAATTTAGGTATTTAACCATCATATACCTTCGTAAAGTTCAGGTAGATTCTTCATGTAAGGTACTAGAAAATTTTAGGGGAGTGTCATACACTACACAAAATTAAGAATTTAATAAGCATGTATTGAATCAGTGAATGAAGGAATAATTGTCCCCAGTATATCCTTAACTAAGCAGATTCTGAGCATATACCTTCTTGCATTCTATGTAGTTCAATATTGTGTCACTTAAAAGTAGCAACATAATAAACATTTAATAAATGCTTGTTGACTGACTGACAGGGTTTTTTTGTAGTACTTCATGGTTGCTTTCCATAACCTTGACCTAAAAACTTAGGCATATATCTTGGCTATTATTAAAATATTACCACAGTGTTATCCATTAATTTATGTAAATACAAATTAAAATATAAATCTCTTTGAATTTTAAACCCCCTAATATAATAAGTTTCATATGCTCATACAATTGAAGTTCACTCAAGCTTCAATCATTGCATTATAATTAATTCTAATATACTAGGGTTGGTGGAGTTTCTCAATGTTATTGATTCTCCTTCATAGATGTGTTTTTGTTTCATTTTCTGTATACGCTACATCTTCCATGTTTGTTGCAGTAGAAAGGCCACTAAACTAAGAGTCAGAAGAACTTGGTTCAAGTATCCTTGAACAAACAAACTGTGATATAGAACAAAGCTTTTTAATCTCTCTGGGCTCTTGGTTTCCTCTACTGTTAAATATGGACTAGGAGTGAGTAATACTGGTATACTCCCTAAGGCCCTTTCTAGTTTTACCCATCTTTGTGCTTTAATCCATTAATCTGTAAATCTCCCCTTTCTCATCTTTCCAAACCAAAGAATCCTTATCATGAATCAGTACTTGTATGGAAACTCCTTCCTGGAATCATAGATTCATAGAATCTTAGCAGTGGGTGAGGCCATGAGAAAATGTATTGTCCATTATTTTCCTAACCCTCAAATTCCTGTTACAACCTCTCTGGCAAATAGCCATCAATCGTCTCATTGAAAACTCTCAGCCATAGACCAGTCTACTTTTAGATATTGCTAAGGACTCTTCATATTGAGTCTTCATTTTCCTCTCCATGTCTATCATGGCCCAGTTGGGTACCAGCCCCAAGTGTGAGAGAGAATTAACCAGGGGGGCAGTTCCTAGGAAAGAACTCCTTTCCTAGGAGTTTTACAATGATTTATGAGATTTAATGATTATTTGAACAAGGTTTTTAAAGATCCAAAAGACAAAGATTCAAATGCTCTTATCCTAATCATATCCTCAAATTTTATTATCAATATAATAGTCTTTTATACCCTGGAAATAGCTCAGATAAGATAAGGCTTTGTTATTAAGGCCCCAGGAAGTCACGGGGAAAGTCAGTTGACTTTTATCAAAATGCATGTACAAGACAAAGGATGCCTGGAGAGCAGGCTTCAAAGCAGGAAGCCAAAGCCACGATCTCCAAGACATCTGCACAGAAACTCCCCCAAGAATATTTTGGCCTACAGCAGGCATCTTTAACTCATCAAGTTTTGTTTTGCTCTCTGGAGTCAAATAAAATTAATCTATTCTTCCATATCACTATCCTTCAAATAAATACTTGAAGAATAAAGGCAGGCACCACCCTAGGTTTTCTCTTCTCCAGGCTAAACAGAGCCCTCAAATACATCCTCACACAGCGTCTTTTCACCATCTTAGAGGTGTTTCTCCGGATACAAGTCCAGTTTGCCAGTTGCCAATGTCCTTTCTAAAATTCAATATAAAAGAAAAAAAAAACCTCACAAATCCAAATGTAATACAGCAAGGGTGTCACCTCTTATTCTAGACACTACCCTCAATTCTTTCCTATTGTCTAGTTGCCCTTCTCTTTATCTTTTTCCATCTTCATGATACTGTTCTTAGAGAGCAGTGACCAGAAAAAGGCAGAATGACCAATACAAGGGCATATTATTTTTTTTTCCAGATCTATTATGCTTTCTTTTGTGTTTGTAATGCTACACTTTTGGAGCTGTAACAGCAAATTTGCTTGATGTTGTCAGGGAAGTGGATAATGTCTCTCCTACCCTCATCCTGAAATATCATTTAATAGCTAAAGGAATGAATATTGATATCTCTAAGCATTATTTGGGTTATTTTCCTCGGGAGACCTTATATTTGCTTACCCTACAGCTGAGCTGCCATTTTTTTGCAAACCCTCAGCATTGTTAGATCCTCCTGCAGTTTCCTTCTATCATTTTGGGATTTCACTAGCCATTGGAGCTTAATTTCCACAAGAAAACTGAAGAGTTTACTGTTTTCTAACTCTTTCAGATTATTTATGAACTGTACTCATTTTAATCTTCCATTTCCTCTAGCTATTAATGGTAGCCACCTAGACTACAGGCTCTGTCACTATCAAAGTCCATCCCCTCTTTTTGAAAAAATTATTTCATGACACAAAGACTCCATAGATGTAGCAATGTAATTGGCATAGAATGAAGGAATAATTCCCTTCTTTACTCGTTGAAGGTCCTATGAAAATACCTAGAGAATTCTCATGGGTAGATAATCAACTGATATTTAATGAGACCTAAGTTGAAAGGGATCTTACCAATAATGTAAGACAACC
>CM053596.1:146099637-146162965 GCA_028646575.1 Pseudocheirus occidentalis
GCTCACTGAAAGCGCACCCCAGGACCACCACTCAAGACCACGATCCAGATCCAGGCCGCTCAACACAAGAGCCCTTGACCTCGATGGATCGCGTCAGCCCCCCTGCTGTCTGCAGACCGAGGGCTCTGAAGCAGCCCAGTGGAAGCCGCTGCAGCCCTCAGACGTTCCTGCTGCTACAGCCGCCTCGCACTGCTTCCTTGCCCTGGGAGCAGTTTGGCCGGACTCGCTCTTCTCCTCTAATTTGATTCCTTTAATTTATTTTTCCTCTCTAATTGCTACTGCTAACATTTCTAGTACCAGATTGAATGAGAGGGGTGATAGTGAACATCCTTGTTTCACCCCTGATTTTATTGGAAATGCTTCTAGTTTATCCCTATTACACATAATATTTGCTGATAGCTTTAACAAGATGCTACCTATTATTCTAAGGAAAACTCCATTTATTCCTATATTTTCTAGTGTTTTTAATAGGAATGGATGTTGTATTTTGTCAAAAGTTTTTTCTGCATCTATTGAGATAATCATATAGTTTCTGCTAGTTTTATTGTTGATATGATCAATGATACTGATGGTTTTCCTAATATTGAACCATGCTTGCATTCCTGGAATAAAACCTACCCAATCAAAATGTATTATTCTTGTGATAAGTTGCTGTAGTCTTTTTGCTAATGTTTTATTGAAAATTTTTACATCTATATTCATGAGGGAGATTGGTCCATACTTTTCTTTCTCTGTTTTGTCTCTTCCTAATTTAGGTATCAATGCCATATTTGCGTCATAAAAGAATTTGGTAGGACTTTTTCCTCACCAATTTTCTCAAATCATTTGTAGAGTATTGGGATCAATTGTTCTTTAAATGTTTGATAGAATTCACTAGTAAATCCATCTGGCCCTGGAGATTTTTTCCTGGGGAGTTCACTGATGGCTCCTTCAGTTTCTTTTTATGAGATGGGGTTATTTAAGTAATTTACTTCCTTTCAGTTAATCTGAGAAACTTATATATTTGTAACTATTCATCCATTTCACTCAGATTGTTGAATATATGTGCATACAATTGGGCAAAATAATTCCTAATTATTGTTTTAATTTCCTCTTCATTGGAGGTAAATTCACCCTTTTCATTTTTGATATTCAGAATTTGGTTTTCTTATTTCTTTTCTTTTATCATATTAACTAAAGGTCTATCAGTTTTGTTGGGTTTTTTTTCATAAAAACCAGCTCTTAGTTTTATTTATTAGCTCAATAGTTTTCTTAATTTCAATTTTATTAATCTCTCCTTTGGTTTTCATTATTTCTAATTTAGTATTTAATTGGGGGTTTTCAATTTGTTCTTTTTCTTGCTTTTTCAATTGTATGCCCAATTTATTAAACTCCATTTTCTCTAATTTATTCATGTATGCATTCAGAGATATAAAAATTCCCCTAAGAACTGCCTTTGCTGCATCTTACAAGTTCTGGTATGATGTCTCATTCTTGTCATTCTCTTGAATGAAGTTACTGATTGTTTCTATAATTTCTTCTTTGATCTACTCATTCTTTAGGATTAAAGTATTTGGTTTCGCTTCAGGGCTCTCATCCTGGGAACTAGAACTCTCATGAGATAGCTGAGTTTTCATCAAGTCTCCTCAAAGCCTTTGCTCTTTCTCTTCCCTTGAGCTGTCCTATGTAATTGTTTAAAATGGTGAGGTACTCTCTTGATCCAGAGAACCCCACAAAATCATGGAAGTCAGGGGGTTCAAATCTCCAGGTCCACTTCAAGAACACCTGTGAGACAGCCCAGGCTGTCAAGGGCATGCATATCTGAAAAGCTACCAAGTATTTGAAAGATGTCACATTGAAGAAATAATGTGATTCCTTCCAGCAATATAATGGTGGGGTTGGCAGGTGTGCCCAGGCTACGCAGTGTGGTTGGACACAGGGTCGGTGGCCCAAAAAGAGTTCTGAATTCTTGCTGCACATGCTTAAAAATGCAGAGAGTAATGCAGAACTAAAGGGTTTGGGTGTGGATTCTCTTGTCATTGAGCATATCCAGGTTAACAAGGCTCCCAAAATGTGACGGCATACTTACAGCGCTCATGGTCGAATCAACCCATACATGAGCTCTCCTTGCCATGTTGAGATGATTCTTACTGAAAAGGAACAAATTGTTCCTAAACTAGAAGAGGAGGTTGCTCAAAAGAAAAAGATATCCCAGAAGAAACTGAAGAAACAAAAGCTTATGGCACAGGAGTAAATATGACATTAGAGTCCAAATAAGAGGGAAATGAAAAAAAACTTATTTGGTTCCCAATTAGTTTTTTGTCTGTCTTTCCATGGCTCTTTATTGCATATGATTTTTATTGCATCATGATCTGAGTAAGTTGCATTTAATATTTCTGCCTTTCTGCACTGAATTGTGAGGTTTTTATGCCCTAGCACATGGTTGATTTTTGTGTATGTGCCATGTACTGCTGAGAAGAAGATATATTCCTTTTTATCCTCATTCAGTTTTATCCAAAGATCTATCATGTGTAGTCTCTCTAAAATTCTATTTGCCTCCTTAACTTCTTTCTTGTTTATTTTGAGGTTAGATTTATCAAGTTCAGAGAGGGGGAGACTGAGGTCCCCCACTAGTAAAGTTTTGCTGTCTATTTCTTCCTCTAATTCCCTTGAGTTTTCCTCTAGGAATCTGGATGCTATATCATTTGGTGCATATATGGGTTTTTTATTCATTTATTTATTTTCTTGTTTATATAATTCATTTCCATGAGATTTTGAGTTATAAATTTTCTCCCCATCTTTCTCCCACCTACCACTCCAAAATATCCATCCCACTGTATAACCCCTCCCCCAATCTGCTCTCTCTTATATCCTCCCCTATTACCCCCCTCTGACTTTCTAGTAGGGCAAGATGGATCTCCCTACCCCAGTACCTGTATATCTTAATTCCCAGATGCATGTAGTTAATAATAATAATTTTATATATATTAACATTTGACTATAAAACTTTAAATTCTAGATTCTTTCCCTTCCTCCCTCATCACCCATGCCCACTGGAAAGACAGGCAATTCAATACAGGCTGTACATGTATAGTTACACAGAACATTTCCACAATGGACATATTGTGAGAGACCGATTATATGTCCCTCCTTCCTATCCTGCCCCCCACTGCTCTATTCTCTACCCTATCCCTGTTCCTTTACAGAAGTGTGTGCTTCCAGCAACCCTCCCCCCATCCTGGCCTCCCCTCCATCATTCCACCTCTCATCCCCATCCCTCCTGTGTGGCAAGATACTCAGATTAGAGTTTATATCATTCCTTCCATAAGCCAAATTCAGTGAGAATAAGGTTGATCCTTTCTCTTTTGCCTTCTTGTTCTTCCCCTCCACTGTAACAGTTATCCCTTGACTCTTCTATATAAGATGATTAATCCCATTCTGTCTCTCCCTGTCTCCTCTCATTCTATTCCTCTCCCACCTTAGAATTTCAGCTTTTAAAGCCCTTTATGTACATATATACGCACACACATTTGTTTTCCCTTCACCCATCATACTGAGAAAAGTTTCATAAGTTACAATAATAATTTTTTCCATGTTGGCAAGTAAATAGTTAAACTTCTATAAGTTCCTTATGATTTCTTTTCCATGTTTACTTTTTCATACTTCTTGTATTTGAGTGTCAAATTTTCTTTTCAGTTTTGTTTTTTTCAGCAAGAATATTTGAAAGTCCTCCACCTCACTGAATGATGATATTTTCCCCTGGAACATTATACTTAATTTTGTTGGGTAGGTGATTCTTGGTTTTAATCCTAACTCCCTTGATCTCCAGAATATGATATTCCAGGCCCTTCAAGCCCTTAATGTAGAAGCTGCTAGATCCTGGGTTATCCTAATTGTGTTTCCACAATATTCAAATTGTTTCTTATTGGCAGCTTTAATATTTTCTTCTTGATCTGGGAACTCTGGAACCTGGCTATAACATTCCTAGGTGTTTTCTTTTGGGGATCTTTTTCAAGAGGTGATTGGTGTATTTTTTCAAGTTCAATTTTGCCCTCTGGTTCTAAAATATCAGAGAAATTTTTCTTGAGAATTATTTGAAGGATATTTTGTAGGTTCTTTTTCTGATCATGGTTTCTAGGTAGTCCAATAATTTTTAAATTGTCTCTCCTGGATCAATTTTTTTCACTTGTTTGAATCTGTTTAATGGTATCTTGATTTCTCATAAAGTCATTTGCTTCCATTTGCTTCACTCCAAGTCTGAAGGAATTATTTCTCTTCTGTGAGCTTTTGAGATTCTTTTTTATCTGGCAAATTCAACTTTTTAAGTCATTCTTCTCCTCTTTGGCTTTTTATGCCTTTTTACCATTTGAGTTCATCTATTTTTAAGGTGTTATTTTCTTCAGTCAGGTTGTTAACTTTCTTTTCATGATTTTCTTGCATCATTCTCGTTTCTCTTCCCAATTTTTCCTCTACTTCTATTATTTGGTTTTCAAAATCCTTCTTAAGCCGATTTATGACTTGTAGGCAGTCTACATGTTTTTTGAAAGCTTTTGGTGTGGGAGTTCTGACTGCGTTGTCTTCCTCCTGTTCCGTGGTTTGATCGTTTTTGTCCCCCAAAAAGGAATCTAAAGTTGGATTGCTGTTCTTGCTTCGCTTCCTTTGCCTGCTTATATTGCTAGTCAATTACTTGACTTTTTAGCTCTGTGAAACTCTGCTTCCAGAGAGGAAAATTCTGTCCCAAATTGCTGGAGTTTTTGCAGCTGCCGGAGCTATTAGGAGGCGTAGTCTCTGCAGCCTCCACCAGCTTTGGCTCATTGAAAATGCACCTCAGGATCACCAACCAAGACCACAATCCTGACCCAGGCTGATTAAGGCAAGAGCGCTTAGCCCTTGAATGATCTTTTTCTCCCATTACAATCACTTTGTTCCCCTTAATAGGGTTTTTTTTCCTTCGGATTAGTTCATTTATACCCACATCCTCTATCTATGCATATCCCTTTTAAGTGTTGCAATAATTATACAAATTTTGATATTGACAGGTGTAAACAATTTGATCTTATTGAGTCCCAAGTTATGTGCATGTGTGAATATGTGTGTGTGTTTGTGTGTGTGTGTGTTTTCCTTGTTTACCTTTTTATGTCTTTCTTGGGTCTTGTAATTGGATATCAAATTTTCCATTGAGCTCTGGCTTTTTCATCAGGAAAGTCTGAAAGTCCTTTATTTCATTAAATTACCACCTCCTTGCCTGAAAGATTATGTTAAGTCTTGCCAGGTAGTTGATCCTTGATTGCAGTCCTAGCTGTTTTGCCTTACAAAATATTAAATTCCAGTCCCTCTGATCTTTTAATGTAGAAGCCACCAAGTCCTGTGTAATCCTGACTGTAGTTCCACAATATTTGAATTATTTATTTTAGGCTGCTTGCAGTATTTTGTCCTTGACCTTGTAGCTCTGGAATTCGGCTACTATATTTCTTGGAGTTTTCAATTTAGGATCTCTTTCAGGAGGAACGCAGTGAATTCTCTTGATAAATATTTTACACTCTGAGTCTAGGACCTCAGGACAATTTTCTTTGACAATCTCTTGGAGGATGTTGTCCAGGCTGCTTTTTTCATCATGGCTTTCCAGTAGACTGATAATTCTTAGGTTATCTCTCCTGGATCTGTTCTCCAGGTCAGTTGTTTCCAGTGAGATATTTTACACTTTCTTATAATTTTTCAGTCTTTCTGTTTTGTTTCACTGACTCTTGATGATTGATAGAGTCCTTGGATTCAACTTGACTAATTCTAATTTTACTCAATTATTTTCCTTGATTAGTTTTTGAAGCTCCTTTAACATATGTTCAGTTTTAAATTTTAGGGAGGTGTTTCCTCCAGTTAGATTTTGAATCTCTCATAGTAGTGCTCCAATTTTATTTTAAGCATTTGTTTTCTTTGGTGAGATTTTTTTTTTCAAATTTGGTCACCATAGATTTAAAGTTATCTCCTACCTCTCTAATTTGGTTTTTAAAATCTTTCTTGAGCCCCTGCAAGAATGCTTTTTAGGCCTGAGACTGATTCATATTTCCTTCTGTGGTCTCCAGTGTGAGTGTAGAGTCTATGCTGTCCTCTGAATCTGGTTGTTCTTTCTCACTATAGAAGGATTGTATGGTTCTAGTTCTCACACATTCCTTCTTCCCCATTGTGATTGCCTATGTCCTAAATTTTGGGAGCAGGATATCTCCTTCTGCAGTGCAGATATATTGTGCTTCGCAGGCTGGGAGGTAGGGTTTTGGTTGTTAACTTCATGAGCTATAGCCTCTGAGTGTCTAGACTGAGGCCAAGGCCAGGATTCTCAGTGTTTCCCCTGAGTTACCCTGATGCTCACAGAGTAGCCTGTTGGGGAGCAGTGGTCTGGCCACCTCAGGTTTCCACCTCTGTGTCTCTGGGCTACATATCAGACAGGCTCAGCAGCTGGAAGCCAGCAGGGCTGGTGTCTGTAGATTCCCCTGGTGGTGCTAAGGCATATCTGGGCTTGTGTTATTAGTGCATGCCGGCTCCACCACCCCTCCTGGGCTTAGACTCTGTACTGCCTCACTTTCCCCTTCTTCAGTGACTCCCAAGCCTGAGGCTGATTCCAGTAATTCAGGATTTTACTCTGGGTGGGACATTTATCTCTAAGTTTTCTGGGTCAGGGAGGGGGAATTGGAGCAACTAGGTTTTATTCTGCCATAGTGACTCCTAGAAGATCAGGTTTGTGATTTTTAAACATTCAGGATGCTGGCTGGTAGCCCCAGGAGAAGCTACTGTCCCTGCTTTGGGCCCTGTGTTTTCTCCCAGCTACAATGACCCTCTGTCCTGACTGCAAATTGCTCTTGGGGTGAGTCTGCTGTAGTCTGCTCTCAGATATGCACTGGTGCAGCCCCTGCGTGCTCTGCATTCCCCCTGCCCAGACCTACATGGGTATTTTCCTGGGCTAGGAATCTGCCATGCTCTGTCTCCCAATGGGTTCTGTCACTCTAAAATCCATTCAACTTCACTTTTTAAAATTTAGCAACAGAAATCTTGGAGGAGCTTAGAAAAGTTACTGCTTCCTTTCCACCATCTTGGCTCTGCCCTCCTGAAGCATCGTTTTATGTTTCTATATATTACAAGGATTTCTTCCCTTAAGAGCTTTCTGTTCATATCCTTAGACCATTTATCAATTGGGAATGACTTCTTTTTATATAAATTTGAAACAGTTCCTTATGTACCTTAGAAATGAGGGAGTATTATCCTTGGAGAAATAATATTTAGGAAATAGATGATAATAGCTATCATGAATTATCTCTGCTGTTTGGCATTTAAAGCATTTCATAATCTAGCACCAGACTACTTTTGGAGACTTGATAAACATTACTGCATTAAAAGTCATTTGGTAAAATATCTTGTGCATAGTTCAAACTGAAAAGGATTCCTCTACTTACAGAACTGTACAACAAATGCTTCTGTTGAGAGATGGCATTGTGCTGATTACTCCAAGCCTAGAATGCTACAAAGCCATATAAATGAGATCTGTGGTCATTCAAGAGATTAGTCTAGCTATACATATAGGAGAAACAAAATGGATGAAAGAAATATATTGTACATATTGTGACATAAAGCTATATGGGCAACACATTAAGTCAACACTATACCATGGCAACTCTCCTCAGCCCCCCAAAATTGATAACATTGCTACATTAGGCTGCATTAACAGATGTGTTCTCTATAGAGCAAAGGAGGTGAGTCACTATGTAACTTGCCTTTGTCAGAACACATCTGCAGTATTGTACTCCATTCTGAGTCCCCCAGTTTTATAGAATATGGACAAAATGAACCAGTCTAGATGAAAACTGTTAAGGTGGCGAAGAAATTGAAAGCCATTTCATATGATAAACACTTGAAACTCAAATGTCTTTAACCTGAAGGAAAGAAAATTCAGAGAGGATACAATAGATTTTCTTCAAATATTCATAGCTCTATCCTGTGGAAGGAGGCAGCTAGGTGGCACAGTGTATAAGAGTACTGGACCTTAAGTCAGAAACACTCATCTTCCTGAGTTCAAATCCAACCCCAGACACTTACTAGTTGTGTGGCCTTGGGCAAGTAATTTAACTGTTTGCCTCAGTTCCTCATCTATAAATTGAGCTGAAGAGGAAATGGCACACTCTGAAGTATCCCTGCCAAGAAAACCTCAAATGAAGGTCACAAAGAGTCAAATATGACTGAAATGACTGAAAACAAAAGCATCATAGAAAAGGGATTAGCTTAAGGGTTCAACTAAGACCAGTAGTTGGAAATTACAGAATTAAGAAATACTTCCTGACAATTAGAACAGATCTAAAATGGAATGAGTTGCTTCAAAGGATTTGGGGTTACCCATTAACAGACGTAATGAAGGAGAAACAATGTCACCAGTTGTCAAGGTTGTATAAGAGAGAATTCCTTTTCAGATATAGGTTTGACAATATGACCTCCAAGGTCCTTCCTAAGTCTGAGATTCTTGGAGTCATTCTATCCTTTAGTGTATTTTAGCCAAGAACCATAGAGTTCCTGGACCCAAAACTAAAAAGGAGTGGAAAAATTTGTTGTTCATTGTTTCAGTTGTTTCCAACTCTTCATGACTCAATTTGGAGTTTTCTTGGCAATGATAATAAATTATCAGTTAGTCATTTCTTTCTCCAACTCATTTTATAGATGAGGAACTGAGGCAAACTTAACTGAGGGTTAAGTGACTTGCCCAGGGTCACACACCTAGTTAGTGTATAAGGTCAGATTTCAATTGAGGAAGATGAATCTTCCTGATTTGAGGCCCAGCACTTTATGTACTGTGCCACCTAGCTGTCTCACATCAAATGTAGCTGAATATTATTTGTTTTGGTTTTTTTCTTTTTTTGCTTTTTTGGAGGGCAGTTGGGGTTAAGTGACTTGCCCAAGGTCACACGGCTAGTTTTTTGTGTGTGTGTGTTAAGTGTCCTGACTCCAGGGCCGGTGCTCTACTCACTGCACCACCTAGCCACCCCCAGCTGAATATTATTTGAAAAATTGAACAATACTTTCACTAATTGCCCTGTGTGTCTTTAAGGGGAAAAACAATATTTTTCTCCCAGTGATTCTATATGACTACAAATTGTGTGGATCAAAATGATCTCAGAGGAATTAAAGTGATACTTGACTCAAAGGTCAATGAAAAGACTCGTGGGGAGTATATTTAAGTTGAAGCATCAATTTCTCCTTCTCCTTTTACATAGGGTTCAATAATTTGCTCACTCAATGGAACTCCTGATCATGTTACATCAATCAAGTCTAGGTTATGTTCATCTCTTGCCTAAGAGGCAGAATGTCCTTGCTAAAGCTGTCAAGGTGAAAAGTGTGCCTCAGCTCTAGGGGAGAAAGGTGGTCATGCATTTATGAGAAGATGGTGAAAGTCCTAATGCATCAAAGGCTGGTGCATATACTTGTTTGTTTTGACAAGTGAATACCAGACCATTGAAAGTGATTGAACCACTACCTTGGCCAATTCCCTTGCTCCTTCCCTTTCAGGTAGACTAGAATGTATGTACTCAACCTTGCAAGAGAGAGAAAAGGAAAGAACAGAGGATGAGAATAGGGAGGCAAAAGAAGAAAAGGGAAAGAGAAAGCACATGCAAAATAAACTTTCTAACCTTCAGAATTCCATGGTGGTGATTCTGCCCCCCACCTTTAAACTTAAATCTTGTGTAGCCACAAGATAGGTGGACAGTCATATGCTTCTGTTAAAACTTCTTGTCTTCTTCATTTTTGTATTTAAAACTTCAGATTTCCAGAAATCATGGTGGAAAAGAGGTTTTCAATGGACAAGATCTATTTTAAAGTAGATTGTTTTCTAAAGTATTTAAGTTGAATTATGTCATGAACTATGTCCATACCACTTTTCTATCTTTTCAAGTATACCAACTTATTATCTCTCCCTTTAAAAAGCTGTTTTTAAAATTTTTCAGGTACACACAATCAAATATGTCCACCATATTTTAATAACTTTCAAAATGATTAATACTAAAATGCAATGTTTAGAAAACTCCATCTATTATAAAATAAATCACTTTTCTTTCATGACATATCAAGATTGCATTTAAATTAAATAATGTTTCAGGTGATCCACACACTTGATGGATCTTACTCCCTCTATGCTCTGATGTATTTGTTCCTCTTTTAGCTTTTCAAGAGAAGGTCAATGTCTACAAGACAGAGTCAAATGTATTCAATTGTGCCAAAAAGCTTTCATAGCAGGCTATTTCTTTGAAGGTATATTACATACTGTAGATTTAATGTTGTAAATGAAGTAGATACCTCTCATGTAATGTATTTAATTTGTTAATAGTTAAATTAAATTTAGTGCCAATTATAAAGATTCAGATTATACTCAACTGCCATATATAATGTTAGTTTTATACTAATACTTCTAAAAAACTCTGGTTTTCTTGACATGGGTGCACTTTTATCAGCATAATACAATCCTCCCAAGGCTTAGTAGATGGTATTCATGGATTGTTATCACATAAAAAAATATTTCTTTCCCCTCAGGTCAAATTTCTGATAGTGAATCTCTCATAAACTAACTCATGTGACCAGTACCCAATCCATGATGGGTGGCGGCCCAATAGCTTTGGTATGACCTGGCAGAATTTACTCTCCATTGGCTTAGCTTTTGAGAACTCATTACTCACTTCCACTCTGTGAAAAGATACTGAATTAGGATGTAGTAGGTGGATTATTGCTTCATAAAGAAGAAAATTGAACTAAGAAAAGGAGAGGTTTTAAGGAAGGTGTTCTTCAGTATCATCCCTTCATCCTTTTATTCATTTATTCAGTTTATTCAATTATTAGATACCTAACATATATAGGTCACTGGGTCAGGTGTTAGAGAAGATATAAAGTTTAGATAAGCCACAATCTAGGCCCTCAGGTAATTTATTGTCTAGCAGAAGTATGAGATGCAAAAACAGCTAAATATACTGTAGAGAGTTATGTGATAAGCCCATTACAATGTTGTAAAGTGAAATTTTATATGAGGTGTGAGGAGAAAGGTCATCATAGACTTGGAGGAATGTAAGTGCAAGCAAGGTGGGATTTTTGTTGTTTTCTCTTTGGAGTTCAGTTTCCCAGGCTCAGGCTAAATTAGTAACATCTGAAGGTCTGATCTCCTTTGAACCCTGCTGTGCTGTAAACAGGTTTTTGTGCCTTCTGGCTCTGAGCCAAGTAGGGACCGAGTCTTTGTTATATATTCTGGGAGGTTGGCATTTTGTTTTATGGGTTTGCTCATGAGAAGGATTTTTTGATTTTCTGGTCAAGGTTCTGGTAGCCGTATGTTCAGAGCCACCCTCACCACCCAATGCTTGTGCTCCCTAGATCTAGTGATGTATGTAAAGTATATAGCCATATTGCTAAGCTCAAATAGCTGAAGCCCTATCTGTTGGGCTTCGTGCTAATTTATCTGCTTCTGTTTTCTATGCTCACTTCTTTCTCTGTAATCAAAGTAGGATTGTTAACCCCTTTAAAGCTGTCTTTCCTTTATAAAGCAGATCAAAGGAACCTGTGCTACCAGGCCATTCTGGGTGTGCTAGATTGCTTGCTTCTGCATTTGGCATGGTTGGGAGGATCTGCATGAACTAAAGGAAAGTAGGGGGTGTAGTGAGACTGGGATAGTTGTTGACCCAGTTATTGTGTTGCTTTTCATCATCAACCTGGAAAAACCAAGTGAGCAACAGTAGCAGGTACACTTTCCCAGGTACCCAGAGCAGGGTCCCCAGGAGATAACTTCCCCTTCTCCTTCCCTACCCCTTTAATGCTCCTGAGAACACAGGTCTGAGCAGAAGTTCAGGGAGGGAAAACAAGCTTCTAGGGGAGAGGGATGACTAGAATCCAGACCCAGGGCTTTAGTGGAGCAGCCCTACCCAGGACTGTGCTAGAGGGGTGAAGGCACTGAAAGTGTATTGTATTAGGGGCCCAGGTCAGAGCACCACCTTGAAGGGGGAGCTGGAACAGTATTCAGAAGCCAAAGAAGCTATGGAGGTGGAACAGAGCAGTCCCTTCCCCCATGAGGTAAGCCATGGAGCAGGAGCAGAGAGCTGCCTGCATCAGGCCTCAGTCAGTAGTCAGAAGCAACTGGCCCCTACAAGAGGAAGAATCTTGAGAGATCAGCCCCAGAGCAAGATAAAAACTGTACAGAAAGGCAAGAATACTGAGGGTGCTTTCCTGCCACCTTTCCCTGTGATAGTTTGGGACCTAGGGAGTGGAGTTGTCTGGGGGGAGCAGGACCCACCCTGTTGGCTTTGTTGCCCAGCAACCACTCAGGACTTGGAAGCTTGGGCTAGAGCAATGTTACAGCTGGAACTTGGCTCATTAGAGCCTGCACCTGAGAGTGCCAGGAGGAAGCCTGCAACAGCAGCATGGAGGGAAGGACACACCTCCCAAGAGGACTTTTACTTTGACATTTTTGTTTTGGATTAAGAAAGGAGGAGCTGGTTGCCCACTCCCCAAAGATTTTGACCCCCAAAGAATGTATGGGGTGGGCAGTATGTTATATATTTTTGTGTTTCTATAGACTATGTGATCACTTTGGTAGTGAGTTGTGTTGCTATCTGTTTTGTAAATGTGAAGCTCCTGATGTGTTTATTTTGTGGGAATTATGTTGATCTGATATATATTTCTTAAGATTTGTTAATGCTTCTATTTTTTCTAGGATTCATGGCCATAAATGTCTCTTGTTCACCTCTGTAGATTATAAGGGATAAAGTGTTAGATTGTAAAGGCCAAGATCCTGGAAGGATGGGGTGTAATCACAAGCAAGGTGGGATATTTTGTAGTTTTTTCTTGTTGCTGGAGTTCAGCTTCCCAGGCTTGGGCTAAATTGTAAACACCTAAAGGATCAATCTCCTTTAAACCCTGATAATTCACAGCTGCTCTGAGTCAAGTAGGTTTCTTGACTTCTGGCTTAGAGTCAATCAGGGGCTGAGTGTTTGTTATATATTCTGGGAGGTTGGCATTTTGTTTTGGGGGTCCTCTTATGAGAAGCACCTTTTGATTTCTTGGTCTAGACTCTGAGTATCCATATGTTCAGACCCCCACCTCCCCCCACTGCTTAGATGTCTTTGCTCCCTCGATCCAGTGATGTATGTAAAATATGTAGCAATATTGCTGTGCTCAGACAGTTGGAGCCTTATCTGTTGGTCTATGTGCTAATTACTCTGCTTGTATTTTCTCTGTGATCAGGGAGGGAGCTGACCTTTCCTCTGAACTAGTGAATGTAATTTAAGTAGATTGTTGACCCCTTTCAAAGTTGCCTTTTCTTTAAGAAAAGTAGATCAAAGAACCTATGCTTAGCAGGTTATCCTGGGTGTCCTAGGGTGCTTGTTATTTCAAGAGGTCGAAGAAGGAGGTAGCTTTTGACTTAGCCTTGAAGATAGGAATTTTTGTATCCTTGAGACAATGTAGTTTAGTGGATATAATGTCAGACTCAGAATAATAAAGACCTGAGTTCAAATTCTTTCTCAGACATTTACTTACTCTATGACCCAGGGCAAGTCACTTCACCTCTCTGCCTGTTCCCTCTCCTGTAAGTGGAGAAAATAATAACACTTGTTTCACCATATTACTGTGATAATCAAGTAAAGGAACACATGTAAACTGTTTTGTTTGCTATTATCATGTTCTAGTTATCTTGTTAGATTATTAGGTAATTAGGAACTTCTAGAGAGGAGGGATGGGGAAGTATATAAAAATTATGAATGCACTAAGGAATGGCATACTCCTAGAGGGAAAATAATTAATATGCTTTTCTTTAGAACTGTACCTCCCTTTCTAAATGCCATGTAGTAATTTTTCGAAGCTTGGATTGTTTTAGAAATCAAATATAGAAATACCAGTTCTTATTTTCTCTCATTTGTAATTCATTTTGAAAATGTACAGCACTTTGGATCTAAAAACCATTTTCTAAAGGAAATATGTTTGTGTATCTTTACATACACACACATTTTTTCCTTCCAGAAAAAAGTGGCTCAAAAAAGTCTACTATATAATATTAAAACATTTTAGAAGTTTTTTTGTTTTAAAACAATTTATAGGTGTATAAAAATCCCTATTGAAAAATGAAATTGAGAGTGTCCTCAGATAGATGGATGGATGGGTAGATCGGTGGATCAGTGGGTAGATGGATGGATGGATAGATGGATAGACAGACAGACAGACATGGGACCCCAGGGCAACACTATTTAGAATACAAATTAATTTGCAAATCACTATGGAGGAAGAGGACAGAAGATTGTATATCTTCATACAAAATATTAATAAGGTACCTGGATTCTCTTTCCAGACTCTTCCTCTCCTTTTTTCTTGTCTGCTGCCATGTCTCTCAGAAAAACGTCTACCCTAGAACTTTCCTATCCTGATTGGTGGCTCTCTCCCTGAGACCACCCATTTTAGTAAGGATTCTTACTAAATTCTACTCATGCCTAGACTTTCTCTGTAATTTGTCTCCTTCCCCTCAGCAGTCACACTGCCACTGTGAGAAACCTCTACCTTGGAGCACTCTTCTCCTGATTAGTGACTCCCACCTATCATCACATACTACACACAAATAAACTTTATTCAGGATAAATTAGAAATAACAGAAGGCAGAAGAAGACACAAGAAGTAAGGCAGATCAGTAAAAGATTCCTTTAGAACAGGCCTGCACAACTTGCAGCCCACAGAAAATTGTTTTCCTCTACATTTTTCATGGGCCACCCAAAATCCTTTGGCAGGCCACCGATTGTACAGGCCTGCTTTAGAAGGTGAGATTTTAAATGGAACTTAAATGAAACCCAAGAAGCCCTGAGTTACTGAAAAATTCAGATGTTCATATAAAACCACTACAACTCATGAAAGTTGCCTTTTTCATGACATAGGAAATAGTGATGTTTATAAAACCACAGATTTTTCTAAATGAATTAGCCTCTTCTCAACTTTTTTTTTCCTTATTCATGTAAACCTCCACAACATAATTGCTGGGTTCTTATTACTAAATAATGACACCATAAATTTGCTTATCAATAAATCACTTTAGCAATGAAGAATTAACTTAGGCCTTTGGGATACTGCTTCCTTAACCTCCCTGAGCCTAAGTTTCTTCTTCTATACATTGGATTGGACCAGATGGTTCTGAGCTCACTCCCATCTCTAGATCTCTTATCCATTAATAATGATCTCATCCCAGTCTGTCTTCTTTCCACACTCTTATCATGTGAGACTTTTGTCCATGTCTACCTGTAAACTCTCATCAAGAGTATTCAGGCATGCCAAAGCCTTTATCAAACTGTCATTGTGAAGAGACCAGTTGAACATGACAATTATGGGCTGCTCATCCTTCACTCTTGCTATGTAATTGGCTGACCATTTCTTCTAGTACATCTCTCGTAAAGTATTCTTAATGCCATTTCTCTTGCCTAGTATTTCATTGGTAATCTGTTACAGCCTACTCAGACCTACTTCATTCACTTCATTCCACTTTTGAGGTACCTAAAACTCATTTTTTTAGAAATTGTTTATTCCACCGTTCAGTCACCCTGCAGTTCTAGAAAAAAATACTTGTTAAAAAATAAAATAAAATAGATGGGCCTTTGTTTCAGAGAAGTTTGAGATCAACCTGAAAAGAGAACCCTAGGTTTTTTATGAGAATTAGGCCCAGGCTATTTCTCATTAGCCTGAGGTATTTGGGTCTTTCTTTAATCTGAGATTACTCTTTACTTTCTCTCTGTCTTCTTCTATAGTCTTTTTTCCTTTTCTTCCCTAGTCCTCCTTCTATTCCTATTCTCTTTCACCATTTCTCTCCTTTTCTCTCTATTTCTTCTATCTCGTATATTTCCTCTTTTTCCTTCTCAGTTGCCCTCAAGCTACCTCTCTTTACCATTTCCCTGTCTTGTCTCTCCTCAGATCTCGTTATTCATTTCAACAAATATTTTTTGAATAGATATAGCCTCAATATGAAAGAGAATATTCAATAATATTGACTTTACCCCAACTTTGGTCATGCAACCAGATAAGACTATGCACCCAAGAGAATATAGTCAGATGGAGACAAAAGATATTCTTTTCAGAGAAGCTTATGTACCATGGTTTTACATGTTAGTCTATCCTGTGATATGTAAAGAATTCAAATTCTATATTATTACCATGCTTATTCAAGTTAAGATTAATAGTAATTAACATTTACTAAGTTTACAAAACTTTACATATCTGGTTAGTTATTCATCATGTCATTCCCTTGACCAAGAAACTTCAGTGTGAGCTCCTATTAGTCTCTAAGATAAATGTAAAATACCTTTGTTTGACATTTGAAGCCCTTAACATTCTATCTCCAACACCTCTTTTAAGATTGATTTCACATTACTTCCCGTAAAAGTACCCTTGCATTCTGGCCCAACTGGTCTACTTTCTGTTTCCCACATACAGCATTCCATGTCCCGTCAACATGCCTTTGCATGGGTAGTCCTCCATTCCTGGAATATTCTCACTTCTCACATCTACCTCTTTGAAGCTGTAACTTCCTTCAAGCCTCAGCTAAGTGCCACCTTCTTCATTAAGCCTTTTCTGATTGCCTTAGTTAATTCCCGCCCCCAACAAAAACTGCATCATACACAAATGTAGATGTGATACAATTTTTGTATTTGGCTTTAGTAACTTAAAACTGCATTACAAGTTTTGGGAAACCCTGTACATAAACACAATACATATATATATAGGCACATTTGGGTATAAATACATGTGTGTACAAATATTACATACATGTAATATATGCATTATGTTTGCTTATCTCTACATGTCATTTTCTCTCAGCAAAACATAAGCACTTTGAGAGCAGGGACTGTTTTATGTTTGTGTCTGCAGGGCCTGGTGCTTGGTATGTAGGTGCTCAATAAGCAGTTTTTGAATTGAATGTATTCTGTCCCATTCTGGGAAGTAAGCGCACTAGGTGGTGTCACCATTTTACGTGTGAGAAAACTGAGAAGCGACTTGCCCTCGGTCAATCAACTAGTTAAGTATAAGAGATAGAAGTGGAACCCTGATTCCAAGGCCAGAATTAATGTCATTATGCCTCTAATAAGAGATACTTTATCACAGTGGATTAGTTTTGTTTCTTTATAGATTTCCAAAAGTCGTTGTCTGTAGTTGAGGATAATTGAACCTTTTAAATATCAATAAACATTTTTTTGGAAAATTCATTTAGTGTTAATTAGAAGTAAAATATTGCACTTTCATTGTATGTGTCATAAGCAATTTTAAATTAACTACAGTGCCATTATATTCTTTCTGTCTATGCATGATTTATCCAAAGTCAGGCTAAAAGAATTACATGACAACCTAGAATAATAGCTTAATTTTGGTATATAATGAATTGATCATTTCCTTATGGGTTTGAGGAAGATTTGTTGTCACAAATCCTAAATGATATAAATGAGATTATGATGTTTTTAACATCAAAAAAATTGCCACAGCATATGTTTGAATTTGCAATTGGACTATTTCCTAATGTTTTACATCGTTGCTTGCCAGAAAAGTGTAAACGGTATCCAAATTGTGTATATCTAATTCTAGTTCTAAGAAAAGTAGAAAGATTCTTATTGATAAGGTGACATTGACTATAGTAAGAGATGGCAGTTTTGCTTGAAGAAGCTAGGCATAATAAGTAAAAATGGTTCTCCACTCATTTTTTAACTATTTCTCTTTCATTCTTCTTTGCTGCATCATTATACATCTCCTGCACCTAAGCATAGATGGCCCCTGTTTCTGTCACGTGCCCTTATTTTTTTCTCTTGTTTATTGAAGCCTTGGAAATATATATATATATATATATATATATATATATATATATATAATATATGTACATATTTGTATATATTTACCACTGTGTAAAAATGATGATTGAGATTATATATTATTATATAGAGAGATTATATGTGTGTGTGTGTATCCATCCTCTTATAGCTGCCTGACATCTCATGTGGACATTCCTCTAAGCATATCTAGCTCATCTTCTCCCTGTACTAAACCCAACTCTTCTAAATCTGACTTTTGTTGAAGGAAGTACCATCATCCCAGTCCACCCAGCTTTGTAACTTCAGTCATCCTTTTCTCCTCACCCTTCATTATTCCCATATTCAATTAGATACTAATGACTGTCAATTCTACATCCATAACATCTCTCATATCTAACCTCCTCTCTCCCCAAATGGTCATAATTCTGTTATGGACTTTCATCACCAATTTTCCCTCAACTACTGAAATAGCCTCATATGTCATCTCCCTGCTTTCAATATGCCTCCCCACCAAACTATCCTGCACATATGTGCTAAAGTAACTTCCCTAAGACACAGTTCAAATTATGTTTCTCTCATGCTCACACACCTTCAGTGACTCCCCAACTTCAGCACCCTCACCCCACTATCTCCACATAGAAACCAAATTCAACACATTGGCATTTAAAGCTTTATACTAGAGGTATTATGATCCCCCTCCCCCAGTACTCTCAGACAGATTAAAATGTAATTGGGAAAGGTTTAACAAGACAAATCAAAATACAGTACAACATAATGTCAATATGGCCCCTAGAGATCCATTTCTATTTGTTTTTTTATACCATAACCTTACATAATCTGGCTTTAACCTATCTTTCCAGACTTTTTTCATATGATTCCAATTCAGGGTTTTGACACTAGCCAAACAGGACTAGTAGCCCTCTTCCACTCTGGACTTTATATCTCATATCTTTCATTTGCCTGAGCCTGTTCAAGGAATTCATTCCATCTTCATCTGTGACCTTTAGAATACTTATTGTCCTTCAAAACTCATCTCAAATGTTCCATGAACCCCCCCATTTTACTTCTGCCAGTTGTTCTTCCTCTCTCCCTCCTCAAACTAATTTGTATGATACTTACCTTTCTGTGTTATGAGTCATTCTTCCTCAGTCTATAAGAGCTCCTGAATTAGCTGTCCACAGAATATGATGCAACATGAATGATGAAAGTCAGGTAACTAATATTCAACCAATCTTTATTGAATACTTACCATGTTAGATGCTATACAGCATATGAAGTTTAATATTGCCTGTCCTTAAAGAGCCAGAGATGATAGATACACAAGCATCTACATTATAAAATCTCATAAATGAACCACTAATTTAGACACATCATGTACAAATTTGTTTCTGAGGGTTAGATCTTCATAATTACACTGATAATAGGAAGCAAGTACAAAGGAGAGTGACCAGAATATTTAACAGCTTGGAAAATGTCACATTCAGATTGGTTGAAGGAATTCCAAGGGTATTCCACGAGTATTCCGAGAGAGAGAGAGAGAGAGAGAGAGAGAGAGAGAGAGAGAGATTTAATGAAAACAAAACTGCCTAGTTTAACTATTTGAATAATAATAATATGAAAAAGGTATTAACAAATTTGTTATCCTTGGTCCCAGAGAGCAGAGGAGTATTACTTGATAGAAGCTATAAGGAATTTTTTTTTTTTGCTTTTTGGAGGGCAGTTGGGGTTGTGACTTGTCCAAAGTCACATGGCTAGTAAGCGTGTCAAGTCTCTGAGGCCGGATTTGAACTCAGGTCCTCTTGACTCCAGGGCCCATGCACCACCCAGCTGGCCCAGGGAAGGAAATTTCAGATCATTTCAACAAGTACTAGTTATACATCTATTTGTTTTTCAAGGCACTGGTATTAGAAATTCAAATACAAAATTTAAGCAATCTTGCCCACTAAACTTTAATTCTATTGGTAAGAAAAATATAAAATGATATTTCATAAAAATTTAATGTGTCCAAGGATTGGAATGAGATATTTTGAGGGGGTAGTAAGTATTTCATCAATATTTGCTTAGTTGAACACTGAATCTGTTGCTAAGACACACCTAATAAGAACATAATATATTAGTTTTTATTTCAGTTGAGCTGAAAGAAAATGGTCAACCCAAGCATGAGTTCTTAACTTGCTCATTGTTATTGGGTAATAGTTTCTAGGCAACTACATGTCCTAGTAAACAAAAAAGTAGCCAAGAAACTGAAGACTTCAATGATATAGTTGACAGTTTTATTACTACTGTTGTCAAGTGAAAGACCAAATTTGGGGAAATAATGATTAGTTAGCATTTATATAGTATTTTCAGTTTTACAGAGTTCTTTTCAGGTGTTACTTCATTTGATCTCCACACCAGCCCTGTGAGGTGGTGCCATCAACTTCCCCATTTTGTAGGTGAGAACACTACGGTTGGCAAAGATTAAATGACTTATCCGGTGTTTCACAGATGCTAAGTGTCTAGGGTGGGATTTGAACTCAAGACTTCCTGACTCCAGGTCCCACACTCTATCCACTGTTCCACCCATGTGTCTCATATGACCAAAGGAGATGGTTGGCATCTGAATATAGGATTTGGGTTTCTGAACCATAATTTATGGCATACAAATAATTGGCTTTTAAGCGAGGATGAAATGTATCTAGCAAGGTCTGGGAAAAATATATTTGCTTAGAAACTTGTGAATCTGATAAGGAAGTCTTTCAGTTGAAAATAGAGAAGAGAGGAGAAACAAGGAGAATATCAGCAGAAAGAACAAATAATTCTCAGGAACTATATCCAAGGAAAGGTCAGAAAAACGCATTGCTTCAGATGTCTATATAGAAATACACAAAGTATAAATAATCTTAATGGATGAATTAAAGAAAAGCAAGATGGTAAAGTAAATATCATTGAGACTTTGTGAGATGGGAAATAACTGAAATACAAAAATGTAAGAGTATATTTTAACCACATTATAATAATAAGTGACATTTTAAAGTATTCTGAAGTTTGCAAAATACTTTATATACTATCTTGTGTTTCACAGTTACACCTTGGGGTACGTGCCACTAAGCTTTCTGTATAAATGACGTAACTGTAGCTCAGGCAGGATACGACTTGCCTAGAACCCTAGATCTAAGTCTCAGAGGTGGGACTAGAGTCCAGGTTACTTCTGAATCCAACTGAAGCCCAATTTCCAGTAAACTGTTTCCTCAAAAGAAACAGATTAGTTATATGAGAGGTGAAGGAATGCCTTTGCAGTTTTCTGAAGTACTGTGTTTAAAAAAAATAAACACCCTAACTTTAGGCTTCATTAATGGTGGCATTGTGTCCAGGATGAGTCAGGTGGTAGTCTAATTGATCTTTGCCTCTGGCTGACCAAATCTGGTGTGTCTTCCATTCTGGATGCTACAGTTTAGGATGGCATTCCCTTTCATTCTCTCTACAGCTGCTCAGATCTACTACTCCTCTAAAGAGTAAAAATTTACATGACCTGACACACAGAACTTGAGTTTTTAATATATATGAGTGTTTCCAATAAAAACAGAAAATTTAAATGTTTTTCAATTTGTTTATTGTGATACAACAATGCTTAGTGCAATTTTACCAGTGTACAATTATCAATTTATCAATTTGATCATTATTAGTCACTATTTACATAGATGTTTTTCTTTTCCTGATGATGGCATTGCCTTCATAAACACAGCTTTGAGTCTGTCACTTAACTTCAGGTTTCTGAGGCTAGATGATTCTCCTAAAGCAATCCGTCCAGCCAGCCCTCACTTTTCCATTCATTTGAAAATGAAAAGGCTATGTAATTAATTCCTTAGGAGGCCCACAGCCAGCCAAGATCCTATAAACTAACTGGACCAATCCAATGGTAATTGATAAACCAATTAAAATACATAGAGTATTAGGAAAGGAGAGCAAAAATAACGCCGTAAATAATAACTTAGAGTCAGCAGTGTTTTTAAAAGAAAATTTCAGCTGCCTTGCAATTCAGTGTTTGCAGAAATATCTCAGTCACTACATGAGGCTTAGGGTTTGGGATGAACATTGAAAAATGTGAACAAAATAGTGAATGATGATAACAGACGCTGGGAAATACTAGAAATTGTGTCATATAAGGATCCGTTGAAAAAATTAGTGATATTTATCCTGGAAAAGATACAAGGAAGACATGATTGTCCTCTCCCAATATTTTATAACTTTCCATGTAGAAGACTTTTTCTGCTTTCCCTACCAAGTACAGCTAAAGGACTAAGAGCAATGGTTCCATGTTAGAGTAAGGTCATTTGAGTCTTGATGTGGATTTTTAAAAAATAGAGTAACTCTCTTAACTATCAAAAAGTGGAGCAGCCTGGCTCAGACAGAGCCTCAGCTCTGCCTCAGACAGGTTCCCTGTCTCTGGAGATCTTCAGAGCAAGATGTTCCTCCTCATATGGAGATTCAGTTGCATGGGTTATGAGGACTTGTCCAACTCAAGAAGAGTCCATGATTCTACGACCCTGGAGTGAGATTCCATTGCAAAGAAGAATTGTATACCTCAGTGCTAAGTCATAGTTCCTAATATTTCCTCCTATCCAAGCAGGCTCTATAATTGTTACTGAGCAAATGAGTCTGGAAGGAAGCCAACAAATTCAACTGGTAGCAAAGAGGGAAAAATTAATCACTTTATCTAAAGTTCAAAATGCTATTAAGTAAATAAATAAATTGAAGCTGATGAAAAGCAACCTAATTGCTAAGTCTTTACACAATGATAAATCTCTAGTGGAGAAAATGTTGGTTCTATGAATTGATGGTATCTCACTATATTTTCCCTTTCATTATATAGTAAAATGTTATTACTAATATCTGATATATTATTATTATTGTTGTTTTATTAAGTAATCATTTCCCTTTAAATGTCAGATTTTTTAAAAGATTGTCTCCATTTTAAGCCCCCCCCCCAAGAAAACACATTTATGATTTTACAGTAGTCAAGAGAAAAATGAGATTTGCTTAATCAGTTTAATTGGAAAATTTTCAGGACCTTATCTATTCCATTATCTTAAGGATAATGTTGCTGGTTTCTCTATATGTTTCCACAGTGAAATGATAGGCTGATTTCTTCACGTTCATCCAAAATTAAGCATATCAGTGTTCTGATGCTCCTTCTTTAAACCTTAGTGGAAATTTACCTTCAAATTTTCTTCAAGATTAAATTATAGGTAGGTAGGTAGCACAGTGAATAGAGTACTGGCTCTCCCTAAGCTCAATTCCAGCCCCAGACACGGCTGTGTGACCTTGGGCAAGTCACTTAACCCCAATTGCCTTGCCTTTCCCCCCTCCAAAAAAATTTTTTTTTAAAGATTAAATTATATGGTGTTTAAATTGGTTCCATAAGATCTCCGACAAAACATACATGTATATCTTGTATATGTCTATATACACATACAGTGTAAATTTTTGTGACATGAAGGAAAAAGCCAAGGGCACTTAAATCAGAGAGTGAAGAGATGAAGTTAGTTTCTGGGTGAAACAAGGTAATAGATGAATCATAGACTGACTGTTCCCTAAACCCTATCATTACTCAACATAATCACCTAGAGGGCTTTCCTCAGAGAGTTTACAATAGCCTGCTCTTTTCCTCTGGTATGCATGGACAATCAGAATCACTAGGAAACAAAATATACATTTTGTAGAAATACACTGTCAGTAATAAACTTTTTCTATCCAACTATGAGGGTGATCTTGGAAGACAGAAAACTAACCCTCCCCCCACCTTTTTTTAAAAGCAGTAGTTGATGAAAACATTCTTTGTGTTTCTGGGGAAAATATTTTATGAACCATGGAACAGCAAGGTATCAGTTGATGTGTCTTAAATTGTTACTAGCATTCCAGCAAGAAATGAGAAATGATTGTAAAACTACCAGAACTGATGGAAAAAGCAAAAGCCTCAGGCAAGTTAAGAATGGTTATAGGAATACTTACAGGTAAAAAAAAATCTGAAGGCTCAATTTAGTCCATGATCCTGAGCAAGAAAGAGTGAGAAATTATTAATGTGTATCAAGGTTAAAAGCTGTTAAAAATCCATTCTGTTCTATGCAAATTTAAAAGCATAAGGTCTCGTTAGATACTATTAAGTTTCCTTTGATTACAAAAAAATGAATTAACAACAAAATGTAAGTGATTTTGCTCTTGCTCAACTGGTCACATCTTTTGCACTCATGTATTTATACTTATTGAGCATTTTTTGGCAGGCATAATTCTAATAAATACAGTCAAGTAGATGACACTTTTCCCAAGCGTCTTCCAAGTCTGAAATTGTGAGATTATTGGATTTGCTTCGAACTGATTCAGTACTGTGGATGGGAAGAAGATATCGTGATGGCCTGGCCAATTGAAACAGATCCTGCCTTACCAATTAGATTAAAAACTTTGCAAGAACTTTGTCACATTATTTTTGTATCCCTACTGTCTTGTATCTACGAGGTGCTTGATAAAAGTTTACGATAATGACAATAAACTACAGCTCATGCAGGGGCTATAATTGTGAGATGGAAATAGGATTTTCTTTCCCAGTGACACCATTCATTGTTGAGCTCTATGTAACACCCAGAAGGGAAAAATAGAGCAGGGAGCTATAATTTCAGATATAATTAACATTCTGTGAGAAGGTAGTCAGTCCAGTTGCCTTGGCACATCATGCATGAGGTAGCAGTGAGCTTTCAAAAATTATCTGAGGGAGGGGCAGGAAAGCAGGAAGAAAACTATCCATCTGTTGTTCCTCTAAAGGAGAGGGATCATTCCCCCTTTTAATAGCACTATGGACTTCATTCCTCTTCACCCTCAAAGCTATGAGTCAGAATTGTCAAGTAATAGTTTTCAAATAAATGAAACTTTGAGGGGAGTGTTATAAGATGAAGGGAATTAATTTCCTGTTACTTATTCATTCTGGATCCTATAGATAGATTTAAATTGCCAAAGAGTAAATAAGAAATAAAATGTTCTGTTAGTTAAATATTGAAGATGGCACCACACATAGTTGTTTTTATACTATTTTGCTGAATTGAACAAAGTAAAATCAGACCAAACTTGCATGGATTTTTTATAACTCTTACATCTTTATTCTTTTTTTTAATTTTTCTGCTCTTATGATTTTTGTTTCATGAGTGATTGTTAAGTAGGGTAGCAAGGCATTCCAAGTGGAGTGAAAAAAGCATTGGTTTTGGAGTCAGAAGACCTGCATTCAAATACTTCCCCTTTTGTTCTGTGACCTTTAGCAAATCACCTATTCTGTCTGAGCCTCAGTTGCCCCACCTATAAAAAGACAAACTGGATGGACTAAGAACGACTCTAGCCCTAAATCTATGATCCTATTCAAATATTCTGATACCTCATTTTATATATAGCATCCTCTCTGGGCTACTTATTACTTATACTAATGGGCTGGCTCCATAGTGTAGTGACTATCCCACATTCTAGAGGTAACCCTTTGGGTGGCTACTCCTACATGTTCCATTTAATGATCAACCAACAAACACCATCAACTTTTAGCAAAGACATTTACTAATAAGATGACCTACTAAGAACAGTAGGTACAAAGCATCCCTCCCATAAACCTGGAGTGCTCCTTGCTGTCTATGCACATGACACTATGAGAAAAGTGGCCTCAGACTTAAACTACAATGGCAGTCAGGCATAGGATACACAAATGACCAAGGCAGTTTGCAATTCCTGGTGCTATGGGGCCTGAAAATTCCCCCTCTCATTGTAGTGCCCCATGCTGTGTCCCTAGTCCTCACACTCCTCTCAATATCCTGGTTCTCAATTACCTTGAAGCTCTTCTTTCTTTTGAATAACCAGTTGCCTCTCTCCTTCTGCCTGGATATTATCAGTTTGTCTAACTTAGAAATAAATGTAGCAATCCATGGATCATAAAATGCATTTTTAAAAAACTCTAATGGAAATGCGTTGTAGGACACTCTTGCTTAATTAGATGGATAATTTTTATTCTAACTTTAATTAACTCTAACATACACATATCACCAAAAGCTAAAAAATCAAGAGACTGAGCCCATTACAAAGCACTGAAGAGGTTTAGTTCCTAAACAAATAGTTTATAATAAGAACTGGCTAGTTAAATACCATATATTCTTTCAGGCTTCTGTTAGATTGTTGATGTGCAAGAACAAACAACTCAAACATGAATTAGCTTAGCTCCTCCATATATATATATGTATATATGTATATATGATATATATGAATATAAATAATATATAAATTCCTTCTCACAATCTTTATTATTTGTCAGAGTTGTCTCCAATTGCTCCTCCCACAAAACTTGTATACAGATGTAACAAGATTAAAACAAACACCAGAGCAGAATACTATTGCAAGTGAAAAACAGAGGGAAACAAATCTCACACTGAAGTCATCAGCAATCATTTATCAAAACTGTTAGAATGACAAGATGATGGTCAAGGGGTTGCAAAGGGTGAGGGTGGATGGGGGCAGGGAACCATGGGATAAGGAGGTCCAAGAGATAAAGGGGCAGTCCCATCTGCCTTGCCTTGGTTACAGGCTAGAGGCATTGCTAGTAACGCATTGCTTTTGGAAGTGTCAGAGAAATATGACCTATTATTACTTCTTTTTCTGAAGTTCCTAGGATTTATTTCCATAAAGAACCCTGAACAAAGTATTTCTCCCCTATCTGCAGCTTCCCTTCTTTCTTCCAGTACCCCAGACCCCCAGAGGCTAGGTTGATTGTCCTACTTTCTCTGCCCTCAAGACAACTCTGCTTATTAGCATATCTTTCACTTGAGGAGAGCTAATTTGACTTGTTTTCTGGTGCCCTAGTGAATGATCTCACTTTCACCTAGACTAAATCATTTCTCTCTGCACAAATTTCACATTTTTTCATCAACTGTTAGTTCCAAGTGACCTTTTCTCTCTGGGTAATTTTATGTTAGTTATAGTTTCAGAGTTGGAAGTTACTGGGTTTTCTTGGGGGGTGGGGGGAGGGGTTAGATTTTAGTTGCATAATTCTAATGACCATCTGTCCAGTATTCTCAAAAAAAAAACCCAACAAAACACTGGTTGGAGTACTACTGAATTAAATAAAAATAATACGGGATTAGTTGGTGTTTGGGTAGGATTAGATGTAGTAGAGTATGACCCTGAATAAGCCTTTTAAACTTTCTATGACTCAGTTTCCTTATCTATAAAATAAGACGTTTAGACTTCATGGCTTCTAAAGGCTCCTTCCATCTCCAAATCTATGATTCTAGGATCCCAGGCCATGATTTGTCCAGATATTGGCATTTATCCTCCTCTGCTTTGGCTGTGAATACCAGGCTCGGTATTGGGGTAGACAACATCATGGAGAGTCTTTGGAGTGAGAATACCTAAGTTCATATACTACCTATCTGCATAAATTGGGCAAATTACTTTATCTTTGTGGTCTTGGTTTCCTCAAATATAGTAAGGAAGTATGTGGGGGGGGGGGAATTGGAGGGAAGGTAGTGTTTTAGAATAAATGGCCCTAAGTTCCCTTTAGCTAGGCAATGCAATGGATAGAGCACTGAGCCTGGAGTTAGGAAGACCAGAGTTCAGATTCAGTCTCAGACAACTCACTTGACCTTTGTTTGCTTCAGTTTCCTCAGCTGTAAAATTGAGGTAATAATAGCTCATGTAATAATAACTCCCCAGGGTTATCGTGTGGCTCAAATGAGTTAGTATTTGCAAAGTGCTTAGCACAGGGTTCGGCATATAGTATGCACTTAAATAATACTCGTGTCCTTCTTTTTTTCTTCCAACTCTAAATCTATGAGCCTGAAATTCTTAAAACCTCTGGGTTATCTGAGTTGTAGAGAGAGATTGAGCTATTATAAAATTTCAAAGGGAAAGGCCCTGAAGAATTTGTATGACACTGTCAAGATTCATCCTTGACTCCTTTTTTCCCTCCCTATAACTATGTCCTGGGGAATTTTTCATTGTGCTTGACATAGAACTGAATGACTATTATAAAATGACCAGACAATAGAAAACTTTAGGGTTCAACAGGACATGAAGAGGAGGTTATGTTCCAGTTTGGGAGTAGAGATGCAATGTACAGGAAAACAAGTGTCAACTAGATGAAATTCATCTTCAATGCATGCTACTGCCCCATTCTGCAAACATTTTCCCTATTCGGAAGGTGACAGGCACTCTGGTCTCATCCACCTGAAGTTAAGTTCTTCAGACTAAGACCTGTTGAAGACGTCAGTTTGGAAAAACCAAGGTCTCCCACTACATCCCAGGTCATCTCCAATTGCCCTGATCCATATCTGACTATTGTACGCAGATGGTTCTGGAGGAAAAAGTGAGGCTGGTGACTTTTCATAGCCCTCCCTCACTGAAGTCCAATTTGCTTGCATGGCATGGCATCATCTCCCTGATGTCACATCCTCTTTGAGATCAAAGGACAAACAGCAAGCATCTCCAGGACCACCTACATTTCAAAAGAAAAGGACAGGGAGAGGGCAGTGTTGAATACAGGAACTGGACCTGTGATCCATTAGCATAAGGAACTTCCAGCTGAGGAGACTCCCTCTACCAACATATGTCAGCACCTTCCCTGTACCATTCAATCTTAGAGAATGGACTAGAGTATTGAGAGGCTCAGTGACTTGCCCACTGTCACACACCCAGTGCAGATTTCAGTTGTAGGTCTTGAGCCTACATCTTCCTATCTCCAGGGCCAGTGCCCTACTACCTCTCCTGCTTAACATAAAAGATTGCATTGCTAGGAAGGGAATACAAAACCATGGTGGAGGAGCTATTTTGGAGTCCTGACCTCCTTTGACCTGGAATCACACCCACCACATAGATAACTTTTTACATAAAAAGCTGGCCTGGAAAGTGCTCATAGCTGCTCTTTTATGAAAAAGCCTGCTGACTCTCCACAAAGGCCATATGAGCCTTCTACATAGACTGAAAAGCAAAGATGAAAGTTTTCCAACCACTCCAACCAGTGTTAACTGGTTGTATGCATCGAAAAGCACTGTATATACAGTGTTTGTACCTTTATACAAACTTACATGTAATAACATGCATTTTACAATTAGACTATACATTATGCCAAACTTAGCTTTCTTGGATGCTACAAGTATCCGTATTTACTGGCAAGCTATATTACTTTCACCATCTGTCATTTCTTTGAAAAGGCAAGTGCCCATAATATCTCCTGTTTTATTGTATATTAATTACTCAAGAGAAGACAAGGAAAGAGACCCTTTTTAACGTCACCTTTGGCCCACTTACTTCTTGTTTATATTTAAGAATGATGGATAGAATTTTTAGGAAGTAACTGCTTTAACATCTTTGCATGCTATCAGTGCCAGTTTCTCCAGTAATCTGACTCAACCTGTCTTTCCTACCTTTTCTCATGTTACCATCCCTTCATATCCTATGTACTTAAGTTCTATTATAGGACTCTGTTTTGCCCAAAGACAGTGTGCTGTGCACCACCACCCTGTATATCTTCACCTCATTATATTTGTCTGTGGGACCCCTACCCAAAACCAATGTCAAAAGCCACCTTCTCCCCAATTTCCTCACAGTGATAATGACCTTCCCCTACAGACCTCTCTCTAAAATATTACTTAATATTCAACTTCTTTTATTCCTCTACTAGAGTGTGAGCTCTATGAGCACATGGTCCAAGCTATATCTGATTTTTATATCTACTTTAACACAGTGTTTTCTATACAGCAGAGTCATTGTCATCATCATCAGAGCATTTATTTAGCAGACAGATGTCTACAAAGTGTTTCAAAAATATTATTTTATTTTATCCTCATGATTCTGGGAGGAAGTTCCTGAGATTTTTCCCATTTCATAGACGAGGAAACTGAAGTAGACAAAGCTTGTCACTTCAGTTAATCAATAGACATGTATTAAGTGCCTGTGTGCAAGGCACTGTGCTCAACAGTAGGGATACAAAGAAAGGTAAAAAACAGCCCCTGCTCTCCAGGAGCTCACAGTGTAGTGGAAGGTGAAGTGACTTGTTCAGGATCTTCCTGATGCCAAATCTACTGCTCTATCCACCGTACTACCCAGCTGCTTCAATCCAGATAAACATGTTTCCTGAATGTTCTCTTCCTTTTGAAAGATAATAGTGACTCAGTTAAGCTTATATAGCAGTTGGGAAATGTTCTACCAAAACCAAGCATTTATTAAGCCTTAAGCCTATTTGAAGTGGAAAAAAATAATAATAGTAATAATAATAATTTTACTTTTGCCCAGCACTTTTTACACTTATAATTTTCATGAATACAGTTTGGAGAGAAGGAAGAGGGGCTTCCTTCCTAGACCTCATCCTTAAATCTCCCAAAGTTCTGCTCTAAATGAGATTAATCATAGAAATCCACCTTAGAGAATGATTCTAAGGTATGATAGCTGTAACCAGAAAAACACTGCCCTGTGGGCAGGATGAAGTTAATTCCAAATTATAGGGTGGAAATTCTCCAGTTATAAAGCAAGTTTTGTTTGGAGAGTCACTACTACATCCTATGTTTTATAATTGCTTATTTCCCTTTTAATTTACTAAAAACTGTCTTCCTTTTATTGGCAGAAAGGTCTTCATTTGGATTGACATTGATTATCTATAGGCATTCATCAGAAGATTACAGTTTGGTGCAGCAATATTTTACCTCTCTTGTTAGATTGAGTTGGCCAATTTTCTAAACTGTCATATCTATAACTTATTTATATCATTATCTGTTTGAAAATGGAACTGCTATTATGTTTCCAAAAAAAAGAACTAACAACAGTGATCACTAATCTCATGAGGCTTGGAGAAGAAAACTCATCTCACATTATACACACGTAAAGACTGGCCTTAGGTTTATGATCACAGCTACTCTCTACTAAGCCTGAAGCTGTTTCTATTTCTGCCTGTGTTTTATAGGAGTATACATAACCTTAATCTTACTCTAATTGTGCTTTTACATTTGGTCATTCTATAATTCTGTTTGTACTTGCTTGGTGTTTAGAGAGTTTTCAGAGAGAACATTGTACTAAGACTCATTGTTGACTTATTTTCTTGTTTTAAATGTAGTCCTCCACTCCCTAAGCAAGTATTCTCTTTCTCCTCTCTTCTTTCTCCCCTCTCCTCTTCCTCTTTCTAAATAGACAGAGATGTGTGTGTATGTGTGTGTGTGTGTGTGTGTGTTTGTGTGTGTCTGTGTGTGTGTAATTTCTTTTTGAGGCAGGATCTTTCTATCTTGCTCAGGATAGAAGCACAGCAGTTGTTCGTGAACCCAACCTCACTGCTGATAAATGCTGAAGCTTCAACCTATTCTGTTTCCCAGTTGGGTTTTACTTGCTCTTCCTTAGGCAGCCTGCTAAGCAGAGAGGTGGTACAGTAGATAGAGTGCCTGGACTGAACTCAGGAAGGCTCATCTTCCTAAATTCAAATCCGGCGTTAGACACTTACCAGCTGTGTGACCCCGGGCAAGTCATTGAACCCCATTTGCCTCAGTTCTCTCATCTGTACAATGAACTGGAGAAGAAAATGGCAAACCATGTCAGTATTGGGTCACAAAGAGTCGGACACAACTGAAAATGACTGAACAACAACAATAGCAACAACTCATACCACAACTCTTGGAGATTCATTCACAGTGTTATTGCTGTGGAGACCTACATGGGCTTTAGACCTGTTATAACACAGAATTCTCACACTTAAGCAATCCACCAGCTTCCCTTGGAACTGGAGACATCAGCATGACTGGCCAAGTCATCCATTATAACTAAAATAAAGACAGAAAGAAAAAGAAAAAAATAATTCAACACAGCTAAATACCAACACATCAGATGAGTCTGACAGTATGTGTCATGTTTCACACCTATTGCTTCCCACCTCTGCATTGAAGGAATAAGGTTCATCTTCTCTTCTTTTCTTCAGGAATAAACCTCACCATTAAAATTATAAAACATTAAGTTTCAGTGTGTGTGAATGTGTGTGTATAGATATAAATTCATAAATAGGAAGCTTTCTGGGAGATCATAAAATGTCCTTGATGTAAGACATATAATAGAAAAAAAACTAGTATATGATCAAACTGTATTTAATGTTTGAATATCATTTGTGGTTTAGTATGGTAATTAGACAATATAGTGATAAATATAGTGGCTAATATTTAATTGAGTTGTTATAAGCATAAAAAGAGCATTGATAGATTTTTAAGCATTTAAAAGTAGAACAGGAAAAAAAGAAATTCAGCTAGAAAATTAGACTAATTTATTTTCAGAAATGACATGAATCACAGTTATTAAGGATAAACATATGAGGTAAAATGGGACTTCAAGAATTTAAAGCTAAAACAGCTTAGCAATCATGTAGGCAGAGGAGACAAACTGCAGCCTGCAGAATATTGCCAAACCAGATTAAAATGTAATTGGGAAATATTTAACAAAATAATAAAAATATAATAAAATATAGTGTTGATTTGTTATGTTTTAAATCTATCTGAAGCCCCCAGGCATGAGTTTCAATTTGAGTTTGACATCTTTAATTTAGTCCAGTGCCCTTCGTTTTATAGGTACATAATCTACAGATTTTTCTGTAACTATTTTAATTTCTCTAAATTGGCTTTTAATTATATTCAGCTATTGGAGTATTCTTATTTTAGACATCATGGGATAAAAGGAATGTTTTGTTTATTTTGTTTTTTCTAAGATACATATTTCATGGATGAAAGGAAATGTGATTTTTCTATTAAATCTGGTTTATTAAATTTTACCTTTATTACCCACATCTATAACTTGATCTTCACAAATGTTCCTAAAATAATTGCTAGGATTATATTTAAACCATTTTAAAGAGTTATAAGGAATTTTTTTAAACTTTTAAATCAAGAAATTCTTCTGACTTGATTGGGGCAGTTAGATGGTGACTTCCAGGAAAACTCATCTTCCTGATTTCATATCTGGGCTCAGACACTAGCCATGGGACCCTAGGCAAGTCATTTAACCCTGTTTACCTCAGTTTTCTCATATGTAAAATGAGCTAGAGAAAAAAATAGCAAATTACTTTAGTATCTTTGTCAAGAGAATCCCAAATAGGGTCACAGAGAGCCAGACACAACTGGAGCAACTCAACAATAAAATATGATTATAACACAGATTCCAAGAAGAGTAGAGGAGAGATATACAGAAAGATATCTTACCAATTTAACATAGCTTTGTTTTTCTTGTTGCTACCAGATATTAGACTACATCTACCTGAGACAACCAAACCAAACAGAAAAAGAAGTGGACCGTCAGCATTTATAGCTTATAGAAAACTTTAGTTTCTAC
The DNA here is from genome assembly GCA_028646575.1 of Pseudocheirus occidentalis. Classification (NCBI taxonomy): domain Eukaryota; kingdom Metazoa; phylum Chordata; class Mammalia; order Diprotodontia; family Pseudocheiridae; genus Pseudocheirus; species Pseudocheirus occidentalis. Next base: position 146,132,790 of record CM053596.1, read on the forward strand.
TTAGTTATCCTTATATAGACATTAGGCTGAAGGCATGAAACTGGATTTTTGGTGACTTACTTTCCAGTTCCAGTTTTCTCATAAACTCTGGTTGACTGAGCAAATCACTTAACTTCTCAGCGTCCATTTCTTCATCTGCAAAGTAATGATAGCTTTTATTTATTTATTGCTTTAAGGTTTTCAAAGTGCTTTCTTCAAAACAACCCTATGAAATAGTTGTTATGAATAATCTTTCCCCTTTGCAGATTGAAACTCAGAGACCATAAGTAACTCATCCATAGTTAGTGTCAAAGTCACACATCAAATTCAGGCTTTCTGAGTGTCTCTGGCAGAGATGTGTTGAAGACAATTTGAACCTGGTTGTTCTGGTTGTTAAATTTTCAATGTATTTATACATTGTAAATCAGCAAAAGTTTTAAATGTTAATTTGTGGGTTTGTTGATTGACTAAAAAAGTGATGAAGAAAATGTTTAGATACAAAGTAGACTTAAAAGTGGTAGACTTTGTTCTCCCCACCCCCACCCCCTGGAGAGACAGTTGTTAAGTATTTACTACTTCCTGTTCCTTGTCTTTTGTTCTCAAAGAGTACCATGACATCAGGGAGGTGATGCCATGGACATGCAAGTGAATTGGATTTAAGTGAAAGAGGGCTGTGAAAAGTCACCAGCCTCACTTTCACTTCCTGAGCCATCTAGATCCTGTGGCCAGATATAGATCGGGACAACTGGAGATGACCCAGGATGCAGTGGGGCATCTCAACCTACATTTTCAAGCTAAGGTCTTTAACAGGTCTCAGTTCTACTGAGGCAATGCTCATTCAGTGATTAAGGCATAGTTAGAAGTTAGATAAGGAATGGCCTCTTTAAAACAAACAAAAAAAAAATTTAAAAAAAAACAGATCTGGGAGGGAAGACCTTCAGGGTTTCTGGCCAAATCAGAAACAATATTTACTAGTGTGTGCACCCCCAAAACTGTATGCAACAGAAATCCTTACCCAAATAATATTCAAAGGTTTCTCAAGGTAGGAAGCAGAAAAGAATGGTTTATTATGATCTCGAGAAAGGGCCACCCTCCTGACAAATGGTCAGGGAGGAGAAGCAATTTACAAAAGGAAATGGCGAAGTTGTAAAGCCCTAACACGGAATTCTCCCCCAGCCGCCTCCTGACCCTTTTCTTCCATTGGCTGGAAGTCAGGTGCACAATCTAAGCGCGGCAATCTACCTCCGAGTACTGGAACAAGGAAACAGTGACCACCCAGTGTAGATGAAGCACCTCTGTCCTTATTTGGCATGTCTTATGCTGAGGTGTCTCTGAGGAGAGGGGGTGACTCCTTACGGCTCTTGAGTTCTGAGTCCTTGCAAATCATGTGATTTCTGGGGAAGAGGAACTTGGGCTTGTTTCCCATGAAAAGCCTTACTAGATTTCAGAGCATAGTCTGAGAAGTTTTCCCTTCTCTTACTCACTAGTACTCTCAAGACCAAGTCTAGTTCTGCTATTGTACCACACTTTCTCTATTCAAGGATGTCTTAGCCTTTGTTCTGTTTTGTGTAGTCTTTGGCAATCTGGTAAAGATGTGAACCTTGCTCAGAATATTATTTGTGTGTTTTTTAATACAAAAATACATAGAATTAACCAAGGAAATCAGATTGAAATACAGTTATCAAAATATTAAAAAAGCAAGGTCATAGACTTCAAGGTAAGAAACCTTACTATATTCTTTTATATGTGTGTATACATATATATATACATATATATTTATACACATATATGTATGCATATATGTATATATCTACTATATGCTTCGATATATGTGTATGTGTGTATATATGTGTGTGTGAAAAGAGAACCCCCTCCACCCAGCTCATTTGTTGTCACACAAGAGGAGATTTGAATGTGTTAATAAGGTATAACACCTTGTGATCCTTTTATGTGATGTGAATACCTCTGATTGAGTCAAGACAGAACAATTGGCTGAGCAAACACATTAACCACATCCCTGGAGGCTGTAAATAGCTAAACCTGATATGAATTTCAGCAGTTTGAGAGTAAAAGAGATTTAATAAATCAGGAGTTGATTGTGAAGGAGACCCCTGGGGATTGACAGGACAAGAGAATTTATCTCACTTAGTCCCACCATTGTCCAGGTAGCTTTGAAGAGGAGCTGTTTTACCTATAGAAGACACTGAGTGCCCTGGGGAATCCATTCCAAATAGACACTGAGGCAGAGTCACCCAAGGGAGGAATTTGCTTCAGGGACTGTGACCCCTGGCAGCAAATAACAGAATTCCTCTCCAAAGAATCCTCTACATAACCACAAAAATGATCTTCCTAAAATACAAATCTGACCATATTACTCCCCTGTTCAATTACTTGATGGCTCCTTATAAACTCTAGGATAAAATGCAAACTTCTCTCAGATTAACATTTAAAGACTTTTGAAAACTCCCATTTTGATTTACTCTCCTCAATGAATTCTACATTCTAGCCAAATAGAGCTAATTATTTTTGCCAGAACTTAACTTTTTATCTTCCATAACCATTTCTTTTCTGTATTTTTTGTTTTATTTTTAAAATTGGATCAAATTTTATATTATTTTGCTTTAGAACTCATCAAATAAAATGAATATTTTCAAATACATTGTGGAAGGAGAAGGATTGAACATGAAATTGTGAGTCTTTATGGATATCTTAGTGTTCTTTTAAAGTGTATAATGAAGAAGTAGCACTCAAAACTATCCTGCTTTTCCACAACTCTTTCTGACCTTCCTTCTGTATTGCTTTCATGTGGGAGAAGGTGAGCCCTACCTCTCTCTAGCTCTCCCTTTCCTCCCCACATTTCCCCACCTTGTTGGGGGAAAAAAAAAAGAAAAGGGAAACAATCCCCTCCTCATCTCCAATATAAATCTGCAGAACATTGCACGCTGCTGGAGCTCAACATATTCTTGGATTAAATTAGAAAGAACAAAGATTTGCCAAAATTGAAGATATTCAGCAAGAAGGATTCCAAAAAGTCTTAAATAGCAACGATTTCTCTATAACACTCATAGCCTAAGTGATACTTATATTCATTATGACATGTCTATAATATATCTCACTGTGTGAACCTGGGCAAGGCAGCCAGTTTGCTCTTCTGTAAAATCAGCATAAAATAGCACTTACCTCCAAGGGTTGTTGTGATACCTGTAAAGCACTTTGCATATCTTAAAGTGCTATATAAATGCTAGTTATTTTTATGTTACATTTGATTTTTGAGAATTTTATCATATTATAGACATAACTGCTTGAACATGCTTTGAGTGACATGAAATGCTGTATACCTCAACTATTACTACTTCTGCCACAGTTCTTAATCTTTATCTTTTCCTATTTTACTTTGAGTGGGTCTTCCTTCTTCTAACATAGAGGGCAGTACCTCCATTCTTTTTCAGCCTGTGTGATTTTCTTCCATGTTTTGCATAAGTCTTGCATTGAATTTCTTACTCAATAGACTTGTGGTTTTCCTATGATTCTTTTAATAGCACTCTGTTGCCCCTCTTCTTCAGCATGTAATCAGACCAACTCTTTCTGATTATACCTGTACTTAATGATTTCCTTTTTACATCATTGTTCAGGTTCACATTATTTCTGGTAATAAACTGGCCTATTCATAATCACTGTGCCTCTTTGCATTGGTCCCTTAAGCCAGCTATAGTTTTGATTCTTCTGAACTATATGAAGTATAAAAACTATTGCATAGTTTTTAGTTATGTAGAATCACTGGGATATTTTTTTGTATCTTTAATGGACTTTTGCATCATAGGAATCATCAAAAGTACTATACAGTTTGCTAGATTTTATCTATCTCTATCTTATCCTCCTATTCATTTCTGAACCTTGGTATATATTTCTGCAATGAAATATTGGCATAAATAGGCTAACTTAATGAGCTGCCCATCCAAATACACCTATAGGATAGGAGTGATGTGTATTTCTCAGCCACTTTGATTTTCTTTTATGGAGTGCTCAGGAATTATTATTTGTGAGTAAGCATGGACATTCACTGAACTCATCCAGTAGGATTTAACTAAATATGAGACAGCACAAAGTAAACTGTAAAGGGGAACATTTGTGTTGTCATCTGTCCAGAATCTCTTTCTTTGATTTTGTGCAAAATATCTTACATGACACTAGTGAACATCTTCTGAGAGCATTTGTCTCCATGCTTTTTGCCTCATCTGGAAAAGGAAATGGCAAACCATTCCAATATCTTTGGCAAGAAAACCCCATGGACAGCATTCATGTGCTATGGTCCACAGGATCAGGAAAGAATTGAATACAGCTGAATGACTAAACAACAACAACAATAACAACACACACACACGTTGAGGTTTAGCGGCTTTAAGGGAGGGAAGAAGGAAGGAAACATTAAGTGACTACTATGTATCTGGCACTGTGTTAAGCACTTCACATTTAATTTTAATCTTTAATCTTTACCACTTCTGCCATAGCACATAGGGTACTGTCATAATGGAGTCCAAATTAGCTCTTTTCACTATTATCGCTTAATAAGAGAAATAGTTAAGCTGAAATCTCAGACATCTGTTAGTTCCATTGGTTCTAGATGTTGTCACACTATGATCATCATAGGTTAGCTTCCATTCTTCTTAGAAAGACTAACCAAGTCTCATTGCACTCAGATGCTGCTACAATTTTCTGCTACGGGGTCTCGAAACAATTGGAAGGTGTTCACTTAAATTAGAATTATGTCTTAAAATAGATATATCTATATCAGTGATAAGCTTCAAATGATATTCACTTTAATTTACTTTTTTTGTTCCTCCTTTCTTTTATCTTCTTTTATTTTTTGGTAATAACCCAGCCAAATTATCTAAGCTAATGTAGCATTGCTAGAAAATGTCATGATCAGTTATATCAAATGTGACATTTTGTGGCACAAAAGAAACTTTGGTATAAAATAAACTGTGTGTAACCAGTTGTAACGTGCCTTAGTAATAAACATCTCAAAATGGAGCCAAAGGAAAGGGCAGTTCTGTTTTGATAAACGGCAGCTTTAAACATTTCTTTCTTTAAAATTAATGCAAGGTTAAATTTTTGGAAATGTTAAAAATGCCTCCAACACTTTAGTTGGCCTCCCAATGGGAACATTATGGCCTGTTTATAGCATTCTTTCCTAATAGCTAAAAGTCGATCACATGAGCTTTGACTGGTCTGATTGGTAAACTAAGCCATCAGAAGGAACCTCATGAGCAAGAAATACCCAGCTCTCATTACCCCATTTCAAACTAATGAAAAGTAAAGCATGTCAAGGCAGTCTTTTCAAAATAATTTCTTAATTTGGAGTTGTTTCAGTAATATTTGTGACAAAAAATAATAAACTTCAGCCATCTGATCACTTGTACTTTCCAATCACTAACACAAAGGCTTTCTTTAAAGTCCTCTTCCTTTACAATTTACATTTAGAAGGATATTTACAATCCAGATGTATCACCATAAAGTCTAAACTTTTTCACTTAAAGCTTTGGAATCAAGGATATTATGTATATCACATTTGTTGTTGCCAACATAGAGAGTGCTTTTCTTAAAGAATAATAAGATCAGTCTTCTCTTTTTATGACTTTCACCAGGGACATATTTTTCTTTTATCTTACTATTTTGTCAAAGCAGATATTTTCAGGTTTTAGGAATCAGTGGAAGGAAAGAAAGGAGGAAGGGAGGGGAAAAGAGAGAGAGGGACAGAAGGAGGAAAAAAGAAAGGAAGAGAAAGAAGGGAGAAAAAAAGGAAAGAAGAGAAGAAACATTAAGTGAGTAAGTACTGTGTATCAGGCTCTATGCTAAGCACTTTACAAATCTATCTCATTAGCTCTTCACCACAACCCCAGAAGATTGATGTTATTGTTCCAGTTTTGCAGTTTAGGAAATTGAGGCAGACAGTGGTTAAGTGACTTTACCTGGGTCACATGGCTAGTAAGTGCCTGAGGCAGGATTTGAACTCAGGTCTTCCAGAGTCCAGATATAGTACTCTATCACCTACCTACCCCTAATTATTTATGAACATGTAATTATAGGATAATAAATCTAGAGCTCAACTTTAGAGAATATCTAGTCCAAAGTTTTTATTTTGTAGGTGAGTAACCTTAGTCTCAGAAAGGTTCAATTATTTCCCTGAGGTAAATATAGGTAGTAAGTGGCAGAACTAAGATTTGACCGCAAATCCTTTGCCTCTTCCACTGCACCATTCTAAAACTGAGTCCTGGCTTTTTAACTAATTAAATTCAAAAACATGTATTAAGCACCTACTATTTATGGCTCTGTAGTAGGGGTAAGGGAAAGAGTCATACTGTCTTTGCTTTCACTGAACTTAGATCCTAAAGGAGGTTATAATAGGTATGATGATAAACAAAGAGAAGGTAATTTGAAGTTTTTTGTTTAAAAATAAGGAAATAAAAGGAGGCTTTTACAAAGAGGTGGCAACACCTGAGCTAAGCTTTGAAGGCAGATAAGGACTCAGAAGTCAGAAACAAAGAGGGTGCATATTCTAGGAAAGAAGTGGAAAGGGAGGCACCTCTTGCAGGAACAGAATGCTGAATCTTGGGAACAGTTAGTTAATGCTATTTGGCAGAAGAGCAATAATATGGAATGAAGCCAAAAGACTGAATATCTAGGAAGAATGTTAGTCAGTGGTACCAAAAGCTCCTGAGAGTTCAAAACTGTGGAAAAGGTCAGTGGATTTCACGGTTAAGCAATTATTTCTGACCCTTGGAGAGCACAATTTCTGTAGAGGGCTGTTGAAAGTCAGATTGCAGTGGGTGGTTAGGAAGTAATGACAGGGAGGGTGAATCCTGAACATGAAAGGGAGAAGAGCTATGAGTGTCTAGCTTGAGAGAATGATAGGGTAAAGTTTAAAAAAAATGTTGTTTAATTATTTAAAGATTGGGGAAAACTTTGTCATGTTTGTAGGCAAGCAGGAAGGTGCATTAGAAAGGAATAACTTGAAGATGAGAGGGAGAGAGAGGGAATGGTTAATGAACAAGGTCATAAAAGAGATAGGCAATAAGAAGAGATCAAATCAAGGGCAAAGTTGGAGCATTAGCCTTGAGAAGGAGAGTTACTTGCTTAGACTCTCTAGAAGTTAGAAGCTGATAAAGATAAAGAAGAATTCTGAGGTGCAGAGTAGGAGAGATGAAGGAACCCATGACATATGACCACAATTTTCTCAGTAAAGCAGGAGGCAATTCAGAGTACCCCCAAAGTCTTAGCTCACTTTTAAGCTTTCATGGCACTTGTTTTATTCTTTCCTAGTTGACTCTCTCTGACATTATCCATAGGTCCTTTCAAACTTTCTCCTTTCTGCACAAGTTCTAAAGCCAAACCCATAATCTCTTTCCCAACTCAATAAATTATACAACATTTATTAAGTAAAAACTCTGCTCTGAACCTAAACTGGCTAGTTAGAGAATCCAGCATGAACTCTACTCTCAAAATTGCCAAGGGCTTGTTCTCCTGACTTTCTGAAGCTCACAGAGTCATAGGTCTCTCCAATCTCCTTTACCTCAGACTGGAAAGAGCAAATGCCAAGGCCAACAACCAAAGCCTATACTCACAAGACCTGGAATGGGATGACTCTCCACTCCAGAATTCTGTCTCTCTTCTCTCACCAGAATGCAACCAAGAAGGACTGAGTCAGACCAAGAGAAGTGGATATAGATAACCAGTGCCTTTTGAACTCATCCCCAGTTGCCTTAAAGATTCTGCTCCACTACATGGCTAGCAGACCAGCACCAGTTTGGGGACATTTACCCATGCTCAAATCTCTACAAGGCACTTCCCTGGCATGTTGTGCCTTTCCAAAGCAGGAACTCCAATTTCTTCCACGTAGGGGACTGCATCAACCAAGCATGCTGATGCCTGCTCACTACTTCCACCACCATCACCACCCTTGCAACCAGAGGTGTGGAGGAGTCATCTTGAAGCTCCTCCCAGGAGCTGATTCACACCCCAGAAATTAGAAATTGATTTATTGTTTTTATTATTGTCTAGACCAGAGGTGTCAAATACTTGTGGCCCTCAAAACTCTCAGAGGTCATCCAAACCAAAGATTAAAATGTCATTGGAAATATTTAATAAAATAAATAAAATACATTAATACATTTTAGATTTTAAATATGCAGCCCATAGGGATATTTAGGTATACTTTAGTGGTCTCCTCTTCTGTTTCTGTTTGACACCACCTGTCTGGAATTAAAAAACTGATGAAGAAAATGTAAAAATGCAGGTTAAACTTGAAAGTATGTCATTTGCATTTTTTTTGGAAAGTCAATTGTTAAACATTTACCTGTGGACTTCTGTCCCCACCCCATTAGAAAGGGAATTTCAGAATTCAAAATCAAGGAGACTTAATTGTTTTGAGTAATAATGAGTTGTAAGTATAATAACTCCTGTGGGTAGCTAAGGTATAATGAAGGTTTAAGTCATTCCATGTAAACAGCAAAAGAATGAATATGGAAAAAGAATCATGCTGGGCCTTTACAGGAAATAACTGAGGTATTATTTAAATTAAATCCTTTGAATGTAATTACTAAGTGAGTTTAGTTTGCTCTTGTGTTTAATATTAAGTTTTTAATAAAACATCTAATAGAAACAGATGTAGGTAGTGGGAGTTGAGGGGGTTGATGAATTGGAAATACAGAGTGTTTGCAGAAAAATCAATACGAATTGAAAATTAAAATTTGAGGTGTGAGATGGAAAGGAAGACTATGAGGCAGGCAGTGAACTCCTCAAGTTTTCTCTTGAGTCTTAGAGGTCAAGAAATGAAAGCAACAAGGACTCTCCCCTTGCAGGAGTGAAGCTCAAAGAAGAGGGGATTGTTGAAGATTGGTGGTGAAGAATTCATAGTGAAGAAAATGGGGCATACTGCTCCAGGTGGTTTCTTGTTGTTTTGGGGTACATAAAAAAACCAAATTCTTCAAACTATGTATTTTCCTCTTTCAGGAGAATCTGATGTCCATCTTCTCATTTTACTAACACTACTTGGTGACTTTTTTTTTTCTTTCATTTATATCAAGGATGTCAGTATGGACAAGATTCAGTTCCTCTATTAGTTGCATTATCTTCTGTCACTGGAAAAATAGCTCACACTTGGAATACCAACTGCTACTCCCTATTCCACCACTCTACCACTGCCCCTGCAGGAGTAGGATGAAGATACAATACTTCCTTAGTAAGGAACATTTTTGTGTTGTCATAAAATTCATAGCCTGGTGGACAATCCTCTAGCTATAGGACTCTCCATATTTAATGATGTTCATCATATCAAAGCCACAATCTGTAGCCAGATCAGTACTTTGAAGACTGTCTAGTTTCGTGGAACTTGTTAGTGCTTATGCCCTACCCCTTTCATATACTGCAAGATGTATCCCAGGGTCATTGATAAATTGGAGTAGGACTTTTATGGAAGAGAAAGAAAACATATGTGGCAATTTATATAGAACAATGATAAATAAACTAAAAACGTTTTGGTAATTTGAATCTCATTTTCAGCACTAACAGAATTACAGTTGTATAGTGAACACTGAACTTAAAATTCAATCGTTAATTTAATGATAGAATAGTTAATAGTTAATTATTCCTGCTTGTTTGTCTCTGGAAAGATAATAATGTGCAGAATTCATCCACGAAGCTTATTTTTGAGAAATTCATGTGGAGAATAACCATATTTTATAAATATATGAAATCATGCCAACAACTTTGATAATATTATCAGAGGATTTATAGCATATCATCACAATTATGGTCTGCTTTAGAAAGGAATCAGAACATTTCTTAAGGAGCACTTCTATTGGTGCTTCTCTGAATTAGAGGTAAAAAGGAACTATCAATTAAGCAAAAATAAAAAAATTATTATTATACATTCTAACTGTAGATTTGATATTTATTAGATGGATACCTTGAATAAATTTTAAATACATTATGGTCCTAATGTGTTAATTAAGAAAAAAATTTAAGTTAGACTTTGGATAACTAATCTAAATGAATTCCTGCTACAGGAAAATATGTGTGTAGTTCACAGAATATACACTATAAAAGTATAAAATATTTTTTTAAAAAGCTAATGGTAAAATGATAGAATTTTAATGTTGTAAGAGACTTTAAGAAGCATCTGAAAGAGCTACGGTTTAAATGGTCTCTGAATTAAAGAAAAGTAGAGCCATACAATAGTGTATCTCTGCTACTGTTTCTTAAGATAAGTTATAAATTTTTTGTTCTCTAAACAATTAGGTTGGCAATAAATCTATTTTGAGTATTTAAGTTAGCACAAACATTTATATGTGTGTGCGAATGGATAAATATGTGCATATATTTATAAATATGTGCTTATGTGTATTGTGTGTATATGGATTAGGCACCAAGAAAAATTTATTAAGGTATGCATATAAAAGAATATTTAAGGATGAATTGTTTAATATGAGAATAAGAAACAGATGTCTTCTCAGAACACTATCATCTTTATGAGTCATAGAAAAAAAGGTAAAAATGTGGATGGTTTTGTTCCTTGTTAAGAGTATTAGGATAACATAAAAATGGGAGGGATTGGGAACCATACAGAGGAAGAAAGGAAAACAAATCATTATTGTATCATAGAAGTGCAGAAGACAAAGAATATGTAGTCATGAAAGAAGGGGCATGAAGTATGGACATTCAGTGAATTTCTATCATCTGAACAGGAATATTGAACACAATTTCAAACACACACACACACACACACACACACACACACGGATTTCAGTTTGTAAATGCCTTAAGCACAAAAAAAGAAACAGGGCCAAAGAAGGGATAAAAAAAAATTGTCTAAGATGGAGGGGCAAGAAATGTAAAGGAATAATAAAAAAGAACTTCAGTGTTGTCAGGAAGAATACGAAGGGAGTACTCAAAGGAAAGGAAGAAAAAGTAAAAGAATGCAAAAAAGTCCCCTCCCATCTCTGGACCCAGTGCAACTTTAAGTTGTAGAAAAGGTGCCATTATTTAATGGAAGGAAAAGTAACCCATTTAGAGCATATGAAAATGACTATATCTTAAAAGACAGAAATTACTATTATGAAAGCATAAATCCTTATTTAAGAATTAGCTACTTGAATTTTGTGAAGCAATTGACTAGTTAAAGGTCAAAGTAAATAAATTAGAAGAAAGATAAAAATATAGAGCAGATACTGCATGCAATTATAACAGCTTCAATTCGACATGTTCAAGTGAAATATCGGTTCGGTTCTGAAAAAGGAGGGGGGGCACTAGGATAAAGAAGAGTTTAAATCATTTATTTCATAGAGAAGTTTAATCAGTACAAAATGGTTGTCACAGGAAGGTCAAAGGCATCCCACCCTTGAAATTCCTTCCCTCACTCAGGAAACTGATGTCCTTAACCAAAAAGAGAGACATGGGAGTCAAGAACATCACCTTAGAGGGCAAAGTCATTTTCAATATGTTATGAAGGAGGATGAAAGATTGTGAGCACTAGGCCTTACAGAACAGTGAAACGGAACAGGGGGAAAGGAACCTGAAGAGAGCTTAGCAATAAATACGTATACAAGAAAAGAGATCTGCTGAGTTTTATAGCAAGTTTTTTTAAATTAGCGATAAGAACTTAGTACTGTGTTTTATATGAGAAAGAAACATTAGCACTTCAGATATTATCAAAGAGAAAGATTAGCACTGAATAAATTCATACAATCAGAGTTTATACTAACTGTGACACAATTTTAAGGCATGCAGTGATCAATGACCTTTTTTCCCTTTAAAAAACATAACGTGATAAAATATCAGCAATGATCGACCCATATGGCTACTTATTCTTCTCTAGAAAATGTCTATAAGAATATATAAGAAATGTATATAAGACTGCTGTATGCATATATCTAGGATGCCCTGGTATTGTGTGAACAAATAGGCTACATCAAACCACATCTTTGTAGTTACATCATTATCTAAGAGTTATAGAGAATATATGATGTAATTCTTTCTATTGCTTATTGATTTTCAGAAAGCATTGACTTCATATGCAAAGTGCAGTCTGAAATGTCTTTTTAAGAATGGTGGCTTCCACATTCATAAATTTATAAAAGACTTTAAAACAGAATGAAACTATAGAGAAAAATTTGTTCAATAATTCACTGACATTGAATCAATTGATCAACCCATAAACATTTACTAAAAACCTACCATATGCACAGGCATTAAAAGAGGTATAAAACAGCAAGATATTCTCAGCTAAATTGTTTATCGGTGCCAGGGGTACACCCTGAAGAGAGTTAAAAGCAAAGGGATTCCTCACTGATGACAAGAATATTCAAATGTTCAAATTCATAGAGATACCACTAATTTCATTAGTACTACAAAACCCCTTCATGAAATACATAGCAATGTGAAAAAAAATTGGTCTAAACACCCTCACGGAAATAATAAGTGAATAAAAATCATATTGCCCAGAAATGTGGTAGAATAACAGTAAGTTGCTCAAGTAATTTCATCAATAAACGTCTTGAATTGTTGTTGCTGTTATTGTTCAGAGGTTTCAGTCATGTCTGACTCTTTGTGACCCCATTTGGGCTTGACAGAGACACTGGAGTGGTTTGCCATTTCCTTTTCCAGCTCATTTTATGGATGAGAAAACTGAGGCAAACAGGGTTAAATTATTTGCCCAGGGTAACACAGCTATAAATGTCTGAGGCTGGATTGAACTCAGGGAGATGAATCCCCCTGACTCCAAGCCCAGCTCTCTATCCATTGTACCACCTAGCTGCCCCTTTGTCTTCAATAGATGGTACAAATGGAGCTTGAGACGGAGTGAAATATTAAGCTATATTACACTGGAAAAATGTACAGTGCCCAAACTGCTTGCTGCTACAAAAGTATTATTAGTCTTCTAGGGGTATACATAGATGTAAGAATCTTGACATGTCATAACCTGGGAAGAATCAAAATTACAAGTAACCCAAAGGCCCAGGGATAGACCCATGGTGGGAGTGACTAAGCTGGAGCATATTACTAAGGATAAGTTGTGTATGAAGGACAGAAATGACTGGGGAAAGAAGTGACCTGATGATGCAGCAAGAGTGAGTATGAATGTTGGATATGTTGATATTCCTGAGACCTTAAAAGAATCAGAGGATATTCTAGAGTGTGTGATTTGGATCCTCTATGAAAGATTCAAGGCAGGACAAGAACTGCCCAGGATGGGATAGCTGGTGTGGAACGGTACAGTCTGTGTAGTGAAGGGAGTACTCCCAGAGAATAAATCACAGATTCATCAAAAATATACTTCTCTATAAAGTGTTCCATGGCTATTTCATCTTCATTATCTCTAAAACCTAAGTTACTTGAAGGCAGGAAAAACATTTTCCCTACCTTGGTATTCTTTCCACAGCACTTAGTGTAGTTTCCTGAACCCAGTCAACATTTCAAAATATTAGCTGATCTATGGAGCTCAAAATGCTTTTAAGAGCATCTCACGTATTTTTAATATTTTTTTGAAATGGAGCTGATAATAGCATGTAAGTTATGCAGCTGGCGAACAATCCCTACATGAAGCAGAAAGAAAATATTGATTCTATGGTTTCTGTGGATGAGAAACATGCTAGAAAGAAAAGAATATCTTAAAGCCTAGACAGTACACACTGATTTGTTGAAAAGAAGAAACAATTCAGACTGGGACAGCCAGGGGGTTTATTATGGAGATGTTCTAGTAAGAACTCTCTGTTCCCAGGTTGATCCAGAAGAGTGCCTTGTCTAAGAATAGAGCTTTAATAAATGGCTGTTGAATTAAATCAAATAAGTTGAATTGAATTAAGGATGGCAGATTGGTATTGAAGTTCAAATCCATTGTGGGGATGAACTAATTTCTTCTGAGACACATTTCAAGTGGGCTGAAAGACAAGGAAGTTCCCCAGAACAAACCAATAGAAAGCTTATGATAAGTGTTTGTTAAATTATGTGTTGTGTAGAAGTGTTTTGCAGGCCAGTTCTGAGGGCCAGAGAAAAATCTTCAGCATCAAGATTCATGAGGTTTTGGGAAAAGGTCTCAGACAGATAACATTGTTTCTTCACCTAATAGGAGAAGCTATCACAAAGTGGACATATGCACTTGGAATACAGAATGGGAAGGAGAACCAGGGCACATAATTTGAGCCAAGGACGTGGAGAGAGAGTACTTGCTGTTGTGGCCATTCCCACCATTACAACCAGCATCCTAAATTTTTGTCCTACCCCACCCCAGTTCCTGAAAGGAGAGATGGTGACGGATCAGATTTGTTGAGGAGGATATGGATGGTATTACTTTCCCCCTCTTCTTCTTCTTTACTTCTCTACTCTCTTCCCCTCCTAGAGATGAGTTTTCATTCCAAAAATTTCCTTTTCTTTAATGTTAGACCTTCTGCCTAAATTAGTCCCAACACGAGCTAGTTAAAGGATTGATCCTTACTTTTCTAGTAACATGCTTCAATATGTGTAAAGGGGAGGACAGAGAGAAAAGTAGAGCAGTAGGTGGCAGAGTATGAGAAAGAAAGAAATCGACAGAGAAGATGGTCACTGTCTGAATGTCAGGACAGGAGTTAGTTCTTTCCCGCTGAGTGGGGCCTCAGGAACAAAATGAGAGAATAACTTATTTACATCAGTTTCCCATTTTAATAACTCTCCCAATATGGGACAATTATTGATCCAGGTCTCTGCCTTCAAAAATAGCTGTTAGGTGATTGCTGTTAAGTTACATCATACCATGCATTGTTTTCCTACCCATGCATGTGCAAAGAAATCTCTTTGTAGAGAGGGAGGTGAGGGAAGTGTCTAGAGGAAATACCATGCCTGCTAGCAAGAGAGATATAGTCTGAACAAGGCCAGGTAATACCTACATTCCAAAGAGAAGCAGCTAAATGAGAACAGTAAGCTTCCTCTTTATAAATCATCAAAAACAAAGCCAACAATAGCTGGGATCAATCATTTACCTAGCCAACATTGGTGTTAATTAAAATAGAGAGTATAAACATAACTTTTTTTTTTAAATAGGAAAATGTTGGAGCCAGATGTCATTGTCTTTGAGAAGGGAAAAAGAAGCAAGAAAAAAGGAAGAAGAGTGATGGAGAAACATCACAATAATCCTTCTCAGCAAAAGTGATCAGTCTTTCTCCTTTCAGCCATAGGGGCAGGGTAAAATTTGCATTGTTTAAAATCCTGGATGCAATTTAAATGGTGGCCCTGTTGACCGCAAGTATTCTCTCCATCTCTCTAATCTAGCAAATCCTGTGCCCACTTCTACTTCTAACCCCCTGTTCCAGCATATAACTCCATCTTCTAATGTTCTCTCCTTTACTATGTACTGAAGTTGTACATGTAAGGGACTAATTTTTCCATCATTGAAAGACCCTTCTTTTTAGGAGGTCATTGAAGACTTTCCTCTTCCCATAGAAATTAATCTCCAAAGTCCTGCAGTTTGGGACAAGCCAAACAGTTGAATGCTTTTTTTTATTAACTCTCCAGGTAATCAGAATCTGAACCTTCTAGATCAATACTAAATCTTAACGAATTTCATACTCTCTCCCTGAACCAAATCTGTAGCATTTTTAGCTCCATAAACATTGCAGGATCTGGAGATGTGAGGTATGATTAAATGGTGTACGTTAGAATGAGTCAAACGACTTGGAAATTTTATACTTCTCAGTGTATTAATATCATATGGCCTGATACTGTTTTGTTTAAAACTGACTTATCATATGGTATATAGAGTCTACCAGTAGTCTCCTAATTGCTGTCTAATGGCCTACAGTGCAGATCATTCACCGCTCTTCCTTCTATTCTCTCTTAGAGCTGCTTGTTTACAAGGCAAACCATTCTGTTCCCTTCTTCCAGGCACAAGTCTCATGCCAAGTCCTGTTGTTACTTCATATTTATCTCCTTGTGCTAACTTTTCAAGTTTATTTCATTTATTTTCATGTGTATATATAAATACGTGTGTGTGTTAGTATATAGATATCGAAGTCTATCTTATCGTCTTCCCAGTTATCTTCTTCTGGTACTCCTTCCACTATTGTTCTGTGTCAAGCCTCTTGTCCTCTGGAGTGCAAAATGTTTGTTTTTGTTTTATTCCACGTCTGTGACTTCACTATTATGTCTTCCCCATGAGGAGACAACTTTTATCATGTACTCGGGCAACTTTTCTGCAGCTTCTATTCTTGAAGAGTTTCCTGGGGCACTAAGAGGTTCAGTTTCTTACCAAGGGTAAGACAGTCAGTATGTGATAGAAGCAGGACTTAACCCCAGTCTTCCTGCTTCTACGGCTAGATTTTTCCAGCTTTTTTTCTGTCACCTCTGCCAATCTGCTTTTCTTTACAGTTCAGTGAGGAAATGTTCTCCCTCCCCTCTCATACTTCAGCCTAAAGGCTTCTTGATCAGTTTGATAGGTCTCTCACCTACCATATTTTTCCTGGTCTTTGCAAGATATGTTCCATCCCCTGCTATGAACTCCTCTTTTGGGGATATCACAATTCATGGTCCAGAAAACCAAATTTCATTCTTTGACAGCATACACATGATGTTACCTTTTCACACCCTATGTTTTTCTTTTTCTTACAAAGTTATGACTTTTAGCTGGAAGATGAAAAGACCATTTGTGACTCCACATTTCCCACAAACGTCTTTTCATTTCATCTTCCTGCTAGAAATATATTACATGTTTCTTCTGATTAAACATTCTATTTCCACATGAATCAGCAGAAATAGGTAAAAGGCAGAAAATCTGATCAGTCTTGGCAGTCTCTACATTATGTCTTAGATAATAGACACCGGGAAGACATAATGCCTCTGGATTAGAGAAAGCAGGATCATTCTTTTACTCAGGTATCTTCAGGACATAGGTTGTAAAAAGAGAAAAATAAAACCTAGCTGAATTTCATAATTCGAGAAATGAATAGTGATGAAAAATAAAAACAAATCTAAAAATCTCTCTTTTTTGACAGACTGGAATGGGACACCTGCGTGTTACAAAAGATGGTCTCCGCCTGGAAGGGGAGTCTGAATTTTTATTCCCATTGTATGCCAAAGAAATTCACTCCAGGCTGGTAAGTAAAGAAGAAAATGCTTAAAGCAATATACAGCAAGCAAAATCAAATGTAAACTTGAGTAAATGTAAAAATCCATAATACTGTAGAGGATACTTCATAGAGCATGCATATACAAAATCTAGCTAAACTATCTAAAAATGCTCAGGAGTTTGGTTATGGAACTAATCTTTAGCAACTGCATTTAGATAGTAAATGAAACCAATTTTCATGTACTTTAGAATTTAAATTTGGTGGTCACTGTAATTTAGAACTGAAATGAAAACCTCAAACACAAATAATTTAAGCTTCTTTCCACTATTGCAAAGCAATTTAAATTCAAGTGATTTTGAAAGCATTCCAAATTGTCTGAGAAGCTTAAAAAGAAATCTTTTTCACAGTAGGGTATTCTTCACTAATTATAGAATATTAAGGTTAAATAGGGCCCTCTATCAGTAGATTAAACATCAGTACTGAATGGTTGTGTTAATAGAATACAGTAGGACCTTAAAAGCATATCTCCCTCAATATAATCTTCATTTACCTCCCTGGCATTTAACTCTATCTCCAGGATAACAAATCATGAAATTAAATTACTGTACAGTAAAGTATAATGCCTCCATCATATGTTTCTGTTTTTCTTCCTGAAGCATAATGAACAAAAATTATAATATGAGGACTTTATGTTATACCAGATTATATTTAAGCATCTACCACCTAGTCCTATCCTGGGATAGCCTGTGACCATGGAAGCATTGTGAGGTCTGCCATAGTGTTCAGCCTTATTTGTTAACCTTATAATTTATGTAGTGACCTTCAGGAAATTTGTACTGCTTGAGGGTACCCTGGGAAACTGCTCAAGTTTCATTTTTAAAATATCTGCCTTTAAAATAATAAAAAGGCCCCATGCTGCCCTCTATGATATCTCTAGAGATGGGGCTATATAGGTTTTTAGAAAAGAAAAACTTTTTCTAGGTAAATGAAAAAGCACTCTATTCCTTTCTTCCATCTTCATGTCTTAGCAAAGAACCATTGAGAAGAACTGGTTACCCATTGGTTTCCTTGCCTTAAGTCAGACTTTATTTCCCCTACCCTCCCATTCAGTCAACTACATTGACTCTATTACCTCCAAGACCCAATAGAAAAATCTTCTGTTGGGCCTTCAGAACCCTTCATAACCTAGCTCCTTCCTATATGTCTAGTCTTCTTATACCTTACTCCTTTCCACATGCTCTGATCCAGTGACACTGGCCCCCTTCTTAGCCCTCCCACACAACATCCAGTCTCCAGGGTTTTCTGATGACTTGTCTCCTAAGCCTGGAAAGCTACCCCTCCTCAACCTCCATTTCTGGCTCCCCTGGCTTCCTTCAAGCCTCAGCTAAAGCTCAGACTTCTACGATAACCTTTGCCGGGTCTTCTTAATCTTAGTGCCTTCCCGGTGAGACTATCACTAAATTATCCTGTATATATTTTAATAGCTGTTTGTATGTTGTCTATCCCGTTATATTGTGAGCTCCTTGAAAGTGGGTATGCAGGGGACAGGGGAGGGAGTTACATTTTTGCATATCTCCAGCATTTAGCACAGTACTTGGCACAGACTAAGTCTCTAAGAAATGCTGATTGACTAATGACTGACTGACCCATAGTCATAAATTATCGAGAATGTTTTGCACAACTAGTATCATCAGAGCACTATACTTTAATCTCAGACGATATAAAAGAAATAGGAAGAGCTTGCTTTAGATTTGGAGAATGAAAACACATACTTAAGGTGACATAAAAACAATAGCAGTTTATTACTATTCCCATCTTGATATAGTACAACCTGAATAGATAAATGCTGAGTAAGAATGGAATAGAGGAGTTTTTTAGGAACTATTACTTAACCTTTGTGGAGTTTCTTTTTTCCCCCTTCTTTTATGATCCAGGAAGTCTTTTGAATATCAGAATTCTGACTTTGTAATGCAGAAAGAGGAAAATAGGCCCATATTACTCCCTGAATGGGGCATCCTGTGAAATGTTCTAGGGCATAAAGGAAATAAAATAAGAAAAGATTATTTCAGACACACTTGTTCTTATGCACACATGAAGTATATAAATGCATCTTCCTCACAGGACTGAAAAAGCAAAACTCTAGTAATAATGCTTATCTTTCCATTAGTCATTAATTAAATTTAATTAAATTGGCCCTTGATCATATTCTCAGAAGGGCCATCTGAAGCTCTGACCCACTGGCTAGAATGGGAAGAAATTCTGCAACCCCTATTTTGACTATATCTTGCCTTTCTTCTGGGTACCAAAAGGACCCCAACTAAAATTGGCATCCAAAAAGAACTATCTTCACCATAACCCCTGCTCCTAACCCACCACCCAACCTTCCAGTCAGTGCCACTGTCTCCTGCCCTTCCTAGCTGGACACTGATCCCCTATCTCCACCCCTGCCAGAAGGAACCTAGAATCCCTCTTCTTCTGACCTATAAACTCACTCCATTCTTCTCAATAGTGGTGGGCTGCACCTGTGAGGCAGCCCCCTGATATGTCCTAAGAACTCTCAGGCATTGCTATCTGTTTTGTATCTGCACTCTTGGGGTCTTTCCATCTGCCCTGCAACTGGACTCCCTTTCATTGTGTTATCTTTCCCTATTAAAAAAGGTAAATACCCTGAGAGCAGGGAATGTGTTCTTTTTTATTTTAGTTTTTATCATCAATGTTTAGCAGAGTGCTTCATACATAGTCAACAATTAATAGATTTTTTTTTCCCCCACTGTTTCCTTCACCACAGGTTCAATACTTTGTCCTCTTAATTGCTCTGGAGAAACAGCTGCTTTAAATTTTTCTGTCTGCCATCAGGGGTGGTGCTACTGGATTAAGAATTAATCTTCCAAGACCTCACAAGGAAGGGGTAAAGACCTGGGATGGTCCAAAGAATTCTGGTTATGAGGGAATGGAACAAAAAAAGAAAGAAGCATGAGGGGAAAATAGCTATTTTCTATGAGGCTTGGCTGCTAGGGGGAATATATAAATAACATTCCTTCATTGTTCTATTCCCACTGAAGCCAAGCACTGTGAACTATCTAAATGTGCCTTTGGAAACCTTTTGCTAGTCCTTCACTGCCCTTTACATAATAACTTTTGTGTGACTTCAAGGAAACACCTAAAAACCTGACCATGGGCATCTACACTGCCACTTCTGCTCTGTGATTCTTTTCTTGCATTCAACAAGCATGTTCCTAACCTGAAAATGAAAGGAGAGAGGTTTCTCCTGACAAAATCTGTAGTCATATATTGTCAAGCATACGTAGGAGAAGCAGGCACAAATTTGACTTAGGAAGCAATTATGTCTCCTTTGTATTAAGGAAATTTTTGCAAAACATTACTTTTCAGTTTCAGTGCCCTACTTATGTGTTGCATTTTCTGCAGTAGAGAAAAACAAAAGGGTATTAAGAATTCTGTCCCAGGTCAGAGCAATAACCCTTTTATCCCAGCATTTCGTTTGGAAAGAGACACTAAGGGAATTTTTCTTAGCCAGGTCTAATTGTCCTTAAAATGTTAAGGAAATATTTTAAGTATCTCCAGCTTTCCTTCCTAAGCCACAGCTTGCTCGTTCATGAATTTATCAAAATGCCTTTAAAAATCAATTCAGGGTCCACCTATACCATTTGATCAGATAACAAGAGCTCTAATATGTCCCTGGTACATTAAGCTTATTTTCTATGTCTCTTAATTGCTATGAGTCTCTTTTGAACCTACTCTTTGCTATACTGACAGATTTGGTAAATAATTATGGTACAGACCTTCATTATTGTATACACTTTGATAATATTCCCTATTGACTTCATTTATCTGGAGCACTGAAGAGTGCTAGAATTGTAGAGTATGTCCTGGACCTCTCACCCAGAGACAGTCTGCTCCTTCCTAAGGACTGTAGAGTACTCTTTGGAGTTTCTCATTTCTCTACATGCAAAATCTTAAGCCCCCAGCAGCTGGTTTTCCTCTTTGTTAGAGGCTCATGATTAGCATCTCAGTTCTGTTTAACCACTTAGTATCCATTAGATTTTATAAAGGGAAATTGACTTAAAGCAAGAAATAGCAAAAATAAATTTGACTATTCCCCCACTCCCCCCTCCCCTCAAATCAAAGTCCATACTCTTTCCTGGTTACTGGGAAAGGTGAGGAAGGGAAGAGAAGGAATTTTTATATAATACCAGGCTCTTCTACAAATATGATCTCATTTCATCCTCACAACAACCCTGCAGGGTAGGTGCTTTTATTGTCATCATTCTATACTTAGGAAAACTGAGTCAAATAGAAATTAAGTAACTATAGTAAGTATCTGAGGCCAAATTTGGACTCAGGTCTTCCTGACTCCAGTCCCAGAGCTCTATCTACTTCACCACCCCCTTTCCTCTGAGGGAGGAGACTAAAAAATTAGTTCAATTCCTAGGCAGCATCACTTCCACTGAGTACACATCCAAAGGCAAAAGCTCTGTAGCATTAGTCCTTGTCTCAGATATTACTGGCATGGGGTACCAAAGGTCACTCTCAAAAATTATTCCTTATTCCCAGGGTCATCAATGCTGTGCTAACATAACCTAACCTGTATTACAACATCCTAATGCCTATGGCTCACTTTCTCAAATTTTCCAAATTCCCAGGGATGGAGGTTTCACTCCTATCAACTAATATCAGAAAGAATAAATGAAAATGACCAAAAATGACCAAAGCCTGTTTCTGTTGTTTCAGAGGGAAGAGGGCCCTAAGAACTCCCCACTTATAAAAGGCTCTTTCACCGTACTCTGTGAGTGTTAAGTCACTGATATACCACAAAAGCAAGTAAAAGGGAGTGGGGGTAAAAGAAGTGACTGATATTAGTAGGGCTTTACGAATGCCTCAAAAACTCATCAAAGAGCCTCCCTCTTCACCCTAGGGTTAGATAACCAGAAACAGCTGTAGATTTCATACATGTTCCAGTCTTTCCAAAGCACTTCCTTTAAATGTCATCAATCATAATTCTCCTGGAAATAAGCTTCCAAGTATCTTCCACATAGAGAAGTTACAGCAGCTAAGCAAGCTGTTAGGATCTGTGTTATGTGCCAGACACTCATTACACTGGTGTTTTAATCTTCATATAGAAAGTTCTCCACTCCTTTGTTTACTCTAATTGTCTTTCTCTGGAACTTTTGCATCTGTATTATATCCTTCTTAAGATGCTAGACTCAAAATCTCTAACTGTATTCTAAGTCAAACCACACTGTGGCTTTCTGTAAAAGTCAAATACTATTTCATATTGCATTTTTGAAACATGTAATTCCATTCATAAACTACAATACTATTTTGATCATTATAATTAGTTCACTAAGTATCTTCATGGTATCTTATAATTAAAAAAAGACTTTCCAAAGATGTTAAGATTCAGAGAAAAATAATAGACTATCATGCCATGTAATTTTGGTTTGCATTGATATATGAGTTATATGTATCCTTCATGGAATGAACTTAGGGAACAATTTACCATTAAATTACTAAAAACATTACTTGCACATTGGCAAGAATTTTACAGATAATCTATTCAGCTGAATTGCTGGGATGAAAGCATTTTTTATTGTAAATATAATTCAGTGCCACTGAACAACTGATTACACACTAACCCTTAAAATGGAAAGGTGAGTAATATGGCTTAATTTCTTGTGACTCAAGAATAGAAATAATTTATTCTCCCAGAAGATAGTTGCTTTCTATCTGTACCACTAAGTATGGGCAGACGTTATTATATTCTAAACCACTGTATACCTTCTTACTGGGGTAGCACCCCTTTTAAATAGATCATCTTTATTAACCCTTTGATTGAGTTCCTACATATATTTAGGACCAAACAAATCTATTGCTTGAGAAATTGAGTTCAAGTCAACAATGGTCACCTTTGGTACAAGAATTTTGGGTTCTGAACAATATTTAAGGTTATAAATCCCATTCTGGCTTTGACTATGACTTCTCCTTAAAGGGTGCATTAGATCAGATTTCCTAAGTCCCAGGAAAAAAAGGCGCTAGGTTTTACAAATCAGGTTCAAGAGCAATATGGACACCCTGACCTATAATTGGAAGAATTTGCTTATCTTGCTGAAGCAGATGGAAAATTAAATGAATACTTTAAAGGTAAAGATAAACATGAAAAAATATATATTCCCCCTCAAATTTGGAGGCATAGCTCTGATGGGAGTATTTAGATGAATACTGTCTTATTCAGTTTGCAAGGTGAGTCAAGAGTCCGATTGTAGCATAAATTTACCAGTGATCCTAGATATTTGGGCAATGCTATCTATGTACACTTGAAATCTAGATCTTACTCTTTTACCTGAAGTTCCCAGAGAAAAGGCAAAAATATGTTTTTGCTATATTTATCTGGATAATTTACTCCACTTATAATCATAGAGTTGAAACCCCTGAGGGGAAGAATGCCAATTTTCAT
This sequence comes from Pseudocheirus occidentalis, assembly GCA_028646575.1. Taxonomy (NCBI): domain Eukaryota; kingdom Metazoa; phylum Chordata; class Mammalia; order Diprotodontia; family Pseudocheiridae; genus Pseudocheirus; species Pseudocheirus occidentalis. The sequence continues at coordinate 146,156,331 of CM053596.1, forward strand.
TTTGTTTTGCAGGTAGAAATTGTTCATACTCTCTTAACTTTGCCCATCATAACTTTTTTTATTAGGAATATATTTGAATGATTAGATGTTCCATAGCCAATTATGTGTTTCCAAGGTTGAGCTGCCTCCACAATTGGCTGGGCATTGTTCTTTGATGTCAGGCTATTAGACTAAATTTCCATGTATCTGCAATTCGGTACAGGTTGTCTCAAATGTCGTAACAGAATTTTAAGCTATTATAGCTTAAAGTTGCTATGAAAGCTGAAAACCAAGATGTTTGGGACAATGCCCTCCCCTGTCTTCTGGGGGGAAAAAAAGCACAAAAAAAATGTTAACCAAAAGGCCCATAGGAAATGCTCAGGTATATCTAGAATAGTCTAGCTGGATATACTCAGCTCAGAAAAGGACATTCAGTTGTTTGGATATATTCAAAAGTTAGTGTAGACTTCAAAGCAAAACAGCAGTTCTTAAAATTAACTTCTTTTACTCTTGGCCACTCACAAATCAGTCAGTTCCATGACTATTCATCTTTTCATTGCTTCAACATTTGTTAAGCAACCTCTCCATGAAGACTGCTACACTTGTTGCTGTGAGAAATGAAAAATCTATAATAGCCAGGGTCTCTGCCCTGATGAAGTTTTACAGGGGGAAAAGACAAACAAATAGCTATAACACATATGCTATCTATAGCACAAATTACTGTAGGAGAAGAGCACTAGAGCATTGTGAAACAGTCTATAAAGCCTTTGACAACTGGAAATATCCAAGAAGGTTTCAAGTACTTGAAAACATGTGCATTGTCTCTTTAAGATATAATAATAGGTGATAAGGAGGAGAGAGGTCATTTCATGTTGCAGCTGGGGCAAAGGAGCTGGGGATTTGCATCAGGATTGCAAATTTAACACTTTCTCCCATAGCTGGTCCTCTCTCTGGGGACAGTAGCAGACTAGCCTTGGGCACACTGAGTCCTTCCTTGGCTGCACTCTCAATCCCTGCCACTACCACCACCACCATACCTCCACCATTGCCTCAGCAACAGTCACTCAGTCAGTTAGTTGGTCTTCATTAAGCATGTACTGCATGCCAGGCACTGTGCCAAGTGCTGGGGACAGAAAGAAAAGGAGAAATCAGTCCTTGTTCTCAAGAAGTTTACAGTCTAATGGGTGTTGTTATTATGGTCTGTCCTTCAACTTGTAAGTGAATTGGGATTTAACTGAGGCAGAGCTATGCAAAATCATTAACCTCACTCTCTCCTTCAGAGGCATCTGGATCCATCAGCCCTAATGGGTGAAACAATGTGCAAATACCTATGTACAATTAAGATAGATAGAGGATAAATTGGGGGTAGTCTCAGAGGGATGCATTAAGATTAAAACAGATTAAGAAAGGTTTCTTGTAGAAGGTGGGCCTTTAGCTGAGATTAGGGAATCTATGAGGGACAAGCTGGCAAAAACACTCAGAAGATCAAGTGTCTTGTGTGAGAAACAGCAAGGAGTCCAGTGACACAGGAGCAGAAGAAGAGTAAAATATATGAAGAGTTGAAAGGGTAAAAGGGGTCATTTTATTAAGGCCTTTGAAAGTCAGTTGTTCAGTTGTTTAGAAACCTCATGGTGTTCTGGGGCACTCTCCCCAACTCAACAGCTTGTCTCAGGGACAAAAATGACTCCAAGATTGTAGAAGTAAAGATATTGATACAGCAATGAATATTTCTTAGGTACAAAGTCATCCAGTTTTTCAGGAATGTAGAACATAGCACTGGGTAATCCAAGGCAGTCATTTCCAAAGTAGGGGAAAGGGAAGTTTTGTGGTCCAGTGCCAAGGGGGTTGGGTCCTGACCTTAAGAGCTTTGTGATCAACAAACCTTCCCATGACTACTGGTAAAGGGATATGTCTTCAACACAACTGAGCCTACCCTCATGCCCAACATTTCCCCATGCTCCCTTTTCCCTTGATGTAAGCTCCTAATTTCCCTTTTTCTGAGTCCAGTGTAAGAGCCATACCTGGACAGTTACAGCAACAGATCCTTTGGGAAGATTCTATACCACCTCTGGCCCCCAGAATACCCATCCTCTTTCCTCAAATTATCCCATAGCTCCTACAGGCCTGCCTGGAAAGGCAGACTATGCCCCAGGCCAGTGACCAGGAGCAAGAGATTCCTGTCCCTCCTTTATTTTAATTTTGGGTGGGATAAAGGGCACCTCACTGACATCAGGAGTAGGCATGGATGGATTGGACCTATATCATCATTCTCATTCCATTGTCGTTTCCACAAACCTTACTCTTCTCTGAACTTCCCTGTTTCTTTTGAGAGAACCATTATCCTCCAGTCACCCAGATCCACAGCCTCAGTGTTATCTTCAACTCCTCAATCTCTCTCTCTCTCACCACACATATCCAATTGATGAAATAATTAGTTACTAAATCTTATCACTTCTACTTCTCCATGTCTCTCAAAACTGTCTCATTCATTCTACTCATACAGCCCCTACCTTTTTTTTTTGGAGGGGGCAAGGCAGGACAATTGGGATTAAGTGACTTGCCCAAGGTCACATGACTAGTGTCAGGTGTCTGAGGCTAGATTTGAATTCAGGTCTTCCTGATTCCAGAGCCAATGCTCTATTCAGTGCACCACCTAACCCCCCCCTTTACCTTCTTTCAAACCCTTCTCTCTTAATATTGCAGTAGTCTCTTCAGTGGTCTCCTGCTTTCAAGTCTCTCCTCTCTTCAATCCATTTTCCATATAACTGGCAAAATGATTTTTCTGAAGTGTAAGCCTAACCATGTTACTCCCTTCAGTGAATTCCAATGACTCCCTGTTGAGTCTAGGATCAAATGTAATTTTATCTTTATTTCATCTTTTTTTAAACTTCTATTTTATATACGTTCTAAAATGTATATAATCATCAGTATAGTAGTACATGTTTTTAATTTGTAAAGATGCATAAATTAGGGGGATGTGCTCAAAAATGTTTTTCTTGACAAAGATGCTTGATTGAAAAAAGGTAAGGCAGCAAGCATTTATTAAGCACATATGCTCTCATAGAGAATGGATAGATGTAAGAGATGAAACACTTGTCCTTGAAAAGCTTACAGCCAAATTGAAAAGACTATCCATCTACCTACCTACCTACCTATCTATCTATCTGTCTGTCTATCTATCTATCTATCTATCTATCTATCTATCTATCTATCTATCTATCTATCATCTATCTGTGTGTATGTGTATGTGTGTGTGTGGTGTGTGTATTCCTACAAAAAGCTAATGAGTAGTGCCAGGAAGTATTTTACATATCAAATGAGGGTTATGGAAAATAATTGGCCTAAAGCTGCCCAAGAATCACTATGGTTACTGCATATTCAAAAGAACAAACTTAATACTGTCTGCAAATATCAGCAGGTCAAATCCTTATTTATGAAGTCAAACAGCACTTTAAAACTTGGGGGAAATCATTTATGAATAAATCACTTGATAATCTGTTTAAACTCTTATGTTGTGTTTAAAAGTAACTCCAGCATTTGTATTTTGGCATACCTTCCATTTGTAACTGCAGACCCTTAAAAGAAAGGAGATGGAAGCATTTTATTGAACAGCAATTAGCCCTTCCTTATCAGAGCACTTTCCTTCCATTTCTCCTCTTCTTTCCTCCACTGCTCCCTAAATATTGAGTACCTATAGAAGGCGGTTTGCTAAGGGCAGGTGGGGACACACAGATGTGGAAAATTAGTCTTGTTCCATGCGAGTCGTGTTGCCATTGAGTTGGGGGGATTGAGCACGCACACAGATGGGTACAGTATGATCTCCTAGAAATACGTAGCCCATCATTTTGTCTTCGCCTGCTCTCTTTTCATTGTTGAATAAATATGAGTGAATTTGTAAAATAAAAGAATAATCTCTATAGTAGTCCAGAGAAATTAGAAATTATTTCTCACAGGGATGAGGGAACTTTTAATGGAGGATATATTGGCTTTTGACCCAAACTGTTCAAGATGGGTAGTATTTGATTAAGTGAGAAAGAGAGAGGAGGATTTTATAGATGGAAGATGTAATGAGTAAAGACAAGAATAAGAATTGCTAGATTTTTTCAGGAAGCAAAGGAAAGCCTAGTTTTGTTGGAGTGTAGGGTTCATTTGATGAAGACATAAAGTTGGAAAAGAACAGACTAGACTTAAAGAAGTTTTGAGTGCCAGGGGTAAGGAATTTGTTCAAAGCAGTATTCAAGGAAGACTAATTTGTATGTGATAATTACTAAGCAACCATTAAATGCAGAGTAGTAATAACATCATTTGTAACTTTAAAGGACAAAATTAAGGTCAAGAGACTCAAAACTTCACCTTCAGATTGAATAAAGGAAATCAAAGCATCATTATACAGAGACCAGAGGATTCATGCTGATTTCCTTCCTTCTACTCCTTCCCCCCTTCATCCCACTCCTAACATTCCTATACTTCATTTCTTCCCTAAGATGCAAATTGAGGGACAGAACTGAGATCAGGAAATCTGGAAGAGTTAGTAGAGAAGAGGGTTTCCTGTAGGTTGAGCATTTTTGTTGTAGTAGAAGAAAATGGATAAGACCATTTGAGGCTAAGCTGATATAAAGTCAGAAGTTTTAACTCTAAGTGAAAAGACTCAAAATGAATTCTAGCAATGCAATGGATAGTTTGCTTTATTTAAAGTCAGAAAGAACTAAGTTCAATCCTACCTCTCACTCTTACTAGCTGTGTGCCCAGAGATAATTCAGCCTGAGTCTCTCAGATATTAATTTTTATCATCTGCAAAATGGGAATAATGTCTGTAGGTCCCCTACAGAGTTCTTTTGTGGCTCAAGTGAGCTAATGTACAGAAAACATTTTAGAAGTTGAAAGGTACTAAAAGAGGAAAGTTCACCAATTAAATATTTAAAGCTTAAAGTATTCTATAAATATCTAGGGTTTAGGTTTGATCCTTCCTTCTGTGTCACAGTGTGTTGGTAATTCCTGTGTGTTAGTAATTCCTGTTGATTCTACCTTTACAATTGTTCTCAATTCTATCCCTTATTTTACACTACCACTGTAACCTCTCTTGTTTAGGTTATCACCAGTAACCAAGATTTTAAAAGCCTCCTAAAGGGGTCTCCTTTTATGCCAGTCTCTCCTTTTCCTAATTCATCAATGTACTACTCTTTTCACTCAATTCCTCTACTTAGATATCTTCAGTGGCTCCCCACTGCCAATCAAAGAATCAATTCTGTGTTCAGAAATTCAAGACCTACTTTTGATTTCATACAGACCTAGTTTTCTGGCTGTATCTCAAGTTATTTCACTTTATATAATCAGTATTCTAGATAAACTCTACTACTCATTGTCATTTATTCTTGTCCCGACCTTTCCAACATCCTTGCCCTGTCTCATGCTATTCTCTAGGCCATGGCTCCCAGATCCCTTTCATTTCTCCCAAAGTTTAGATGAGGGACCATCATCCTTCAGGAAGCATACTATGCTCTCTCCAGCTTTAAAGGATTCCTCCTTCCTCAATCTCTCTACCTCTAAATGAATTCTAGTTTCATTCAAAGCTCAACTAAAGTGCTACCCCATATATAAGGTCTTTCCCAATCCTCTGGCTACTAATATTTTCCCAACCCAAAAAATACTTTGTGTCTATTTATATATTTTATATTATCTTATATGTGTGTGTTGTACCTTGATAGAATTGTACATTCCTTGAGAAGAGGGTCTACTTTATTTTTGTTCTTGGCACCCTAAGATCATAGCTATAACAGACCATCAAGTTAATAGAACATCTCTCATTTTACATTTGGAAAGACTGAAGCCCTCAGAGATTACATGACTTATCCAAAGACACACAGATAGTAAGTCCCAGAGGTGGGGTTTAAACCCAGATCCTCTGATTCCAGACCTATCTATCTTGTTTCCAATGTCTAGAGCATAGTAGGCACTTAATAAATGCTTGTTGATTGATTGGTTCATTCTATTTTAGGTCTTTAAGTGAAGGATGGATGACAACTTGTTCAGAATATGGTAGGGGATGCCCTTGGTTAAGTACAGCTGGGAATATATTGCCACCAAGGGTACCTCCCAACTCGAATGATTCTAATTCTCACCTCATCACTAATGCATTAAGATAACTAAGTTTATTATCAAAATATCATGCCCCTAGTTAGGTCTGTTCCATTCTGATCATTTTCCAAGATCCTGAGATTTTTGTGGTTAGGAGTATATAACAATTTATTCTATTTAGGCTGTTATAAAAATTAGAAAAATCTCCATAAGCACGTTTTTCATAAAGCCAGACCAATAAATAGATTTTTCAAGGGTAGCAGGTCACTACCTCTTTCCCTCTGGAATAAAATGCCAGAAATGACAGGCCCCTAAGCAAATATGTGACTTTCTTCTAGAAGAGCTATAGTACTTCCTGACTTTAATAACCCACACCTAAAAAATCCATTTGATTGTTGATACATATAAACAAGTGAGCTATCATAAAAAATGAGCTGCTGAAATTGAAATGTCACATTCTAGAAATACTTCAGGGCTCTCATAATGACTTCAGGGCTTTTTCCAATGTGAATTTCGAAAACCAGAAATCACCCCAATCCCCCTTACACACACACATACACACACACACACACACACACACA
>CM053596.1:146163465-146180194 GCA_028646575.1 Pseudocheirus occidentalis
CTTCCTTCCTTCCTTCCTTCCTTCCTTCCTTCTTTCCTTCCCAGCTAAAATAAATGATAGATAAACATTCTTTAAAAAAAACACACCCATTCAGTGCAATTAGTACCAGCAGATAGGCAGAATATAGTGGCCAAAGTATTTGGGGAGTGAAGCAAAATCAACCTGAAGACTACAGAATTGGAATATAACGAAAAACAAATGGAAAATGCATCAGAGCTGTCAAATGGCAGTAACAGTGAGCTACTGCTCTTCCTTATATGAAGATCTCAACTATAGAATTTCATGGTGTTTAAAATGTCTACCTGTCATATTTTGTAGATGGATGAAGCTATCAATTTACCTTTCCATTCTAACTGGTTTATTCAATATTCATTAGGTATGTTGACTATACATCTGCCTCAGTTTTTTGCACTGGATGCTCTGATTCATGGGCCATTATGTTGATTTCTGTCTTGGCTCTCCCCTTCCACCTTTCTGAAACTTAGTTTTAAGGAAGCTTTGCCCTTTTCTTATGTTTGAACCTTTCAAACATTATTTTGAACATGACATACCATAATGAGACACAACATAACAGAATGGTCATAAACCACAGTTATGTACTTATTTCCCTATAATATAAAGCTTATTTTACTTAGATAAGAACCCCATCTGCTGTGCATTAAAAAATGTGATTGATTAGCTCCCTAAACTCAACCTCTGATTGAATCTACTGATAACAAAGAGTTCATCAAAGAAAAATCAATACAATCACCTTTATAGCAATTTATCACTTAAAATCTATGTCAGGAACCTAGGAACAGTTGTTACACAGAGGGACTCATAGGTAAATTTGCAATTCTTTTTAGCAACTTGCTTGGCCAATACTCTCAGAAATTGAATGATTTAATCAAGCAAAAAGTTTGTTATATAGGTGGTACTTTCCGTTCTAGACAATAACTCCATTCAAGAAGCTAGAATGCTGATGATCCAAAGACAAAAACAAAATAATCCTTGCCTGTAAGGAGCTTATAGGCTACTGGAGGATATAACGTGCATATGTTATATGTTAAATGTTATGACATTTACATAAATAAATGAATGGTGGGCAGAGCCAAGATAACGAGGAACAGAAGCAGGAACTTTTCTGAGCTCCTTTATGAATTGTCACTGACCTATAAGAAGTGAATCTTAATGGATTTTAGAGTGACAGAACCCACTGGGAGATGGCGTGAGGCAGATTCCCAGCCCAGGAAAGCACCCACAAAAGTCTGGGCAGGGGGAGTGTGGAGCACACAGGGGCTACACCATCAGGGACCTGAGAGCAGAGCACAGCAGAGTGAGAGCAAGCCCCAGCCTGCAGAACCACTTACCCAAAGGGTGATTTGCAGATGTCTCACCACAGGACAAAATTGAACTTTTCCTGACTTCCTAACTTCAGGATTGGTTCTCTATCCATCAAACCACCCAGTTGCCCCCTTCCAATGAGAAGTCTAAATTCTTTAAGTATGAACTGATTTCTTCTCCATGCTTTCCAAGGGAGTCTCAAAAAAGTCTTTTCCAGCACCACAACTTGAAAGTGTTGATCCCAAGGTGCTCAGCTTTTTTATAATCCAACACTGAAAGCCATACAATACTACTGGAAATAAAAAAAAGAAATAGCACACACACACACAGAGCTTTAACTATATGGACCTTTGTTCACAAGGTGATATCTTTGCTTTTTAGTATGCTGTCCAGATTTGCCATAATTTTCCTTACAAGGAGCAAATGTCTTTTACTTCAATGGCTGCAGTCATCATCTGTAGTGATCTTTGAGCCCAAGAATAGAAAACTGGACACTGCTTCCATTCCCACCCCCACTCTATTTGCCAGGAAGTGATGAGGCCACTTACCATGATCTTAGTTTTATTAACTTGTAATTTTACCGTTATTTATTCAATAAGCTTAGGCTCTAAGGCCAATACTACAGAGGCTAGTTATCTCCTGTCAATTAAAAACAAAACAAAAAATTCCTTATTTGCCTACTATATGCTAGACTCTATGCTGGACACTGGTTACCATTCCTCTCATCATACTAGTCCCCTTCCTAAATGCTTACAAGTGGTTTAGCACATGATTCAGTCAATAATGCTTTACCTATAAATGCCAAGTGACAGGATGTTTGTTTATGTACTTTCTCCATTTGGGGAAGTGGGGAAAATAATCATCAAAAGTGATACATATGGTGATTGGTGGAAGAGGTAACCTGGACAAAGATGGAACATGACTCTGAAAAATAGCAATATTAAAGGAAATGCAACTCCCTAGGGACCACTTCCCTATGCATTAAACCTCAGGTGTAATCCATTACCTTTAAGTTAACCAGCAGCCTGGAATTATGCTTCTGAGAATGTTGAGCATCCCCTCCCTTTTCATGCTTCAGGGCACCTAAGACTTGGCCACATTCTTGGCTAGTTAGGATAACTAACTAGAACTTTAGTTATTTGGAAACTAAAGTTAATGGTTACCCCAGGAGTGCAAGATCAGTATATTGTGAATTCTTGATTGAATCAACTCCCTCTTAGGGAAACTAAGTCATTCCTTTTGTTAAATGATTGATTGAATCTTAAAATGTGAAGCTGGTTTCTCCCTTAGGGAAACCAGCTGATTCTTCTCTTGTTGAGACTTTCCTTGTTCTGAAGATTGCATATAATATTGTGAACTGTTGAAACTGTGAACATTGTACTGAATGTGATTTTGTAATGGAATAAACAGTGTTCACTAATACTGTGTAATCCGAATCTTAAAGGCTGTTCACAGTAGCATTCTCTCAGGAAACTACTGCTGATTGGCTTTACATTATGGCCTGCTTCCATTTCATTGCCTCCTAGCAAGCAGTTAACAGCTTCTTTTTTTCCTCCTGCTGTTTGCTTCATTTTGAATCCCTGATGATGACATGGGCTTCACATATTATTTAGCTCATCTTCAACACTTTCTAATTAGTTTGGCTTTCTCTTGACAGTTACTTTGCTGATCTTGGAGAAGACCTCAAATCAATTTTCCTTCATTACAGCCACTATTATTTTATCTTTACATTTCTGGAGAAGAAAGGGAAAAACTAGGGTAAAGTATATATTGCAAGACTTTGCTTTTATTCTGTGAAAAACTCCATATCTATCTTCAAGTCAATACACTTGTATTGTCTCTTGGAAACTAAATCACTAGTTACTTACTTAAATCTTTCCTTAGGTTAGCTACAAGAAAAAAGTTATTTTACATAGAATGGCTAAAGGTTATGCTTTACCTCAGATACCAATTCCCAAGCTGATCCTTTAAAGCTAACTGCTTTTTACCAGAGACTTTATAAAGGAGTCATATTGTTTTCCTATCTGAGTATTTTAACATGTTTGAAGGTAACAGTTTTTTGCTTTTTGTTTTTCTATCTCCAGTGTTCACTGAGGCACACAGTACAGATAGTGAGTAGACTTGTGATTTCATTGGTACTGGAAGCTTCAGGTGACAAAACTTCTATCAGCAGAGGTGGGCACCTTCTCTTTAATTCAGAGTCTTAGAGCGTTCCTTGGGGCACAGAGATGTTAAGTGATTTGTCCAGGATTATGTAGCCCATTATGTGTCAGAAGGCGGCTAGGTGGTATAGCAGATAGACTTCCAGACCTGGAATCAGGAAGGCCTGAGTTCAAATATGGCCTCAGACTTACTAGCTGTGTGACTCTGGGAAAGTCACTTAACCTTATTTGTCTCAGTTTTTTCATCTGTAAAATGAGCTGGAGAAGGAAATGGCAGATAATTCCAGTATCTCTGCCAAGAAAATCCTCCCAAAAGAGACCATCAAGAGTTGGATATGACTGAAAAATGACCAAACAACAGATAGTCAGTTTTGGGATTTGAACACAGGTCTTTCTTGCTTTGTGGTTGGCTCCCTGTATTAAGTATAGTGCGCCCCTTCTACAGTATAACAATAAAGTCATTATGTACTTTCTTCAGAGGTCTAAAGCTCCTTCAAGAACTATGGAAATCTTATTCCTTTCATATCAGATGAATATTTTGAATCTCATTCACATTCTGGGTTCACCTATTACAAATACTGTTAAAGCAGTGACCTGAGTATAATTAATTCATTACTTATTTGCTCTATGTGCTTTGTAACAGGCTATGCCTTTATGCTAATCTCTGTTAACACCACGTGCAATGATATAAATGTTAACTCTTCAAAAACAGTTGATAAAATTGATGACGCTATACATAAAAGCCACAGCATATGTCAGATACCACACTATTAGCCTTATAAAAGATAGAAATCAGTCTTTGGTGAAAGAAAACAACTTTCCTTCAGCAGTAGATTATTTCAGGGAACACTGAAGAATCTGTGCAATTTATTACAAAATATCTCAAAGTGTATACTGCTCAGAAGTTACTTTAGTTTGGGTTTCATAAATTCCAGAACATTTCTTTAGATGTTGTGCCTGAACAGCTCGCAGAGGATTTACTAGTCTCTGGGAAGGCTTCTGGCAGAAGCTCTAACGTTTGTCACGTAATCAAACTTTAAATCAACAGAGAGTTTATGCTTTTGAAAGGCCATAACTTCCCGAGCTAACTGCTATAGCTTTATCTGGGTTATTTAGAATAATACTTAGACCTACGAGAGGCAATTCCTGACATCATTACTTTAGTTTAGTTTCTTCTAGTTGTTATTTTGGATGATTTAAACATTCTTTCAGTTTGAGGTCTTTGCATATTTTTAAGTTTAAGCTTCTAGGCCATTTTTTTTTGCTTGTTAAATTAAACTCTAGTATAAATTAAATAAGACAACATATTTAATAATGAGTGTATTCCAGAGAGAAAACAAATGTAAATATAAAGGCAGGTTTAATGAAGCTGGGAAATGATTTGGAACTGTTTATTGATATGTAAACAATATGGGCTCATAGGGCCACAGGCAGTACATGTTGTTGTGAAATATGGCGTCTTATAAGGTACTTTCTTTTTAGTGAACTGTTCAAGTTGCAAAGGCAACCAAATCCTCTAAGGGAAATTTGAATTCCAAGTTATTCTAAAACAAGATTCCAGCTAAGGCCTCCAGATGTGCAACAGTGCCATTTGTAAATCATCAGATTTTAGATACACAGGGAAAAGTACAGCTTGTAAGCCACCATTTCTCTTTCTGCCATTCATGCCTGCTGTGTCTTCATGGATAAAGTACTTCATAAATCTGGATGCAATTCTACCTTTTGGTTTTGAAGATGATGTTCTTCGTAGTGATTATTCATCTGGAGGGGAGAATCATGCAGCAGAAAGATTATTGCCTCTGGAATTAGATGGCCTGGGTTCAAATCTCACTTCTGACAATTATTAACTGTGATTTTTAGCAATTATCTTACTCTCCCTTATAACAATAATGATAATAAAAGCTATCATTTCTATTGAGCTTAAAGAATTTCAGAGAGTTTTTACAAATATTATCTCTTTGATCTTTACAATAATCCTGGTGCTATTATTATCTTTATTTTAAAGATGAAGAAAACTGAGGCAGGCAGGTTAAGTGATTTCCTATGGTAATTTAGGTGGGAAATGTCTGAGGCCAAATTTAAACTCAGGTCCTCCTGACAGTAGGTCCAATGCTCTATTCACTGTACCACCTAGCTCCCTAGGCCCAGTTTCCTCATCTCTAAAATAATGTTTTGGGCTAGATAGCCTCTGTTGTTCTCCTTTTCCAGCTCTAGAAGTGATCCCCTCAATTATAAACCTATGATCCTATGACCTGAAAGGCCAACATATAGCTGACAGTGTTTTCCATTGTGGACCTGTATGGAAACTTTATCCTGCTTAACATTTATAGTCCATTATCCAAAGGGTTTGCTGCAGCTTACAACTCTTCTTTTTATAATCGTGGCTGAATTAGAGTTTACTTAAACTGGGCAAGTCTATCCCTCATAGTTGTAATCTGAGCTTGTCAGCTGCATGGTTGTTTTTTGTTTTCTCCCAGTCACTGACATGCCTCATTACCAGACAATGTATTTCAATGAACTGTTAATGAGTTTGCTTGGCTATTTAATAAGGATACTGAAAAAAAATAACAGGAAACAAGCATAAAAGGGCAACCTGGAAGGTGAAGGTTCTTAAATCTATGTCATTTGAGGTCACTAGAAATATTTAGCCTGGAGAAGAGCTGGCTTTTGCTCCATACTTAGGTTGCTTATGAGACAGCTGCATGGACATGGGATTCTATTTCTGGCTTCTGTGGTAGACGGTTACACAGGGAGTGGGAGAATAACATCACAAATTGAATTAAGGAGGATAAAGTTATTATATAGAAAGTTTGGATTTGTACTAGTGAATTAGGTTAGAGGTTGAATTTTGGCAACATTTTAGAGAAACTGAGGAAAATTTTAAGAAGAACAATTTCCAGACCCAGACCCTGGGTCCTATTCTGGGAGACAAGACAAACAGGATCAAAGAAAATTACAGGGACAGTGAAAAGACTATGGGGGGGGGTGTTAAGGAGGATTAGGAAGTAGAACTTGATGGTACAAAGTGAAGAAAGAGTAGGTGATGGCCAAGGCAAGGCAAGGCAAATAAGAAAAGGTAAGTGGTACAATTAGAAAATTAGACAAATTGATAGAGTGGATTGATGAGTGGTGCAAATTTGTGAAAAAATCAAGTGACTGGTTCATGACTGAAAAATAAGTGGGTTTATATGTGACTGAATTGTTATTGAAACAAAGGAAAGGAATCTGAGTTAGGTTGTCAATTTACTGACAGGCATTTTAGAATCATTAGCTACCAAGGTTCTTCCACTCCCAACCTTCCTGTGTTGGTTAGGCTAGCTTTTTTCCCTCCCCTCAAAGGCAAGGAATCTAACCCTAAAACTTGATTGGCCCAAGGCGATAAAGATTTAAGTCATGTCTCTATTAATGCAATTTCCTGGTGGCCATATTGTTGTAGTGTCTTGGTCCCTTAAGGGCATAAATAGACTTGAGACTCTTCAGACTTGGAAGATGTTTAAGACATCATACTTCGTCCTACTGACCAGATTTGCTTCTTTATTGGAGGGCATTTCTATCTGAACTAAGTACTTTGATATTCCTTCTATGCTATGGCTAAGTGACCTCTTTGTTAACTGTTAAATGACCTATGGAAGACTCTCCTATCAATCCTAACCTACCAGGTTGCAAGGTTGAATCAGGCCTGATTTGTTAGCAAGATGTAAAAAAAAAAAAACTAAGAAACTTTAGCCAAATGTTAGGACTGAGGTATAAACTTCACATTTAAATAAAAAAAAACCCTCTGGAAAGAAGCCAACATGATTGAAGTGCTGGTTCCTCTATATATTGGTTTTTTTTCCCCCACAGTCTTCATTTCCCTCCCTTCAGGGTCATGAAGAGAATTTGGAACAGTATGGCTTCTCTCTTGAAGCCAGAAGGCAGAAGATAAGGTCTCTCTACTCCCCAGTTCTAACCAATGTTTCCCATAAAGTAGGCACTCCCCCCCTCCCCCCCCCATGATGAGAGCCTTATGCAAAAGATCCTGATGTAATCCTAATAAAGCTGCCCAGGTCCTAATATCCTAACTTCCTTGTGGGCTTCACTGAACAACAGGTATGCCCTGATCTGACCACACGATCTAGCTTTAACCACACCACAGGTTCCCAGATTCAATATAGCCATTGTCTCTAGGTAGCCTCTGCCCCAATATCCAATTCCCATGTTTAAACAGGTAAGTCCATACACTCAACCACAACCACATCATCCATCTAGCCCAAAACAGCACCACAGTACCTAACTATCCATCTTGACCAGACAGGACCACTAGTTAGTCAATTAGAAAGTGGTATCACCAGGACATAGACCAGGATGTTTGACAGCTGAACCATAGAAGAGACTTCCTCTAAGGTAGCACCTGATGAGTAATAGTATAGAACTGACCTAGAGTAAACTTATGACATAGAGAGACATAATATTTTTATCATACATAAATACCCTCCCACACCATTTGGATTTTTCTGTATTCATAATGGACAATTGCATGTGCAGTTCCACTGAGACTGGGACCTCTCCCCCATTACCTAATCCCTTGACAAATCCCTCTTACCTTTTTAGTATGAATAATTTCTGTTGTGCAGGCAGCGTCATTATACTATAAAATTGCCTTTCTTGTCTTACTAAATTGCTGGTTTGTCTTGGAACGTAGCCTGCTTCTGAGAGGCATTAATCCTCAATCAATGCCTTCACTGGGATTTGAGGTGGTTTGAGTCCAAAGTCTTTGAGATGATCCCCACAACACACTATGAAACTTCTGCAGCCCTTTGAACCAAGAGTTACACATTTATAAGCATTTATAAGAAATGAAACTGAAAATCTCCAGCATTGTAGAGACTAGGGGAAATGGTGCGGTTCTTTGCATTGAGTGCGTGATGTTTGTCTTTCTGACACAGTGGAGTTACTTATCTATATTCCAAGTATAGGTTGATTTTCCTCTAGAGCAGAAGGCCAAGGGACTAGAAGAATGCTTCTTCACACTCTGCGATGTTAGAGAGAAGGAAAGTTTCTGAAAAAGAAACTGAAGCAAGGCTTCAATGGGGAAACAGGAAATACGAGGTGGGGGGATGAAGTTTTACCCTTAGTAAAATGATGGGCAATGGAAGAATACAGTACAGATGAAGCAGGAAAAGAAAACACCAGCCACGTGTTAGAACTTAAAGTAGATTTGAGGTTCTTTCTGAAGAGAAGAGAACTGGATGTTCTAAGGAGGACAAAGCCTCACGTCCATCTAAGAATGATACAGTAGAACTGCAGAAGCTATTAAGTGAGAAGCCATCTGCTAAGGGACAAATGGAGGAGATAAGAGTAGTAATTGGTAGTAGAAATATTCCCTGCTTAGAGGTACTAGAACAACTATTTGTCAATCTGATAACAACAAAAGGTCTATTGTCCAGAGCATGTATCCAAGATATAACAAAGAACCTCCCAGGATTTTTCAAAATTCAGAACTACCTACTTCTGGTGATTCACAAATGACACATCCTCAAGAAACCTAAACGGTATTGCTAGCGATTCTTAACGACTATATGCCGTTAAAAAAGAAAATAAAATGGATAAATAAATTTGGGGTGGAATGTGATTCATTTGTTGTTCAATCGTTTCAGTTGTGTTCAACTCTTAGTGGCCCCCATTTGGAGTTTTCTTGGCAAAGATACTGGAGTTGGCCATTTCCTTCCCCAGCTTATTTTACTGATGAGGAAACTGAGTCAAACGGAGTTAAGGCCAGATTTGAACTTAGGAAGATGAATCTTCCTGACTCCAGACCCAGTACTGTGCCAACCAGCTGCCATGGACTATGGTACTATATGTATTAAGAGCACAAAATTATGTTGAGGAAATCCAGGAATTAGAGGTGGGGTTTGGGGGACCCATGACAGACCATGAAAAGAGACTGAAACAAGTGATTTTATCATTGTATTATACTACAGACCTCCTGGATAGAAAGAAGAAATCAAAGTTTGGAAAACAGATAACCAGTCTAACACAGAGGCATGATGTAATAGTGATAGAGAACTTCAATTATTCAGACAAAGAGGAGTTAATAACTTTATGACTTGCTTTAGTGCTAATTTCATTCTTCAAAAATGGAAAAACTATCAAGGGGAAATTCTATTCTTAATCTGATTCTCGCTAATAGATAGAAACTGGTTTCTGGAATAGAAATGATGGCAATCTTGAAAGAAGTAATCACTCCTTCCTATAGATACAGAGGAGAGAAAAATCTAAGCATGTTTGACATGCACCTTAAATGTGGTACAAGCAAATTTCAAAGAATTCAAAGAAAAGATACAGTACTGTGCAGTAAAATACAACAAGGTAATTCAAGCCAGGAAATATGAGAGATGCTCAAGACTAAAATTCTGACGACACAAAGTGAAGGAAGTCCAGGGAGGAGGGAAAAAATGAAATTTGTCTGAAGAGACTAGTGCGAATGCAAAAGGAACTTACCAACCAAATTAGATTTAAAAAAAAGCAATGTACAGAAGGAGGAAGCAAGGCCAAGTAACAGATGATGAGTATAAGAACTTGTTATGATCCTGTAAAAGGAGTATAAGGGATGCTAAGGATGAGAATGATCTGAGAGTGGCAAAGAAAGCTATGGGCAACAAAAAGAAGAAAAAAGGAAGATCAAAGAAAGGATAGCATCTTTTCTTGGTTTGGACTGATCAATTCAAAGCCTTTCTAGCTTGATAGAACTTCTAGACCTTGTGACCTGTGGAATTGTAATAGCAAGCATAGAAGTAGGTCACACCTTGTTTCAGCTATTGAATTGAAACACCTTGTTTCAGTTCAAGTTTCTTTTGAGCCATGTATCAAGTCTTTTGAGGAACAGACTTGTGAACCCCATAACTTGTGGACCCTAGAATTCCTGAACTCCTGGGGAGGAGCTAAAGACTATATATAAGGAGAGCCCAGGCTGGAGACAGCAGAACTGAAACAGCAGAACCTACTCTTGTGGTAGCAGAGTCAAGGAGGAGAAAACTTGTGGTATCCCAGCACTCTGTTTGTCTGCTCTGTCTGTGTTGATATTTGTGTTACTTTGTACAGAAGCTCTGGGACCTTACTGGAAGTTATGAAAGAGGATTTTATAGTTGTATGTTTACAGAAGTCCTGGAGGAGAATTTTGGAGGTCCTAGGACTTTACTGATGATTTGTGCTGACCTCCTGGACCTTGTTTGTGGGTCAGTGTTGATTTTTATGTTGATGATTTGTGTTGAGTTCTCAGACCTTGTTGGTGGGTCAAAGTTGATTTCACAGGCAGACAGCGAATTGATGATGGGGCCGGCAATGTATATGAATATTATTAAGGCTCTGTCAAGCTTTGTCTTCCCAGAAACAGGAACTATGAAGGGCTTGAGGTGGACTGAACACTGTGAACTTCAATATGGGATGGGAACTGGATGAAGAACTGGACAAGGAGTTGGACAAGGAACTGGGAACTGCCTGACTTTGAACCCAGGTGACAGCTGGAGCTGGGACCATGGAAGAGGAACCATGGAAGCTGAGAGCCAGCCTTGAGTCAAGCTGAAAGAAGACTTGGATACTGTGTACTGACTGAGAAGATCATGATTTACTGTGACCTAGGGGTGGAGAACTTAGACTTTTGTAGTTCGTGATTGAATTAAGGATTTTGTGCTTGACTAAATGAATGTACTTTGTTTAAAACTATGTGAACACTTTGGTTGAAAACTATGTGGTCATTTTAGTGATAAGTTGTTGAGTTGTGACATGGTGAATGTTGTATTTTGATTTTCTATGAATGTTTTACTCTGATTTGTTATTGAACAAATAGAGAGCTCACTATACTATGTAATCAGAATCTTGAAAGCTGTTCACAGCGGCTGTCCTCTGGAAAGCTGCTTGTGCATGGTTTTACAGCAATTCAATACTAGTTTTTAAATGCTATTTTCTACTAAGTTGGGAAAATTTTCCAGATATACAAAATGTACTCTGACACTAGTTTTTAGGTTCCCTCTCTCATTCTAGAATAGAAAATGTGTCCCCATGGTCTAGCACATAGTGCTAAATAAATGTTTGTGAAATCATACTGCACAGTTCCACAATGGAAGAATACCCCAATTCAAATGAGGTATCACAACAAATTGTATCATTTTATGAAGTGATCATGAAAAGGTCAGACAAGGTCTCATCCATAATCTTTGGTATAACAATACAATTCTCTCTGGAGTAAGTGCGAGATGTTAATGTACTTCTTTGGGGGGTGCAGTTTAACATGCTTAATTTAATAGTTCTCTTAATGGCACTTTCATGTTTTGTGAGGCCTGGATCTTGATATTATTCCAAATAATTTTCCTATATTCTGTTCAGTAAAATTGATATTTTTACTTTCTGTGATCATTTTGTGACCAGTTACACATTCTGGGGGAAAAATATTGAGACCATTTAGAGATCTAAGTTCCGAAGTGAGTGGTGAAATTCCATTCAGATTCTGTCATGAATCTAATTAAAGACTGATTCTTCAGTTCTCTGGCTAACAGTTGTTTATACTGCTTCTGTTTATGAGTAGTTGCCAGATTTCTCCTAAGAGGGACAATGCCTTCCATGGCACAGGTTAAGCAACAAGTCTAGTCTAGTATCTATGTACTTCTCCCCTATATTCCCTTAGGTCTAAAGTTGATAAGGTATATATGTATGTATGTATGTATGCATGCATGTATATATGTGTGTATGTATGTATGTATATAATTTCCTTTAAGGAAAACATTTTTATTGAATCTGTGAAAGTTATAGAAAAGTTCTGGGGTAGGTATGTAGGATTCTCAGCGTTAGCAGGGACCTCGGCAGTCACCTACTCCAATCAATACCTTTAAAAGAATTTCTTATTCACATACCTGAGTGATAGCAGATGTGTGCTAGAGTCAGCCTGAACCAACTCTGGGGAGTCAATTATTAAATTTTCAGTGTGAGCATCTATATTTTGGAAAATCAGAGCTTGATTTATTGTTTGCTAATTGTCCAGATTTCAGAAAGTCAAGGTAAATATGTTAACAATACAGCTTAAACTTGAATGTCTGTTATGTGTACATTTTCCCCCAGAGAAGCAGTTATTAAACATTTACTCCCCTGAGGGGAACTCATTAGCTCCTCAGTAAGCCCATTCTTTAAGATATCTCGATAGGAAGCATTTTTATATATTAAGCCTAAAATCGTTCCTTTGTGAGATCCAGTAATTGCTCACTATTCTGCTTTCTGAGTTGAAGAAGAACATGTCTAAGTCCTCTTCCATAATATTTAAAGGTAACTCTCATGTCTCCCCTTAGTCTTCTGTCCTCTAGGCTAAACATCTTATGTTCCTCCTACAAATTTTCACATTCATGAACTCAAGGTTCTTCCCCATCATGGTTGTCCTCTTCTGGATCCTTTCTGACTTACCATTGTCCTTCCTAAAAAATTGTACCAGATATGAATTCCAGGAAATCCAGATCTTATCTAACGAGGTTAGGGTATACAACAAGATTATTACCTTATTCCTGGATACCATGCCTTTCTTAAAGCAGTCACATAAGCTTCCTTGGCAGCCATAGCAAATGACTACCTCATATTGAATTTGCAGTTCATGAAAACTCCCAATGCCTTTCCCCATCTTGTACTTGAAACTTAATTGTTTGAATACAATTAAATAACTTTACTTTTTACCCCATATTAAATTTACTTTTATTTGATTCAGGCCATCTGATTTCTAACCTATCAAGATTATTCCATTTGTGGCATCATTGTATAATATTGTATGATAACCATAATATCTAAACATTTGTCCATTCTGTTGAATAAAAAATGTCAAGTATTATAGAATGAAGCACAAATCACCAGGGCCCACCACTGGAGAGACTAGAGCTGTCACCACACTACTGAAAAAGATACTCAAGTCTATGTATGATCACTTGTGGGAAGCAGATCAGCTAGATGTCATGTTATTCAATTCTTCTATGGCAATAATGAGGCATATCTATCCCCTTACTATTCCACATACATCTATGGAGGCCTGACCTTAGGGATTTACATTATGAGACCCAGTTCTCTGAAGAATATTTGTTAGAACCTAGGATTACAGAAGAGCTGTTAGAGGTTACAGAGTCCATCTCTCATTTTACAGATGAGAAATGAAGACCTAGAAAGATTAGGTGACTTGTGCAAGTCCAGATGGGTAATGAAGAGTGGAGCTGAAATTAGAATTCCAGGTCTTTTGTTCCATCACTCCACTACACTGTTTTACATTCTGGAAGTTCAATGCCAAATATATAATCAAAGGGTCAGTTATGATTTCTCATTCTTTATAGTCCTAAATGTCTTATTTATTAGGCTTTCTGACCACCTGCAAAGATCAGCCCTATAATAGGGAAAGTGAGAGTACAGGAAATATGAATGACCAGTTAAGTGGTGAAACACAAGGTATGTGGAATATCACTTGGAACAGATATACGTATGTTATCAAAAGATGAGAAATCTTTGGTGAAATTAAATGGCAAAGGATAAAAAGATGATAGGCTAGAAAGAGGGAGGAAAACTGATGCACAAAAAGATTGTTTAAAGAGAACCTGAAAAAAAAATTTAGAGCTAATTCCACTTACAAAGAGAGGAAAAAATGAACCATCATTCCTAAAACAAATCACTAAAAGATTTTTCTCATCTTCCTGAAATGTGCTAAGTGGGTAAAAGTGTAACTTGCTTTGGCAAAGCACGTTTACAGTTCAGTGGAATGCCCTGTGGTTTTCCCCCAAATGCCACAAACCTGTTACTCGAAGTTTATCTGTCCCAACCACCACTTCCTTTTCATCGACTGTAAACAAAGGACGGCCATCCTTGGAGTTGATCTGAAATTGCTGACTGTGGACTTCTACCATTTTGGGACCTGAAGAATATATTACAAAATTTCATTAGTAAATAAACAGATGCAATATAATTTGAGCATTCACAGAAGACAGATCCACCAGCCAATTCCAAACTATTTGAAATTTAATTGTTCTCACTAGCCATGGTGTACACTAATTTTGCTAAGGTCCAAGCTTTTCTGGGTAATTATAGTTTCTAAACAGAAAGGTAAAAAATATAGTTCAAATTGAATCCTTGCTGAAATACTAATATCAATTTATGGCTTTTTTCAGTTTGTCATTTCTTGCAAAAGGAAAAAAGCTACCTAGTTCTATTCAGCATTATTAGAAATGAGAGAAACATAATGGATAGAATACCAGGCCAGAAATCAGGAAGAAATGAGTTCAAATTCAATCTCAGACATTTTTTAGCTGGGTGACCCTGGACAAGTCACTTAAACACTGTTAGTTTAAATGTCCCTATCTATAAAATGGTGATAATAACATCCCCCAGAGTTGATGAGTATAAAATAAGATGTTTAAAGTACTTTGTAAACCTCAAAGTTCTATATCATTATTATTACTATTTTGTATTTGTATTGTAAAGATTTTGCCTTCTGGAATGTCAAGTTTAGGAGTGTGCTTACAAATTGTTAAAAATGATTAAGGAAGAATCAATAAAGAAAGAGCTATCTTAGACTCTAATCTGGTCATCTATGAACAAAGGGAAATTTTTTATCTTTTGGTACTCTCCCAATTCTACAGTTTCTTCTGGTTATGTATTAATATGAAGGAAATTGTTCAAGTTATTTCTGAAG
This sequence comes from Pseudocheirus occidentalis, assembly GCA_028646575.1. Lineage (NCBI taxonomy): Eukaryota > Metazoa > Chordata > Mammalia > Diprotodontia > Pseudocheiridae > Pseudocheirus > Pseudocheirus occidentalis. The sequence continues at coordinate 146,178,631 of CM053596.1, forward strand.
TTATTTTTAAGAATCTAGGTCAGTACTAGTCATGAAGCACTTTACATACTTGTAAATGAATGTCATAATTACTTTTGGACTTAACCAATGACATTGTTTTTGTCTTCATCAAATGGAAGCTATCTTCAAACTGGAAAGGGTAGGATAAATATCATTAAGAAGTAATTGAGGGGAGGCAGAGCTAAGATGGCAGCATAGAAGTAGGAAAATGCTGCAGCTCTCACATGGTGACCTCAAATACGCATAAAATATGACTCCAAACAAATTTTAGGACTCCAAAACTCAAAAGTTACACCTCCTTCTGAAGGCAGCTTGGCAGGTGGGGCTCATCCCAGTGCTGGGAGCTGAAACCAGCCCAGCCCAAAACTGTGGCCTGGCCCTGGGGCAAGCAGGACAAGCTGCAGCTAGAGCCTTCAGGAGAGTGGATCAGTGGCAGCTGTGGCAGCTTCCAGATTTATCAAGCCATAGGAAACAAGGATTAAGTGAAAGGTCAGTGGAATTCAGCTAAATTGGGGGGAGAAAAGCAGTCTGGCCAAACTGCCCCCAGGGCAAGGAAGTGGCAGAAGTGTGCAGCCACTCCACATAGCTGCTTCAGAGTTCCCAGCCCGCAGACTGCAGAGAGGACAAGTGATCATTTAGAGGCTAAGTACTCTTTTGCTGAGCAGCCTGGATCTGGATAATGGTCTTGGGTGGTGTTCCTGGGGTGCATTTTCAGTGAGCCAAAGCTGGTGGGGGCTGCAGCAGTCTCCTATAGCTCCAGCAGCTGTGGAAACCCCAGCAATTTGGGACAGAGCTTTTCCCTGTGGAAGCAGAGTTCCACAGAGCTAAAAAGTCAAGTAATTCACTGGCAACATGAGCAAGCAAAGTAAGAACAGCAATCAAACTCTAGGATCCTTTTTTGGGGACAAAAAGGATCAAAGCATGAAAGGGGAGGAAGACAACACAGTCAGAACTCCTACACCAAAAGCTTCTAAGAAACATGAAGGCTGTCTAGAAGCCATAGATCAGCTTAAGAAGGATTTTGAAAACCAAATAAGGGAAGTGGAGGAAAAATTGGGAAGAAAAATGAGAACGATGCAAGAAAACCATCAAAAGAGAATCAACACCCTGACTGAAGAGAATAACACCTTAAAAATTAGATTAACTCAAATGGCAAAAGAAGCCCAAAAAGCCAATAGGGAGAAGAATGCCTTAAAAAGTCAAATTTGCCAGATGGAAAAAGAATCTCAAAAGCTTTCTGAAGAGAATAATTCCTTCAGAATTAGAGTGGAGCAAATGGAAGCAAATGACTTTATGAGAAACCAAGATGTTATTAAACAGATACAAACAAATGAAAAAATAGAAGGCAATGTGAAATATCTCCTTGAAAAAACCACTGACCTGGAAGATAGATCCAGGAGAGACAATTTAAAAATTATTGCACTACCTGAAATCCATGATCAAAAAAAGAACTTAGAAAGCATCCTTCAAGAAATTCTCAAGGTAAATTGCCCTGATATTTTAGAACCAGAGGGCAAAATAGAACTTGAAAGAATTCAGTAATCACCTCTTGAAAAAGATCCCC
>CM053596.1:146180694-146202563 GCA_028646575.1 Pseudocheirus occidentalis
AGGAAGGAAGGAAAGAAGGAAGGAAGGGAGGAAGGAAGGAAGGAAGGGAGGAAGGAAGGAAGGAAGGAAGGGAGAGAGGAAAGAAGGAAGGAAGGAAGGGAGGAAGGAAGGAAGGAAGGAAAGAAGGAAGGAAGGAAGGAAGGGAGAAAGGAAGGAAGGAAGGAAGGAAGGAAGGGAGAGAGGAAGGACAGAAAAAGGAAACCTTTATTAAGTGGCTACTGTGTTTCAGAAACTATGATAAGCACTTTACAATTATTATTTTATTAGATTTTCACAAGAGAAGGTAGGTACTATTATGATCCCCATTTTACATTTGAGGAAACTGAGGCAAATAAAGGTTAATGACTTTCCCAGTGTCTGGACTAAAATGCAGACCTTCCTGACTCCAGACTCAAAATTCTTTCCACTGTATCACCTAACTGCCTCTGGGGGAAAAGTGACTCCAATGAAGTAAGATGTGTGCCACTAATAATGATGATGCTAGGTGATTTCAAAGTACTTTCCATATTATTATCTCACTTGCTCATAACTACAACCCTCTGAAGTAAAATATTGGCAGCCTCATTTTACAGATGAGGCAACTGAAACTTGAAGAGTTTAAATGACTTAAGGTAACATATCTTGTCTTTACAGAACTGAAATCTGAACCCAGAATTGAATGCCAAGGTTAGTGTGCTTTGGGCACACCCCATTTATCATATAATTTTAAAAACTTGTGTCTAACAAATTTTAAGTTCTGTTGGCTTTTATATGTATTTCATATAATATCTTTCTTTTCTAACTAATGTCCATTATATATAAATGTGCAGCATATGTAATTAGATCAACATCTAACTCCATTTGGATTTCATTTACTTTTCCTATATCAATCATGCTCTTAATTATGTGCTATAAGACATTTCAAATAATTATTTCTCATTTTCAACATTAAGCAGGTGTTAAAACTGCTTGTATTTCCTAGGATCTGGGATGGCAAATATTTGAGTGTGATGCTCAAGCCTCACAAAAATTGAATTACCTTGGGGACCAATAATCATTATCATGAAATTATAAAAAATTGCAAATGCATTTTAGTCATGTTCAGCTATGATGCCCCAACAGTTTTTCAAGCAATTATTACTTTAAGTGTGAATGGCAATTATGTATACAGACTAGGACAACTTGGATATTTAAAGCTTTTGTGACCAAATACAATTGCAGAATTTATGTAACAATACATCTTTGGTCTTAAGACTTTCTACTTGCAAGCACAACATTAAAATAATCAAATGGTTCTATTATATACACCATGATATAATTAGATGGAAAGTAATTGGCATGTATCTAGAAAATCAGTGTGAAGCCTTTTTCTCTGTAAAATACTGTGGATAAGACTTTTATAATGATCTAAGGTATCATGGAAAAAAAGCAACTGAACAGCTGGTGCTCCAATAAAAATTGTAATCTGCTTGAGCAATTGGAATACATTGTCTCTTTGGCTGGGTTTACCAATGTAGTTTATTTCAGATATAGGGTGGAAGGGACCAAATGAGTTTATTATTTTTATCTCGGCTACCATGCTGCATTTTATATAAATGCAATAAGATAAATTATGCAAAAATGCATGATAGATCTACTTTGGGGTAGATGTCATATTTAGGGTACATAGTTTTGTAATTTAAGGGCTCATCCTGTCCCATCTGAGAAGTATTTGTGCCTTTAACAGTGCTATATGAACTCAATAAATGCAATATGTTGAAAGTACTTGGATGAGAATTGTACAGGATGGGTCACAATCTGAACTGGAAAAAATATCCAAAAGTGTTTCATGGTCAAATACATCTTACATCACCAACTTCATCTACAACATCAACAAATCTGTATAGGACATTTCAAACCAGATGTCCTGAAGACGTCTCAAACTCATCAAGTTCAAAACAGAACTACTATCTTTTTTCCCTAAAACTCATGCTACTTCTAAATTCTGTATTTCTAATGAGCTTCCCACCAATCTCCTAAATTCACAATCTGGGTATTATTCTTGCCTTCTCATCCTCTCTAGCACTGTATAGCCAATCATTTGCTAAATCTTGCGCTACAAGTATCTACAAAACATCTCTCATATTCAGCCTCTTCTCTCTACTCACACAACCAGCACCATAGTGCAAAACCTTACTACTGCTTTCCTAAACTACTTTAATGGCCTCCTAATTGGTTTGCCTGCCTCAAATCTCTTCCCACTCAAATCTAACAGCTGCTAAAAGGATTTTCCTTATGCAAAGATCTCACCATGCCACTCCCCTACTCAATAAATTCCAATAACTCCTTATTGCCCATAAAACAAAATATAAATGCATCTATTTGACTTTGAAAGCCTTTCATAACCTGAATCTTCCAACCTACCTTTCCAGCCTGCCCATACATGATTGCCCTTCCCACACTCTTCTATCAAGCCAAAAAAGCTGCTTGCTATTCCTCACACAGGAAACTTTTATCTCAGGTTTCCATGTCTTTGAAGTGGCCTGCTAGTAATATGCTTCCTCCTCATCTTCTTTTAGAATCCCTTACATCCTTCAAAACTCAACTCAACACCCAAGTAGAGAGAGCACAGACTCATAGTCAGGAAAACATGAGTTCACATCCAGCTTGATGTGCCCCTTAGCTGTGTGACCATGGGGAAATCATTTAAACTCCTTGTCATTTTCCTCATCTGTAAAATGAGGATAATAACAGCAACTGCCTCACAGAGATATATCAGTATCAAATGAGTTAACATTTGTAAAACACTTTGCAAAATTTAAAGTGCTATATACCTGTGAATTATTATTGCCACTGAATATTATTATAATGTAAAAATTTTCTGGAACCTTCAACTGTCAGTGTCCCCACCCCACACTACCTTATGCTTAATTTGTCTTCTTTCTATGCATATTTACACAGATGTGATGTGCCCCCAATAGAACATAAGGACCTTCAAAGCCAAGATTCCTTCATTTTGGTCCTTATGGCCCTAGTGCCCAAGGTATATTACCTGGAACATAGCAGGCATTTACGTACTTTTTGATTGATCAACCAGTGGATTCAAAAACCATTTTAATATAATGTAATGGATAAAGGAGTTGTATTTATGCATTATATTAAGCAAACTTTTATGACTAAGTAACAGAATATATAAGAGGCAGAATGGGTAAGAGATAAAGAGCTAGCCTGGGAGGCAAAAAATGAGGAGTATCTGGCTTCAGATGCTACATCAATCACATGCTGGCCCTAGAAAAGTCCCTTTGTCTTTCAGTGTCCAAGGCATCTCTCTGGCATTATAAACTGAAATTGCTGGTCTTCATTGGTAGAGGTTTTCCCATGAGAATTCTCCATGGTCCTGGGAGAAAACACAGACACACATAAATACGCACATGCACACACACACACACACCTGTCAACAAATAACTAAATATTTTAGGCTCTATACATATAGTTTCATAGACTTAAAAAGGCTTTTTATATTTTTACACAAATTTTCAGTTCTTCATTGCTTTGGAACAAAAATAGGAAAAATATACAATTTTATAAATCACATCCAGTAAATATGCAAAGTGCTATCTGAAGGATATAGATATTTGGAGATATTTTCAGCCTCTTTATGTGGTATATGGGCATGCCCTTTCTACTTTTTCCTTCGGTTTCAATAGGATTTCCATGTGCTTTCCTTTGGAGACTTAATATTGGACTTTCCACCATTAAGATGCATTGCATACCTTTAATATCCTTCGTTGCAAATAAACTTACTGCTCCAGGGGGCATTGTCTGGTAAGAAGAAAATGGGAATAGAAGTAGTGATAGGGAAGGGAACTACAATTATTTTCAATAGTATTGATATCTTTTTTTCTTGCTTTCTGTTCTTCAGATCTCTCTTCTTCTTCTTCTTCTTCTTCTTCTTCTTCTTCTTCTTTTCTTCTTTTTCATTATCCTACTCTCACAGTTCATTTGTTTTATGGGAAGTGTGAGTATTGGGCTAAGTTGGGGGTGCTGGAATATAAGCATTTTAATGACTACTTTAAATAAATGGATATCTGACAAATGTTTAAAATCATGAAGGTCAAATAAGCAAAAGTGAGAGATCCAAAAGCAAATCCAGAAATGGAAGTAAATAGAACTATGGAAAATAAAGAAGGGTTAATTCTTTAATGGAGAAGGTTTTGTATAATGGAAGAAAAGAGGATCTATTTGGAGCTCATCTCATTTATCCTCCACCTTCAATAATGATAAAATATTAATGTAGTAGTAATAGTAAAATAGTAATGTAATAATAAAATATAAATGTATTAATTTTGATATATGGATTAAAATATTTCATCTTAGATGGATCATTGGTGTCATCACTGTGAGGACTCTCTGGTTTTATGTTTCCCATTGTTGTTCATCCCTACCTTGTCATGTGAATCTTGTCCAAATTCTGCCAAATAATTTTTATAAATCCCATGTAAAAGATCTCAAAAAAACATTCTGAAAGCCTATTTTGGTGAATACCAGTGTAACATAGTCTTTCCATCTTAACCTTTGCTAAATGGCTATCTTACCTACTCTTCCAATCATGCGCTTCCTGAATGATGGTTTTTATACCACTTCTTCTACAAGGGTCATTATTGGCAAAGTGTTAGAGAACATGTGTATCCATGACCAAGTGAAATAATGTATTTGAAGCACTTTGAAAACTTTTAAGCACATGGAAATGTAAGCTGCTATTATTACTGTTATCATTGTAAATTAAATAATTACTTTTCTCATTCTTCTCATCTGTTCACTGTTGTCCAGATAGAAACAGTCCTGGGACAAATTGCTATACTCCTAATGCTCTCTAATGTTAAATGCTGGGCAAACAGTTGTGCAGTTATGGCTTTTTTCAATTAAACTGATGGGATGTAAGCTCATCTTCTAGAGGTTAATTGAAAGTATCTTCAATACAACCCCAATACTCAGTTAACAAGCATTTAATTACTATGTGCTAAGTAATGGGGATGCAAAGGAAAGAGGGGAAAACACAGTTCCTGCTCTGAAGGAGTGTACATTCTATTGGGAGCAAACAGGTTAGGACGGATAATGTGTATCTCATCAAAGCCTGTTCCCACATGGCTTTGATTTTTTTCTGCTAAAACTCTATATATTGAGAGCTTTTCATGTTTTATAGTTTGGAGATTATGTGTATTCAGTAATTTTATTATTGCAATCATTACTATTATTAATATAACTCTTTTCAACTTTTTAAGAGGCTCCATATAGAAACAGTTCAAGAATAAGTCATCTTGATATCAATCTTTTATTTTTATGCTGTATGGAATGTCACCCATGTGGATAAAATGACTGCTTTTGTAAAAAGTAGTGGGATATAAATTTATCTTCCATATCTATCTCACTGAAAATATTCTCAGGATATTGTAGTAGATAGGATCATGGCAATGATATATACCTCCTTCTATTGCCATATGGTTTTTATTGCTCTTTCTAGGTCTCTCTATTTTGAATCTCCCATTCCACACCAAACTGTGATTAGGAATATTTAGTATAATTACATCTATTTAAAATAGCCCTTCATTTTTATGGAGAGGTAGATGTCTGGATGATTGTAGGAAACAGTTTTGTCTGGGATAATGCTCCAGTTCCACCATATTTTGTTTAATTATGAAAGATATTTTGAGGTTATATTAATGGGGGCTCTCATCTGTTAGTTTATGATGCATAAATTCTAGGCACAAATATGGTATTTGGTAGGTGCAAAATGAATGCAAACTGCATTGAATGCGTTGAATAGTTTTTGCCATCTTTTGTATAATGTGCTTTGGTCAAATACTCTGGACTGGTTAAAGATAACTATTAATCCCTAGTGTCAGGGACATAATCCAAAATTACTGTCATGAACTCCATGTATATAAACACATTTTATTTCCGTATATTGCCGTATGGATGATCTGCAATTAGTATTCTTTGAAGATCACGGCGACATGCATTAAAATGAGACATTTATTTTCTGGTAGTGTTTACTGCATCATTTTGACAACAGTTCCTCCTTTCCGTTTAGGACCTGAAGGAGCTCTTTTTGAGCACTCAGTAGAGACACCACTTGTCAGAGCTGACCCTTTTCAAGACCTCAGGTAAGAATATTCCCCTAAAAATAAGCATACCTTTAAGACCATGCACATGTTCACAGATGCTCTAAAAATGATTTGGTAGTCATCGGTGACTTTGTATTGTTCTTATCACTGTTTTTCTTCCTAGCTTTTAATGAGTTTTCTTTTGAGGCCAACTGAAAATCAGCAGAGGTCAAATTACCTTCTCTCCTCCAAAAGAAAAAGGAAGGAAGGAAGGAAGGAAGGAAGGAAGGAAGGAAGGAAGGAAGGGAGGGAGGGAGGGAGGGAGGGAGGGAGGGAGGAAGGAAGGAAGGAAGGAAGGAAGGAAGGGAGGGAGGGAGGGAGGGAGAGAGGGAGGGAGGGAGGAAGGAAGGAAGGACATATATTATGGTATATTCTTGGATAAAATTCAAGAGCTGGATATCTGTGGGTATGGAATTATTGGGTGATAAAGGGCTCTCCATAAGCAGGTTCTGACATTTATGAGAAAGCAAGCTAATTCTAGGCCCTTAGAAGTGCTTTATCTATCTTTATATGTTTTAAATTGACAGTTTGGCTTCAATAACCATCAACATAGTTGTTCATTTCACAAAATATTTGAATTTCATACATTTTGTATTTTATATCAAAAATTTAAGCTCAGTCTGAACAGTTTGATATAATTTCATTTGTTTTTCAAAGAACATAAGGAATAGCATGGCATTATACTCTGGACTTGAAGACATAAAAGACCAGAAATTCAAATACCAGCCTTGACACTAGCTGTATCACCAGAAGCAAATCACTTGTCCTCACTGATCTTCAGGTTTTAAAATTAGCAGTTATAGACAGGTTGCAATCTGCATCAGTGGAGAGAGTTCCTATGCCAACAGAATCTTACTTCCTTGCTATATTGGGATATCAGGGCCTATAGCAAGACTTAAATGAATTTGGAATTGATACACAGAAAAATGTATAATATATTTAAGGATAGCATGCATTTCATTTATCATGATTCCATAAATTATTTGCTTTCACTACAAACCTCATTACTTTAAAAAAAATTGTTACTTAAATGGATACCATTTAATACCAAATGCATACCAAAGGAAAAGAGGATGGCAGAGCATGAAATAGAGATAGTACCATGAAAACAATGAACATGAACTTGGGCAGACTTTGGGAGATAGTGGAGGATAGAAGGGTCTGGCAGGCAATGCTCCATGGGTCATGTAGAGTCGGACACAACTGAATGACTGAACAAGAAAAATCATTCTACCTATGCAGATTATAATCCTTTCATTACTTAGTAGATGAAACTTCATGAACTCTTATAGCCAAAATGATTCAGTACCTGATGATAAGCTCTCCAGATTCATTTGGGCTGATTCTCAGATAGCACACAGTCCATCACTGAGTCAGCTTGCACTGCCACGGCCCTTGAGAACCCAAGGTCACCTCCATACTATAACGAGTTTTCACAAGTAGACTATAATGGAGGGTCAGTTTTCCTTCAGTAAATCAAACACTACAAATATTCATAAAAATAAGGAGTTAGAAAATGACAGTGGTTGGTGTGCTTTGTTTTGTTTTGTTTCCCATTTCCTTGATATAATCTGAGGAAGGGCTCAAGCAAATAAAAATCATTTGTCTTTCACAGTTGAAGGACATTCATAATACAGAAATAAATTGTGTATATGATGAATATGTTAGAATCAAATTTAATATTACAGCATTGTTTTAGGCACATTATTAAATACTTGAGGGAAGTAATTTCATATTCCTGGGACATAAATATGTTGCAATACCAAAAAGTGCACGAACACGTTAAAACCATTTTGGGATCATAATAGGTTACAAGTAATGGGGAGAGAAATCATGTTACATTGTAGAAATCATTGTTTAATGTGCATTTCAATATTTAAAAATACATGGCTTATTTGAAGGTCTTTTTTCTTATGTCATTGGAAACATGGCAGACTCTAGCTCAAGAAAAATTTAAAACCACAGTCAGGTTCCTGATTTTTGCTGGAGAGGCATCATATGAATTGCTTTTCTAAGCTTAACTCTCACTCAGGAAAAAAGAAGCCTATTGATCTCAATGCTAACTGAAGATATTCAACAGAATTTTTAAGTCAGATTTTAGGCATTAGATTTCTACTTGTATTACTATGTATATATGTTCAGTTAAAATCTCTTTACTTTTCACAGAAATATGTGTTGTTCTCCATATTTAGAATATGTCAGATAATTCTGCAAACTACTTGCTAAGGAAAGCAATAAACTTCACCCTATTAGATTAGCTCCTTCTTGTGAATGAATGACAAGGTCAAATTCTGAAGTCCTAAGAACCTTAAATTAATTTCTATTTACTTTAAAGCTGTAATCCATAAAAGAAATAAATTTATGATGTAATGGCTAAGTAGTGAAGCTTATTTGAGATCATTTCTGTGCCTATTTGGTCAAGATCATGAAAACAAATAACTGACATAAAAATGTGCTGAAATGAAATATTTTCCTTCAATCTTAGCAGTTTATGTAGTGAACACTGAGAAGGAGAGAATGCACTATTTATTTAATGTGGATATGTGAAAAGTGTTTTCCCTATATTGTTAAATCCAACTTGATCATTGAAGACCATAGGAATTAGAGTTATAAGGGTCCTTAGAGATATTTTGCTATACTTACTATACTGGTGATTGAAGGGAATACTGTAGGCATAGGATACTTAAATTTCAGTAAGATTTTTTTTTACAAAGCTCCATTTATGGAAAAGATATGGGTGAAGATGACACTGGAATGAGGTAGAATCATAACCTTAATGGGTCAGGGCCACTCTGGACAGAAGTCTATAGGCAAATACTCTTGGGATATCAATGGATGGCCACAGCCCAGTTCCATTCAGCGTGTACTGGAGTGATGGCTTAATGAAATAACCTGCTTCTCAGATCAGCAGGAGAATCATATTTCGATGGGATAGACAATACACTGTATGAGAGAATCAGAGTTCAAAAAGATTTCAAAAGGTAGATAAATGAGATTCTTCTGTTAAGATTAAGATTAACAATGGGCAACATAAAGTCTTACAACTGGGTTTAAAAAAACTGAACTACACAAGAACAGGATGGAAGAAATGTTGCTAAATAATATTGCATTTAATAATTAATAATAACAAATTTACATTGTCCTTTAATTTTTAAAAGTGCTTTGAAAATATTAATTCATTTTATCCTCAAAACAACCCTAGGAGGTAGGCACTATTATTGCTTCATTTTACAGATGAGGAAACTGAGGCAGACTAATGTGAAATTATTTCCCCAGGGTACACAGGTAGTGTCTAAGACTGGATTTGAACTGAGATTGTCCACCTCACTGCTACAAGTCTGTTTAAAAAGAGCCTAGAAATTCAAGTGGACTGAAAGATAATATGTCAATAGTGTGATGCAGCACCAGTAGATATTCATGTGATTTTAGGCTACTTGATTACACTCAGTTCTGGGCTTCAGATCTTTGGAGGACACAGCAAGCAAAAGCATATCAGTAAGAGGGCTACAAAGTGTTGAAGAGACTTGAAATCAAACTCAGTGAGAGTTCTCAAGTATTTTGGCTTTGGGACCCCTATATGCTTAAAATTTATTGAGAACCTCCCAAAGAGCTTTTTGTCTATGTGGTTTACAACTATCAATATTTATCATATTAGAAATCAAAACATCTTAATATTATTGTGACATTTTGGCTGCATAGACCTTCCCTGGAAATGTCATACTTTTGGAGTGGATGATCAATTAAGATTGGTGGAAGGAATTGGTCATGTTTATCTAAGAGAAAGGAAAATTCGAGTGTCAGAGAATATTGATAACTGTTTTCAAATCCTTTGAAATGTATATCACCGGAAAGAGGACCTCAGTTTTTACTATTGAGTCCAGACAGCAGAGTCGGAAGCAGTGGAGGAAAGGTGCAAAGACACAGAAACATCAAACACATAAAAAAGAAAATCAATTCAATGGACACATAAAAATATGCAAAGTAATTTCTTTAAAAGTAAATCCAAATTCATGATAGGAACCTCTCAAAAAGCAGAGTGCCCTGCCTTAAGAAGTAGGGACTTTGCTCAATGAAGATCTTTAAGTCTCCACTTAAAGGGTTACCTTCAGGGATATGGTAAAGGGGATTCCTTCTTGGGGATGCATTAAAACTAGATAAGCACAAAAGTCCCTTCTACCTCCCAGAAGTAACTTGCCTGATGTAGCTAAAAAGTTAGAACTATGATTCAAGCATAGATTCTCCATTTCCAGAGCCAGTGAGTGATCTCTCCACTCCACAACAGTGCCACCTTATGATGGAAAAATTAGGAATGTTATGAGAAAATTTGATAAAGTGTACCTACATTTATGAAGGTAACAGTATGTCATGCCTTGGTGACTCTCTTATTCTGGAATTTATTGTGACAAAGCATTGGCCGATGTAATAATAACCAAAGCTCCAGCTAGAGATTGACTCTAGCTTGTATAACTTTGTGTTTATTCTCCTTTCAATATGACATATCTTCCCCAGTGGGATGTGAGATCCTTGAGGCCACAGTCAATTCACTGTTCTTTTTTGAGTCCCCAGCATCTAGCATAGTGCCCAGCACATAATAGGCATTTAAATGTTTGTTTAGTTGGATTGAGTTTTTTATTGTTCTTTCCAGAATTCCTAACCATTGCTGAGTTTAAAGTTCCACTGAGATAATATAATTTATTTCATATCACAGCCACTCAACATGGTTTAGTAAGCTTAAAACAAAAGCACACTTTTTTAAAATAGATAATATTCTTTCTAAGAGTTTTCATAAGATGAAGGTGCAGAGCAAGAGCTTTGAACTTGGTGTTAGGGAAACCTAAAGTTTAAATCCTGCTTCAGACAATTACTGTTTGACCCTGGACAATTCCCATAGCTGCTCAGAACCTAAGTTCCTTTTCTATAATATGAGGATAAAAGTAGCACCTACTTTGGAGGGTTATTGTAAAAACCAAATAAAATAATGTATAAGAAAGTGCATTTCAAACTTTAAAGCACCATGGAAATGCTTTTTGTTGTTAATAAGGATTTTCACCTAAAGATATTATTTATCCATCCAGAAATAAGGCAGTTAGTTTCCATTCATATTCAATACTAACATTCTGTGTTGTTGTTATTATTGAGTCATTTTCAGTCCTATCCAACTCTTCATGACCCCATTTGGGGCTTTCTTGGCAAAGATACCAGAGTGGTTTGCCATTTCCTTTTCTAGTTCATTTTACAGATGAAGAAACTGAGGCAAAAAGGGTTAAGTGACTTGCCCAGAGTCACACAGCTAAGTGTCTGATGCCAGATTTGAACTCTGGAAGATGAGTCTTCCTGATTCCAGTTTCAGCACTCTAACCACTACTCCACTTACTTGCCCATTCTATACATAGTCATTAAGATGAGATATACATTTCTTGTGGTTAACTAAATCTTAAATTGAAGACTGAATGAGAATGGTACACTATCTCAAACATTCATGTTTCCTTAGGGCATTGAACCCAGAAGTACCAATCTTGGTTACTCACATGATCAGTAGGTCTTTGTAAGCCATGCACATTAGACATATGGAATTATTTATTTAGATTAATTCTGTCACAATAAATAAAAGTCCAAACTAAACACTTTTCTTAGATTTAAGTAGACTTTGTGAGCATAAGTCTCCTTTGGTCAGAATGAATCATTTTTATTGCTGCCAGCCTTAAGCAGTAACCAATAATGTGAATAGCGTTTTATTATCTAAGTTCAAAGAGAAGGGAGGGTGTGACCTTCAGATTTTTGTTAAGATTTTTTTTATGGCAACCAAATTATTAACTGTAATAATTCCCATTCTCATAACTTCCATTGGGCCTCTTTCAAAGTATTATTATACTACATACATCATTACTAAGTTGTATTGTTGAACTATCTGAGAAAACTCTAAAATCCAATCATAAAATTATTGATTTTCAGGTCATAGAGTTTTAATGATCAATATCTATAACTTAGACTTTTGCAGTTTTCCTGTGAACTGCATCTGCTGCCCTTGAGAATTTTACCAAACTTGGATTAGGTTAATGGTGGCGTGTATTGTTTTCCTGGAGGAGTTAAGTCTCTTAAACTCTTTTGGGAAGTTCTTAGCACTGACCCAGAAAACAAATGTTCTCCAGCTTCATTCTAAGCAGGAGGTGGTGGATCATGCCTTCTCTCCAGAAAGTTTCTTCATGAATCATCACCATGCCCCTGGGTCTGAGCACTCGACCATCCTTCTCTCATTTGCTTGGCTGGACAAAAAAAATAACAACAACAACAAAAACCAGATGTAAACTCTTAACAACTGAAGGAATCTTCCTTTGTTTTAGTGCATACTTGACTGTTTGGATATAGTAATGACTGTTCTATTTTATCTTCTTGAAATTCTATTTCTGCCTTGGCAATTAGGAGATGTCATCAAAGAAATCTGAATGAAACTCAGTTCCAGTTTCTCAGCTAGACTCTTGTTCATGCTTTCATATATAATTGGGATTCAAAATGAATTGGCTTTAAAGAACTTCTGAGAGACTTTCCTCCTAGAATGCCTTTTGTGTTCTTTCAGATATACTAAATAAGAATAATTATTATCCATGTCCATGAAAACTGAAGGGTTTTATTTTTCTTCCTCTTTTTTGCCAGTCAGTTTTGGGTGGCAAAAATCTAATTCCTAATTAGTACAAGTTTTATATTTTACTGGGTTCTTTTTCCAAATGCCTTTTAATATTGTTCTCTTTCGACATTGTTAGTTTTTTCCTCACCATTCAGAAATGCTAAGGAAAGTATGAATCACAATTGCAGTGTGATCAGCTTATTGATTTATCTTTGTTTATCTTCATTTTTTTCCCTTAAGATTTCTAAGTATCACATAAATGAGAAGATTTAGCAGATGTTTCACCCGGAAAAGTATCTTTGGCAAATTGTTCCATCCCAAGAGAGAGCACTGGGCAGAATGGAGATTTTCCTTATTTAATATTTTTCCCATTAATGTGAGAAGCTTTTTATAAAAGAATGGAGTTCAATGATGCTTGATCCATTCTATTCAATGAGCATCACTGCAGTGAAAATGGAAAATAACATAGATCCACCCTGAATATGGCACCTCTCTCTCTCCTTGGCCATCCCTAATGTCCATGATGAAATGACTGTCATCTCTTTACAGTGAGTTCACTTTACATTCATTAGGAGTAAGCACTTAAAGCTGGAACTCTCCACAACTTAAAGATGTGGTTTGCATTCCTATCACTGCTGCACTGACATCTTATATACAGTTAATCTGTCCCTAACTTTTAGGGCTAAATTCTACTTGGATATTTCAGAAACTGAGCCAAATTTATGCCACAAATCTGCATTTTGAGTTGCTCTAATCTAGTACACCTTTCAGTATGGTGGGATCATTTATTATTTGTATATTCCCCACACTAAAAAATGAAATTATGTTCCAGAAAACCATGTGGTTCCCACTCAATGTGAATGGGTAAGAGTTAGGTGAGCAAATTTTGATGCTAGTGATAATTACCTGAGGATGGGAGAAAGAAACAAGGTTTCCTTTTCCCAGAGTCTAAGGAAGGGAAAGAAAGAGAGCAGAGCATATGGTAGAAGTGTGGCACACTTGTTTTATGTATTACATAAAACAAGGATTGGCTATGTCAAGATGCTTTATTGAGGCAGCAGGAACAGAAGGGGCCAGGCAGAAGTGATGAGGGAATGGAACAATGAATTGCATGTGGAACAAAAGTCTAGGCAAACTTGGTGAAGGCAGGCTGGGGTGGGAGATCATATGCACTGAGGACAGAAACAAAATCTGACATGCAGACAATGTTAAACCCTCTAAAAAGCTAAACCAGGAGATTTCCAAGTCAACTAGTGGGATATGAGAAGTGTTATTGTAAATAGACTTGCAGGTTCCTGTTGCCAGAAAGCTATGTAGTTATGTAAGGGAAAAATCACTGACTGAAGGCTGAGGACTTAAATTCAAATCCTAATTCCATCATATACTAGCTGTTCCTCCTCAGGTGAGTCACAAAACACATATGTTCAGTGAACAAGTTGGACTGAATGATCTTAATTGCCTCTTCCAGTTAGGATCCTGACTTCCTTCAGCCACAGCAGCTCAGTGCTATTCTGGTGTGCATCAAAAATACTTAGTCCATGTGGCAATTTTTCAGTATAAAAACAAACTTAATTTCTTCTGTTTTGCCTGAAAATTATCTTGATCCCTCTTTGTCCCAGTTATATTCTATAACCCAAAGCCCAAAAGTGTTTTGTGCACAAATTAGAAAATTTAAAAAACTCTTAGTTGTAATAATGCTAACTCTTCAAAGACAACCATATTTTTTTTGCCATTTTCTGAGAGAGATTTATACAGTCATGGAATGTTTAATCAAAAAAGGACTTTGGAGAAGAAATCTAATCTAAACTCCTCATTTTTAGAAATGAGGACACCAAGCAGCTTGCCCAAGGTCATGAGACCAGAATTTCAGAAATAGGATGGACCTTACTAGCCACATGGTCCAACCTCTACCATACACTCATAAAGAGATTATTCAAACTTTACTTGAAAAACCAAGGAAGAATGTACTACCTCTGAAAGCAGCCTGTCCTCCACCATATAGCTCAAATTGAGTGTATCAGTAGCAGGACCAGGACCAGAATCATTCTGACGTAATTGGAGAGCCTTTTTTATGTGCCTGCTTTATAGCAAGAATTGTGTCATGCTAGTGATACAAAGAAGTGTAACATTCCTTGTGCTCAAGAATACTACAGTCTAATGGGAAGTATATATGTATATAAATGTATATAAACCTTTATTGCTATTGGGTACCTTGGGGAAGGCATGATCCTTTTTAACTTCTCAAACATCCTGATTGATTTCAAATGGCTTCTCTTGAATTATATCTCTCAGGCCCAAAGGAAAAAAAATATCATTTTGTCCCTCTCACGTAAACTTACCTTTTTCATTTCACACAATAGCTACCTGTATGTGTGGTATATCCCTACATACATATTTTAAAGTTCCATGATAACCAGGGGCTTGTTTTATTCATCTACCTACCCTTCAAGGCCAAGAAAAAATGGGACTCTGAACACAGGAAGCATACAATAAATATTTGCTGAATCAAATTTTATTCAACCAAAGCCTGATACCATAGAAGTGCATTAAAGGGAAAGGGCAGTCTAGCACTATTCCTTCCAGAAGCATGATGCGTCATTCTGCTAGACATTGTTCCACTTCACACTCTGATAGCCTTTAAATTCATACAAATTATTCTTGCCTACCCTTTAGTAAAAAAAAAAAGTTTCCTTCTTCTTTGAAAATGTGCATGACCTGTTTAAATCCATAGGGAATTTAAAGCCATCTTCTAGACTTTAGTAAGACAGTGGGGCACAGTAAGAATGCTAATGGATCCTAAACTTTAGAAAGGAGCAAAGTGTCACTGTAATATAGTAAAAATTTATGGCATACTACATTGCATTATAGGATAATTAAAGTCATTTGGAAGAGATGGCTGTTCTGGAAGCATCTGTGACATGCCAGATTCAATCATATTCACTGAGGACTCAGTCTTTTTTTTAATTACC
Source organism: Pseudocheirus occidentalis (assembly GCA_028646575.1). NCBI lineage: Eukaryota > Metazoa > Chordata > Mammalia > Diprotodontia > Pseudocheiridae > Pseudocheirus > Pseudocheirus occidentalis. Next base: position 146,196,408 of record CM053596.1, read on the forward strand.
TTTCTTACAAAATCGAGGTCATTACCAAGGCCTCCTTTAAGGAGCTCTGCTTATCATTTTGCATCATAATTGTCAATCTTAGAGTTGAAAGTTCCATTTTGATTCTATTTCTAACCCCTTATCTAAAGTGTTTTAGTCTTTTCTATGCTTAAGTGACAAAAAAAAAGAGTGAAAGGAATTACAATAGGGAAAAATAATACTAAAATATTGAAACTTCCTAATATCTAAAAAAAGTCAATAAAGGCTGGGGATTTTAAATCCATTTCTAAAAGTGAGTATAAAGAATATTAACATGCATCCTATATTTCATAACCTTGATTTTATCAGTCAAAAGATCTGAGCTGAGAATTTAATTAGATAATTAGATAATACTTTCTAGCAAAAGGAAATTTACACATCACAAAGGAATGCTTCTCAGTTGTTTTATTCCCATGGATGAAGCCTGAATGTCTCCATTGAACTAAGTGATAGCATTAGCACCATGCAAGGCAGCTGACTTGAAGAACTACTGGAGTTGAGGAAAGCAAACCACATCATAAGCAACTGTACTGTTTGCTCATCTGTATGAATTGTTGCAGTTGCAGAGTTCAGGTTCAAGTAGGATAGACACTATAAACTACAATCAGTGGGAAATAAATACTTCCAACTTGAGATACGGTTATGCAAGTTATGTTAGGTTAATTGAATACCTCACTTGTTAATCGTGTATTTATAGCCATTTATTTTATCTGGAAAACAGGCCAGTGTGAAAGTTAATTTCTCCCTGTGGCATTCTGTGGAAATAAACTTTAGTAATTTGGGAACTGCACTATGTTCCTGGAACGTCAGAAAAACACTGCACAGGCATTAAAACGGGCAATGAGTTGTATCAGGGAGCACTTTCCACAAGGACATCTGAAGATCACATAGAAGCTTAAAAAAAAGGAGAGAAATCTACATGTATTACTTGATATGTGAGTCAAGGAACACAGGCTGAGGTTATAGGACTGAATCAAAGTATAACAAATATATATACATATATGTATATATGTGCGTGTGTACATTATATCTATATATGCACACATATATTTTAAAAATACTTCATATATATGCACATGCATTTATATATTATATATGTGTGTGTATATATATATATATATATATTTAATACTTCATTGACTATGATGTCACGTTTGTGGCTATTCTCTTCACCCACTCAGACTATACAGCAGAAAGTCTTCATAGCCAAATGGTGCGGTGGAAAGAGCACCAAGCCTGGAGTCAGAAAGACCTCAGCTACAATCTGACCTCAGGCACTTACTATGTGACCCTGAGTAACTCACTTAACTCCTATTTGAAAGACCTCAGTTTCTTCATCTATAAAATGAGCGCCTACCTTGCAGGGTTGTTGCGAGGATCAAATAAAGGTAAAGCATGCAGCACCATGCCTTGCACATAGTAAGTTATATATTTTATATATATAACTTGTCCTCTCCCCTTCCACCCAAACCTTCAATTCTGATCTTAAATCTGTCGGTTCTCATAAATAAACGCTGGTCTTATCTTGCCAAGCTATGGTGCCCTGCCGCCCCTCCCTTTTCCAATAGCCCTTCATATGTTGTCTTCCCCCATTCAAATACAAGGTCCTGGAAGGCACAGACTATCTTGCTAACTTGTACTTGCATCTCTAGCACTTAGCACAGTGCACATAGTCAATGTTCTCCATTTCCTGATCCCAGTTTCTGCAACTGATCTTCATGACTTTTGTATTCAGTCCCTTAAGAATACAACTTTCTATCCCTGCACATACCTTGGTTTGTCAATGTCATTTAAAATGAACTGCCCATAACTGAATTCTAAAAATGGTTTTAACAAAGCGGCTAACCCCTCTGTTGTTTTGCTCCATATAGTTTCAATGCTTTGCAACCCAATGATTGGTTTTTTTTTTTATTTCTGGTTCCCATATGACTCAGTTTACCAACTGATCTTTCAGTCCTTTAACCTTTAACCTTTCAGTCCACATAAACTAGCATTTAGCCACATTTCCCCCAACTTATTCATTGATTCTTTAAACCTAAATACACAAGTTTATATTTATCTCTATAGACTCAGCTAATCATGCCAGACAATTCTGGTTCATCTAACATATTAGCTATACTCCACCACCACCATTTTCTGTGAATATATACAGAATGATCATAAATCATCTTAAACAAATATTTCTTAGGGAAAAGAAAGTAAAAACTCTGAAATTAGATTTGTTCTCATGCTATATGTTTTGGTTCCTTATTCATATCTAAGACATTCAGCCAGCATAGATGTTTATCCCTATTTGTAATTACGATGATTCAACAGCCATAACAATAAGAAATAGATGATGGTTTTTGTTTACATCTGGGATGATGAGTTGCTATCTGAAATAATTATTCCAAATTTGGAAGCAAAGGCAGCAAATATTAAAAGATAAGATTTTACCTAGACCTAGGGAAAGCAAATGATAAGAGGAGCCAGTGATAACCAATGTGTATAAATAGTCAGTGATGTCCTTGACATGCCTCTGAGATTTCACACAGAAAAGAGAGAGAGATAATATTAGAAAATTACTTTGAACACTGACTAGTTAAACCTCAATCACTTCTAGGTGAAACTCAGTTCCTTCAAAGTTTCACAAAGGTATGGAGACCAAAGCAATCCAACTAATATTTGCATTTGATGCTATTTCCAAGAACTCTCACAATGAAGTCTTTTGCTATGTAGGCTAGAGGAAGAAGTCTGACAAAAATTTGAAGTCAGAAAGTTAATTACAGATATACATCTACATATTCTCAACTACCCCAAGATGTAATAAGTGTTAGAACAAGAAAATATGTATAATCCTAAAGTACATGTTTCCATATACACAGCTTGCTTTACTGACACATTCTAAGAATGCATCATTCCAAAGATATGTAAGAAATATGACACAGATGATGTCATTTAAATAACTTAAAACCCAAATACTAATATGCTAGCCCATTAAACATTTCACTACTTTAATTCTGCTATAGTGATCCTGTTACAACTTCCAAGTATCTCTACAACCAACCAACATTTGGCCATATTGAAATTTATTTCCATCAAATATTATTCTAAAGTGAAATCCTGTGTTAGATGAAGATTTTATTATAATGATTATATGGTTTGACCTAAGTCTCCATATCTCTGAATCTATATAGAGAGATATCTTTAAATTCACACCTACTATTTACATCAAATTTTCTATACCAGAATTTCCCAGCATTGATGATATCATACTTTGGTACCAAGAAAAAAGAATCATACCTATGTTGGATAGGTCTTATGTTAATAAGAAATACTAAGAATTGTTGCATATCTCAATTTGAGTACACAGATTTTATATGTGAATTTAATGGAATATTACTGTACCGTAAGAAAAAATGAATTTTAATTTATAGAAACATGGAAGCTTTTACATAAATTGATTTAAGATGAAATTGGGAAAACCAGGAAGGCAATATATGTAAGAGCTACAACAATACAAATGAAAAAAACAATAAAGCAAAACTCAATAGCTTATTATCATAACAACCAAGGTTGACCCAAAAGAGGAGCTAAGAAAGTGCATCACCCTCTCTTCAATGAAGAAGTGGGGAAATAGAGATGTAATATATTGTAAATACTGTCCATGCAGTCAATGTGTCAGTTGATTGTGCCGAGTTGTTATTTTTTCTCTTTCTTTTATCATTTTTCTTTCAAGGGACAGCTCCCAGGGTAGGGAAGGAGGAGAGATATATTGGAAACATATGTGATAAAAAAGACATCAAAAATATTTTTAAAAGAAGAGAGTCTGAAGACACTATATATTTTTAACACCAAGCAACATGACAAAAATAAAATTTGTTCCATTTTAACAAACAGGAAAAATCTGGCTACCAATGTGTAACACTTTCAAATCTTCTGGAATTATATGTATGCAGAATATACCATATAGTATGTAGGTAATATATGTGGATTTAGATGTGTACCAAACTAAAGCAAAGGTCAAAACCAGTACTAAAACAGCAGAAAAGAAAAGTTAAAGACAAAAGAAGACAGTGTGTGCACAGTGGTTCCAGCTTAAAAGAGAGTAATGGAGAGACAGGAAAAAAAATTGACTCTGATCACAATCACTCCCTATTGAAGTTTAATGGATATAATGTATTTGACCAAAGAGCCCAGAAACTGCTTCAAACAGGAAACATTTCATCATCAATCTCCTCACCAAGTAGAGAGACAGGAAGCCAAGGGCAACACCATTGTGAAATATGCAGTCATTTGAAAAACAATGGAGAAGGAAGAGGATGGAAGATTAGAGAAAGGATCACTTCACAAAATAGCAGAGTAGCAAAAGGGGGAAATGTGTCTGCTGAAAGTTTGACAGATTACTGGAAGAGTTTTTATGGATGAAACGGAGGAAGAAAACAGCCTATTAATCAATCGATTAATAAACATTTATTAAGTACCTATTATGTACCAGGCACTGTGCTAAGCACTGGAAACAGTAGAACAAAGCTGTCAGCATTCCTATAGTCATCTATTTTCGTTATCTGTTGTAGTAGATCCACCCTACTAGATTCCAACACCTTGGACCCTGATGCTCTATATGAGGAGTTTAATGCGGCACCTTAAAATGACACCATGCATAGAAGATATCTTTCCTGGAGAGGATGGCATTCTGAGAGTATTGGGGATAAGGAAGACCAATTTTCAAAGTCTCTGAAACTAGGGAAGACTGCAATTAGAAACAAAATCATGAATATTACTGATAAATAATGTAATTTTGGTGTATCAGTACCAATTCATATACCTACCTTCTCATCTCTACAAATGTTTATAAGAATGATCTATATTCTTATCAAATATTTCCTTTATGAAAGTATAAGGAGAGAACAGGCAGCCATGAACAAAAAAATTTTTATAGTTGACCCATTCTTTACGGTTGTACAATTGAATGAGAATACAAGGTTTTGATGAATTCCATATAATCACAGAGATCAGAGGGATCTGATAACTGAAAGGGATCTTAGAAGTCAAGTTCAAACCCCTAATTTTACATATGAGGAGATTGATGCCCAGAGAGCAATTGCATGGCTCACGGTCATAGTTGTTCCTTGTATCTAGAACAAATTGCCTTCCAATCTATGCTTGTTGAAATTGCTCTCTTCCTTCAAACCTCCAACCAGATTCTACTGATTCCTTTAAGTCTTACCTAATATAATCAACTGAAAATGTTTCTTCCTCCTTTCATATCTTTATGTCACTTTGTCTAGATCTCTCATCCACCCTTAAACCATTCTACCCTGGTTTTGTTTGTTTGGGATTTTTTTTCCTCATGGGGTTTGGGATTTTATTGCTTTGAGGAACTACCAATGTGGAAACTCCCTCTACCAATTCAGAAACACACTTGTTTTGTAGCCTTAGACAATTGTCTGGTACACTGAAAAATTAAATGGTTTGCTCCACTGGGGTCACACAAGCAGGTATATATCATAAGAGGGATTTAACCCACATCTTTCTTATTCATGCCTCACCCCTCTACTGTGTTTTTCATAAATCACACTTATTTGTGCACCTCATATTTCTCTATTAGGCTGCAACTTCCTTGAGAGGAGGGAATAAATCATTCTTTCACCTCTGCCTGAGTCCCTAGCACAATTTTTAATCAGCATTTTAATTGAATCTAATTGGCTTAAGAGGAGCTAGGAAGCTGTCCAGTTTTCCTAGTCTAGAATTACAGAAGGTGAGACCTGGAAAGAAACTAAAGATAATTTTTATTTTCAGTTTTAGAAATCTTGCTATAAGAGAAGTATTAACAAACTATGGCATGTCTCTAGACACTCCATAGATAGGGGGTATGAAAACCATTAAAAATGAGTAATAATGAAAGAAACTAGGTAGATGTATCCTGCGGAAAAGAGCACTTATGGAAGACGTGAAGTTGTCTTCAAATATTTTGGAGATTGCAGTTGTAAAGCCAATCAGCAGTAGATTTCTGGGAGAATGCTACTGTGAGGAGCTTTTAAGCTTCGGATTACACAGTATTAGTGAACACTCTGTTTATTCCATTACAAATCTTTATTCAGTACAATGTTCACAGTTTCAACAGTTCACAATATTATATACAATCTTCAGAACAAG
>CM053596.1:146203063-146229137 GCA_028646575.1 Pseudocheirus occidentalis
CTGGCCTTCTCCCACGTCAACATGGTTCAGGGGAGTGTCTCAGCCAATGGCATTCTTCCTCGTCAACAGGGAAATTCACACTTTTTCACCAATGGACAGAGTTCTATACTTAACACTAGGTTACTAGGATCTACTTAACATCTGATCAGACAAATTAATTACCATTACAGCTGTGCAGAAGGAAAAACAATTTTGTCATACCATAAAGTCAGACCAAGTCAACAAGACACTTTAGTAAATACTGGGGATGCAAATACAAGAAAAAGTCCCTGCCCTCAAGGAGCTTAAATCTTTAGATACAATTTACAAAGAAGTAGGTTTTGCCTCTATATAAATAGGTGACTTCTAATAAACTGAGCCATTTATTAGTGAAAAAAGGAGATAATGAATACCCTTTCACTGGTACTATGAAAGAAGAAACTGCATGGCCATATGTCAGGATTATAAAAAGAATTCATTGCCAAGTAGGAGGGTAAAGAAAATGGTTTCCAAGCTCTCGTCCAACTGCAAAATTATATTATCATATTAATTATAGCTTAATATTACCTTACTCTCATCCCCATATCTGACTAACTTTTCTAAATCCTTATTTTATTTTTTCTTTAAACAGTATTTAATTTTTTCCAATTTCATGTAAAGAAAATTTTGAGTTCCAAATTTTCTCCCTCCCAGCCTCTCCTCCCCCATACCTAAGACAGTAAACAATTTGATAGGTTATATATATGCTATCATGTAAGCCATATATCTGTATCAATAATGTTCTGGAAGAAGAAACATAACAAAAGGGAAAATACACAAAAATAAAGTGAAAATAGCATGTTTCAATCTGTATTCATACTCCATCAGTTCTTCCTCTGGATATGGATAGCATTTTCCATCATAAGTCTTGTGGACTTGTCTTGTATCACTATATTCTGAGAAGAGCCAAGTCATTAATAGTTAATCATCGCAACAATGTTGCTTTTAACTATGTACAACGTCCTCCTGATTCTAACTTCACTTTGCATCAGTCCACGTAAGTCTTGCCACATTTTTCTGAAATCTGCCTGCTTGTCCTTTCTTAGAGCAGAATAATATTCCATTCCATTCATAAACCACAACTTGTTTAACCATTTCCCAATTGATGAGCATCCCCTGAATCATTATTTTAAGTACAAATGTCTCCCAGAGCTTGTCCAGGAGTCCAGACCTTTAAAATAATTTGTTGTGAAAAGTGCTTTCTTCTCAGAGCCATTGGCTAAGCCTTCTCCAAGGAGTCTTCTGACTAGCACAGATTTTCTTCCTTAGCCAGCTATTTTCCAAACCATAATCTTCCAGTTTTTATTCTTGTGCCTAGTTTCTCCCTGTCTCAGCTAGTAGGAAGGGAAAACTCTCCCTTTTAGATGAAGAGCTCCTGGAAAACAGGGATTATCTTTTACTTTTCTTTGTCCCCAGCACTAAGCACAGTCACTGGCACATAGTAGAAACTTAATAAATGCTTGTTAATTGATTGATTGAGGATGGAGCAGGATGACTCTGTGGCCTCTTCCTCTAATGTTCTTTGTTCTCATTCCTTCACATAAAGAAAGATACAGAACATCTCTATGTTTGGGAAACTTAAGAAAATGAGGTGGATGGAGTGGCTAAGTGGAGCAGTGAATAGAGCACTGGCCCTAAAGTCAGGAAGACCTGAGTTCAAATTTGGCCTCAGACACTTAACACTTACTAGCTGTGTGACCTTGGGCAAGTGACTTAACCTTGGAGAGCCCTGCCCTCCCCCCTAAAAAAGAAAGAAAGGAAGGAACGAAGGAAGGAAGGAAGGAAGGAAGGAAGGAAGGAAGGAAGGAAGGAAGGAAGGAAGGAAGGAAGGAAGGAAGGAAGGAAAGAAGGAAGGAAGAAAGGAAGGAAGGAAGGGAGGGAGGGAGGGAGGAAGGAAGGGAAAAAAGGAAGGGAGGAAAGAAGGAAGGGAAGGAGGGAGGAAGAAGAAAAGTTAAGAAAAGAAGTGGAATCTTGGTGTTGACTTTATGATAGTCAAAAGAAGGTAACTTTCTATTCTCTCCTAAATAAGAGTTTCCAAATATGCTGTAGTTTCTAGCCAAGTATTAGTTGAAATTTGCATTAAATGACCCTTTTAACAGCTGCTATATCTCACCCTGGAAATTTTTGTGACCTTTTTCAAGAAATAGCTGCCGAAATGAATTATAGAAAAGATTTCTTTATTCACCACAGAATATTACATTTTGGACAAGATTTTTCAAACAGAGACTTTAACAAGTTCTTTGAACAGATATTTATAGTGATTTCATCACATTCTCCAAGAGAATGTTGAGTCCCCAAGGGTTCAGCAACATTTTTATTCCTGGATCTTCTCCCCCTCTGCTTTGCCTCCTAATAGCTAGATTTCAGTAATGCAGTAAAGTTTAAAATATTAGAAAGTGGGGGTTGGGTGAAATGAATCCATGTGATACTATGTAACATCTTCATTAACAATCTAAGTTCTTAAAATCATTTGCTGTACATAGTGAATTATAATAATTAACATGCTGAAATTCTAGAAAAGTATAGATATGAAATATTTCCTTTAGTATGAACTCTGAGTTTCAGCAAAACTACATGAAGTAGTTTGCCACTTTGAATTTGGTTGAATACCAGATCCATTGTCTCTAACTACTAAATGGAAAGCCTAGAATGCAGCTGTTCCACTTGACCCCCAAGAAGTCACAATTGATGGGCGAACATTTAAGGACAAGACCACCTATATGTACTTACTGGTGATTACAACAGAGGGTCAGAGAGACAGCTGGAGTTACAATACACTCTCTCTTCCCTAATACAATGAAAGTTACATCACCCCAGTGGGCAAAGATTCATCAAGGCAGGGAACAGATGGGCAAACAGATGTGTATAAATATCATGTCTAAATACTGAAACACCAGAAGACATATAGGCACAGAATTACATAAACTTCTGAGAGAAGCATAGGATTTAGGTCTTTCAGGGTCTAGTACTACCCCCATAATTTTACAGATGAGGAAATAGAGACACAGAGAGGATCTTGCCCAAGATTGTATGCATAATAAAGAGCAAGGGTGGGATCCAAAGCCATGTCTTTTGACTCCAATCCAATTTCCTTTCAGTTATACCATGTTTTAGTTCTGTTATGGAGCTTAACAGTTCCAAAATGCAATGAAGGATACTTTTTAAAAGTTAAAAGATACCCCTAATTCGCCACAAAATACTTAATGTACATAGGAATTTAGATGAATTCTCTAACTTACTACAAATCAAATATCTAGTCCATTGAGGGTTAATTATTTATGGGGTTCCTGAATACATAGGTAGAACAAAATGAAGAGCAAGGAAGATCATAGAACTCAACTGTTCCAATTCCATAGCTCTGTGTCCATGAGCTGATTGCTTAACTTCTCTAAGATTTAGTTTTCTCATATATAAAATGAGATTATTAATTCTAGAAAATAACCATGTTATGATGTTGTTGCAGGGAAACTCCTCTGTGCATCTAATGTACTACATGAATGTGAGTTACTCATATAAATATTATGGTGTTTTATTTAGTAGTAAAGTATACATTCTATAATATTTTCTCAAGTTGATACAAAAAGACTACATGACCTAATGAAATCACAGAGAGCAAAGAAATAGTTGTCAGCATGTCAAAGGATTTTACATTATTTGTAAATAATTTATAATTTTTAATGTGCATTCATGTTACTAATTCATTGTTTATGTACATTTTAAAGCACACCATGCCAAGAGCACTTCAAAACGCATGGTAAAAAGTTTAATTTGTACTACACTTGCATTTTTCCAGTGAAAATACCAGAATTATTATTATAAAAGTTTTTAAAATCCTGTTTTGTCCTGTATATAACTATAACCATGTTTTAAATGCTTATGGAAATGGAATGGTTCTAGCCTCTTCTTACAGAAAAAGAAAAAAAGTAGAAGAGCATGGAGTTATTAAAAGTCTTTTTGCTGATGACTTTAGCAGTCTTTTTGACTTAAGATTACTTTACTGGACATCATCATCTCCATAAACTCATTCTGCAAGATGAAATTAACTTGGGAGGACTTCCAGGTCAAATGAGCAACAAGATGGAGGACTAAACATTTTTTTCTGATTCCTATGACCTCTCAAACCCCTCCAAAACAGAAATTCTGCCCAAAAGATAAGGGAACTTCAAGTACTTCTATGGTCTAGGATACCCAAAATCCAAAAGAAGTTTCTAAAAAACTGAACTGACATTCATTGAGTCAGAGCTCACTCAGCATCCTCCCTACATTACTGGCAGAAAAGCTGCACTAGCAGACCCAAGGACACAACACAGGGTTATGACAAACTATCAGTCCCCATCTCTCTTTTTAGTGCTGTAGAGACCCTGTATCTAGGTTATGGGAGTTTGCTCACATCTCTACAATCAGCTTGGCCAAAGCTCTTCAGGAGCAGAAGCCTGCCAGGGACTGTAACCCAAAAGTACCATCACTGTAAAGCTCTGAAGTGCTGGTGCCAGGGAAAACAATACTGTAAAACTCTGAACTTATGATGCTGGGCCAGAGAACTGAAGAACAGAGGAAATTTCCAGAACAGGTCACCAGGACAGGCCTTTCTGTGTACAGTATTCCACCAAGTCTGAGAAAAGGAGAACAGTATACAGCTGGTGTCACCTCTGACTTCCCAAAAGACAATTGGGGCAGATAATTAGACTAATGAATCATGAATTGTCCAGAGTAGAAAGATACCAAGATGCTTTGTGATTCAGCCTCCAAGAATACCAGTCAGAAGAGAGGGAGTCAGTAAGTGAATGATAAAGAAAGCAAGAGGAAAAAAGATTGACATTACCAAAGATTTCAGAAAGAAGAAAATGCAAAGACTTTGAATGTAAGCAGATAAATCGATAGGAAAAAAAAACATTAACAAAAGAAGGAAATGTGATCTCCACATCTAGTAAATGAGTTGAAACAACTATGAATAAATACTGGAAAATAAAGAAAAATGATGCAATACTTTAAGAGACAACAGACTCTGTGCAATTTAAGGAGAACATGGAACCACAGCACTCTGTTCCTGAGTGGTTTAAAAGAGAAGTAAGAATCATGAGAGCAGAGTTCATGTCCTACACAGCAAAAATAATAAACAATAGAAAATTTTTAATTTACAATGATAAGCCTCACCAAAGAAACAAAAAAGAAAACAATAGATTTGGGAATGTAAATGCACAGAAGTGAAAGACAGTCTAGAACAGCGGTTCTCAACCTGTGGTTTGCGACACATATTTCCGATGGTCTTAGGAACCGAAACACTGCTCCTCTATTGGTGTCCAGGCGTGTCTGCCCATATGCAGATACACCAACATACGAGTATTAAAGGGTCATGGCATTAGGAAGTTTGAGAACCACTGGTATAGAAGAAAAGAAGCAAAAAACAATAACAGTATGAGAAAATATGCTCACCATGCAAGAAAAACAGACTGATCTCAAAAACATTATGTGTAGAGCCAAACTAAGGACCATGTCACCCAGAAGAACACAACAGGGGAAAAAATATTTAACCTTATTACCATAATGAAGGAAATGATAGAGAGGAAAAACTGACAAAAAACTTCTGAATATAGAAAATGAAATTCTAATTGAAAGAATTCACAGATCCCCTCCAGGAAAAAATATCCAAGGCTGTAATTTCTAAGATACATAGTAGGTAAGTACAACAGTTCAATTCAGAAACAGCAAGTTCTACAAGCCATCAGGAGAAACATCTTCAAAGAGAAAGGAAAGAATTTTTGAAAAATGCAAGACTATTCTACATCAACTAGAAAAAGTAGGAAGAGATAGAATGATGTGTTGCAAAAAGCAATAGAGCTCAGGGAGTAGCCCTGGTAGTCCCTTGAAAATCTGAGCTTAACCATAAAAGACAAAAGATGGATTTTCTCTAATAGATAAGAATTCAAAACTTTTTTCAGAAAGAAAACCAGAAATAAAGAGATTTTTGCTTCTTGAACACCTTAAATAATAGAAATGCAAGAAAAGTAGATAAATGCAACCAGCAAGGACAATAGCAGCAGGAAGAGTGACAACAGAGAAACCAGTAAGAAACTTTCTAAATGTAGACAGAGATGTAGCACCAATGCAATATTTGTAGCACCCATGAACACAATAAAGACCATGACTATAAGTATCACATGACATGCAATCACAAAATATTCCAAATTCTCTAGATAGAGGACAACACTGAAGCATTTATTTAGACACCAGAAAACTGAATCCCAAAACCTCTAAGCCAATTCCATCATAATACCAAAGATATTCTGAAGCCATATTAACATTGAGGGCCATGCCATCATCTGTTAGCCTTCCCACAAACCAATACAAGACCAATATTTACTCACAAAGCTATCTCCTTGCCTAAGCTCTTCTGTCTCTAACTGTCCCCAACTGTCTGGCTAGTTCCCTACCAGCTTCCTGTTCTCAGCAAATTCCCCACACCACAGGCTCCATGTTACCACATTCAGCCTCTCAGGGGGCAGAGTTTACCTTCACAGCACGGGAGGTCTTCAAATTCCCATTCCCATTACAAGGGGTGAAGGTGGAAATCTAGTAGAGATAATAGTTAAGAGGTAAATAAAGGATATTATGGACAAAAACATGACAACACCCTGCCAACAGTTGAATCAAGGTTTGGGATTTTGTTTGTTTGTTCATTTGTTTTGTGGGGTTGAATTACAGCATGGGAGGGTACATAGAAAGAGAAGATGGAAGTAGGGTGATCGGGAAACATAAAATGAGAAATGAGGTCAAATTAAGAGCTATCAGTGAAGGGAAAGTGATCGCTGTGGTTTCAGAAAGAGAAGAGCCTAAAGAAGAGTGGAGAGGAAAGGGGAGAAAGACTAAAAAGGATGGAGAAAGACACTTTACTTTGGAGGTGGGAGAGGATTCCACCATGAATGCTGTAGGTGAAAAGAAATGATTAATAAAGGGAGCTGAGAGCCTTTTACTAGAGGAGGTCTCGGAGGATTTGGTGCTTGAAAAGTTTACTTGTCCTGCATTGGAAGGAGGAAGGTGGAACCCTTTGAAGCAACTGTCACCTGGAAGAGTGGGAGAGTATGGACACAGGGAGATTTTCAGATAATTGTAGAAGAAAATAAAAGGTCAACAGTGAAGGATACAGATCAGTGAGGGGGAAGAGGCCTTATCACAGGGCAGTGCCCTCTCTTGACACTGCAGTAATTAGTATTGTTCTGGTAGTAGTGAAAATGGGAATTCATGCAGCAAGCTTTATAAGGTAGTGGCAGAAAGCACCTAAAGGAGCCTGGAGTGGAAAAAGGAATTTTCCATTTTTAAGATGAAGTCAGCTCAAAAACTCTTGCTTTCTCAGATCATTTCCCACTCTGTAGGTCTTTATCATGTACCTGCTCCCCCTCCCCTATTCCTTTCCAACTTCTTTTTGTATTATCTCCCTCATTAAATTATGAGTTCTTAAGGGCAAAGACTCTCTTATGCCTTTCATTGTCTCCCCAACATTTAGCATAGTGTCTGTCACATCCTGGGCACTTAATGAATTTACTGACTACAATGAATGATGAGTTAGGTGACAGAACCTTCAGTAGACTACAACATACTAAAGACCAAATGCCAGGGCCAGAGCTAAAAGTCAAGGTTGTTGATGAGTTCTAAGAAAGACAAGTTTTTAAATGGCTAAATACTAAAAGGAAAAGGCCATTAAACCAATCTTATGGACATTATGAAATATTTAAAATGTGAGAAACCACTGGCAATCTTTTTGAATAGTAAATGACAATGAAATATCTTATCGAGAATTAGGTTCAGTTGTCGTGTTCACTGTGTGAATCTTCCCTTATATGAATTTGTTTTATTTAGGATTTAAATTTGTAAAGATTGTTTTTAAGAGCTATTGTTCTAACTTCTTGGCGTGGTTACTCTAATTTTTCCGCTTCTTTATTATTACTAGTTTTACCTGCTTCCACCTAGTGGCAAATACAAACATTGCATGGTAGGGAAAAAACATTCAAACCGGAATCACCACTGGATATAATCAGCCTACAAATCAACACCTGGTAATGTGGTTGAATGTCAGGCAGGGCATCAGAAAGCCATAAAGACTGCAATGTGCCTTCTTATCCAAGGCAATTGTAACTAGAGATGAGTAGAAATGAGGTTGATCTGATAAATTTGGGTTACTTATTTTTATTTTCAAGGTTAATGCTTAGTCACCATCTTCAGTATGTCACACCTGGGGTGACTACTTCATATTTATGAGACACTAAGAAGAAAGCTACTCTGTAGGATGTTAAACACAAAAGGGAGGACAAAAATAAATATTGAAACAGGTGCATCAGTAAGATTAAAACATCAGGGCTTAAAAACATGGAATGGTGTGTGCATAATATTCAAATTTTTTTTAGGTTTTCCACTCACATTAAATATGTTTATAATTTCTTAGCACTCTAGTATTATCTATGTTGAAATGTAGCACATGCAAAAATAATACACCTAATATGCCATACCAGTCTTAAAGTTTGTTTTATATAGGGAAAGGAATGAATATAGGGCATTATTCTTAACTGAGAACCCAGAGACAATTTAAGTGGTTAAAAATTTAAAAGATTGCTATTTGAGATGATCTGATCCAAAAATTGAATGATCTACTCTCTTGAGATAATGAGTTCCCTGTCAATGAAAATGTTCAAGCAGGGGCTGGTTGATCATTTGTAAATTATGTTTTAAAAAGGTTCCCTGAATCCCTGACTGAGCAGTGGGGTGGACAAGATGGCCCTTCCATTCACTCATTCACCAAACATTTATTAAACGGTTGTTATGTATGAGGCTTTGTGATAGGAATCAGAGATGATGTGAAAAACAAATTAAGATTAGTCTGGGACCTGAAGGCCCTCACTGGCTCAGTACAGTTGGTATGACAATGGCTATGGTATAAAATAGCACATGAGAGAAGTACAAAGAAGATGTTACATCCATTTAAGACAGAAGGATTGATTCAGATCTTAGGATTCTGCCCTCCACAAAACTCCCCCAATAACTGATTGTGGGATACAGGTAACTCTAGGTTCTCAGCAGCTATGCCAATGCTGTATAAACTCTGGCAGGTTCTCTAATGCTAATAAGGTTTCTAGTACAGCTCCAGGGACAAACTTAGTCTGCTGTCCTGGCACCAAATTAGCTAATTACAGTACTTCAGAGGACATATTTAGGGTCATAGAAATTATAAGCTGATTCTTAGAGATTTCAGCTTACATGGATAAGAAGGGCATCATCATAGTGTAAAGAGAACTGGAAAGTCAGAAGACTTAAATTCAAATTGTAGCTACATTTCTCGAATCTCTGACCACAAGCGGGTACAATTAACCTTTCTGAGCTTCAGTTTTATCTTCTGAAAAAAAAATTAGGACAAAGATTAACCACAAAGTATTTATTAAGCATCTTCTGCATACAAGGCACTGTACTAGGTGCTGGGGATACAGCCTTCCTACACCTTCCTTCCCTTTCTCCATGTATTCTGTGATCTAGTGATCCTGGCCTCCTTGCTGTTCCTCACACTCTACGCTATATGTCTCAACTCACTGTTTTTACTGGCAGTCCTTCATACCTGGAATACTCACTTTCCTCTGCTTCCCAACTTTCCTGGCTTCCCTCAAGCCTCAGCTAAAATTACACTTTCTGCAGGAAGCTTTTCCCAGTCCTCTTTGATCTTGGTGCCTTCCTACTGAGACTGCCCTCAATTTATCCTTGTATATATCATCTTATTTGTAAATAGTTGCTTGCGTGTTGTTTTCTCCATTAGACTAGGAGCTCCAGGAGAGTAGTTTGCTGTTCTTTGTCTCCACAGTGCTAACTAACCACAGTACCTGGTATGTAGTAAGTCCATAACTGATAGTTGACAGACCAATAAGTATATCACATGTACAATCCCCACCAAAATGAAGGGCTGTTTTTGAGGATCAAAAATCATTTACAACTTGTAAATCATTTTGTAACTATAAGTGTATGTAAGTGTAATTTACTTTGAAGCTCCTCAATGAAATCTAGGGTCACTTATAGAAAACCACTTTATCCAGTCTAGCAGGGGAAAGTGAAAAGAATGTACTATATGATTCTGTGAATCACCTCATGGCACACAAGTAGACAGGTGATACCTTAAGCTGGTCCATCAGTATGCATAGCTATGGTAGATGGACAAAGAGTTAGACCCAAATTTGAATAGGAGAAAATGCCATTCAAAGAACTGCATAGCATTTTCAATGACCATGGACTGTTCCCAGGTTTTAAAACATCATTTTAACACAGATGTTCTCCTGGTAAGGTCATATGGCTACAGATTATGGACTGCCACAATCTCAGCAGAATCAAATTTTCAGGCAACTCAAAGAGAAAACTGCCAAAGTGCATAATGGATATAGTTTGGCATAGTTTTGATGCTGAATTTCATGGAATAAGTGGTATAAACAACATCATGGAGGATATATGTTATCAGCAAAAGAAGATAGACTGGTCATTTAGTGACAGTGTAGGATCACAAAATTTTAAGAGTATCAGAAGAAGGCCTCCAGAATTGAATGTCACATAGACCATCATTGGAGAATCTATAGAAAACATGGGCAAGACTCACAAAGAATGAGAAGACAAACATTTGCCAGCAATGCAGTCCTAGGTAAGGTACTTAAACTCTCTCATCTGGGAGTTTTTTCATTCATAAAATGATGCCTTTACACTAAATGTTTCCTCCCAGTTCTAAATCTATGATCTTACGAATATATTGATGTACAACCATGAGATCATAGACCCCTCAAAATATTTATTATTTACAAATTCCAAAATCATATTGATTCTAGGGATTGATTCTAGATGGACACCATAACAACCAACCAGTGATGTGAAAGGAAATAGCTAATTCCTAGAGTGATGGGAAAAGCAGTAACTTTGGAATGGTTTTCATTTTATGATAGCAATGGTCATATGCATCATGCTTCAGAATACCTGTGCTTGATCAAATGAAACCAAATTGAGCTATTTTCTCTCTCCAATAAAAGCTTTAATTAGATTTCATATGATGTGTACATACTTTGTTTCTCTTTTTTATTGTGTAGTTAATTCCTTGGTTTTTAGGAAGGGATCTTACTCCAAGGAAATGTGTAAACTCTTTAAGAGGATTCTTCAATTACTCCTAGAGATACCACACTAGCCATTGTTATGGAGAAACCAATTATTTCAAAGATCATTCAAACTCTCAATGAAACAAAATAAGCCACACCAAAATACAAAGGAAACTGGTTCAAACAAAAAAATGTAAAAATGATAGCCAGTTGCTACAAAACAGCCTAACTAATCCTCTGAAAATAAGTCAAGATCTTCAGGGGGGAGGGACTGTAATTGATTCCTCCAGAGTATGTCATGGGCTTCTTATATTTGGAAGAAAAGTAAAAAGATTGATTTTTTTTAAAGACGAGTGCTAACCATTGTTATGAATAAAACACATTTGTTATAGACACTAGAGTACAGATGATTTGGCAGGGGAAAAGAATTTTTACTGAAGAAATTCACTTTTTCATTCAAAGCTGTACCAAAGTCATTATCATAAAGGATGCTGGTGAACCCAATAAGTACTGAGTATTTTCATTATACTATAAAACTTCTACCAAAAAAAATGTATTGAGGTTTGATACTTCAAATTGGACTAGAGGTCTTGTATCTATTGAGAAAATGATAAGCTCTGATAAATTCATTGATATATGGAGAAGTAAAATTGTTCTGGAAGGTTGTATCAGCAAGTACCCTAGCATACCCAGGATGGCTGCTAGCACAAGTTCTTAGATCTGCTTTTCTAAAGGAAAGCAGCTCAAAATGGGTTAATAATCTTACTTTAACCAATCAAATGAGTATCAGTTACCTAGTTCAGGGGAAAAAGTCAACAGCCTGAACTTCCGAGAATACAAACAGAATGCAAAACACATTACAAGCAAAAGTTACAAGCAGACAAAGAAACAGATCATCAGACAGCTTCTTACATCTATACCTAGTCAGTTACCAGAGAGAGAAGCACCAATATCTGGGTTTTTCAAAGCCGGAGGGCTCAACAGCTTCCCAGAGTCTCGTCTGGCCAAATCACACAACTCTTCTCAAAGTGATCCCCAAAGCAAAACCTGATATCAGCAGTATATATAGCCTTCTCCTGGATTGGAAAATGTCACAGCCCTCTTGACTCACTGCCGAATCACAAAGTAATAAGGTGTGGACATTTCCGAAAAACATGCCTCCCACCACAGGCTCCCTGTGACCACATTCAGTCTATTAGGGGGCAGAGTATACTTTCAAATCAAGGAAGATTCTCAGAGCCACTTAAGCCTATCAAAGGGCCTAGGGGCAGGGAAGATCTTCAGATTCCCATAACAAAGGTCAAATACTAAAGTTGAAACTTAAATATTTGGACCACATAATGAGAAGACAGGACTTAATGGAGAATATCCCCATGCTGGGAAAGACTGAAGGAAAAAGGAAAAGGGGATGGCAGAGAATGAGATGTTTAGATAGTGTCATAGAAGCAATGAATATGAGCTTGGACAGACTTTGGAAGATTGTGGGAGACAGAAGGGCCTGACATGCTGTGGTCCACAGAATCACAAAGAGTTAGATATGATTGAATGACTGAACAACAATATTTCATTGGGATATTTTGGATAACTAGAAACATGCAAGTGAATAGGGAACATAAGAAAAAAGCAACTGTCATTCAAGATAGAGCTGTTTTAATTTCTAAAACCTAAGGAAGACTATGCTGAAGATGTTACATTCAGTGTTTATTAGAATAATTCAAGGTCCATATTGCCTTTGCCTAATGTGACCTAAGCTATTTCTTTACAATATATTCAGAGACTATTGAATATAAAGAAATCATTTTGGGAACTTCCTTCACTCTACTTTAAATAGTCTACTAAGGATAAAAGTTGTTTCTGTTCTGTTGCTCACAAGCCCCATATGTTACTTGATATTTTGCCTAATAACATTTTTAATAAGTTGTCAATTATTGGAAATTACAAAATAATTTGTTAATGTTGAAATTATTTTACAAAATAGAAGTAGCACTTGGAAATTACCTAGCATTAAATTCAGATTGCTTGTAGAAGGTGCTAACCTGAATAAATTGTTGCAATACTAGGACTTACAAAGTGAGGCACACTAAGGTTATGTATCTAAGTTAAAAGTTTGGAGTTCTGTGGGCAATCCTTCTATACACCAGGAAAAGGAGACGGTAAATTAGGAGAACAAGATCCAAAAAGAACTTGCACACTCACTTCATCAGCAGAAGTGCATTCCTGTCAATGTGAAGGGTTTCCAATTTTCATTTCTAACATGTAAATGTAGGCTTCACTTATTGTTTTCAAAACCTAGCTGTTCTTTTTTGAAATAAAGTTAAAAAGACAATTACTTTCTTCAAGAGTTTAGTGAATACAGTTGATGTCTGCATTCTCTCCATACATAAGCAACCCAGCTCTCCACCTCTACACTTGATTCAGCTACCTGGAAGCATACTGTCTCTGGCAGTGATGATACACTTTATTATCTGGATATTAGCTGAAAATCTCTCCCAAACAGCTTAATAAATTATTAGCTTGCCTTAATGGTTGTTTTACCTTTCAAACAGAGATGAGATGAATGGCTACTCAAATTTTGACCACCAAGGAAGAACCAGTTGCTGATGCAGAAATGACCAAAAAAAAAAAATACCTAGGGGACAGTTACTACTCCATCTTAGAGCATGTTAGTAGAGAAGACAGCTATAGTTTGATATGCACTATAGATACAAATCTATAAAGCAAATGTGAAAAGATTCAGAGAAAAATTAAGTGTGAAACCATGGCTTAAAAGTCTGTAGAGGAAGTGAGTTCAAGAGGAATGGAAAATCCTCAGGAATAAAATCCTCTTCTGTGGTAAGAACAAATAGAAAGAATTCCAGCAAAGAAGAAAAGGCAGAACTGTCTAAAGAGAAAAATATCTCAATTCATCAAACAATTTAGATTTTTAAAAGAAACATTTAGAAGGTGGAAACAAGGGAAAGCAACAAATGAGGAAGGCAGAAGCATAACATGATCCTACATGAGAAATGTTAACAGCACTAAAGCTCAGAATGAGCTGGCATACATTCTTATAAGGACAACAGAAAGCTGTTTTTAGCTCTATGGAGAAAAGAGAGATGATAGAATCACATGTTGTGGCAGATTGTAAAAGGAAAACAGGGCTACATGACTTTTTTTTTGAGCTTTCTCTTTCAAGTCCTACTTTAAGTCCTCAACAGAGAATAGAGGTGACTCAGAGTTCTCAAAAGTTATATCAATGGACCACAAGCCTTAGATGGTTTGACCATTCTGGAAAGGCTTCAAAGTATGGGCCCAGAAATAGACTATATCTGCTTTTCATGGACAAACTTAGGTAACTTTGGAGAAGTTTGTCATCAATGGGATACCCACTTGATAATAAATTATTTGTGGCTATGGCAAACCTTGAAACATACAAGAAAAATACCAAATAACCTTCAGACCCTTTTACCTCTATACTGACAGTGATAGTGACAGAGTGGTAGAAAAGGGAGCAAAAGGTCTAAAGATCACAGTCTTTTTAAGACTCTATAAACATTAATAGTGATTCATACTCTAAATGTGAGATACTTTTCCAATGACCAACAAATAGATATACCATTAAAAGACCTAAATCATGTCAATCTTGACATTTTTGCTATACATGAAAACGAGACAGAAGAAAGTTAAATGATAGAATAGCTCAAAGGTCCTCCTTGAAAAAGCAATAAAGGAATTGAAGAAGTTGGTTTTATTCTGTATTGAAATGCAATAGAAACATCATTTTATAGAACATTTAATCATCTTGCATTGCAATGTTCATGGGAAGGATGTGCAAAAAGGGCCATCATGAAAATAATTGTGACTTATGTACCAACATCTGTTACTGGAAACAAAGAAAGAGAAAAATTCTATGAAGAACTGAGTAAAACTCATCAAATTAAATCAACATATATTTTGATACCTACTGACTTAATTCCAAAAGTAAAAGTATGAGAGGACAGCAAAAAAAAATGTATTGCAAAATATGATTCAAGGAAAGAAGAAGGAGAGAACCAAAAATTTGCAGACACAGGGGTCTCATGGCTATGCATCATAATTACTATATATGATAGAGTTGGAAAGCTCTAGAAATGGATGCAGTGAATAAGATCATAAGAAGTGAAATTTATTATATTTTAACAGAAGGGATTCATCACTAATATGGAAATCATTCCTGGATCAGTCCTATGTATACAATGAGATCATCAACTTATAAGAGCAAAGGTAAAAATTAATAATGTTAGAAAAATAAATAAAAATGAGAAAAATATATCATAGGTTAAATAATCCAACTTAACCTATTTAAACAAGTTATTGATGTGATATCAAAACTGGGAAATGGCTAGAAGAAAGACTATTGACACTTGTTATAAATATTTCATTATAAGGTTTAATCAATTTAAATCAGCTGCCATTATTAAGAAACCCAAAAGATTAGAAAATTGCCTGGGTTTAGTCTGCAAACACTTGGTTTCCAACTTTCTAGGTGAAATCATATGGAAGCCAAAGGCAGCATCAGTTTAAATATAAATGTGTTTATAAAATCCTATGGAATAGGATGGTAAAGATTATAAGAATCATCATCTCATAAAATATTAAGAATCAGTAGAGGAGAAAAAAGTGTAAAAGAACTTTGTGAAACTCCCAATTAAGCAAATTCATTCCAGTGGTAATTAGGGATGAAAGCAGAACAGACAAAATGTAGAAAATATCTGTAAATGTTTTTATAACAAAATCTTTTCTCCAAAAAGGACTGTTGAGAGCCATCATAGTCACAGACATATTTACAGAAAGGGGAGAAATGGAACTGAAGAAAACAAAAATAGGAAAAGCATTTGAATTCAAGCAAGTTTACACAGAGAAGGTCCATGCTGGAGATAGAATAATGATGATGTCGCAAAGGGGTAAATTTTCAAAGTATCTGGAAAATAAAATACATAAGGGGAAAATAAAAGTTCAGAGTCATGGCAGGAGGAAAGTCTGTGATCTAATACATACCAGAAATGTCAATGAAGAGAATATCTATCAACTCATAGGCCTACATTTCCAGAATTCAGAGTTAATGGGGACTGGAGAAAACATTTGGCCACATAACCCAGAAGTCAACATGACTACACCAAATATGAATGCCAATGTGTTCCATTGTCACATTGCAGGGTCGAGAAAATATGAAGACTGCTTACAGCATGTCAGTGAGACCCTCTTCTTAATGAATTTTTCAAAAATCATGGAAAAGAAAGCAAGGAATGAGGAAGCAATGGGGGTGGTCTACAGTCTTCATAATTAGAAGGAGTGTTGTTCATCCTTCATTTTCCTGAGGACCAGTGATATCATAGATGATGTCTTGACTTGTGAAAGAATTGGATTTAAGTGAGACAGAGTTGTACAAAGTCTTCAGCCTCACTCTTTCTTCCAGAGTCATCGAAGTCCAGTGACAAGACATGTCAGGGTGACTGATGATCCAGGATGCAGTGGATGATTTGGGTGTCTTTGATATCTGACCATGCTCTGAGCACTACTCAATTTCTGCTTCAGTTGCCTTCATGGCCATTGGAACAAGTCGTTCACAATTGCTCATTCCTCTTGGGGGAAGTCTTCACATGCTTGGGATAGATCCCCCTAACTCACTGATGGGTTTGAGACCTGTCACTTACTCTCAACCTGATTTATCCCATCTACCAAAGTAGTTTTACCAGGGTGTGGCCACTGTGCATGCTATAGCTTCTTGGAGCCACAGATAAGAGCTGAGTGACAAGTGGATACCAAAGGAGAATGGGTAGCCCTAAAAGCATTCAGCAAGCCCTCATACCACAGGTACTAGTCCTCCCTAAATACCTTTATACCCCATTAGAAGAAATAGCACATCTATGAAATCACTAGCAAGTGCTACAACTTAGAAATTATGCCCATAAAACCAACTGTTTTTAAATATTTTGAGTCATTATTTTTTCTCTCAATAAGAATGATCATTGGATTGGAAAGGCTGGAACAAAGATGTTTAAAAGTAGTTGAAAAGCAAGATAAGAGAGAAGATATTAGGAGTATATCAGTGATCCCACTTAGCCTATGTGAGTTAAATCCCAGAGAATTTAAACAAATGACAATTGTGTCTTCTATGTCAGTGGTCCTTGAAAAAATGTGGAGAGTAAAGGATGTACCACAGACATAAGAAAGGGAAAATATCATGATTCTCAGAAAAATGAGATAAGGAAAGTCTACAAACTATAGGCCATGACTTCTAATCTGGCAGAATTCTACAACATATTATTAAAGCTTATGATCAATTTGAAAGAAAAGCTATGATCACACAACACCAGTATGGTTTAGTTAGAAAGAGTTTATTACAAACTAACCTCATTTTCTTTTTTGATACCATTTCTAGACTAACAAGTAAAATGCCATAGACATAATTTATCAGAAATTCAGCAAAGAATTCAGTCGTCTCTTATATTGTGATTGTGGCCAAAATCTAGAGGTTACAGGATAGTATAGTTAAGTGAATTCTGAATTGGTTAAATGACTAGACACAAAAGAGAAGTCGTTAAAGAATTGATGTCAACTTGGAAAGCATTCTCTGCTAGAGTATTTCAGGGTTCTCTTCTTGAATCATTTTAACATTTTTTATTAGTAATGTGCTGTCTAATTAAGAAGGTTCAGGATTCACATGAATGGAACATTTGGCACTTCAAAAGATCCAATATAGTTTACTTAGAATATAAGCAAAAGGCTTAGGAATAGTAAAATAAGAGCAGCACCAACACCTGACCACATGAGCTGGGAATCCCGGGTACAGTCATCAGGGTTCCACTCCGGAGGTCCCAGGCAGGACGTCTCCTCCATGGGTGAGATTCCATTTGGGGGTCTGAATCTTACAGTTCAAGTAGTGCTGTAGTAGTAGAAGTTCAAGTAGTACAAGTACAAGTTCAAGTACAGTTCAAGTAGTAGAACAAAGAAGGCATACTGCCAGGTGTTTTTTAGCAAGCATCGTATCTTTCCATACATCAAGCCTAAATTTGTCTTGCTGATACTTTCACACATTTATCCTAGTTATGATCAGATGATCTCTTACTTTCTCTTTTAATATTAACATGCTAGTTTTGTGATGGCAATTTTGTTCATTCCTCAAAGAACTTCAGACTTTTTTTTCAAGTCTGAGATGACCCTTCAGATGTTTTAAGTTTTGGAAGTCTTAGTAAATAGTAAGTTAGTTGAAGGTAGAGATTTTGCCTAATTTATCCTTATTTCTGTCTTAGCACCTTTCAAGGTATTCTAAACATAGTAATAAATGCTAAGTGATGAACGAATTCTTGCTAAATAAATGTTTGGTGCATTTATTTAGGATCTATTCAATGCATAGCACTGTATTCAATGCTATATATGATAGATACAAAATAAGCAAATGACACAAGGTCTATTCTTGAAGAATTTGCCATCTAGTTGCAGAATTTATTGCCTAGTTTCATTTCCTATCTGACTGCATTCCTTTGGACCAAACTCCATCATGCCCCTAAAAACCTCATCATCAGAAATGAAAGTCAGCATCATCCTGTGAGATTACATGAGCATTAGTATTCACTCCTCATCATTATGAAAACCAGCAGAGAATTCCTCCCAAAGCCTCCATTTAAAGAGAGCTCCTATGCCAGCTATTCTCAATTTCACACCCCCTGCACTCCCTTGGATTGGATCCCATGATGTCCCTGTGCCCTGCATACCTCTCCCTTCCCCCAGTTTTTCAGCTTCCTTTTATGTGTTTTCTTCCCCCACTAGATTTTAACGTCCTTTATAGTAAGGATTATCTTTTTAATATTTGTATGCCTAGCACTTATCACAGTGCCCGGTGCATAGTAGGTGTGTAAGAAATATTTATTGACTGGCTGAATTGGGGAAGAATGACATGCAGTATACCTATTAAATAACTGGAGAATAATTCCCAGAACAAATATAGGGAAGCAAATTCAATTCAGCAAATATTTATTAAGAATCTTCTGGGTAGGGAGAATTATGGTAGGTGCTAGAGATATACGAAGTTTAGAAATTATAATAGAAAATATAATATATATAAATTACTAAACTATAAAATAATTGAATAGCTCTGTCCTCTCATGGAAACTTTTTTCCAATGATATGAGAACATCATTTAGACTTAAATATTTGGCAAATAAAGGGAATGAAAGCTTTGAGTTCGAATGTGGAAATCATATTGAACAATGAATGGATGAAGACAATACCTATTGATTTCCTCTAAGCAAGTTATATTGAAATACAGATATTGAGGAGAAGGCTACAGTTGAAAATGTTAAAATACTTACTGGCATCCTGAAATCAAAGTTGAATAGTAAAAATGTGTTTAAGGTAGCATCTATCCAATACTGATCTTAATGTACATGTTCAGGAATTACAAAATGGACTGGAACAGATTTAGAATATAACCTTACAAGATCAATAAAAGATATAGTGCATCACTTTTTGGCAGATAACTAATAGGAAAATGGTCAATAACATCCTTAGAGTACATGACAAACAGGTCAGAAACCTACAGGAACAGAAGTCACTTCACCAAGCCATAGTAAAGGCTTATTAGATTTGTCAAATATAAGTAAAAATCTCTTACCTCCAAATGAGTCTGTGAGACAACTTTTCAAGACTGGAATCAAAGCACCTTCCATACATGAAAGCTGTATACATTCAGCCAATGATGTGACAACAAAGAAGCATAGAATAAACGATTGATTCCAATTTGTGTAAATTTATCAATTTAAAATTTTAATTCTGTATGAAGTTATTGCCCAAAAAACTAGGGAAAAGTTATCCTTAAGGAGTTCAAACTTAGTGATAAATCTAGATTGGGCAAAGAAATGATGGAGACAATGGAGACAGTTACCAAAACTTAGCACCTACAGAATGCCTTGCAAGACTTGACATGTTGGCTACAATTATGCATCAGAGGTTTGCTATCTTCCATGGACTGATAATCACATCTGCACAGTACAAATGCATGCTTCTCAAAACGTCCTGGAGAACCCAACGAATAAACTATAATAGAACTGTATCATTATCACAAATCAAACCATTATCTACAATCATCTGGACATAATATCTATTTATAAACACTTGAGAATGATGTTTTTAATCATCTCAAATACTCATAATCTCCAAGCTACATGGTGATTTAAAAATATTCAAAGCTAGTCTACAGGGCATGAGCTTATTTCTTAATACTTTTATTCAACTACAAAAATCAGTTATTCCGTCAACCTGTGCACCAATCCACAAAACATTCAATATAGAAGATTAACAGCAGGGTAGCAATTTGTCCCAGAATTATTTCTATCTGAACCTTATTGAGAAAGACAAGAATGAAATACTAATGAAAAATAGCAATAATAATAGCATTTTAAGGCTTGCAAAACACTTAACATATAATTCAAATCAGGCATCGATGTTTAGTATAAATACATGAACTGGTGTCCTAATAACAAAAATTCTCTGGGAGCTGACATCTCTATTAAGTTAATTTTTGTCAATTGCTGCGAAAATACAACTTGGTAAAAATGGTCTTGTTAATATCAGTAAAGCCTATACTGTGGGGCAATGGTGCCATAAAGAAAAACCCCTAAAGATTTAAAATAAGTTACTCCTTTATCCTCATCACAACTTCACTCTCATTATAGGAAAATAAGGGGATTTTTTGGTCAGTTGAAAACCAGGAAAAGGTGGAACATCAAGAATGACTATGCTGGCAACCAATAAGTATATATTTTGTGTAATAAATTATGATAATTTTTATTATCTAGAATTATACTTTTCCCTCAGGAAGATTAATAAAAACCTGAGCTTTTTAAATACATAACTCAGGAATTTTCCAAAACTGATTAAAATTGCTTCCTGTGAACTTTGGGATAAAAGAAATGTTAAATTTTAGTTAGCATAGCTTTAGTGCTAAATGTATTCAGTCACATAGTAATGCTTTGAAATATAGAAATTTACATATGATAAATATCTAGCCATTTTCTCAAAACCAGAATGGTCATATAGTGTTTATTTTACAAAGAAATAAAAATTTCCTATCCAATGTCAATTTAAAAACTAGATTCTTCTATCTTATAGAGACTGTGTCCAAAAGTTGTGTCAGAAAGATTAAAAGGTGAAAAGATGAGGCCTTTGTTAAAGATGTATTCAAACATAAGGAATAAACATTAACATTACATTCGTGACTTCAGTGGTTCTTCGAGTTGTATATGTGACTGAGTAACCTTGCAATGAGTACTTTTGTCCCACTGACCTCACATGAAGATCTGAGTGGTAACTCTTGGGAGTAAATCTTAAAAGACAGCAGACACAAAGAGACATATGGCCAGAGACAAAAACTGAGAGACACAGATGGGAGAGAGGTCCAGGGAATCTCAGGGCTTCAGAGGTGGCAGCCATAGAAAGGCATTGTTGGGAAGGAGCTTCTGGACTAAGTCTCCTAGACACAGGAAGAAAAGTTCTTGAACAATGTTGAGTGCCTGGAGAAAAGAAGAAGAGTTCCTATTCTGAGGTACCACTTCACACCTATCTGATTGGCTAATATGACTAAAAAAAGAAAAGAAAATGATAAAGATGTGGGAAAACTGGGACATTAATGCATTGTTAGTGGAATTGTGAACTGATCCAACTGTTCTGGAAAGCAAATTGAAACTATGCCCAATGGACTATAAAACTGTACATATCCTTTGATCCAGCAATACCAATTCTAGTTCTGCATCCCAAAGAGATCATAAAAAATGGAAAAGGACCCACATGTACAAAAATATTTGTAGCTGTTCTTTTTGTGGTGTCAAAGAATTTGAATTTGAGGGGAAGCCCATTAATTGGAGAATAGCTGAACAAGCTATGGCATATGAATAGAATGGAATACTATTATGCTATAAGAAATGATGAGCAGGCAGATTGGAAAGATGTGAACTGATGCTGAGTGAAGTGAATAGAACCAAGAGAACATAGTACACAGTAATAGCACCATTATTTAATTATCAACTCTGATAGATTTAGTTCTTTTAAAAAATACAGCAATCTAAGATAATTCCAAAAGACTCATGATGGAAAATGCTATTCACATCCAGAGAAAGAACTATAGATTCTGAAAGCAGACCAGAGCATACTATGTTTTTTTTTCTTTCACAACATGACTAATGTGGAAATATGTTTAATATTATTATACATGTATATCCTATATCATATTACATGCCATTTTGGGGAGGGGAAGGGGGAGGAGGAAGGAGGAGAGAAATAGGGGAAGAAAAAAATTTGAAAGTCAAAATCTTATAAAAATGAATGTAGAAAACTATCTTTACATGTAATTGGAAAAAAATAAAATATTAAGGGAGAAAATGGGGAAGAGGAAGAAGAGTTCCTAGGTAGCTCTGACTTCCTAAATAAAGGCAAAAGGAAGAATCATGCAACCAAACAACATCCAGAAACAAAAACGCTTTGTGAAGGAGCAAACCCATACCTTGCCTTCCATTGGTACTATAAGTTAGAAGAGGATAGCATGGATCTTTAGGGGAAGTTGAGCTCATTGGAGAGGGATGAAAAGTTGTCTTGACTGATTATCAACTTGAGTACAAGTTCTTAATGTTTTTTCTCCCACTGATTGAAATAAATCCTGTTCTGTATTTGATATATGTTGTTAGACTGAGTGCATAGGAACTGGAAGCCTTTCCTTGCCCCAAGTTATATTATGATATTTTCATGGGAGGTAGGAGATATTTTCTCCTAGGTAGGAGAAAAATAAATCAAATTCTGACTTTCTCAGGAAAAGACCCTGATTAGGGGACATCAACCAAAGAGAAAGTGATTTGTGTATAGTCCCCAAGATTGAATCTAATCTGTATAAAACAAGAATTGGGATTATGGGTCATAGATTACAATACCATTTGTTTTTCTGAATCTTACATAAGATCTCACAGGGTTGGCATTCTCCTAAATTTAAAGTGACTCATAAGCCATGTTTATTTTTCTGATGTTTAATTGCATTTATTTTAAGGATCCTTAAGTGCCATGAAAAGTTAACACAAAAAGTATATCTAAGTAATTGGCTAATTATATTTTATGAACTTAATTCAAAAATGAACATGGGCAAGCTTTGGGAAATTATTGAATTCTCTGTACTCTTGATTTTAACAGGAACATAAAATTTGAAGACATCAATATTCAAATTAGCTTGTCAATTTTTAGGCTCTTAGCCAGTTTCTGAGTCTTTTGCACATATTTTTAATTTAAAAGGTACAGTAACAATGAAAGTTAAAACTAATATTTTAGGAAAGATGGCAGATTAGGTCCCAAAATTCCAAGCTCTCAAGATCTTCTCCCACAAAAGAGTTAAAATAGCACCTTAGGGTGAACAAAGTTTGGGTGGAGATAAATAAGAACAGGAGCATAACTGAGGTCCTTCCCTGATATTTGAGAAGATCAGAAGAAAAATCCCAGCACAAGGTTTGATCCCTGTGAAGAGTAAACACCGCTAGTCTAGATTCCAATTTAACAGCAAACCACTAGCCTCTTAAACAACAAATGGTAAGCCCTGGGATGAGTTGGTTTGAGAGCCTGCCTCAGCCCCAGGCACCAGAACTTTTACCCCAGGACAGTGAGAGGAGTTGGGCGTTTGAGCCCAGGAAGATCAAGGAAACCTCTGCTAACCAGGGTCACCAGACCCAGCTGTGTTGTGAAGAGCAGAAAGGTAAGAATGAACCAGCCCAGTGAGTGCAGAAGCAGTGGAGCAGAAAGCCCCTGACTGTGGGCACTTACAGGAGGCTGTAGGTTTGGCTTTGGTTTCAGGTTAGAGGGGGAAGAACTGAAGATCTGGGGCAAGCAGCACCATTTCTCATACCCCAGAGCTAGAGGTTACTACAAATAATCAAGATATTATCACAAAAAAATGCACAGGCAAAGGAGAAAGAATCCAACTATAGGAACCTATTATGGGAGTAGAGATGATCAAAGTCCATCTTCAGAAGAGGATATTGAAATAAAGAAATTCCCAAAGAGTAATGTCAAATGGTCACCTGCCCAAAAAGAATTTATAGAACACCTTTAAAAAAGACTTTAAAAATCAAATTACAGAGATGGAGGAAAAACTAAAAAATAAAATAAGAATACTCCAAGAAAAACAAGAAGGATATAAAATGAAAGTCAACCAAGTAGAAAAGGAGATCCAGAATCTTAAGGAAGAAAATTACACCCTAAAAATTAGAACTGGGAAAAGTAAAGCCAGTGAAATTGAAAGAGATCAGGAAATGATCAAACAAAATATGAAGTGAAACATCTTATAAGAAAAACAACACATCTGGAGAATAGAAAAAGAAAAAAAATATAAAAATAATTGGATTAACTGAATCTTGATACAAGAATACAAGAAATAATTAAAGAAAATTGTTGGGGCAGAGCCAAAATGGTGGCATAGAAGCAGGAAAACACTGCAGCTCGCACATAGCCACCTCAAATACCCATAAAATATGACTCTAAATGAATTTTAGGGCTCTAAAACTCACACAAAAGCACAAAAAAACGCATTACCTACTGAAGGCAGCTTGGCAGGAAGGGCTCATCATAGCACCCTGGGAGCCAAAACCAGCCCAGCATGAAACTGGGGCTTGGCCCCAGGGCAGCCAGGAGAAGCTGCAGCTGAAGGCTTCAGCAGAGTGGATCAGCAGCCGGTGTGGCAGTTTCCAAAATTATCAAGCCATAAGAAACAAGGATAAAGTGAAAGGTCAGTGGATCTCAGCTAAATATGGGAGAGAAAAGCAGTCTGGCCAAATTGCCTCCAGGGCAAGAAAGAGGCAGAAGTGGTGGCCCTGCAGCCACCTCCACATGGCTGCTTCAGAGCTCCTGGCCTGCAGACTGCAGGGAGGCCAAGTGATCGTTCAGAAGCTAAGTGCTCTTGCACTGAGCAGCCTGGATCCAGACTGTGGTCTTAGGTGGTGATCCTGCGGTGCGTTTTCAGTGAACCAAAGCTGGTGGGGGCTGCAGCAGTCTCCTGCAGCTGTGAAAACCCCAGAAATTTGGGACAGAGCTTTCCCCTCTGGAGGCAGAGTTCCACACAGCTAAAAATTCAAGTAATTCACTGGCAATATGAGCAGACAAAGGAAGCAAAGTAAAACAGCAATCAAACTCTAGACTCCTCTTTTGGGTACAAAAAGGATCAAAGCATGGAACAGGAGGAAGACAACACAGTCAGAATTCCCACACCAAATGCTTTCAAAATACATGCAGATCATCTACAAGCCATAGATTAGCTTTAAAAGAACTTTGAAAACCAAATAAGGGAAGTGGAGGGAAAATTGAGAAGAGAAAAGAGAATGATGCGAAAAAATCATCAAAAGAGAATCAACAGCCTGACTGAAGAAAATAACACCTTAAAAAATAGATTAACTCAAATGGCAAAAGAGGCCCAAAAAGCCAATGAGGAGAAGAATGTCTTAAAAAGTACAATTTGCCACATAGAAAAAGAATCTCAAAAGCTCACTGAGGAGAATAATTCTGTCAGGACTAGAGTAGAGCAAATGGAAGCAAATGACTTTATGAGAAATAAGGATACTATTAAACAGATACAAACAAATGAAAAAATAGAAGGCAATGTGAAATATCTCCTTGAAAAAAAAACACTAACCTGGAAAATAGATCCAGGAGAGACAATTTTAAAATTATTGGACTACCCAAAAGCCATGATTAAAAAAAAGAACCTAGAAAGCATCCTTCAAGAAATTCTCAAGGAAAAATGCCCTGATATTTTAGGACCAGAGGGCAAATTACAACTTGAAAGAATTCAGCAATCACCTCTTGAAAAAGGGCCCCAAAAGAAAACTCCTAGGTATGTTATAGCCAGGTGCCAAAGTCCCAAGATCAAGGAGAAAATATTACAGGATGCCAAGAGGAAGCAATTCGAATACTGT
>CM053596.1:146229237-146304368 GCA_028646575.1 Pseudocheirus occidentalis
AATATGATATTCCAGAGATCAAAGGAGCTAGAATTAAAACCAAGAATCACCTACCCAGCAAAATTGAGTATAATGTTCCAGGGGAAAATATGGTCATTCAGTGAGGTGGAGGACTTTCAAACATTCTTGCTGAAAAAGCCAGAACCAAAAAGAAAATTTGACACTCAAATACAAGAAGCATGAGAAGGTAAACATGGAAAAGAAATCATAAGGAACTTATCAAAGTTGAACTATTTACATGCAAATATGGAAAAATGATAATTGTACCTTATGAAACTTTTCTCAGTATGAGGATAGGTGAAGGAAATACAAATATGTCTATATAGGAGGGTTTATATATGCATATGAACACATATCTGAGTATGTATATATGTGTACATGGAGGGCACAGGATCAATTGAATAGGAAAGGACAATACTTTAAAAGGTGAAATTCTGAAGTGGAAGAGGATTAGAATGAGAGGAGACAGGGAAAGACAGAATGGAGTTAATCATCTCATATAGAAGAGGCAAAGGATAATTGTTACAATGGAGGAGAGAACAGAAGGCAGAAGAGAAAGGGTCAGCCGTACTCTCATTGAATTTGGCTTAGGGAAGAAATGACAAAAACTCTAAACTGGGTATCTTGCCACAGAGGAGAGTTGGGGGAATGGGGATGAGACGTGGGATGATGGAGGGGAGGAGAGGGTAGGGTAGAGGTTTGCTGGAAGTACACACTTCTGTAAAGGGACAGGGACAGAGTAGAAAACAGAATGGGGGGCAGGATAGGAAGGAGGGACATATAATCAGTCTCTCACAATATGTCCACTGTGGAGATGTTCTGTGTAATTACACATGTACAACCCATGTTGAATTGCTTGTCCTTCCAGTGGGGGTGGGTGACAAGGGAGGAAGGGAAAGAATCTAAAATTTAAAGATCTATAATCAAATGTTAAAAATATATCGCTGTTTCGGGGTGGTGGGTAGAGGAACAATGGGAAGAAATTCAAATAAATTAATTAATTAATTAAGAAATAAAATTTAAAAAAAGAAAAGAGAGAAAATTGTCCTGAAGCATTAGAACAAAGGGGGAAAGTAAAAATAGAAAAATCCATCAATCATCACTTAAAAGAGATCCTATGACAAAAACTCATAGAAACATCATAGTCATATTCTGAAAACCCCAGCTCAAGGAAAAACTATTAAAAGCGTTAAGATTAAAACAATTTAAATACAAGGGTGTCACAATTAGAATTACACAAGACCTAGCAGCAGAAATATTAAAGGACCACAGGTCTTGGAATGCAACATATCAAAGAGCAAAAGAACTAACCAAAAATATCATAGCCTGCAAAATTAACTATTATCTTTAATTTAAAAAATGGATATTTGATAAACTCTCAGACTTTCAAGACTTTGTTTAAAAAACTGAACTTAACAAGACAATTCAACATATAAGAACCAGTATAAATATAAGGTATATAACAACAACTGATTATAAGTGATCCATAAGGATTGACTGTTTACTTTTTGTATATGTAAAATTTATGTCTAAGATTCTTATTAATAATTGGGTAGTTCATAAGAAAGATTGGGGAAAACGTGGGCATGATATAAATTTAAAAAGTAAAACCATTTAGGAACAACTAAAAGGAGTAATTATTTTATACAAATGAGGTACAAGAGGAAGAATTGATACATAGGAGTTAGATGGGGGAGGAGGACTGGTAGCTCTGTTAACCTGTTTTCACTAGGAATGGGTATAAGAGGGAAATACACACATACATGCACATTTTTATATATACACACATATATATGCATATATGTGTATATATATATACATATATGTGTATGTATACATATATATGTAAGAGAGAGAGAGAGAGAACAGAAGTCTTCTAAATTCAGAAGAAATAAAATGTTAGGGGCATAGGGAGGGGGAGAGGACAAGGGAGGGATCTTTAGAGGGGAAGGTGAGAGAATAGATAAATAGAGGTATAGAAGGGTGTTTAGATTTATGGGAATGGGAAGATAGGCAAGGTAGTCCTTGGTGGGGGGAAGGCAATTCATAAAAGGGCAAGGTAGTGGGTAAAATTAAAGTAGAGGAGGCAGGAGGGATAGGAAACAAAAGATTTGCATATACATAAGTAATGGCAATGTTATTTGAATTTGAAGACCCCTTTTTGTAGATACATACTTAGCACCTTGTTTCAAGCTAAGCAAAGGTAGCAGGTACTTATCAATTAGTAATTGATCAAGCTTCTGTTGGGGAAACAGAACTATGAACTCCTGTTTCCTGTTACTGACATAATAGGAAGGAGTTGGCTGAAACAGAAAGCTAATGCTGTGTGTATATAAGGAAAAGCCCCAAAAAGGAACAGTCAGAATTTCTTGGGAATTTGTGATGACAGAACTTCTTCTGAAGAGGAGCCCAGGAGCACCTTCCCTCCAAGCTGGAGAAGGTGATTCTGATTTTTTGAACAAGCTGCAGAAGACTTGAGGAAGCATGACTGGTATGTTAAGCCTTTGTCTGTTTGTGGCTTGGTTGAGCCTTGAATTCCTGGGGCCAGAAATTTTGAAGGATTTGAGATGGACTGGACCCTGTGAAATTCAGTGTGGAGTAGGACTTACATGAAGAGCTGGACAAGGAAGTGGTTGCTGTCTGCCTTTGAATCCAGGTGACTGTTTGGTGGATTCAGGTAGAAGCTGGGAAGGGGATCCAGGGAATCTGAGAGATCACCCCAAGTCAAACTGAAAGAAGACTTTACTTGGATGCTGTATACTGATTGAGGAAATTGTAGTTTACTGGTGACCTAGAGGTGGAGGGTCTGTGTATTTTCTGATGATGAATGAATGACTAAATGACTGTACTTAATAATTGATTACTGAATAAATGACTGATCAAGTTAACATAATGTGCCCCATGAGTAGAAGACTTTGACTATCATACTCTGAGATGACTGAATAACTAAGAAGGCAAGCCTCCTGAAGGATGATTGAATTCTTGAGTTACTAAATGATTATTCTTTGTTCAAAACTTTGTGGCCACTATGGTGGAAACTATGTGGCCATTTTAATAATAAGCTGTTGTGAATACTATATTTTGATTATCTGTGCTAAGTTGTAATATTGTGAATGCTGTACCTTGATTTCTGTGAATGGTTGGCTTTGATTTGTTATTGAATAAATAGAGTGTTCAGTATACTGGGTAATCGGAAACTTAAAATCTGTTCACAGTAGCATTCTTCTGGAAATCTGCTTGTGTATGGCATTACAACATAAAAACAAAGATCAGGAGTACAATAGGTTTGGGAATGTATATGTCTATATATGTTTGTATGTATGTGCATGTATAAATACATAAATAAATTCTTTAAATCATTAGGGAAACATATCTAAACTTTATTGTAGTCTTCTAGAGAGGTTTGGGGAAGGGAAAAAAAGAACAAAGTAAAAAAAGTGCACAGCAGAGAACAAAAGAAAACTCACAGGGAAGCAAAGAAAAGGTGGACAATTTTCAACATCAGAAGTATTATTTATCATATAGGCTTTCTTGAAATGAAAATTGGTTGCTACATATTTTGAATCATCTCTTACTTTCTTCTTTGCACATGACATGTTTTTATTTCTTTCTAACTTTGTATTTAAGCTCCAATGTTTAAGTTTGTAACATGTTTTTGTTTCATTTTTCTGTTCTCTATTTGTGTTCTGACATTTGAGTCTAAAATAAAATTTGGGGGAAAAATTTTAAAAATTGTAAAAACCTAATATTTTATAGGAAAAAATATTATCATCATGGGATATAGATATGTAATATAAAAGATGATCACTTTGTTAGATATGTGGTGAAACACGTTTTTTGACATTTTCCAAAGAATTTTCCATTTCCACTAGTTGAGAATGGAATATTTAAACTTTCTCTTGTGTGGAGAAAAAGTTAGTTGAGCATTAGGATATAAAAACTAAAAATATATTGCAGAATACAAAAAAAGACCTAGTAAAGCTTTAGACATTGGTAGTGTGTTGTTGGGAAATATAGAAGAATTAGAGCCATTCTGTTATCTGATCTTGGTCAAGTTTGACCTTAAATATCCTATTTTTAGTTGTTTTCTTTTACTGAAAGCTAGAATACTTCAAGTGAAAAGAGATTAATACACATATAAGCATATGTTTATGCACACATATTTTATGTGTATATGTGTATATAAATGTATGTTTATATAATGTGATGTGTGTATATACATTAAAAATATAAATATAATGTCCCACATATCTTAGTGAAATTCAGAGCTTCGATACTTTACTTCACTAAGACACGTGGAATGCCCATTAGAGAGGTGGAGGGAGAACAGGTGTAGGGTGTCAGTTTCTGTTTCAGAACCACTGGGCTAGCCTCAGACAGAAACAGCTACACAAGAGGGCTCTGAATCAGTGATGAACTATCTACAATTCACACAACTGTTCACTCCAGAGCCAGTCTCAGGGATTAGGGTGTTTAGATCATACCAGCTGGAGATCAATGGAAGAAACCAGATATATTGACCTTGGAGTAGGGAATACTTAGAGGACCCATGATAGTTCTCTTCAAATATTTGAGGGGCTTCCACATGTGAGTTGGGTTAGACTTTTTCTACTTTGTACCAGAAGGCGAAACTAGGAGAAAGGAATAGCAGTTGAAAAAAAGCCAACTAAGGTTTATTGTAAAGAGGGGGAAAACTTATCCAACCCTCCTCAATTCAAAGTCTTTAAGTAAAAACTAGTTTACTACTTATCAGCTATGGACTGGAACAGGACTAAATAACCTAGAGTCTATTTTTTCCTCTGATATTTGAGATTCTGACTCCACTAGCTGATTAAACTGCTCTCTCCAAAGTCACTAATAACCTTCTAATATGATGTAATTTCTTAATCCATAACCTACAACAATAATCTACAACATTAGAAAGCATCTCCTTGAAACTCTTACCTTGGTTAATACAAAACTCCACCATTACCTTTCTTGTCCAACTTCAGGGGCAATGTGTCTCATGTTTCCTCCCTTCAAAAACCACTGAGTATCCAATCCCTACAAGGCACTATGTTAGATTCCATGGGAGAGAAAGAGTTAAATAAGAAATAGTGCCTACCCTCAGAGAGCTTATAATCTAATGCAGTGATAGGAAATGGACAGTGCAGATTTCAGCTTCCTAAGGAAGAGGATTTCCTTTTCAAGAACCACTTGAACTAGATTACCCCTCAGATCCCTTCCAGCTCTGAAATTCCAAGATTCTAAAACCCTTTGGTTGTTCTACTTCCTCATTCTGCCTCCTAAATGAAATCATCTTCCAAAAAGCTCCGTTCTGAACACTGGGACCTGCTTAATTCCTTCTCTGCCCTTTTCCATCCCCTAATTCCTCTAACCTTTTACACTAAAGTTGCATAATACCTATCTGTAGGTTCATGTATATACCATACTCTAATTCTGCTACTAAAAAGGGGAATATGTGGAACCCTGGATCTATGGCTCAAGAACTGACCAC
Source organism: Pseudocheirus occidentalis (assembly GCA_028646575.1). Lineage (NCBI taxonomy): Eukaryota > Metazoa > Chordata > Mammalia > Diprotodontia > Pseudocheiridae > Pseudocheirus > Pseudocheirus occidentalis. Next base: position 146,234,735 of record CM053596.1, read on the forward strand.
TTGATAAGGTAGACTCTATCTTAGAAATGAGTTCCATTAAGTAATAACCCTTCTTGCCTTGCCTTGGTTCCCTTCCCATACTCTTTTCCTTCCTATACCTTCCAGGTGCTAGATTTCTTCCTCTGGATGCTAGTACCTAGTAGCCTTGGTCCATCCATACTATCTACTATTAGATATGTTTTGGATGCTAACTAATCTTCCCTTCTCCCCCTTACCCACCCACATACCTAATGCCTACTTACAACTTCCACTGACACTATTTTGTCTACTAATTGGGAACTCTGCCCATTCCCAGACCTCCCTGATACTAATTGACTACTTTCCTGTTCCTTCTGTTACTTGATGCTGAGTATTTTTCCTGTTGCCTGTTCCTCCCTTTGCCTGGTCTCTCTTTGGTCCTAACTATCTTCCTATGTGATCAGTTCCCCTTCTGACCATACTCTGGTTCTGAAATTCAACTCAATTCAACAAGCATCTATTAAGTACCTGCTGCATGCAGATATTTCATCTACTGCCATAGTTTTAGTTTACTACTTCTCTGAAGCTAACATCCAAATATCTACATCTAGTCCTAATAGATCTCCCTAGTTACAATCCTACAGTTCCAAATGCCTGATGGATGTTCTGTCTGAAACTGAACTTATCACAGTCACTCCCAAATGGGCTTTCTCTCTTGTTTCCCATTTCTGTGACCCCAAGCAAGAGAGAGAGCACAGGGCTGGGGGCAGGGGAAAGGAGGTTGTGTGTGCACATGTGCATCTGTGCGTGTGCATATCACTTAGGAACTCTTCCCGTCCTTACAGAATCCCTGGTAAAATGGCCTCTTATGACAGTGTGTCTAATAAAGTTAAACCAGCTAAAAACAAAATTCTGAACTCCAAAGATCAAGGATTCTGTTTTATTCCTTATTCTTTATTGATTGCCCATATCCAGGCTGCTTCTTTCTTTGGTATATCCCTCACAGCTCTCACTTTCTTCCCATTCCATGGCCACCACTTCCTCTACCCCCTGGACTTCTACCCCTGCCTGGATTATTAGGCAAGACATCAGACTTTGTATATCACAGGTGTTCACAAAATGTTTGTTGATTGGTTGACTGCACACAAAAGTTATTTGCAAACCCAGCTTCACTCTTGGATCACTAAGAGCCAAATATAGCTCTATGGGATGAAATGAAGGGATGAGAGCCTGAAAATGTGGGCTACCACCTGCTGGGGATCTTTATTGTCTTTTAGCATTGGTTTCATGGATGAAGCAGAAAATTGAGCATCCCTGAGAAATATAGAGCCTTAGAGAAAACAGCGTCTCATCTTTTCCACTAGACAGAAGTTGAAATGTTCACAAGGTAATAATAAAGGAAGGAACTGAATGTATTTTTTAAAGTAAGCATGAATATAGCTTGACAAATAGCAAAAACTACTACCTTCCAATTTTTTAATAGCCTACCCTTAATTGTCTCCACAAAAGTTCTCCTACATTGAAGTACCCTGGCATGGGGTGACCATGCGTTATCTAAGGCCATGCTGGGAAAGCTCAAGCTCTGGCAGATGCTACAAAAAATAACTGCAAGGTTTATTAGAAAAAAACAGTAAACTTGGATTAGAAGACCAGGGTTTGTATCCCAAATCTGGTACTTCCTACCCATGTCACTACAGATAAGTAATAATTTGCCAAGTCCCAGCTGCATTATCTTTAAAGGGGAGATAATAATACTTGTGCTCTTACTACCTAAAAGACTGTGTTAAGAAAAGTGGTTGGAAAATATTAGTAGAGGGGCAGCTAGGTGGCACAGTGAATAGAGGCACTGGTCCTGGAGTCAGGAGGACCTGAAGTCAAATCTGGCCCCAGACACTTAGCACTTACTAGCCGGCTGACCTTGGGCAAGTCACTTAACCCCAATTGCCCTGCAATCCCCCTTCCAAAAGGCAAAAAAGAAAAAGAAAGTATTAGTAGAGAATAGGAATGTTTTAACAGAATATAGAACTGTAATTATTATCACCAGACTAGAAAGTTTTGGTTCCTAGAACTTCAGATTTGAATGGGACCTTGGTCATCATCTAATCCAGCCCAATAAAGGGGAACTCAAGTATAAGACTTTACATTTTTTCCTATTAAATTTAATCTTTTTCTTTTCAGTTTATCCAATGATCAAGATATAGATAAATAGATAGATATTTGCTTCTGACTTTTTCATCCAGCATAATTGGTATCCCTCTTAATTTTCTGCCATTTGCAATTTAATAAGCATATTATACAAGCCTTTATCTGAGTTATTAATAAAATTGTTCATTGGCACAAAATCAAGCACAAATCCATGGAGCACTACACTGGAGACCTCCTTCTGAACTGACATTAGACCATTAATGACTACTCTTTCAATTCAGCCATTCAACCAAGTCTGAATGCACCTACTATTATCTAGCCCAAATCTCTCTCAGTTCTCTACAGGCATCACCAGAAGGATTTTTATCAAACACTTGGCCAAAAATATATCCCTTGAATTTCTCTTATATGCAAGTTTAGTAAAATATTAAATATGTCAAAATATGAAAAAGTCAGACCAGAATGATCCATTCTTGATAAAGCCATGCTGGTTGTTATATGATTACCACATTATTTTCTGGGTGTTCAGGAATCCTTTCTTACTAGTATGTTCTAGGATTTTGCTAGTAATCACAATCAAACTCAGTGGTCTACAATTTACAGACTACACTCTCTTCTCTTAAACAAAAAATCAAGGCATATGTCTGTTGTATGTATCTCATTCTCTATAATCTTTCAGAGATCACTGACATCTACATCTGCCAAGTGTGAAATTGTAAATTTCATTACCTAAAAATGTAATTCATATGGGCATAATGGCTTGAATTCATCAAGGGCAGTTAAGTGCTCTCAACTTTTGCCTTACTTAGGTATTAACTCCTTCATAGTCATATATGTTCTACCCTTTCCAATCCAAAGATCATTATCCTTGACAGAAAAAATATGAGGAAGTTAATAATTGAGCAGATAACAATTGAGATGATAATACCAATTATCACCTTTCTATTCGCCCTGAATCCCTTCTTTTATCCTCCTCTTTTACTCCAAACCCTATTTTTTTATTACCTTTCCTCACCAAACTCAAAACATTCTGATCTTAATCAGGTTCTTAAAAGAGAGTGCCATTCTTTTGTTTTCACCCTCTGTTATTTGTCCTTGCCTCCATTTTTTGCATGTCTTTAAAATCAAAGTTGATTGGTGAGTTCCATGTACATGTGCAATGATGTCTTTAAACAGCTCCTTTTTCTTCTTCATTAGAATGTTTTCTCCTTATATAGTTAGAATTTGAATTTTGAGAATTTCCTATCCCTCTTAGACTGAGGGATCTGAAATCACTTGTTCAAAATCCAGGGTGTGTGTTAAACGATTTCCAACTTTCATCTTTCTATCACAGACTCTTAAGATTGAGTGATCATTTTTTTTCTCAAGGGCCCACTAATTTCACCACAGTGACCAGTTACTCCATATTGATAAGAACCAATTGGAGAATGTCTTTGAACATATTATACTATATGAAAGTGTCTTATGTAGAAAGAGAAGACAAAAGGGACAGCTTCAAAGAAACTAGGAATGAACTGATGTGGAGAAAAGTAAACGGAACCAAGAGAATAATCTATACACTAACAACTTTCTGAAGAAAACAACTTGGAAAGACAAGGACCATGATCAATGTAATGACCAACAATGATTCCAGAGTACTGTTTAAGTTTACCTACCACCTGACAGAAAGGTAATGAACTCAAGGTGGCAAATATTTAGATTTGTTTTGATCAATTATGCTTTTTTGAAACAAAGATTATACTTTTTCATTATTGAGTGGAAAAATTTGAGAGAGAAGGGGAAGCTAATGATAGGATTCCACCACCACCACCCAAAAAAAGAAAAGAAAAAAAGAGAGATTAAAGTATTTTAGTGTGCATAAAAGAAGGAATTTCAGAAGAAAATGCAGAAAATCAGGACAGCTTTGAAAATAGTGTTTCTTCCCTCCTTATCTCTTCCCTTCTTCTTTCTCCCTTCTTCTCCCTTCTCTTTCCTCTCTATATTCATTTTTCTTCTCTCTTTGCCCCTTTCCTTTCATCTTCCATTTTTCTTCTTCTTGTCCTCTCTTTCCTCAAAAAATAGAAAAGAAAATATGTTGAACTTTTATGTATTAAAAACAAGCTATATATAACAGATTTACAATTTCAGATATAATACACTTTTGTGGGTTTTGTATGTAGAAACATTATCTTCTTGGCATTAAATTCAGAATTTAAAAAATAAATTTAAAAATAATGATCACTGACAGTGACCCAGCAATCACATCTGTCAGTCTTTCAGTACCCTAAGATATAGTTGTTCCTGCCTGGTGATTTTGACTTACTGGGGAAAGTTAGGTGCTCTATCTATCTCCTCAGCTATTGTGGGTTTCTATTCCCTGCTAATCATTTTTCTCCTATCATTCTTAGTCCAAAAATGATTTTTCTTGGAGGAAAAGAAAACTAATCAAAATAAAATAGAAGTAGTTCAGTCATTTTATCATCATCATTTATCATAGTACCTCATATATACAAGGCAGTGGTCCTATACTTTCTTTGACCCTTCTCTTGCCTTCAGTATACATTGGGGGAGGGATATGTAGTCTTTAGCATTCATTGTCACTCAGATCATTTTAAGCTTTAATGCTTCAGATACAATTCTTACAGGAGAGCACTCCTTTTTTATATTCACACTCCATTATTGCCCTGCTTCTATCTTCTATACATGTCTTTTTTTTTCCATTTGAGTTAGTTGATGAGCTCCCTGAGCATTCACATCAGTCTCTTTAAGCAGCTCCCCTTTTCCTCCCCATTTGAATGATTTTTCTTTGTGTTTTCACAGTTTCATTCCTAAAATCTTCCTATTCCCTGTATGCTTGCTGCTTCTTCAAAATATGAGACATTGGATTCTGTCTATACTTTCTATATCTGGAATCTGATTTCCCAAAATTTATGAGGTATGTCAACCTATATGAGGCTTTCCCCTTTTATTCTATGAAACTATGATTACTTCATCACTTGACTCCAAGACTCCTACTTCAACATCATTAAGGCAACATTATAAAGCAGCACTCATTAAGTTTTTTAGAAAGTTTATAATTCTTCAAAGCTAATCTTTGATTAGCTGAAAGAGAAGACTATGCAGTAATCACTCTTATATGTATAGAATAACAGTGTTATGTATGTTTTCCCCTTTCCAGCACTTCTTTTTCTTTCTCCTTTAGGGAAAAAAAGGATAAAAAAAAAGCTATTTCTTCTTGTACTAAAGCTGTTTTTTTAAACCACAGTAGAATCTATTATAATACTAACATCCTTATCATAAAAGAGTCATACACTGGACAATATAATTTTATTTTAACTATAATATATTCAAATCTATGTTATTTTAATAAAGGTCTTTGTAACAAGAATGCTTCCCTAGTCACTGATCTAAAAGTTCATATTTCCTGATCTTCTACTATCCCCAACCTATGAAACCTCAACCTTCAGTAGTCCCAAACATGTAATTTGTCTGCTTTTACCCCAAGGCTGCACAGTGTCAGTAGAAAAAGTCATGCTGATTCAGTCCAGTATAAATTATTAGCAATAGCCTTAGCTGGGCTGTGACCACAGCGAAGGAATCATTCTATGCAACTATCATTGATTTCCTGTTGTTACCCAAAGAGACTGTTTTGAAACTTACTCATTACTTAAGCTCCCTTTTTTATCTTCCACTCCCACATTCATATTGTATAATCTAGCCTACCTCACTGAGGAAATTTAGGTCATCCAATATGAGATTCTGTAAACTCTCCTCCATATTTCTGAGCTTCTCAATATCACCAGTCTTTCGTTCTTTCCTCTTGCCACCATCGTTAAGGTATACCTTGTTAATAAAAATCATCCTGCTACTTGTGCCTTTGACTTCACCTCCTACCACCAGTAATAAAAATATAAATATTTCTAAATCCATTACCATCTCTCTTAAATAGAATTGGGTATAACTTCCAAATCAATTTTAAAAATTTTCCAACCAAACACTATTAACCAGTTGATTTCATGTATGACATTGAACTATGTTATTCCCCAAAAAAACACATTAAACCACTCCTTTATTTCATGGAATCTTTCTCTAGTTATATCAAAATGTCATTGGGACTCAGTAAGTATAAAATGCTTAATGAATACTAAGGAAAGACAGACTGAAATATTTGTGCTTAAATCCTGAAACAATGATTCTTGCTGCTTTATGATGTTGGGAAAATTACTTTCCAAGGCTCTTTCCTGGGCCTCAGTTTCTTCATCTGTAAAATGAGGAGGTTAGACTTGATTGCCTCTGACACAATCCTTTGAGGTCTCTATGAGTCAATAAAATTGCAAATACCTTGGTCTACTTCAAATATGACACATCAAGGATAAGGATATCAAGAAGAACACTAGGGCTGAATATGTTGAGATTTATTGGCCTCCTGAAATCAAAACTAAATGAGTAGAAAAGGGCTATTAACACCTATGCAATACCAGTCTCAGTACATACTCTCAGGAATTGTAAAATCGACCAACAGATTTGAGAAGTATTCTAACAAAAATTTGTACAATGTTAACAAAACACAAAAGTCCATCACCCAAAGGCAACTATCCAAGATCAATAGTCTTTGCCAAAAGGCAGGAAGAAGACTGATAGACATTTCTAGAGGATATCATAAACAGTTCAGAAACTTGGAGAAATAATTTTGATAAGCAGAAACCACTTTACAGAACTATACTGAAGTCTAATGACAAGTATTATCTACTGAATGTGTCAAATGAAACCAAAATTGGATAACCTCTACAGGGTCTATAAAATGAATAAGATCCAAAAATAGAATTGAATGGCTATACATGGGTGACATTCACATGGACTCAGTATATAACACTGACAAAGAAGCAGGGTGGAAAAGTCTGAGTTACAGATATTTCTTTTTGTGAATGGGGTGATTTATTATGGCAATTCAGGACCAGGTTATTGCTACTAGAAATTTGTTGTTTTAAGTCATTTCAGTCATATCCAACTCTTCCTGACCCCATGTGTAATTTTCTTGTCAAAGATCCTGGAGTCGATTGCCATTTCCTTCTGCAGTTCATTTTACAGATGAGGAAACTGAGACAAACCAGGTTAAATGACTTGCTTAGGTTCACACAACCATTAAGTGTCTGAAGCTGGATTAGGACTCAAGTATTCCTGACTCCAGGCTCAGCACTGTCTACTACACCACCTAACAGCCAAGAAAATATAGAAAGGTTATCCTTAAGGAGTCCAGACTTACCAATCAATGTAGACTATTCAAGGAACAGTATAAAGTAACTATGTAACACATAACTATAGACTGAAAAGTTTAACACCTCTCAAATACATGGCAAGACATGATCCATCTATATTTCATGGACTAAGATGACAAATCCTTTACTACAAATTCACACTTAATTATATATGCTGGTGAGCCTAGCCAATAAAGTATGCCAGAATCAGAGAATTATCACACACTAAACTGTTGCCCACAGTTGTCCAGGCATATTACTGATCCATTAAAAACTCAATAACAGTGTTATTTAACATATCAAATACTCCATTGCCAAGTTACATGGAATGAAAAACTTGTAAAATGTTGAGACTTGTCAGAGTTCAAAATCATGGGGGGACATGAAGAGGTACAAATCATGCCTGTTTTCCTAGCTGCTACTGGAATTGTACTGAGGGTATTTCTGTGAGTCTACAGTGGATGAGCTTACATCCTCTAATTCAACTAGAAAAAAAACAATTCTTTTATCTGCCTTTCTAATAGTCAGTAGAAAATTAAAATAACAGTATAGCAACTGGTTTCTAATAGAATCATTTTTATCTGAATCCTTCAAAAAAAGATGAGATAATGAGATGACAACGGTGATGATGGGGATGGGGGTGATGGTGGTGACAATGATACCAATAGCTGACATTTATGACACTTTAAGTTTTGCAAAGTGCTATGGATAATTACAACCTTCCAATGCAGGTAATGTAATTATCAGTATTTTACACACGAGGAAACCAGAGTTCAAAGGAAATACATGATTTGCCCAATGTCACATACATAGGATAGTGGTGGGAGTGGGATTTGAACCTAGGTCTTACTGACTCCAAGTCCTGCTCTGTCAACACACTGCCTTCTTCAATATGTCAAGCAATCATCCTTCCTCTTTTATTCATTCTCCTTAGCTTGACATTCAAGTCCATCTATACACTGGTACCATCTGTTAAATTCCTACCCACTTGGAAGGAAATAGGATATCGGTTTCATAGGAGTTCATAACAGCAATTCAAAGCCAGGAAGTTTAGCACAGTGCAGGAGTGAATACTCTACAAAGGTTCCCTTTGGATTATTATGATATATTTGATTTGTTTCTAACAGTATTTTCCACCTAAGATAACGTTCTGACTTTGTCCTGTACCTGGAATGCTCTCTTTCCTAACCTCAATCTTCTGTAATAGCTGGTTCCCTATATTTAGGAACACCTTACCTGTTTCCCCTTTGTTATCACTTTTGCCATTCTTTAAAGGTCATCTTAAATGCTATCTTCTTTCTGATTCCATTTGTCAGTAATTATCCTTCTCCCTTATATTTCTACAGCATTTTACACTCACCTCTCCTATGCACTTTTATGTAATAAATTTGTGTATAAAGTTAGAATTTTAGTTATCTGTGGGTCATATCTCCTTACAACATTATGAGTTCCATGAGGACAGGGGTCCCTTATTTAGTATATGTATCCTCTCTGGAATTTAAAGCCCTACACAATCCAGATTCAGTCTACTTTTCCAGGCACTTATTTCTCTTTCTTGGTTTCTGCCTACCTCTCACGGCTTGGTAGCCATTATTTCTTTCCTTTCATGTGCTCTACTGTTCAGCCAAACTAGCCTGTTTGCTGTTCCTCTCACATGTCATTCCACTGTCTGTAGTCTTACCTTTACACAGACTGTCCCTGTGCAAGGCCTTTGGTATCCCTCACTTCGATTAAGGTTCAACTCATCTGCCAGCCCCTATGCAAGATGCATTCCTCCATGAATCTGTGCATGTGACATTTCTCTTAATCAAATACTTGAATTGAATTCTTGATTGAATGTAAGATCCTTGAGGGCAGTCAGTATTTAGTTTTTGTTTCAGTATCTGGCATAGAGAAGGCACAATAAATGCTTGTTTATTGATTAATCAGCTCTATCTCCTTCAATACATAGTAGAGTACTTTATAGTGTTTAACAAATGTTGGTTTACATTGAAGGGTTTTACTACAACATGATGTTTTCTTCTGAAAGTTTTTTGTCTTTTTGATTTGGGGTCAGGGTTTCCTGAGACTACCAAAAAGTTAACCAAATTGTATGGCTTCTCTCTTAATTTATCCTTCACAAGGTAAGATACTCTTCTAATATACATATACATAGGCATGTACATACATATCCTATTAAAGGAGAAGTGGGTGGTCTCAAGGTACAGCTTTAACACCATCTTCACCAGCACAAATGTGACAACTGCCTTGGTTGTGACTTTGCTTCTCAGAGAAAAGTTTGATAATTTTGAGAAGGGAATATTACAGTTGCTTCAACTTTGTGATTACTTTGATTTGAATGTGAAAATAATCAAATAGCGCAAGTGTTTATTTTGAGCAAGCTAGGTAGTAGATTATACAGGCCCAATCTGGAATGCTCCCTCAGACACCAGCTGTGTGGTCTCGGACAAGGCACTTAACTGCTCTCAGCTTGTTTCCTCATCTGTAAAATGGTAATAATAGCACCTACCTCACAGGGCTTTTGTGAGAATCAAATAAGTTAACATACATAAAGCACTGTGCAAACCTTAAAGCATTATGCAAATGGTAGCTATTATCATTGTAATTAATTATTTTTCAGGAGAGCAGTAACAGAATCATTTTGCAAGGATCAAAATCTAAATCTAACTTAATAGAACCTCAGAGAACCTCTATTCGGGCTCCTCATCATGCCAATGAGAAAACTGAGGCTCAAAGAACATATGACAATTTTTTTAAGGGCTTAAATAAATTATTTGCTAGTTCAATTAGGTGACACAATGGATAGAGTCAGGACAACTCTTCTTCATGAGTTCAAATCTAGCCTCAGATACCTCCTGGCTGTGTAACCCTGGGCAAAACCCTCTTTGCCTCAGTCTCCTCATCTGTAAAATGAGCTGTAGAAGGAAATGGCAAACTACTTCAGTATCTTTGCCAAGAGAAATGCAAAGGAGGTCACGAAGACTCAGACACACCTGAGAAACAACAAACTTTACATATGATTTTTTTCAATTTCTCCATTTCTTTCTCCCTCCTTCCCTTCCTGTTCCTACCTCTGCCCCCTTGCTTTCTCATATCATGAAAGTGACAATACTGTAGTTAAATCAGTAAAGCTTCTCTTTCTCAAATCCCTGAGATGGAGAGTCTAGGAAATGGAACAGGTTTCAGGTGGTCCCATTTCGCCATCTGGTGGCAATGCAGTACAGTAATTCCCATGTACTTATGTATGTGTAAGATTCGTCTCAGGGTTTTATTTAATATTTGCCTTTGCTGCATCTCTAACATGCCCATTTTTATTTCAGTCCCAGAGGACTGCAAGGATTTTGGGTGAATTGAGAGCACAATTTCAAAGTAAACACTATCTCATTAAAAATCTAAAACCAAGTCAAATAAATTTACGATGTCTGCATCTGGCTGTGTATTCTTCCAAAGTGATCTGGCCTGTGCATCTGGCTCTGTAATTCCTGCCAGCTAAAAACTATCCAAACAGAGAATTATCTAAAACTGAGAGGCTGCAACTCTTATACTGAAATGAACATCAGATATGTTCCCTGGTTTTCTTGAAGATCTGTCTTTTTCCAAACATGGTTTTGCATTTTAATTAAGAACATTTTTACAAGAGTGTTCCCAGATGACCTTTTTTATCTGGTTTCATATGCCAAAGGAATGGAATAATGTGGCATTATTCAATATTAAAATAAGACTGTACAATGTGTTTTCACTGCTTGGTAGACACTAATTCTGAAAGTTCCCCTTTGGCAGCCTTCATTTACATACTTCAATCCTCCTCTGTGTCTTACAGGGAATTTATTTATGATCTATGTATCATTACTGAAAATGATGTTTTATGTGATGTAAATGCAAAAACAACCAGGTTGAATTTTATACTGAAATATTATTGTTTTGTAGAAACAAAATTTAACCCTTTAAATATCTTAGAAATATTGATGTTTCAGGAGTCTAATTGTGATTTTAAAGTATTAGTAAACCTGCTCTGTGGTGTGTGTGTGTGTGTGTGCACATGCATGCACGTGCACATGCATGTAAGATTTTATGCCTGTACTTACCAGGAGTATCAGTATTGGTATCAGTATTGAAAGAACCACTGTCCTTAGTACTAATTTGCTCTGCTAATGGATCCAGGTCTGACTTTGTCTGAATTTAGGCGAACAAAAGCAAAGGATTTTCCAAAGCTTTTCCAAGCTATTGAATAAGAGATCATTGACCCTGATTTTAAATTACTGTAATATGGGAGTTCTTATCCTCTTTTTGTGTCTTGGACCCCTTTGGTAGTCTGGAGTGGCCTGTGGACCCTTCCTCAGAATAAAGCTTTTAAATGAATGAAATAAAATAAAATAAAATATAGAGATTTACAAAGGAAACCAATTGTATTGAAATATGGATATCAGACTGTTGGAGGAAAAATCCCAAGTTCAGAGACCCTCATGTTAAGGACTTTTCTTATAAAGCCTTATACAGTGGAAGTGACAAGGATATGAAAACCTTTCCATGTTCAGCATCCTGTACATTGTATCAGGAAGTTCGCTCCTGACTCACACAGTGCCATAGTTAATGATATCTGTACCTTGTTTTGCTCAGTAGAGCCCTCTTCAGTGGTGATCTGAGCACCGTGTCCATCAGGGAGGGTTGTGACTACACAGAATGAGTCAAGCCACCAAGGCTGCCAGATTCTTGTTCTACTTGGGAAGTGGGATAATGGTTACAGGACTCAAAAGAGGCAGACCAGGGCTCCAGAGCAAAGCAGAGAAGACATAAGCATTGTGACTTCCCCCATGTCCATAGTGCTAGTAGCAACAGGAACTTGAAATCTTAAACAGGAAACATAAGCAGGCCTTTTGATCAGTCTCAGGGGGATGTGGTTTCTCCCACCAACTAAAATATAATAAATGGTATTTATATGGGAATTCTGCTCTTTCAGTAGTAAGTGTTCAAACTAAGTATGACCTTTAGAGAACTTCTATTAAGGTAAATGCTACTTCATGTCTCCATGATAAAAAAGAAAGCTATAAGAGCTGACTTGCAATGCTACCTGTGATCATGTCCTTTTATCTATTTTCCAGGTTTAAATCGCTTAAATTGTACCTTCAAGGCTAAGAATTGTATTGATTTCCTACTAAAATAAATGGGATGTTGTTTTATTTTGTTTTACTAGTCTTTGGCTCAGTATCCTTTCTTCTACTTTCAGGTTGGAATCTCCCACAAGGAGCCTAAGTATGGATGCACCAAGAGGGGTCCATATTAAAGCAAATTCTGGGAAGATTGAAGCTCTCTCCCAAATGGACATCAAATTACACAGTAGTGATGGGATGGTAAGCAAAATAAAGCAGCCTTCTGTTACATGTGGACCACTTACATTTAGGTTGCCGTCAAAGCAGAAACCACCTTCTTGGATTAGCACATTAATTTTATATGTCATTTCATAAGGAAAATGACTAAAAATTATATAGAGTAAGTGATGTTGAAAATAGGCATGACAGAATAATCTTAATGCAACAAGATAGTAACTTACCTTTCTGTTCTTATTATATCCTACTCCTCTTCATGAACTCTAAATTATACCCAAAATGGATTTATTTCTTGTTCCTTAATTCTCTTTCCCTTTCCCATCTCTCTGTCTTTGCACTTACTACTCCACACCCATGAAAGGATCTCCTCCCACCTACTTACCTCCTACCTACCTACCTCCCTACCTACTAAAATCTTTCCCTTCCTTTAAAACTCAGTTAAAGAACCACCTTTTACATAAAGCTTTCCCCTGTTCTACCCTGCTATGTGACCCCTTCTTCCAAGAATCATTTATATCTATCCCATGAGCTTGCTGTATAATAACTTGTATTATATTTTTCTGTGTATTTATCTTCTCCTTCTGCTAGATTGCAATCTCCTTTAAAAGAGAAGCAGAATTTTGTCTCTCTTTATACCCAGAACAGTTCAGTGCATACAACAGGCCTTTAATGAATGTTTGCAGAATTAAAGTGACTGCTTAACATTTTAAGAAGTGTAAAGATAAATAATGCGCTGTCTTTGGTGAATGCTATTTCTTCAGCTGCTATTAATGATACTTATTCACTTTGTTAAAAAAAAAGTAGATATGTTGATCTCATAATCACTAGTAGACAAATAGAAGCACTGTATAGAATGCTCGAGTAGGAAAAGACTCCAGAGGCCATGGAGTCAGGGCCACCCCTTTAAAAGAATACCTGTTGCAATATCAACAAAGAGCCATACAGCCAGTGCTTAAAAGAATTTCAATACATTCCCTTCTTAGATGGCCCATTCCTCTTATAGATAATTCTTATTATAAGGAAGTCCCTCTTTACATCAAATCGACAGAGGCCTTTTTGCAGTTTCAGTCAGTTGGCCAGTCAAAGGACATAGTCCCCACTCCTGAAGAGCTTACATTCTAGCAGGGAGACTATATATACTTTTTCAACATACAAAATAAAAACTAGGGTATTTGGGAGAGGCATCAGCAGCTAAGAGTGAGGGAACAGAAAAGGATTCTCTCATGTAGGAGATGGTGTTTACACTGAGCACTGGCAGACACTAGGGATTCTGTGAATTATGTATTCTTGGGGTGGTGCACAACTTGTGTGAAGGCATGGGGCTGAAAAATGTGATTTTTGTGTGTAAAGAACAGCAAGAAGACCAGTTCATAAAGGAGAATAACATAAGACTGGAGACATAATTTGGAACCAGGTTATAAGGGGCATAAAAAGTAAAACTGCAGAGGTTTATGTAACCCTAAAACCCATGGGTTTGTTGAGCAGGAGAGTGACATGGTCAGACCTGTGCTTTAGGAAAATCAACTTTGACAACTATCTGGAGAATGGATTGGAGAGGGGAGAGGTTTGAGTCAGGGAGACCAACGAGGAGGCTGTGGCAGTAGTCCAGGTAAGAGTATGTGGGCCTGAACTAGAGTGATAGCTATACAAGTGGAAAGGAGGGAATGTATACTACAAATATTAAGAAGACAGAATCAGCAAGACTTTCAAATTTATCTAATATGTAAGGCAAGTGGAGGGAGAAGTTGATTGTAACTCTCAGGTCCTAAACCCAAGTGACTATAAGTTTGGTAATGGCCTCAGCAGATATAGATGTCAATTTAGAGAGAAGGACAATGAAGTCTATCTTAGAGTTTGTGATGAGTGTGAGATGACTATAAGACATCTAATTGAAAATGTTTGTTATACAGTTAGTAATGAAGAATTGAGACTAGAAGAGAGACTAGATTTGGATATATTAGACCTGTCTGTCCAGCAGTCATCCATGCAAAGAGTCAAACCACTGCTTACAGTTTTGTCTTATGGGGTCAAACTGAACAAGGCTAATCATTCTTTGATATGATAGCCCTTTAAATACTTAAGGACATCTCTCATATCTCCTCAAAGTAACCTTTTCTCTAAACTAAACATCCCGAATTATTTCAATTATTCCCTGTAGGGATGTTCTCCATCCCTGCAACTATCCCAGGAGCATTTTTGGACACACTATATATAGTCTATGTCTTTTTTCTCATATGATATCCTAGATGATGTCTCATCACCGTAGAATATAGTAAAATTATATTTTTTTCTTCAGTCTGACCACTTATAGCTCTCAGTGCAGCCTGAGATATTAGCTTGTTTCAATCAATCAGCTGATCAAAAGTATAAATTAAGTACCTCCCACGTACCAGATGCTGCACCGATACTGGATATACAAAGACAAAAATGAAAGAGTCCCAGCCCTCAGGCAGTTTTACACTGTCCTCTTTGGATACTGGACCAAACTGTTGACTCATTCTGACCTTGAAAGACACTAAAAGAGTCAGATCTTCTACAGAGGAAATGTTTTTTAACCAAGTCCTACTTGTACTATTCTGTATTTATAAAGCTGACTTTTTAAAATTCAGATATAGAACTTTACATTTATCCCTTTTGAATTCCATCTTATTTGAGTTGGCCTGTCTTTCTGAACAGCTTTCTTAATCTCTTAATCATAGTTCTAACCTTAATGTCATCAGAAAAATTTAACAAAGCATGCCACTGGAATTTTTTTTAATATCTGAGCCCCCCAAGTAGTCATTCATAGACTGTCATCAGCTTGAATCAGTGTCTCTAAAAGAGTGCCTGGGGAATCTGTTCCTTAGGCCTTGATGGTCAACATTTTTCTCAATGACTTGGATAAATGGAAAAATTGCATGCACACAAGTCCTGTCTCTGTATGTGTCTCTTAATGTATATGTGTGCATATTTTTTTAATTAAACCTGTGGTTTCCTCAGTATAGGGCAATCCTAGTGAAGAACTTCTTCAACTGATGCAGACTGAGTAGAAACCTCTCTACAACTTAAGAGTTTTAAAATGTTGCCTAGCTCTGAGAGGTTAGTGAATTACTTAGGGTCACTCAACTAGTATGTGTCAGAGGTGAGACTCAAACCCAGGCCTTCCTCACTTTGGGGCCAGCTCTTTATTCACTAGGATGTGCTTCCCCTCTCTGCACCCAATCTGTGGGGTTTGTTGTTGTCCAGTCATTTTCCAATTGTGTTCAATTCTTCATGACCCCAGTTGGAGTTTTCTCATCAAAGGCACTGGGATGGTTTGTTATTTCCTTCTGCAGCTCATTTTATAGATGAGGAAACTGAAATAAACAGGGTTCAGTGATTTGCCCTGGATTTTCCCAGGATCCCAGCTACTAAGTGTCTATGGCCAGTTTGAACTCACAAAGATGAGTCTTCCTGACTCCAGGCCCAGCAGTCTATTCTGTGTGCCATCTAGCTGCCCCCAATCTGTGAGTAAAGTTAGGGAAATCACTTAACCTTTCTGTTAAGTCTCCATAACCTCTTCTATCAAATGTCAATCCAACCTACCTTCAAATGGAATGATGGATATGAGAGCATTTTGCAAAGTAAATCATTATGTAAACTCAATGTATTAAATATGAGAAGAAATAGCCAGTCAGAGAAAGAATGGGCTGGAACCATTTAGCTTGTCATTACAATGAACTCAGTAACATGTTCTTTTATTCTGGGAGATAGAGAAAGAGACCTACTCTAAACACAGACAGGGGGACTCTCCTACTGACCTGCCCAAACACTCTTTATGATTATCTCCAAGGTATTCTAGAGAACAGGGATTCATTCTGTAGCCATGTCTTGAGCACCAGTGGTGCATAGAACCCTCTGTGCTGGATACTAGTGGTGATAAAAAGTCTTCATGATGCACATTTCTATAGCACTTTGACATCTAATAAGTACTTTCCTCACGACTGCCTGAGATAGATAGTGCAATTCTCATCATCCCCACTTTACAGATAAGGGAATTGAAAGTTAGAAAGGTTTAGATGCCTGGCAAGTAAATCCTAGAATCACAGCCAAGTTCAGCACTGTTTCCACCACACCAGCATCCTTATCCTCATGGAGATTACAGTCTGACAAGTTTGCAGATGACAAGTAACAAATGCACTTAACTTCTGTTTGCTACAGTTCCCTCAACTGTAGAATGGAGTTAATAGCA
Source organism: Pseudocheirus occidentalis (assembly GCA_028646575.1). Classification (NCBI taxonomy): domain Eukaryota; kingdom Metazoa; phylum Chordata; class Mammalia; order Diprotodontia; family Pseudocheiridae; genus Pseudocheirus; species Pseudocheirus occidentalis. Next base: position 146,251,606 of record CM053596.1, read on the forward strand.
TCCCCAGATTGTTGTGAAGATAAAAGAGATATTTGTGAAAAAAAAACACTTTGCCAACCTTGAAGCACTATGTAAATTCCAGCTATCATCATCATCACTTTGAGCATTCATCCTGCCTCAATAAGATCTTTGGAATTCCTTTCTAGTTCCATCATCCTATATGTTAGTAATAATAGTAACAGTTTGCATTTGTGACATAGCATTTACAAAGCACTTTCCTCACAACTGCCCTAGTTAGTACAAATGTTATTTTTTCCTACTTTACAAATGGGAAAACAGAGGCTGCGACAGAAGGGAAATAGAATGATCCTTGAGTCTAGGTTTCCTGCATCCCAACCCAATGCTTCCCCACTTTACCAGCAGAAAAAAAAATTGAAAACAAAACTAGAAGTATTTGTGTTATACTTTGAAACAATGCACTTCAAAGATGAGATTGAGAAAAATACATTTTCTTATTCTCATCATGGTTGTTTGCAAAAAGCATTCATCAAACACCTATGTGTGCTAGAAAGGTGTAATTACTAATCAAAGCCTTGAATGTGCTTCCTGCTTACATATGACCCTAATTAGAAGAAATACAAGCCAATGAATCCTAATGCTGCCAATGTGCCTAAGAAATGTGTTTTTAAATGTGTTTCACTTTAAAAAATATTTTTATTCCACTGGAAGTATTTCTTTGTACCTGTATAATGAAATCAACTAGACATTGAATTCTTTTGTTCCCAGGAAAGTTTTCAAAATTGAGAAGTGTACTGCAGAAGCCTGACTCTCAGAGCTCTGCTTACATCAGTGTGTTTGGGTATAGTGTGGGCTTTAGGAGATTCTTTCTACACCAGCAGTGTCAAACTCAAAAATAATGGCTACTGAATCATATATATGGATCCCTGTGGGCTACACATCGACTTAGAAAACCACATATTAAAGTTATCTCATTATTTGTATTTTAAATAATTTTAAGTATTTCCCAATTATATTTAATTCTGGTTCACCTGTCCTTGGGAATGTTGTCTACCATATGCTGCCCAAAGACAGTGCATCAAACTATGTAACTACTCCAAATATGTACTTTCTTCCCTATTCAAGAAACCCAATGAGCAGAGGCAGAGCCCTCTATCAACAGCTCTAGTAATTCTGTCTTTCCCAGTGCTTTTCATCACCTACAAAGCAAAAGAACCTTTTTTTCTTTTGGAAAGTCAAATAGACTTTCCTTAGTCTTTATAATATTGACATCATCAGATGTTGCCAGAGGGAGCAGGATGGATAGTTCTCAAAACTGGCTGAGCTCAGTTCCATTCAACAAAAGTTGGGAGGTGTGTGGGAGCTTTAATTCCCTCCTGGATCTAAAAGGGACAGAAGATAGAACTGAGTAGAAATCAATTTAACAGAGTATTACTTAACTAGATTCAAGCCAAATACTACTACTAATTCTTGAGGGAGGTGCCATCAACTAAGGTCTTCTTTGAATTGTATTCCCAGAGCTTAGTACATGTAGTATCTGGCACATAGCAGGACCTTAAAAGATGTTTTAAAATTCATCAGCAACTGAAGTCTCCTTCCTTCATACATTCATTCATTTTACTATGACTATGTTTCATTATTACACTAACTTTCACATCTGTTGTTTTCTCCCATACAGCTTGTGTTGGATGCTGCCACTGTCTGTCTGCCTAAATTGGTTCAGGGGACTCGGGGCCACCCTGGCAGCTCTCAGAGACTCTATGAAATCTGTGTGTGCCCAGATGGAAAACTTTACCTGTCAGTGGCTGGAGTGGGCTCCACTTGCCAAGAAAACAGTAGTGTCTGTCAGAAAAGCACCTGAACATGGCACATCCCAGTGAGCTTGACAATTCTCAGTAAATAATTACTCCGGATTATGATGCTTCAGAGCTGGAAAATGTATTCTTCCCCTGGGACTGGATGAAGGAAACACACACACACACACACACACACACACACACACACACACACACACACACTTTTTAAACTGAACTCAGAAAAACTGCCTGTGAAAATGTTTGGATGAAACTCTGTGTTCTGGAGGTGGCATCAACAGTTGAGCCATGGGATGCATTTAAGGAAAATGAACATAATTTGTTTGCAACAATGAGTTGGTTAATTTCCATCATAATGAAGAGTGAATTGTAACTATTTCCTTAACCCCCCAATACATGTAAATATACAATGAAATGTTATATCACTGTGTGGAATTCATTTCTAATGATCTATACTATACATGTATCTAATCCAGCATTTCCCATTGTGCATTGTGCTGTCTCTAGTGTTCCACAAGATAGAAATAGGATTTTCATGAGAAAACATCTATGGTCAAGGTAGGAGATCGAAGAAAGCTACTGAGGATGGGGGGAGGAAGTAATGGGATAGATTGAGGCAGGGAGCAAGAAGAGAAAGGGAGAAGTCACTGGAACACCAAACCAAAGCTAATAGAGGACTAACACTGCTCAAGAAAACCATTCAAATTTCATCATCCTGATAGGAAATTTGTGTCTCTCCTCCCTTTCTCCCCCTTTTAGTCCTAATCTCTTGTCTCTCTGTTTCTGTCTATCTCTTATACACACACACACACACACACACATGCACATGCATACACAGATTCTGACATACATGTAATATCCATTCTCTCCATTCACACCCTTAGGATATATACACACATGTATAAATATATATATATATATATATATATATATATACACATACATATACTCTAATCTACACCCTGTCACACACAGATTATCTAGAGATAATCTCTCACAGGCATACTGTATATTTAACACAGTCCATCCCTTCACAATCTTTATCTTTCCTTCACATTGAGGTGTCCTTTATTTTGCTTCAAACTTTCCCAGATCTCTAATCCTTCTCATGATATACCTCCCCTCACTAGACCAGCATTTTAGATTCTGACATTATAATCTAAGAAACTATAGTGTTTGGGGGAATTTGGGTTTAACTACCAAGAGAAAGTGTTTGGGGCAACTACAAATCAGATTAGAAAATGTCCTATGCACCTGTTTTTTAAAGTCAATTAAGTTTACAAGTGTTCTATCTCTGAATCCTATCTGAAAAAGTGGATCAGATTTCATGAGCAATTCTATTTTCTGGAGATTTTTAACATATTCAGATTGAGTTTATTTGACATACATGAGCAAAGTAGATTACACAAAATCTCTAAGTGTTAAGTATGTTGTCTTCTGTGCATATATGGTAGACACATTTAATAATATCAGGAAGGCTTTCTGACTTTGGAGTTATATTTCTCAGATCCTCTTAGAGCACAGTGATGGGAAAGCAGGAATGAGACATGTTTTTAGGCACAACCCCAGCAGAGTTGCTATGTTGTACTGTACTTTCCACATCACGCAATGAAACTATGAAAACTGATTCATGTTGGTTAGAAATCAACTTATGTGTTTTAAAATAGGCCTCCAAAAAGATTGTTGTATGTATCTTTTAAAGAAACATCTTCTTCCCTCAAGCTTTAAAAAATAAGCTCCTTATTGTCATCCACATCATCTCCAAAAGCAAGGTTGTACAATTCCCTGTAGCTGGGCCAGCGTCACTAACATCTTCAGAAATATTCCTCTCTCTCAATATAGTCAGTCAATCAATATGTATAAGCCCAGGTTTGTCATTTAACAATGAGAGTAAGTAGAAAAGTAAAGTATTAGGAGAGTTCTGTGCTTTTCTGTTGCATTTTGAAATTGTGAGTTCATTTGATAATCTAGCACACTTGAAGCTCTACACTGACTCGGGAATTTTCTAGTTTATAGAAACAGTATTCTGATGCTTCACGATATGGAAGTGACCTAGGTCATTAAAGGCTGTTGTTGTTGTTGTTGATACTTCATTTTCAAAGAGGACCAGTGGCATCACAGGGTCATGTCTTGATTTGCTCATGAATTGTATTTAAGGGAGGCAAAATTGCACAAAGACATCAGCCTCACTTTTTTCCAGAGTCATTGGAGTCTAGTGGCAGAACAGAAGTCAAGATTGTAGGGCAGAGGATGCAGTGGGTGACTGATATCTTTGATGTCTGACCGGGTTCTAAGTGCTCCACAGGACCTGTGGAAAGGTTCCACTATCATTCATCATGTAACAACATTTAGAGCTAGAATGAACCATAGAGGTCACCTAATCCTGACTATGTTTTAGACAAGGGAACTGGAGGTTCAGAGAGGTTAAGTGTTGAAGCCATGATCACACAGGTCAGCAAGAAGCAGCAGATCTAGAATTTTAAACAGGCTTCTAATCCCAGATTCAGTGTTCTTTTCTTTATAGGAATAAATTATACATCAGCTTTTCAAAAACCAACCTAAACTGAGAGACTCAACACAAAAAGGCTGCCCAACAAGTGGATTATTTTGAATACCAGTTCATGAAGACAGTCAATTATGGGTGGAGTAGAGGAGTCTGTGATCTGCCTCAATAGAGGGACAACCCACAAGAAGAAATAATGAATTTATTGAAAAACTTAATTATGATAGAAGCATTAATATTTTAAATTATAGAAAGTATTCACTGCCCCCAAAGCAAGGCAAAACTAAAAAGCCTCTTTAAAGTGACAATGCATTAGTAAGGCATGTTTGATTTCCTGCCTGACCCCTTGAGATTCTATGGGACTAAGTATACTGAGTACTTGGATTTCTCTTGGAAAAGGTCCCTGAATCCATAAAGTAATACTAGTCTTGAGAAACTGAGCATCCTCATTTGTTGAGTTAATGAAATTTGATGTATTGTATGTGTTGTGAAGTTGTTGTTTGGGGGGGGGATGATAACAATAAATAAGCATTTATTCAGCACCTCCCCTATGCTAAACACTGTGTTAAGCACCTGGAGGGAAAAAAAGATGAGAAGGTATATACAGAATAGATGAAAATGATCTCAGAGGAGAAGGCACTGGGTGTGGTCTTGGGAAAAGACTTCTGCAGAAAATGGGATTTGAACTGAGTCTTGAAAGAAGTCAGGAAAACAACATAAAGAGGAAAAAATATTTCAGGCATAGGGGACAGCCAATGAAAAGGCCTAAGATGGAGCGTTTCTATGCAGCCGACATAACTGCACTGTGTAATAAATGGAGGGGAGTGGAGTGTACTTGACTGGAAAGGAAAGGAGATTTCAGGCTGAAAAAACAATTAGAAAGTTGTCATAGTCAAGGCAGGAAAGGATAAGAACCTGAACAAGGATGGAACCTATGTGAATGGAGAGAAAGGGGAATATACCAGAGGTGCTTTGAAAGTAGAAATGACAATATTTTACAACATATTGGATAAATGGGGTAAGAATTATGAGTAGAGGATAACACTGAATTTATTAGCCTAGGTGACTAGAAGAATGGTGCTACCCTTGATCATAATAAGGGAGATGGGAAAACGGGACAGGTTTATGGGTAATGTTAGCGCTGTATACAGGATGTCAAGTTTAAGATGTCCAAAAGGGAATTGGTGATGCAGAACTGTAGATCAGGAAATCAATATATAAAGATCTAAATATCTATGTATCATTTGTCAAATCAGACTGTAAATTAAAATATATTAATCTTAATAGCCCTTGATGCTGAAACACTGATAAAATACCTGTAGATTCCTAGTTGACATATATAGATTGCCCACACTTTATCGACTTGTATTCTGGTAGTCCATATCCAAAAACTAACGGTGGGGGGAAGAAATGGGAATAAGTAGAGAGAGAGAACATGATAGTAGATAATAGCGCAGTGAACAGAGTGCAGGCCGTGAAGTCAGGAGAACCTGAATTCAAATTTGGCCTCAGACCTTTACTAGCCGTATGACCTTGGGTAAGTCACTTGACCCCAATCGCCCTGCCTTCCCCCCTCCAAAATAGAATTCAGTATCAGAGAGTATCAATCCTTTATAGTAGAATTCAAATTGTATTGGTGTCTCTCAAACTCTACACTCCCAAATGACATTTTCAAGATCCCTGTTTGTCATTTTCAGTTTGGAAAGAATTTATTTCATTGGTCACTTAGTCAAACCCATTCCTGAAGCAGTCTACAATACAAGTGGTCGTCTGGCTCTTTTTAAAGACCTCCAGCAATTAAAAACTATTAGCTCCTGGGGCAGCTCATTTCATTTTTCAGTAGGCCTCCTTATTCAAAAGCCTATCCTCCTATCATATCGAAATTTAATCTAAAACCCATTGATTTTAGTCCAATCCTCTGGAGTCAAACAGAATAAAAATAATTCCTCTTCCACATAACACTTTAAATCTTAAATCACCTGAAGACAAAGTTCTTATCCTCTCTAAATCTTCACTTCTCCAAACATAATAGTCTTAGTTCTTTCTTTATATCCTTATTGTATTGCAAGGATTCAAGACCCTTAACGCTAGCCGTCCTCTGAACATTGTTAAGCATGTTAATGCCCTTCTAACAATGTGATGTCTAGAACCAAACATATTCTAGATGTAGTCCGACTATAGTGGAACATAGCAGGATTCCTTTCATAGACAATTAAGTCTGTATTAATTTGCTTTCTTTGCTGTTACATCATACTGTTGATTCTTACTAAGCTCACAGATCACTAAGTCCCCAAAGTTATTTTTATACAAAATTAAATTATCTTCCCCAACTTGTACTTGCACATAGTTGATTTTTTTAAACTAAGTGAAAAAGTTTATATTTTCTCTACAAAATTTCATTTATTTAGACATGGTTCATCATTGTAGTCTATCTACTTCCTTCTGTATCATGCAAAGTATTAACTGCTCCCCTCACTTTGCAGAGTCAGCATCAGTTAGAGATGGGAATGGCAAACTACAGTTTGAGAGTCAAATCCAGCTCACACAGTTTGATTTTATATAGACCGTGAGCTAAGAATTATTTTTACATTTTTAAGCACTCAAAAATCTTTCTTTAAAAATGTAAAAAAAAAAAATCTTAGCTCTCAAGCACTACAAAAACACATAGTAAGCAGAAAACATGAAGGCCTTTTCTTATCTCATCCTTGACCTCTCTGTAGCATTTTAACACTGTTATTCACATCTCATAGATATTCAATTGTTCTAGGTTTTCTTGAAAGTGGCCTCTTGCAGAAATTCTTCTCCTACCTGTCTGACCTTTCCTCTGTCTCCTTTGCTGGTTCATCATTCATTGCTCTCCCTCAAGGCTGGTTCCTTCTTCCTCTCTCCAAGTGCTTTGCTTTGATGATCTCCCTACTTTTCTATGAACTCAGTTATCATTTTTACAAATGCTCCCAGGCCTGCATCTCTAGACATTCCCTGTCTTGAGTTCCAGCTGCATATTGACTATTTCCAAATGGATATCTTGTAGGCATCTCAAACACACCCTATCTATCCAAAGTATAATTTATTATCTCCTTCCAAACATGCATAACTTTTCCATATTGCCCTATTGAAGAGTACCAATAACCTTATCACCCATGGTCATAACCTGAGATTACTCCTTAACTCTTCTCTTTCCTTCACCCCTATACCTTCAGCCACAAGACAGTGGGCAAGTCTTGCTGATTCTACTCTCACATCCATCCACTTCTGTTTCCTCACACAGCTACCAAAATCTTCACTTCAGCACTTGGATTATTAAAATAACCTTCTAAATGACACCCTTGCCTCAAGTCTCTTCCCTTTCAAATCCATCTTCCATACAGACATCAAAGAGACATTCCTAAAACCATTCTAACAATACTTCCCTGTTCAAGAAGTTCCACTGATTTCCCATCATCTCTAGAATAAAATGCACTTTTCTGTTTGGCATTCAAGGCCTTTCACAATCTAGTTCCAAACTACCTTTCTCCATTCGTCTTCTTCACACACTGTACTGTCCAAAATAACCTTATTACATAACATTCCACTTTGTATCTGTGCTTTTGAAAGTTATCTCCATGACTGGAATGTATTCTCTATTTACCTCTACTTCTTAGAATAATTACTTCTTTGAAATGCCACTTCCTACATTAAAACCTTATTGATCAAACCCAAATGCTAGTGCCTCCCTCCACCACCACCCCCAAAAAATTACCTTTGCATGATTTGTATCCACTATATGTACATGTCCCTCCACCCTCTCCAACCTCCCTCACCATGGGATGTAAGGTACTTGAGGATAGATTTTCATTTTTGCTTCTGTGTCTCCAGGGTCTACCAGTGCTTGTCACAAAGAAGATGCTTAATAAATGCTTACTTGACTTCAAGTACATAGGGATTAGTACTGAAATCCTACCTCTGATGCTAGCTATATGATTATGAGTATCATTAAATGAGCTTATCTACTCATTTGTAAAGTGGTTATAATGGTATCTAACTCACAATTGGCTGGAAAGATTAAGTGAGGGTGCTTGGTAAATCTTAAAGTGGATTGGACTTAAGAATTAATTAGAATTAAGGTGGACGGAATGCTGGACTTGGATTCAGGAAGATTGGAGATGAACTGCCATTTCTGAAACATAGTAGCTCTCTACCCATGGAAAAGTCACTTACCTCTCTGAATCTCCACTATCTTTTCTATAAAAAGGAAATAATTGCTACAGATCCTCTTAGGAGAATTAAATGAGATAATGTATGCAGGATTCTTTTAAAAGCATTTTATCAGTTGCAATATACCAACTTACTGAAACATAAACAGAGGTGAAGAAAAGCTGTCTTAACTCAAGGTAACAAAATTGTTAGGTATAATAAGACTAGAACACAGATTTCCTAACTTCTAAACCAGATTCTTTATACTACACCAAGCATGGTTTATTGCCACCCTTTGTGACTTCTACTGTTTGCTCTGAAGATTTCTTTTTCCCTCACATTTTGCTAAAACATATGGTAAAGAAAAAGAATCCTGGTAATGGTGGTATTGATAGCTTTCTCCTGCTTAAAAACCATTCAGCTAAAGGATTCCTCTTACTTTTCTCAAACATTTCTCTTAACCAGCTGGTCTCTTTCATTTGTCATTAAAACCATCTAAAACAAAAACAAACTTAAAGACCCTAGTGAATGTATTTACAAAATTTGTTAACCAATGAAGAATCTCGGCTCACTAACTGGAAAGGTAAAGAATTTTAATTCCCTCAACTCCAAAACAAGAATTGCATCAAGAAGTTGTGTTCTCAGAGCACAAATTTTGGTAGAGCCTACCAATAAAAGGGTCAGAGCCTATATCTTACTATATAGAGCTCTGAGTGGAGGAAACTCACTCTGTCAATGAAACCTGGCACTTTCTCTGCAACTTACGGTCTTGGAGAGTTGCTTAAAGTACTGAGATGCAAAATAACTTCCCAGACTCATACCGCTAGCATGTGTTAAAGGCAGGACTTGAATCCAGGTCATTCCAGCTTTAAGGCTGGCTCTTTCACCAATGAACCACACTACCTCTCTCTATACTAATACTAGTAATAGTAATAGAAACATATGGCACCTTAAGGTTTACAAAACATCTTCACAACACATTAAGGAAAATCATATAAGAATTATTATCTTGAATTTAATCAAGATACAAGTTTCAGGTAGGTTAAGCATCTTGCTCCCTACATCAGTATTAGAATCAGAAGTCCAGCACTCTTTCTCTATCTATTCCTCCTTGGCTCTAAATATGGTACTAGTTCTTAACTGTTTAAGGAAGAGTTCATCAAATATGAAGAGGCTTATCACCAGAAATCTAGCCAACATAAAAGTAGTCTCAAAATAAGTAGTGAAATGTGTCAGTAAACATTAGTAATACATTTATTATGTGCTTAAGTCTATGCTAGACATATTCTCTAAACCAAATTTTTTTTTAATTCTAGACCCAAACAAAATCCCTACTTTCAAATTTTAGGAAAATCTCACTTGTAGTTTATCTATTATAAACTGGAAAAGTACAAAAGTGAAACTTGATTTCAAAGTTATAAAAGGTGTCTCAAAAACCAAAGTTACAATTAATTTTTATTTCTATGTATATGTTTGCTTTATTAAAATTATGGCACTTAATATAACAGCAGAAATAATTACATGGCTTCACATTCAGAAGCAATACATTTTTCAAGAAGCAAACATTCTTTTTGTTACCAATAATAGTGAAAATGTTTCAACACATTCCTTAAGCCCTTAATTGCATAAAAGTCTATATCAGCATATTTTTCTTTTGGATTGCAAGAATTAGTTTTAGTTACTGCACTTGTGTAAACTCATTATCACTGAACTCTTTTTTTACATTCTGAAAATATTACACTTTTACCATGCTAACAAGTAAATAAATATGTTACATTTGGACATGATAAATATTAAACATCAGATATGGACAAATATTGAGGGACAGGAAACTTCCAAATAATAATTCCTATTTTTAAAAAAGTACTAAATTAATTATATGGCATTATCAAGGATATTACAATTTGCAATATCTGAAATGTTAACTAAGTCCCAAAGATCACGAAGTGTCATAGTGAAAGACAAAAAAATAGAACATTATATTGCAGCACCATTAGACATATGAAACAAAAAATTGCAACCTGTACACCCACACTATACAAATTATGTTTATGAAAAGAATATATACACAAACATAAGTCTCCAAAATGCTATTTTGGTGAGCAGTTTTCATGAATATTATCAACATCTGGTAATAAACTGCCACCACCCATTTCATGCTATCCACATGAAATTTTTAAATAGGAAGCCTGTAAACAAAAAAAATTTTTAAAACCTCTCAAACTTAAAACACAAAGTACACTTGGTGCACTTTTATTAAGTACTATGAATGCATAATCAAGTAAGATTCATAATTAAAATACTGTATCAATTAAAATGTACTGAATATTATTAGGATATAAAATGAGGACAAATTCATAATCAGAGCCAGCTGATGAGAGAACAATGGGTTCAAAAAAAAGTCCACTCAAATAGAAATGTGGGAAAGAAATCACCACTCCAGAGACAACTTCCCCTTATTTATCTCAGTGATATGTCCAGTGTTACAATAATTCTTTAAACAATTATACCCTGTTGGAAACATAAACAAAATTCATTCTAACAAGAAACATATAAAGACCTTACCTAACACACTGCTAAGCTTTGGTTATATAAAGTGCAGTTCAATAACATGTCATTTTAACCACTCATACATACATTTAATAATTATGTAACTCATTTTCCTATAATCTTGTAAAAATAATTTTCTTTCAGGCTCAGAGTTTTTGTTGGAATTCATGTTAATGGCCATCCAAAGTTCCTATCAATTTTGTGCACTATATTTCAAAAACTCCTAGATAAAAGATAATTCAGCCTACAGAAGTATGATGGCCAAATGAATATTTATTTGCATTTATCACATTCAATATTTAGCTCTACCTAAAAATTGTTCCCTTTAATCACTTCATACCTTCTGTTGTATAAAGTTTTCAAGTTTTATTATGATACAAGCAGTACATTCCATCACCCTCATAGCAACTTCAGAAGTGAACCTATCGTTTGGGATCTGAGGGAAAGGAAGCAAATCAGGGTATCTGGTCTTTAAACTATCCACACCATAAGCTTCCAATGTATGAACATCATTTGTAAGTCCTTCGAGTTGTTGACTATATTCCTCTATTTTTTGTGCAAGTGCAGCTGGCTTCACATCTTTATCTGACTTTCCCCTTACTGCATAGTCAGCAGCAATCAAAGCTAATTTAGTGGATAGGTAGCATTTAAAGCATACCCATTCATTAGCATTTTTATGAAGGTCATTTCTGGCAGCAGAAAAATTTGCTCGAGCTTGCCTTAACCACCTCCGTGCTTCAACTGGATTACCTACAGTCTTAAAAGTGGGTGGGACAAAAAAACGTTGAGAATATGACTGTCCCGCAGAAGAAGGACCCTTTTCTTTGTTTTGTTGTTGCCTTTCTGATTTATGACTTGTTGCTTCTTGATTCCATGAAGTATAAAATCGCTGAAATGAATATTTGTCTGACTGAAATCGAGAGGCTGTTGAAAATGTTCTCCTTGATGTTCTATCTGTGTTTTGATCTATAAAAGCCTGTTTCTCTAATCTACTTATTTCATTCTGTAAATGCTTAAAAACTTCATTAGCCATATCATGATTCTCTGGATTTTTGTCTGGATGCCATTTCAAATATAATCGTCTGATGATCTTTTTCCTTTCAGATTCTGGAAGTTTCCATGCTTGTTCTACTACTGATGTCACTTCTCTCAATATTTCTGGCAAAGAATTTACCTTAATCTTTTTGGGTGAATGGTGTTTTGAAGATGGCTTATGGCTCTCTTTTCCAGAGAAAATGGGAGGCATACTTCGAAGTCCAGGGACTGGAAATTCAGTAGGGCTGGTTGGGGTAGAAGGTGCACTATCATCTCTACCATGAGAACTTTCATCAGGTCTGGAAAACTTATACAAGTCAAGAGAGCTAACTATTTTATATTCACTGTATCCAATATCAATCTGATAAATCTTTCCTAGAAAGCTAGAGCTGTCAGCATCTTCCCTTTCAACTTCTTGTACAATAATTGCATATGTATATGTTGGCTGATAAGATCCATAGATATCCCCACCTTCTGCATCAACAAGATATCCAACATATTCTCCTGGATAAAAAACATTCATTGGATCCATAAGTAAAGTATAGTGGATTTCAGCAGGTATTGGAGTTCCAGGCATAGGAAGTTCAAGTTTTGATGGTTCTGACGAGTCATATTTCACTCCTAAACTGTCAAGTTTTTCACTGATCCTATAAATGTCATTGCAGCCTAACATGGCAATTAAATAGGAGGTGTCTGAAATCAAATTGTCAGTTGCTGATTTCAGTGTCATAGCTAATGCTAAAAGGAAATTTATGTCTTTACTGTCTGAATGTTGTATGTAGAGTAAAATTACTGCATTGCCATACCGTTTTAAAAAAGCAAAGGTTTCGCTTTTGCTATGGGGAATAGGATTAAATCCTTTAACTCTTAATGTTGTTTGCAGCTTCTCAAAGCATGAAACTTTTAGTCCTTCTCGAAGGGCTTTGCAAAGTCTAATGGCCTTCTCTTCATTGGCCAGGAAAGCATTGTCATTTTCATGCTTCATAATTCTAATGAGTCCAGTAATGAACTGCTCTGAAGACAAGAGTAATTGCAATCTTCCTTGAAGAGAACATAATGCTCCAAACTGACAAATTTTTGGTGTTTCTTCATCTAACTGTTCTTCAAGAATGCTACTCAGTAGACGAGGCCTGAGTTTCTGAGGAAAGAGCATTATCAACTTGGTATGAAAACCATGATCTTTTCCCAAGTAACACTGGCTCAAATCAACAAGCATTTGAACCCCAATATGTCCCTGTATTCTGCTTTTATAATGTGGTGCATCATCAAAAACTAAGATGCTTGACTTTACCAATCTACCATCTTGACTTGGAAGATAAAGTGCAAGATCTCTTACATTCTCAAGATCATTTCTAACCTTGACTGAATCATTTTGAAGACTCTTGAACAATCCAGAAACAACTCTCTTAACTGTGCGCATTTCATTGGGATCTAACTGTTTTCCTTCAGAATTCTTGAATATTCTGCTCAGCACCTCAACATATTGTTTAGTTGAAATAACATCTTCAGTACCTAGATGCTTGAATAATTGATGAAAGGTGCCAAGTTCAAGAGGCAATTTATATAAGTACGGTTTAAAATCAGATTCATACTCTAGATTTATCACTACTTCCTCAGGTTTTAGAAGCTTCCAACCATCTTCTACCATAACAAAAGCAATTCCTCGAAGTTGAAAGCGGAACTCTTTTTTTTCTGCACTGAGAAATTCATAAATACTTCGTAAGACCTTGGCTCTAGTTTTAACCATCTCTTCATCCAAAGTTGTTATGTTGCATATATTTCTGCAATTATGAATGACTTTGTCAAGAGGAGGATCTAAATTGACATTCAGCATAGTCAAAACTTGTTCAAGTTGTTCCTGGGGACCTAGAGTACTACCTTCTTGTTCTTTGATACTCAAAGGTGTTGCTTTCTCAGGAAGAATAGGACAGGAGGTCCACAACAGCTGCAAGACATCTGACTGTTTGAATTTAGGATTTACCTGTGCTCCATTGAACCGTATAAGAGGAAGTGTTCCATTTACCTCTTGATATTGGGGGTGAAATCTAATAAATTCAGCAGGAGCACGTTCAGGACATAAGAACGGTACTAGAGATAATTCTTTCAAAAAATTTCCAGATAATAAATCTGTTCGTTCTTGAAATATATGATAAAGAAGAACATCAACTGTGTTTTGCAGTGTTTCTTTGGACCAGTTTTCTGTATTAGCTCTCATACTTACTTCCTTAGCAAATTGCAGTAATTGCTGTTGAGAAAGAATATATTTGAGACCAATGTTTCTTAAGAACATTACCCATGATGTTAAGAAGGAAGCCTGGTTCTTGGGTTTAGTGAGGTGCTCCAATTTTTTAAAGAAATCCTTAGGTATAAATAATTTTTCTGGAAGCATAACTTCAAAAACTCTCACAGTTCTGTCATAAAAATGTTTTGCAGATTTTAAACGATTACTTGCATCATGAATTATCAGCAGACTTTCCAATTTTTCAAAAAGCTGTTCCTTTATCTCTGATGATTCTTCAATGCTAGATAATCTGTTCTTCAGGTAAATGAGATGTTCTAATTTTGCATCATAAGAGAGATTTTCAATCTTTGGTAAAAGGTGTTTCAAATATACTTCAAGATCATCTACAGGGACACAGCCAAGAACTTCATATAATTCCTTTAAGTGTATTTTTTCTTCAAGAAAGGCAGATGATGAGGATAGTGTCCATTTTTCCACTTCAGTTGAAGGGATGGTTTTTGTAAGTACATAACATGCTCCAAATTTTGCAATGCTCATGTATCGCCCACTAATAGATTTATAGCATGGAAGTGATTTTAAAATTTTAATGTCATCCTGAGACATCAAGTGACTTAGATTGCAATTGAAATACATTAAGAGAGCCTCAAAATCATGTTCCACTAATTTTTCAGTTCTAAATGTTGAAGTCTGCACCATGTAATGTATGGCCTTCAAAATGCTTGTAGGATTATCTATATTTGCTGTGTGAGCTGACAATAGAGGAACAATCACATTGTCTTTGGAACAAATTTTGTTTAAAGCAAGCTGAATACAACCAGCTTTCATTAAAGCATGGAAAACTTTATCACTCTGGGCATTTGGAAAAACAGCTATATGCATAAGGCTTAGAGGAAGTAGGACATCCCCCTCTGGAACAACAAGCTGACTAGCTGAAACAGTAAATTTAGTTCCTGGAAGCAGAGCCCAATCCTTTAGAGTATCAACAACAACATCAAAAGTTGGTTTTATTTCTTCTTGATCTTCTTTCACATTGACAGATTCACTAATAAAATTCCACATATTTTTAAGCCATGATTCACTTGCAAAATTTTCTTTCCACTTTGTACAACTTTTAGTTTTATATTCACGTGGTAACACTGAGGATAACAAATCAGCAAAACTGGTAATGTCAAAAACTTTTGCAACCTTACTAGTCAATAATATGTTGCTGTATCTTAAATACAATGTATTCATAAACAAATCCTTACGGGAAGGTATCAATTCATGATATGTTGTAAGAAACTTGGGACGTTTTGCATCAAAAATTTGTAAAACACTATCAACTGTAATAAGAAGTGGCAGTCCCTCAACTGCCATCTCATTTTCTTCTGCATCCTTAAAGCAATAATCCACCAAAAGCTTTAAACTGTGAAACAGCTTCAAATTAGTCTGCTGAAGGCGGCAAGGCAAATTCCCAATATGGCAATTAGTGTCAGGAGAGGAAAATGTCATCAAAAATGACCGGACATCAGCAGGAGTTACATAGCTAGCAGGAATTTCTGCATCTAAGAGGCAGTGGTAAAGATTGGCAGTTTCATCACAATTGTATATCAAGTTGAATCCAATTTCTAAAAGTAAATGTTTCAGTCTGTAAACATTTTCTGCTATAGTCTTACGTGTTGTGATATTGTACTCTACATTTTTAAGGTGTTGTAATTCATCCTGAAGCAAGTTGTCAAAAAATGGTTTGGTTTTGTTTGAAGTAGACATATTAACCCAAGTGATAATAACCGCAGAATGTAAATCTGAGCCATCAATGTTTGGAGCCCTTACCACAGGTAATAACCGTTTCTGATCTTCATGAATACAACTATAAAGTGCTTTCACCAGACAATATAAATCTGGTTGCAGGTCGAGTCTGTTGACCGGGAAAAATGACAAAAACTTTTTTAAGGTGTCTTTTACAACATGAATAGCTGTATTTTGTAAAATTGACATTGTGGGATCAGTCCCTGGGAAGTAACGCTTTTTTAGCTGAATCAGTAGTTCAACATATGCTGGTGCTATTAAGGCAGTCATCAAACTATTATTCCAGTCACTTCGAACACCAACTCCATTATCATCCCGCCACAAATTCCTTCTTGCTGAGTCTAAAGCAAAGTGTCCATTTACATGAAAAGGTAGCCCTGTTTCTAAAGAAAGTGGCAAAAAGCAGAAGGCTCTATGGGGTTTCTTGTAATTATGAGTAATGCAAGCTGCAACTCCACCACGAGGAAAAAGAGTAATATCCTGATTCTTATGAGCAGAAATGACACTCTTAGAAACTTTGTCCATGCTTGAAAATCCTGATCTGTTACAAATTAGCCATGTAGTAAGGTTACCTTCAGAGTCTTCTGTATCCATAGTATATGTAATTTGTTGCACTGGTATGTCTTTCAGCTGCTTCTTTTTTGTAACACTGTCAATTACAGCTGCATGAAATTGTTTCCGCTTTAATCTGTCTCCATCAGTTATTTTACCTTTTACTGAATACAGTACATTTAGTGCACCTGTTGCCTTTTCTATTTCACAAATAGAAATCTTTTCCATATGATTAAGAAACATAAGAAGTTCTGCCCCATCTGAACGCAATTTATCCAAAAGGTTCTGAACCATTCTATCTGATGATGGAACAGAGGAAATTTCTGAAACTTTGGCCATTTCTCCATTACGAAGTGGAAATCTGAACATTGTGCAATTGTCCAATTTAAAATGATCACCCAAATAGAGATCTAGAACATCTGAGAACTGTGTTCTGAAATCTGAATCTAAATCCCTAAACATGCGTCCAGGGCTAACTGATGTAGCTCCTGGTGCATATCTTGCATGCGGATCAAAAATACAGAGTATGTCATTACCAGAAATAAAAGAAGGACAGTCAGTGATGTGATATACAGAGTTGAATCCTATGCCATATTGCCCAGTTTTACAAGGATTTCCTTCTTTTGTACCTTTACCAAGGTTCTGAATTCCTCTGACATCATCTTCAGTAAATGGCTGATTGTTATACACACAAAGTGCTGGCCCTTGCAGTGGTGCCCATTTATCATCAAATATTCTATCAACTGGATGTTGTCTTGGATCAAAAACAAAACAAATTTCTGTGGCTTTAGCATCATCAGCATTTTGAAGGAGCTCTTTCAACATTTCTTTTTCTGAAGGATAAGCATTAAGGATACTTTTAATTCTACTGGTCAGTTTTTCTTTCTGTCCAAATTCAGTTCCAAGTGTTGTAAAACAGATATTGGATGCATATCTTTCTAAGGCCTTATGTCGCTTTGGTACTGCTCCAAGTTTTACAGCTACTTCCCTCGGAATATCAGCATGACAGTATTTTACAGTAGTATCCTTGACTTTTATCCAGGGACAATCATTATAACATAATGAATTGGCAGGTAAAAGAGCAAGATTAGTGTCTGGTAACAATATTTTGCCATACTTTTTCTCACAAAATTCTTGATTCTTTTCTCTAATAAGACTCCATATTCCTTCACTAATAATTCGTCTGCAAAGCTGAAAGTTTGCTTCAGTTATTTGTTTTGTCCCTCTCTCTTGATTTACTGATTCCAAAACAAGGGCAAAATCTTCAACTGTAAAAGAAGACCTCACACCTATGTTTTCAAAGAGTTCACGGAAATTATTTTTGTATTTATTTGGCAACTGATAGAGATATGGTGCTGCATCGAAGTTCAAATGAAATGATACTTTTTCTGGTTCAACATAAGCATTCTCAACTAAAATGAAATTATAAGTTTTAAGCTGTTCAATAATTGCTGTCTTTGTGGTTTCATTTTGTAGCATTGCCTCATGAAGGTATTTGTAGCAGGCATTGGTAATATTCTCCTGATACAATGTAATTCCATCAAGTGATTTTGCAACCTCTTTCAACTGGTTTATAACCAAATCAACTGTTGGTTTCTTAAGTAATCCCAGAAACTCTTTGACAGCCAATGACACAGAGCCACAACCTTTAAAAGAATGAGAATTTTCATTGAGAATTGGTTGTAAAAGACAGACTATATCTTGATATTCAGCTGTATAAAGATCAGTTGCTGCAAACATAGTTTCAGGTTTAAAACTGCTACCTTTCCACTCCAGAGAGAAACCTGCTGGCTTTGACAGGAAAGGAAGGAAAGGGATTGTTTGATATTTTGCAGAAAATTCTTTTGCTCTAGGATCCCTGATTTTTAGTTTTTCATCAATAAGATTCAATAAGATGCTACTTCTTAGGCAAGCAGCAGTATGGTCCCTCTTATTAATTTCAGCTACTGACTCTGCACGTTCTAGCATGTCATCCCATAATATGTCATCCTTTGCCATTCCTAACTGAACAAGTTTAATCAAGATAATAGGATTAAGATAATCCTGGGTGGACCCATAAGGAAATCTTCCATCTTTAGTTTCAAATAACTTTGCAACACGTCCTTCCGGATGGATCAACCTTGAAGGCAAGACTAAAGGATGGCCCTCCAAAGAGCAAGGAACACATGGAGTTACACGAAGAATTCCAGAGAATTCTTCAACCTTTTCATTTAAAACAAAATACATTAAAGGATCTCGAAGTTCTGCTTCAATTTCTTGAATATTTGGGAAAAATACTTCTGAAAAAAATTGTCTCTCAGAAAATGTGTTCTCAAGAAGTATCTGTTTGCAGCCTGCTTCTTCAAATCCCAATTTTACTGAAGAAGGAAGTTCAACAGCACAGAGATTCTTTGATCCAGTTTTCTTAAGGTATTTTAAAAAGATCTTGAAAGCAGCAGGACCAATGTCTGATCTTTTAAGTATACAATCATCTAAAAATCTCACATTCTTCATAGAAACCCATGTGGAACCATCAGAGAAGACTCTAGACACTTCTTTACCTTTCCCATGAGCTATATCTTCATAAAAACCTTGGCATATCACAGAAAAATCATCATGAACTAAATCAGGATCAGGCCACACAGCATAGTAAGTATAATCAATTAGTTCTCCACTTATGGCTAACTCTCGTAAAATACTGAGTGCTTCTAGGTAGGCTTTAACAATAACGTGTCTCATGAATATATTGTTCCATCTTCCTTTTGTATCTGTCTTCCATATTTCTTTCCTATTTGAAGTAACTGCAAAACAGCCATTGATGTGAACTGGCAACCCTGTTTTTATTCTCAGAGGTAAATAGCAGAAAACTTCACCAATGTGTTGTTTTACAGTCCATTTTTGGTCTTGGGCTTCAGAAAATAAGACTCCTACTGCACCACAGGGAACAAGCCCAAGCCTTCTTCCACTTTCATTCAGGGAAAATTTTAAAGCCTCCCCAGTATCCATGCAAGTACATAATAACCATGTAGTAGAATCCACTGTTTTCTGTGGTAACTCTTCAGATGGCCTTTTAGCCTGTCCCGATTTTGCCATTTCAAATAAGGCAGCTGGATCATCATCTGGACCCCTAAAAAGAGGTGACTGCAAATCAGCAATTCTTCTGAACACATGACGAAATTCTTCAACTGTGATCTGTAATATGCAAGATGACTTTGGTATATCCATGGGAGGTTTTTTATTACTGCTACTGCAAGTCTTCATGAGCTTAGCAGCTTCTTTTAAAACACTTACAATAGGTACATTTAATGCTTTGGAGGAACAAATGTTTTTTTTAATGACAATTATATCTTGTGCTAAACTAGGATTGGTTTCTTCAATTTTCAAGTACTTCAAAAACATGGTATTGACATTCTGAGTGAAAAGGATAAGTCTATGTCCACAGAGGCTAAATTCATCCACAAGGGAGTAAATGTCTGCTGTATTATAGCAAGTACTACTGATCTCACTCAGTTTAGCTTCTTGTTGTGTCCTAAATGAAAGTCGGAAAAGAGTTCCTTTGTAACTGTAAGGTGCTTCTACAGTTAATGGTAACTGACAGTCAAACACATCTATAAATGGCTTAAACTGATTAGGAAATTTTCTAAGTCTTTTTTGTTGCTTACTCCAATTAATTTTGATACCAGGGTTAGATTTATCTTTAATATGTTTACTGAGATGGTTTATATTTGGATCAAACATTATCATGAACTCTCTACTCATAATGATGGGAATGTCAGTGAGATGGTACACAGAATTAAATCCAAGACCAAATTTTCCAACTTTATCAACCTCTCCTCTTTTTAGAGATTCTCCTAATCTAGTTATATTTATAAAGTCTGAATCAGAGAATTCAGAATTGTTGTATGACCACAAAGCAGGCCCATGGCAGGCTGCCATCCCTGGATCTAAAAGATTCTCTCTTATGTCCATGTTTCTTCTCATATCAATCATGAAATTGCATTCTGTTGCATTTGCATCATCAGCATTTTGAAGTAATTCCTTAAAAATATCTGAAACTGAAGGATACTCTTCCAGAATGTTTTTAATTCTTACAGTAAGTGGTTCTCTTTGTCCTGACTGCTCAAACCCCATATTTTCAGGATTGATTAGTCTTGTACTAAGGCATGGAACTTTTAACCATTCTGCAGTTTTCATGGGTATGTCCTCATGCACCAAAATAATTGGTTCCACAGAATCTTCCAGTAAGTCATTAAGGTCATCAACTTTAATATCACAGTAACAACATTCATGAATTGGTTTCATCATAAGTTTTGAAGGATTCTTGCTATAGTGAATTGGTACTGGTGTATTGAGACTTGCTGGAATCTGACTGCTATACAGCCATCGTATAATATTCAGCATAAGATGAAGGTTTTGCTTGCTTTCTTCTTCACTGAGTTCTTGATCGCTTTTAAGATATACCTTCTGAATAACCATGGAAATATGGTCTGCTGTCAACTCTTCTATAGAACCACAGGCCTTAAATAGTTGATGGAATTTTGCCATAGTTTTAGGCACACTGTGCAAATAAGGCTGAAGTTCAAGATCATGTATTGGTTTTATTACTGCCTGAGCCAGGGGACAAAATTTTTTACCTGTCCAGACCCATGGAAACTTCAAAGCTTTAAAAGCTTCTTTGCCTTCATCTAAATGATCATGCATGAATCCATAAATTTCAAGCAAAATATGTTGAAATTGGTAGTAGTCTTCATCACTAAAGGTTTTTGAACTATGCCAATCAACAACAATCTTAAAGTGTTTTAAGACTGCATTTATACTAGGTTTTGTGAATATGCCAAGAGCTTTTTCTAAATTTGCATGGATACTTTCAACAAGAGGAACTGAAGAACCAACTAAAGTAGCATGAGATATGTCACACATTTCTGGTGGTGAACAAAGATTACAAAGGTCTCCTTTCCAGATTAAAGATCCTGGATAATTTGGAGGTCTTTCCTTGCATGTTGGAACCCACTTTATCTTCTTCAGTGTTGCTTTTGCTTCAGGTGACTGTAAGAGTGTATGGTTTTTATTCAAAACCATTAAGAGAGTTTTAGCTTTCTTTAAAAGAGCATCCAGTTTTGGGCTAGCACTAGCTTGTAGTTCTTCAATTTTCTTTGCCACTTGTATGATATCTTTTTCTTTAAGACTGGTTTCATTTTTTAACCCTATCTGCCTCAAAGAATGAAGAATGTCTGAAGAAGTAAAAATACTAGGTGGAAAGGAGATTTCTTCTTCAGCATAAAACAAATCCTGCAGTATACCAACATCAGAATCAAAGAGTTCACAGGCTGAAACAATGTGTCCCTGTGAAATCTGAATGAATTTTAATGGCATTACCCAATCAATTACTCGTGGATTCTCATTTTTCAGAGAAGACAGATGCTCAAGAATCCACAGCATAAGCTGTTTTGTTTCTTCATGAGAATAAAAACCATTTTCAATATCTTTTAATATAAATTTTAAGCAACCAGTGCTTTTTAGCTGCTCTACTTTCAACATATTTGCCAAACGTATTGTAGCTTCATCACTATTATCAATTACTGGAATGGAGAGTCTCAGATCTGGTGGAAGTTTAGCAGTATGATGTAACACTTTACAACCTTTCAATTTCGTAAAAGAGGAAATCCCTTGACTAGATGAATGATTAATTCTTTTAAATATTGTCAATTCTTGAATGATTCTTTTCTCCTTTTCATTTATATCAGCTAAACTAGCTAAGAATTTCCTCAGGGCATCTTTATGTGTTGGAAGCAATGAAGCTACTTGATTACACAGTTTCTGCAATGACATCTTCTCCATTATCTGCAAAACAGCACTTGGTAATGGGGGGTGTACATATTTTTTAATAAGAGGATGCTGTATAGAAGAATCTAGTTTTTTAAGGACAAGGCCTCCAAGCTTTTGTACAATATCTGCTAAAAATTCTGGAAGCTGTGCTTCAGATTCATCATCTAAAATAACTGGTGATGGGATCCTGAGTCTAATGAGTTCCACAAATGTCTGACTCTTCTCCAATGTAGTCTTAGGGATAAGCGGCATTTCATCAAAAAGAGACAAATCCTCTGAAAAATGTATATAGAGATTCTTCCAAACCATCTTAAGCCATGCAACAGATGGATGATCACTGTCTTCAGCAAATGGATACCACTGAACTACCAATTCTCTGCCAGGCCAAAATGTATTCATTACTTCTTTAATAAGACGTGCAAATCGTTCTGGGTTCAGAAGCTGTAGTTGAGTGCAGGGTCTTCCTGTAAATTATATTGAATAATAACATTATTTGTGAATAGATATAAAACTCTAATGGTTTCTGGCTTTATGTACTCATCACATTATATACTTTGTCATATACATGTGTATAACTAATTTAACTAAAAACATAATTGTAAATAATTAGATCAACTATGTGTGTACATGTGGACTGTGTACATATGTATATATGCATATATGTAAACACATATTACATATATTATGTATATTTGTGTGTATACACAAACACATACATAGATAGCCTTTAGAAAAAAAAGCCCTGTCTTTGGTGCTTAAAAATATATACACTGTACATATAAAGATATTTTCTAAATTATACTACAAAGACCATACTTACTAAGGTATATTACCATAATTAGAACTTTTAATCCTTTAAAGTGAATCTTTGTAAAAATACATGTTTTTCATGTATATTACATTTCTTTAAAACACATAAGGAAAAATGTACATAGTAGTTTTATGAACACATTTGCACTTAAAGTGTAGATACTTTCTAAATAGTTGTTTCACATAATTTTTGCTAAGGTCATATCTATCAAAGCATCTAATTACATGACATTTTAAACCACCACTCCAAAATAATTGCCATGTATTTAAAACCCATTTGTGCTTAAGGTTTTGTCTGAGTGCATTTTGTATATCTATGAATATTCATAGTATCACTGGCCAAAAACTTGAAAAATATTTGGACAATTTTGTGCCTATGGGTAAAATTTTCTCATCAAAATGCACATCTTTAAATTAAAAAGTCTCAAGCAAAAACTGAAAACATATACAATAATTTAATCTCATTCCAGAATATCTGAAAAATCAGTTTTATTTCATTTGTGCCTAAAATGTATGACATTATCGAGTCAAAAGGAGAAAAGTGAGGAGAGCTGAACTCCCTTATTTTTACAGAGGAGGAAACAGAGCCAAAGAGATTTTTAAAATTTTAAAACTTTACCAAGGCCACAGAGTGAAAGAGTAAAATCAGAATTTGGGTTTCCTCACTCCTAGTCAGTATTCTTTTAACTATACCATATTCCCTCTAGATCTGTTAACTTCAATAGTTCCTGAGACCCAGATATCAAGTCTCTAGCTTAGAACTCCTAACTAGTTGACCTGAAAACATTTTCATGTTTTTAATATAATCGCAATCAGAAGAAATGAAGCATAAAGAAAAAAGATTGAGACAAGAATATGCATTATTATAATTAGAATAATTTTTTAGGAAATATCATTTATCTCTAGAAAACCCCTTCTTAAAAAAAAACTATTGCCTGAGAAATCTTGATACTAGAGCTATAATGGGAAATGAACGTGAACAAAAGATGCCAATAAAAACATTTTTAAAATCTTGGTCTTAGAAATTAGGTGATAAAACTGTATTTCCTTCCCCTTGGTGGAGGTCTATAAGGTCTAAGGATTCAAAATTTTGCATACTTCAGATATGGTTGTTTTATCTGTTGATTTGAATACTGTAGGTTAAAGGCATATCAAGAAACTGCTCTACTGGGGGAAAAAGTTATCAACAAAAATTTAAAAATACAAAGTGACATATTTAGCTGCAAAAAAGTAATGGGGCTGTTAGTGAAAATACAAACTTCAGATCTGTGAAGAGTTTTTGCTTTGTTTTGTTTTACACATGAGAAAAATAAACATCCATGTTTGCAAAGGCACTGAGAAGCAAAGTTCTTTTCTTTTTTCTTCTTTTTTTTTCTCTTTTGGAGGAGGGAAGGCAAGGCAACTGGGGTTAAGTGACTTGTCCAAGGTCATGCAATTAGTAAATGTGTCAAGTGTCTGAGGCCGAATTTGAACTCAGGTCATTCTGACTCAAGGGCCAGTGCTCTATTCACTGCTCCACCTAGGCTGCCTGAGAAGTAAGGTTCTAAGCAACTTAGTAATAATGCCCTGAGAAGTTTCAAGCCTATAACTGAATTCTGAATAAATTTTGAAAAACATTACAGAATACTACTATAAAAGAAACTGGGGAAGATAGGATGTTTGAGAAATCTACTTTCATAACTTCCAAATTGGGTTGGAGGAGAAAGCTTTTTAGCATCTTAAAAGCATGGAGAGTTATAACTAATTTTAACAAAAGATATTTTTTATATTAGTTGCATCCTTACTAGGGTTAGAAAAAAATTCTGGTACAGATATATTAGTCTTTTATCTACTAAAGGATGGTATTATCAATCATATTCCAAATATTTTCACATTCAACACCATAACATTTCATTTCAAATTCAGTAATACTGAGAAAAATTATAAAATCTTACAAAAAACCTGGATGGTATATATAGTACATCCATGAATCCCATTCTGAACCAAAAATTGTACTTTAATAATGTGTTTATTTTAAAATATTATTTCTTAGTGACAGTAAGTTATATTTTTCTAACATCCAAATGCAAAATTAAGGCAAAGTTGAAATAAAAAGATGAGTAGAAATCCAGTCCATTCATGAATGTTGAAAATCCAAAACACTCTGATCTATAATTTAATTAATCATGGCACAGAATAAAAGGGACTATAATGATATGAAAAACTAATAATTTTTTACTGTTCAAATAAATATCTTTTATAATTCTTTGGAAATACTAAAAGTGACATAATAGAAATAAATGTAAATTAGATTTTAAAATCACAATCTTTTTTACAAGATTACTTCTAAATCAGAACCAGCAATACAACTTTCTTTTTAAAAATTAATTTGGGCAAAAGAAGATAATTCATTAATGTATTTTCTATAAGATAATTCAACATCATTGTATTTTGTAATTTTTAATTCAAGTAATTTTCTACAACAAAATCATTTAAAGAAATTCTGAAGTGAGTCCACAGACAATAAGGAAGTATATTATACACATCAAAATCATTAACTGATACAAAAAATACCCTGATTCTTGTATGTAGGTTACTAACTAATGTCCTATATTTATGGTGGTTAGGTGTAATGTTCATTCATCTAGTAAACAACTCTGTATAATACTTTCACATGGACTCCAGTAATGTATAAAATATATACTTTATTATAGGCAAATTGTCAGGTACTGATACAAATAAAATGTCCATATATTACACAAACACAAACAACATGCAGCTAGCTAACACACAACCATGCCCAAGTAAAAACCACTCTAGGGAAAAAAAAAAGGAAGTCATTGAGGCACAAACCTAAGCATCTACCTTGGGCAAATTTGAAGTACTGCCTTCTACTTCGTTTTATTGTTTTGAATCCTTACTAAGTTTAAGTTACTTGATTTTTATTAAAACAAAACTGCTAATACAAGAGGAAAACATTTTCATACTCTGAATTAGTAAGCACCTATACAAAAGAACAATGAAATAATCTTTTCCGAAAAAATAATTCCAATTATTCAGTGTTATCAACATAGAATTTATAGAATGTTTTATGTCATTAATGTTTCCCATGGCCTTAAACATTATATACCATCACTAATTTCCAACAGTGACTGCTAAAGTTGAACAAAAGCAACAAAATTTCCCTGGAGAACTTGTTTATAGAAAATTTAAAGATGTTTTCTCACATAGCCAAAAAGCCAAAGATATTTTATGTGTCTAAAATAAGGGTATCTTAAGTTGAGGTATAAAGATCCTGTGTATAGGTTTCAGAGGATCCATGAGACAAGAAAAAAATCTTTATTTTTCACTAACTCTTGAATTGAAACTTGAATTGAGGGTAGCTCAACAGGCTTCACCAGACTGTCATAGGAACTGACGAAATAAAAAAAGGTTTAAGAACCCTCAGTCTAAAAGGATCCTTGAAAATAATACAATAAAACTTCAACTCAGAGCCAATTAATTAGAACAAACAAGCTTCAATTACCTGGTAGCTTTTGTTGTTGTTGTCACATTCTTTGGTAAACTTTACTTTTAAGAAAAATAGATAAAAGCTGTAAGAAAACCAGCTCAAAACAGAGGGTTTCTTTCTTTGATAAAAAAAAAATTCCTGGGTAAATTCTAGTGTCAGTACAGATCAATACAATCACTTACACCATTATAATGATAACCTTAAACTAATGAAAGATTTTGAGCATCAACCAAAGACTAAATTATGCTTAATATTAATTTGTAAGAGGCAGTGTGATCTCCTAGAAAGAGATTTGGCCTTGAAGCCAGGGTTCAAATCTTATCTCCAACACCTACTAGCTGTATAATTCTGGGGAAGTTACTAAACCTATCAGTGCTGTGGGCAACTCTTTTTAAGAGTGCAAGTTACAGAGAAGGTGCTGATGAATACTGACAGATAATTTTCCTTACTTAAGGGACAATAAAATCACAAGTCCAGGTACTATTTATAACATTTATTTTACCAAGATAAAAAAGTATTTTAACATATATTTTATTTGTTTTAAATTAAAACAAAAAACTCAGTTAAAAATTCAAAACACCTCAATTCCTGAGCATTTCAATAAATTGAGGGGCTTTTTTCTACCTAATTGGCAGCTCCAATATTACCAGAATCATATTTTAATAACTCACCCTAATTTTCTGCTTGTAAAGAAAAAAACTAAGGTTTATTACTAAAATGAATTCATAATCATAGCATGATAGTAACCCTGGGTTTTCAAAACATACTGCAACAGAACCAAAATTTGAAAAGTTCTAAAAAAACATTTTTTTAAATGTTTTTAAAACCCTAAAAAGGTCCAGGGACCCAGTGATTGGCTCTATATAGTCAGCTAAGGACAAGTCTAGGTTGGTTCAATACCTAACCAACTACAGGGTGATGAATTATGTAGCCTCAGCAATTCTGGAATCACATGGTCATTCAGCTTTTGATCAAAGACCTCCAACTCCAAAGTAGAGAAAAACCACTACCTTCACAGGCTTATAAGATCATAGACTTAGAGTTGGAAAGAAATTGAGAGGCTACTTATCCCAACCCTTTTGTTTCATAAATGAAGAAACTGAGACCCAGGGAGAATCTAAGGTTACAAAGGTAATAAGTAGCAGAAGGAGAATATGAATTCATATTTTCTGTCTCCAAAGCAAAATCTCTTTGTACTCTATATTCTGAGGGAGTCCAGTCCATTTTTTGGATAGATCTCATTGTTGGGGAGTTTTTCCTGGCATTTTAAAGACACTCCACTAAAATGAAAAGTTATCATCTATACCACTAGAGAAAGGACTTGAATTGAGGAAATCACAAATTTTTAAATCATTAAAGTGATGATTAGCAATGATAGCTTTAATTTAATGTTTTATAGCAGTTCACTACAATACTTTATAAAGAATAAAGTATTTCACTTTTCCCGCACACAAATATAAAAAAAGTTTCAAGTTGAGCCCTATCTTTCCAAAAAGCAAATTAACATTCATTGACTTCACTAGCTTCAAGGAAAGCTCAGAAGCACAAATGCAAACATCTTAGCAAATCCCTTAATCTAAAACAGTAAACTACAAAATAATAAACTCAGAGTACACATGCTGTGGTTCTCAATACACTACAATGTCACTATTTTTACTGTTCTATATTCTGCTAAATGTCTTGTGTATAACTGCTTGAGTCCACAGCTCCTAGACAAAACACTGACATAACAAACTATCACTGATGCTTTTACCTCCTGTATCAAATTTTCACTGTTCAACGTCCTTGACTATCATTTATATGATCACAGTATTTATTATACTTTCACTTTCAATACAAGTTTGAAAAAAAATTTAATAATATTTGCATTTAAATTATATCAATCAATAAGCATTTCAAACATGATCATTTCTAAGCTAGCCCTAATATTCCCTACATCATGGAATTATATACAATCCAACAAAGTCAATTTCTATAAAGCCCTAAGTCCTAGTTTCTCACTGTTTTCTTGTAAAAAGAACTCCAATGTGTTCACACAGAAAATAATTTCACAAATCATGGTTGAGGGGTGCCCATTTAACACTTTTCCTCTGTAGCAGTATACCAAAAATTTAGCATCTTTCTTCTATGATCTATACCACCCCTACCCCATAGCATAAAAAATTCATGCATGCCATTCTCTAACTCTCACACACTATTCCCACCTCTTTTCTCTGAATAACATAATTTCTCTTAGAAGCAGACTTTAGTCATATTATGTGCTCCAATTTAGCAAATAATTTATTGTAGACTAAGTGATTTTACATTTAAGGCCAAATGAATTAGTTCCTTCACACATAAACAAATTAGTAATTTGAATTTTTATGCTATTATTTAGAAGAAAGAATTGTTGAATTACTATATGTTCGTGTCTGTTTTAAAAGGCACATAAATTTTAAAAGTCATTGCCAATGATCTGGCAATAAATTTAACTTCTGGTAGCTTCAATAATGAGGAAATAAAAGCAAACAAACACCAGGCTTCAAATCCACAATGTTCAATCAATAAGCCTACCTGAATATCCCCAGAGAAGTTGTTGAGCTAGAATATAATCAAGTTCACTCTTAGAAAAAGATTATTTTTACACAAACATGATAAAAACAAAAATATTTGGATTTCGTAAGATATATAAATTATATCTACTGTGTGAAAAGCATAGCTATGCTTTCTGTACATCAATAAATCACAGATCTTCAAGCTGGAAAATCAATCCAATTATCTCATTTTACTTATAAGGAAAATAAAAGGGACAGAAAAGGAAACCATTTTTAATTCAGTTCTATACACCAAATGAAAATATTTATTATCATCTATTCATCTGGATTACCTGCCAACAAGATAAAAATTATCAGAGATTACTCCATGTGTAAACGTCAGCAAAATATGCTTCTCATCACACAAACAATCTTCAGGAATTTTTAGTATTATTCCAAATCTTAAGCATCCTCCTCCTATACTCCTTTTCTTTCCCCATTTTGACCTCTTGGTAGACCAGTTCAACTCTACTATTTCTTCTTTCAATTTCCTTGCCCCTTTATACTATCAAAGATCTTACCCTTTCAAACTCCAGCTTTGTAATGCTCCCATCATCTACTGCCTTTGCATCCACCACCTACTTATATGCTGCTGAGTAAAGCTGGATAAAATCATGAAAACTCTAGAAATTTATATTGCATAATCTCAACCAGGGCACTGCAGCAAGGTAATCCTTTTACATTCCCCTAATTGATTCACAATCCCACTAAACAAAGTGGCTTTTCTAAACCTTTTCATTTCTTCCCAAACCTCTCAAAGTTCACTCTACTCACATCCTCTCAGCTGAGAACCCTGCCTCATGATTCACTGAATAAAATGTGCCTATTCATCAAAATCCTCTCTTCTCTCCTGTTCCTCATCTCATATTCCTCAGCTGTCTTCTTCCACTATCTCCTCCTTTGTTGATATTTGACATGAAGTAGACCTCTCTACCAAAGGTAACCTTTCTATATGAACAAATAAACCCATTCCATCCTGTCTTGTCCACCAGATTTCCCCCTCCGTCCTCCCTACTATCTTACTAATCATCAATCGTTACATGTCTACTAGTTGCTTCCCTACTACTTACAAACACACCCATGATTCCTTCATTCTCAAAAAACCCTCAATTAATCTATCCATTCCACATCATAAGTCATCTTATATCTTTCCTCCCAATTATGACTAAACTCCTTGAGAAGGTCATCTGTCTACAACAGGCACTCCCCATCCTTTCCTCTTATGCTCTCATTTTTCAGATGAAGGAGCTAAGTAATAAGAAGGATATAAATTCTGGAGACAGGACAAGAATCATATTCTTCTGATTCTTAGTCTACTTTTATACCCACTATATTACACTTTCTTTCACAGGACTACTATTTTTGCTATGACTTTGGAATTTTATTTGAAATAACTAGCTCCATGGAAATGGAAACAGAAAAGCAGTCTTCAGGAATGTCAGGAAAAGATTATTATTCAGGGTATTTGTAGTCTGGCTTCTAAACTCATCATTCAACTAAAACTGTTCTCCCTAAACTTACTAATGAACTCTTAATGGACCAAGTCTAATGGCTGTTTTCTCAACCCTCATCCTTCTTGACTTAGCTGCAGTCTTTCACTGTTTTTCACTATCTTCTTGACAATCCCTTCTATCTAGGTCAGTGGTTCTCAACCTGTGGGTTGCAACCCCTTTAGGGGTCAAATGACCCTTTCACAGGGATCACAGGGGTCACATAAGATCATAAGAAAACACATATTTCCCATGGTCTTAGGAACCAAGACACAGCTCCTCTATCCATCTCCAGGTGGGTCCACCCACATGCAGATATGCCCACATACTAGTATTAAAGGGTTGCAGCATTAGGAAGGTTCAGAACCACTGATCTAGGTTTTCATAACACTCCTCTCTCCTGGGTTTACCTCTTACCTGTATGAACACTCTTCTGTCTCCTTTGCTGGATCTTCTTCTAGATAACAATGGCAAAGCATGGGTGGTCCCCAACACTCAATCCTGAACTCTCTTCTTTATATATACTATTTCACTTGGTGCTGTCATCAGCTTCCATGGTTTCAATTATCATCTCTATATGATATGATTTGACTCTGATCTATTTGTACAGCCCTTACGTCTCCCGGACTCCAGTCTCACATCTCCAACTCTCTACTGGACATCTCAAACTAAATGTCCCAGAGACATCTAAACTCAATGGTCCAAAACTGAATTTAGTATCTTTCCACCAAAACCATCCCCCTCTTCTCAGTTTCTCTATTACTGTCAATAGTATCATCATTCTAATAATCACCTAGGGTCATAATCTGAGTGTCATCCTTGATTACTAACTCTTCCACAATCTATTTTCTGTTGCCAAGTCAAGTTGGTTCTACCTTCATAACATCAATAATTGAGGCATTTTCTTCTTAGACGCTGCAACTACACTGATGTGAACATCTCTTCATCTTATACCTGGACTACTGCAATAGCCTATTGGTTAATCTCTCTGCCTTAAGTCCACTCTGTACTGAGTCTCCACTCTAGTTCATCCTCTACAAAACTGTCACATTAATTTTCTTAAAGCACAGGTCTTACCATACTACCCCCCATTCAATAAACTCGTTCCATATTGCCTTAAGGATCACACACAAATCTCTCATTCAGCTTTTAAAGCCCTTCATAACGTGACACTTTCCTATATTTCCAATCTTCTTATATCTTGTTCCCCTCCAAGTACATACTATGTGACCCATCACACTGGCTACATCATTGTTCATGCTAACAACAATCACCTGACTTCTTGCATTTTTACTGGGTGTTCCAGATGTAAGGAATTCTCTCCTCCTCATCTCTACTCCTAACTTCTCCGGTTTCCTTAAGTCTCAACTATAGTCTTGCCTTCTGCAAAAGCAAACAAACAAAAAAAAAACCTTCCCAGTCTTTCTTAATCTTAATGCCTTCCCTTTGAAACTATTCCCAATTTATCCTTTGTAGCTGTTATTTATACATAGCTGTTTGTATGTTTTCTTGTCCATTAGATTATGAGCTCCATAAGAGAAGGGGCTGCTTTTTTTTTAAACATTCTATCAGTGCTTAGCATAGTGCCTGGCACACAGTAGGTAAACATAGTAACTGCTAACATAACAAATGTTAACTGACAAGCTGACATGACTTACCATCCTGATTCATATAAAAAAGGTAGGGAAAGGGAACAAGTATTTATTAAGCACCTACTACGTACTGGGTACTGTTAAGTATTTTATAAATATTATCTCATTTAATTTTCACAACAATCCTGTGAGGTAGGTGTTATTATTACCCCTACTTTGCAGCTGAGGAAACTGTGGCAGACAAAGGTTAAGCAACTTGCCCAGGATCACACAGCTATTGAGTATCTGAGACCTGATTTGAACAACATCAGTTATCCTGATTCCAGGTTCAGTGCTCTATACACTGTGCCTCCTAACTGACTTGCTGTCTATCTGAGTCCTAAAGATGGCAATGGCATTGCTGACAACTTTGTGGAAAATAACCGAATTCCTAAAAGCAAAGGATAGGGATATACAACCTTTAAATTTAGATAAATTAAGGACTTTAATTAAGATACTACACATCACTTATAATAAATAATGGCAATAAGTTTTCAGGAAAGTTGACGGGGAAAACCAGAATGGGGTCAACCCAATAAAACGGCACTACTTTTTATAATTTTTAAAAGCAGTCTGTTCTGGTCCTAAAAACAAGGGAAAACTAAGGATTATATCCTCCACAGGCCTAAGCATACACTCCCTATGACCCTGAAAAAAATAATCTTTCCATGACATTCCTAAAAACTGCTTTTCTGTGCTTGCATTTCCATGGAGCTAATCTTTTCAAATAAATTTCCAAAGTCACAGCAAAAAAAAGTAGTCCTATGAAAGAAAGTATAATACAATGGGTATAAAAGCAGACTAAGAATCAGAAGAATGTGGTTCTTGTCCTGACTCCCAAATTTATACCCTTCTTATGACTTATCTCCCTCATCTGAAAAATGAGAATAACTCGTTCTGTCTATTCAATAAGGCGATTACAAGGATCAAATGAGATAATGTATATAAAATACTTTGGGAGAATTAGCAGCAGCAGCATTATTAAACACTGAAATATCACAGATTACTACAGTATTCATAATAGAGAAATTCTAATACCTCAATCACAAGATACTAAAAATAATTTTTCTTGGGTTTTTGTAACAGAGTGACTAAATGGTAAACTTGGTATTATCTTTCTCTACCATTGTCCATGCTACTTTATAACAAAAATATAAAAATAAATATGGAGAAAATAAGTTTTGACTTGGGATCATAGAATTTAAAGCTAGAAAAGGCCTCAGAGATCCATATAATTGGAGTTAAAAGTGTCCATTGATGTTATCTAGTCCCACCTCCTCATCTCAGAAAAAAGAACTCTAATATCCTTAGAGATAAAGTAAATTGGCTCAAAGTTGCACAAAGCCAGGATACAAATGCATAGGAAATTCTGACCCCAAATCAAATTATCTTTCTACCATACCACAAAATATATGGTAAAATTTCAATTATCTAGACTATTTAGGGGAAATTCGGAATGAGCAGAAGTCAGAATTATGAAATATTTCACAAGAAATGCAGT
The DNA here is from genome assembly GCA_028646575.1 of Pseudocheirus occidentalis. NCBI lineage: Eukaryota > Metazoa > Chordata > Mammalia > Diprotodontia > Pseudocheiridae > Pseudocheirus > Pseudocheirus occidentalis. Next base: position 146,285,521 of record CM053596.1, read on the forward strand.
CCAAATATCACCAAAAAAAGGGCCTGCTATAATCAATAAGCAGTAATTTATAGTTGGTCTGTAACCATTATAATAATACATTAATATATTTTAAATAATTATATTTAATATATTTATTTTAAATATATTATAATATATTTTAATGTTTTATATATTTAGTATATTTTAAGTTATAAATATATTTAATATATTATACATGTATGTAAAATATTAATATATTTTAAACTATTTGTTTCTATAAGCAAATCAAAGTTTCCATTTGCAATGTTTTTTATATTGTAAATTTATTCAGCAACATTTTCCATATATGTTATAAATGAAAACTCTAGCCAAGCTCCTGTCCCAACTATTACAAATTCTTAAAGAGTAAAATATTAAATTTAAATATACGAAACATGATCAAATAGCAAGCATTTATTAAGCAACTACTATGTGTCAGGAACTACACATTATATAATTGTACATTGTTAATATGCAAAAGCCTAAAATATTTTGGTAACCTGGATAGAATTTCTACTTCAGAATTAATAGTCATGAATCATCTGTGGGGGAAAAAGCTCCATAAATGATAACTCTTTCCCCAATTATTTTACGTTTATGAATGCCTAGCTACTTCTAGCAAACTTCCCTTGAAATACAGAATACTATTCCAATCAAGTTAATTTTAAACAGCATAATACTAGCATACCTCGAGTTTGAGCAGCTTCCTTTAAAGAAGCTAGAATTTGGGGTTTCAAGTCATCAAAAATAATTCTTCCTTCAAGACCTGGGAAAAGGGACCTAAAATAAGCCAAAGGAAAAAGGTAAATTATTATAATTTTCAAAAGTTCACAGGATAGATAAATCCAATTTCATAATTTCAAGTTTAAAAAAAAGAAAAATTTATTATGGGTATCAAGTGTTTTAGAAAATGTTATATGTAATGATTAAATCATATTGGTTAAAAAAAGACCTGTATCTACTTTAAAATGTGTAAATAGTATGAACTATGTCCAATTTAAGAAGCATTTCAATCCCCTAAAATAGTACTACCATTTTCCTATTAAAATGATAAAAAAATTATTTTTTAAATATCAATTTGAATTCAAATGCTCAAAACTCTAACTCATGAAAAATGTCATACATATATAACTCTAACTCTTGGCATTTTTGTATTAAAAGTTAGTCTACAAAACAGAATTAATATCCATAATTTTAAAACACAAAAATATGAGCTTCTTTATTTTTTACACATTCTCTACAAATTATTTGCAAGAATTATTTCTAATAATAGATGAAATCAGTACATAAAACTGTAACAAAATTACTATAATAGTATAAATTATACCTTGGATAATCTTCTGAGGTAATATAAATTACATCTTGATCTGATACAGATGAAGAAAAGGGAATAAAATTTCCATTTTGTAAAGGTAGAAGGTCCAATCCAAGTAGTTCATGATAAGCTGCATCTGAGAGTGCAAATTCTAAAAGGTGCAACTTTTCAGCAGCAGTGCCTGAGTGTCCATATTTCTTCAACACCTGCCGCACTAAAGCAGGAGTCACTTTCTTCACAGATTTAGCACTAGCAGCTGTAAGTTGAACTGCATTTGAAATATTCACTGGTACCCTGACAATCTGTTTCCCTGAGCTCTGGAGGTAGTTGAGCACAGCTTTTGTGTATTCCAAACTTTCATCTAGTTCTGAGAAATATGCCTGCTCCAACTTTATCCAGTGATTACTGATTGAATAAATAACTGCATTCTGAAACAGCTCTTTAAAGAGAGGTTCTATAATTGGCTGCCAGTGTACTTTAACTTTGCTCATTTCAGGCCAAAGCTTATAGATAATATCAACAGACAAGGGGAAATCTGAGTTTTTTTCAGTCTCTAACCGTTTTACAGAATCTAAGACCAAAGTGGCATATGCTTTCGGGACAACATTCATAATGAGAAGCTCATTCCATAAAGCTGCTGGATCTCGCCACTGATCTAATTCTCTCCACTTTATACTTCTACGGTTGTCAGTCAGACCAAAAAACCCACTAATGTGAACTGGGAGACCTGTTTTACTTTCCTCACCAGGTGGTAAAGGAAGAAAACAAAATGCTTTTCCTGAGAAATCAGACAATGCTCCTGTTTGTTCTTCACTGCTTGATAAAGACATAGCTATGCCAATGGTGGGGACAAATTTCAAGTCATCAGCCAAACAATCAAGTTCATTGCAAATTCCTCGACCACCTACGCTGTTACACACCAGCCAAGACGTTTTTTGTGCATCCTTAGTACTCTCATCTTCTAAAACTATATTTATATGATATGTTACACATGTAATGCTATTGCTTGGGATCTTTTTACAATAATTACTTATAGCAGTTCCTAATATTTTGATGGAATTTGGTCGCTCATGTTTCAGGGCCTTATTTTCACTAGCTGTTACCCTAAATACCAGTTTCTCTGTTCCATCAGCCTCTCGAACATGTAAGGAGACATCCTGCACACTTTTCAGAAAGAGAAGCACTGTATCTGCATCTGCTCTGAAGGAGTCGAACAACTCAAGAACCTTCTGCTTGTTATACAGATTACTACTCAGTTGTGAAGGCTGTAGGCGAAGAGGGAAACGGAAAAAAGTTCCAGGAAAGTTGCCATTTAAGAAAGTTTCCTTGGTGCTTCCAAAAACCCCAATGAATGGTGCAAACTGGTCTGCAAATTCACTAATTTCTTTACTGTCATCTTTTAGATTCCAACACTGTCCTGATTCATGGGGGCCAAAAAGTGTTTGATGAGGATCTAACATTCCAATCTGGTCACCACTAAATATACAAGGAACATCTATAAAGAAAAATTCAAAAAACATGTTAATAATTCTTAAATTAGTATTTATAAAGTGACTGAAATCAATATCCAATTTATTAATTATAAGAAAGCAAAAATTATAGAACAATCCTCAGCATTAGCATTCTTCCTCTCCCTCCTCCCTTACCTCCTTTTCTTTCCCTTTCTTTTCTTCTTCCTTTCCTCAATGATTTCCAAGACATTTTAATAGTTTCTTCTTAATATTCTAAATAAGGCCTATTCCTGAAAATCTAAGACACTGATGGTCACTGTTTATATAAGTAAACCTTGATAAAAACGAAAGCAATATGATTCATTTCCTGAATATATCAAACTTGTCATACATGCTCAGAGCTTTCCTCAAGCACACAGGTTAACCACCTAGAGGTATAATAACCAAGATGAATGCTACAAATTTTATCTATGAAAACTGAGAAATATCTACTCAATTACTAGATTAGGTAATGAATAGCCAATAGCTTCTTCCTGGTTACAAGAAGAAGCCCAAATTCCTTAGTTCAGCTTTCAAAATCTGATCAACTGCTCCTGTCTGTATCTCTTTCTTCAACATGGAAGTTGAATTGTTTTCCATACATACGCACATGCCCTATTGTACAACACTATATTCATTTCCCTTTCTTACATCGCCCTCTTTGTCCTCTTGGGTTCCCTCTTCTCCTATACAAATCCTTAGAAGCCCACATTCTCTGGAAACTTTCCATAGACCCATCCCACAATAATCTTTCCTCTGATTCAAAATATACTTAGGTTATTCTTTCCAATACTTTTTACACATATTTAGAACATATCTGTCAGAAAAAAAATTATAATGTTAAAAAAAGAGTATCTACATTCAATACTGATACAGTACACCAGTGGAATTAAACTCAAATAGAAAGGGACCTCTGTAGGCTGCATACTGACTTAGAAAACCACAAATTAACATTATCTATGTTGTGTTATATTTTTATTTATTCTGCTAAATATTTCTCAATTACATTTTAATCTGGTTTAGTAATCTGGTTCCAGGTAACCAAGTCTGACATCTCTGCATTATTCCAAAACTGCACCCCCACCTACACAACCTTAAACCTAACTAATACCTATGGACTAAAAACTTTACAACCTCATGAAAGTCAGCAAGTAAAACATCAAGTGGGTAATAAACTTTCAACTGCAATCAAAAAGTGATTACTGTAGCCTAAACCAAACGATTGTAAAGTTAGAATATGAAGTTTAGCATTTAGGCTAGGACAGCTTTTAGTAAGAGATTCATGAAGTTAAATCCATACCTGTTATATGATAGACTGAATTAAACCCAATTCCAAATCTTCCAACTTTTAGTGGATCATCCTTTTTCCTGCTCCTTGCTATTTCCTGAATGCCATGCCAATCCTCAGGAGTAAAAACTGCATTATTGTACACATAAAGTGCAGATCCTATAAATCAAAGGGATATGTAATAAAGAAAATATTAAAAGAGAATAAAAATCAGAATATTTGGTTCCAATAAACTAAAAGAAATTGACGTTCTTGTCTGATCATAACTGTCCTTATGGTGAGGTGACATAAAAGAGGATTTCATTAAAATTTTGTTTTTCTGATAAAATTGAAAACCATTATTTCTATCATAGAAAGATAACAGTAACAGAAATCCAAAAAGAGAATTTAAGGAAAAAGTATTTAGAGTCAAGAAATTAAATAGGGGCAGCTAGATAGCATAGTGAATAGAGCACCAGCCCTGGAGTCAGGAGGATCTGAGTTCAGATCTGACCTCAGACACTTAACACTTACTAGCCATGTGACTTTGGGCAAGTCACTTGACCCCAATTACCCTGTCACTCTCCTCCAAAAAAAGCCAAAAAAAAAAGAGAAATTAAATGACTAAAAATTAATTATAAGCACACCTTGCTTTATGTACTATCTTCCTAAAATTATAATTAAGTAATTTTTGGTAAATTGGTTATTTTAAATGCATTAGAGCAGCTCACTAATTAAAGAGAACCTAAAATGAATCCTAGACAATGAAGAACCTTTTGGCATTTTACATAATTATCCCCTAATTCTCCTTGATTTTTATATCACATGTAATGACAAAATAACAGGATTGATATTTTTAAAACTATAATAGAACTTATACACCAAAATGAAGGAAATTTCATTCAAAACTGTGGCCTTAGCTTTATATTTCCAAAAGTTTTGATTGCTCAAAAGTTTTTTGGATATTCCCTCTACCTGTGAGACCTATTCTTTGCCCTTATCATGTTCTACTTTACAAATGCATGTGTTCTATCCCATGAATTACAAGCTCCTTAAAAGCAAGAACTGTTTTTTTCATCTATGTACCCAAAGTAACTAACAAAGTTAACTGCTTAAACAAAGTACCCAATGTCTGTCATATTTTAAATTAGAACTTCTTTGTAATTGTTTTCCACATTTTTTAATATTCTCCATGAAAAAATGCTTGAATTTTGAAGACAAATTGTCTTTTAAAATACAAATTAGAGTGAAAGTTAATTTTAGGAGGAAAAAGTCAGCTGGAATCTTTAGGAATTTTCTTATTTAGCTGATGTTGCAGGCCAGGATGAATCAGGCTGGTCTGGTTGTACAGGTTAAAAATTGGAATGAAATGAAACACTCACAGAACCCCTATCAGTTAACAAAAGTAGGTTTACTTAGCCAAAGCAAGGAAAGGATATTTAGAAAGAATATGGCATTAATTCAGTTAGGCATAACTTCCTTTGCTCTTTGTTGATATTGTTGGTCTACCAGCTAAAAACCAGAGAGATTTACAGCAGACTCCATCAACAATTTGTTGTTGTTGCTGTTTGTTGTTGTTGTTATTTTGCATTTAGGCCACCAGAAAACTAAGATAACAGTCCAAGCCTCAGTTCCTTGAGCCAATTAAGTCTCGATGACAGTTGCAACTTGTTTTAAGGAAAAACTAACCTAGCTTATATAGCAAATTTTACTCCTGCTACAGCTCACAAATGGGCTCCAAAGACACATGCAAAATAGAAGCACCAAAATTTTTTTTAAATTACAGACCCATCATTAAAATAAGTATATAACCTCTAAGGGTGACAGCTTTGAAAGAGGACAGATGATATTCATTTTAATTAACAAATCACAGTCAATTCTTGTTTTTCAAAAGTTTCATCAATTTACAGTCACATCTCTGAGTTCAAACTTGACGCAGTAGTTTATTTTTATCTCCTTAGATAACCAGGTACCCAAAAAATTATACTTTCAAGAAAGAAGTAGTCATTTTCTTCTGTGACAATTTTAACAGCATTTTCTAAAAAGTCAAAAGCTGAGAAGCCATAAGAATATATCATGTTTCTAGACACATAAAGCATACAGTCACAAAAATTATACCTGGGAGGAACCTTAGAGGTCATCTCAACCAATCTAGCCATTTCAGAAATAAGGAACCAAGCCTACTCAGTTGGAATGACATACCCAACCCTATATGTTAAGAGCTCAGCAAAAACTAAAACAAGCTACAGGTCTATTACACCATGTTACATCTCTCAAAAATATCTTTCAAAAAAATACACTGCTATAATATCCCAAATATGACAGAATAACATCTAAATTAGAAACTTGAGTTTTAATGCCTAATGCTTTTCAGCAGACTCATGACTGCTATAGGCATGTGATCCTTTGGGAAATATTTTTAAACGAATGATTAAATAATAATTTTAAAAGACTGCTCAAGTAATACCAATAGTAATTTAGGAGATTTGTGATCAATTTTAGCGAATTTAGTGAATTGCTGGATACACTGTTCATATAACTACACTCAATCCATGGTGGGGGAAAAAGGAATACAGCCTTAAGAAAATGACCGGTTTGTCAAATTTTAAAAGGACCCCACATCTGTGATTAGTTTTAGGACGGAAAACTGACATTTCCCTTTCAGTCCACATCTCAAAATCACACAAAAATAAGAATAAATGTATCATATAAATTTCAACTAGGTAACTCTTAATTTCCCTTCCAAGTCTTAATAATATATGAAATTGGGGCAGCTAGGTGGTACAGTCAATAAAGCACAGGCCCTGGGGGCCAGAGGACCTGAGATCATATCTGGCCTTAGACACGTTAATAGCAGGTTAACCTTACTAGCTGTGTGACCTTGGGCAAGACACAACCCAATTGCCATGCCTTCCACCCTCCAAAAAAAAAAAAGACAAGAATATATGAAATGGAAATTTAGGGAAACAATTATTATTGATGAACATTAATTAGTAAAAATATAAGAATAACATTAAATTTTGCCTATGAAACACCTAGCAGAAAAGGCAAAATAGAGTGTAGATTATATTTAAAAGTCTGAAAGTTTTTCTATTAAAAATTTATATGGAGCATTTAAAGCACTGACACCATATATCAGGTTTATAAAATCACTTCTTAGCCTCATAACTCAAATATAAGATACCAAATTATCTAATAATAATAATTCACAATTACAGAAGGCTTTAAAGTTTATAAAATGGTTTCTGTATCAGGGCTCTATAAATCTATAATTGGAGAGACTGATGTGAAAATTCGAGGTAGAACTAACCATTTCTTTTAATGTCTACATCTGAAGATTATAAAATTATGTTATTCAAACACATGATTTTGAAGAGTAAATGGTACTGAATGAAAACACAAAATTGGTTAACTAATCCTATTTCAGAACGTTTAAAGAAGTGAGATGAAGAAAGAGCCAAGGCTATACAATATTTTCCTAAGAGCATAACTGCATATGCTATATGACACCTTCCTAAGTAGTTATACAACAAAAACTATTCATCCATATCTACAATTGATGGCTTTACTGGCTTTTGTAATTAGGATAAAAAAGGTGTATGAATTCCAGCTATTAAGTATCATCACCTGAAGTCATGGGAATAAAAGACATTGAAAACTGCAAGTAATCTCTGATTTTCTCCACAATATATTTGTAAAAACCCATGTGGAAAAAGATTAGATTTGCTCATAGAAGTATTATAAGCTTAAATTACATACCTGAACAAGTAAGTATTCATAAGCGGTTTATTTGTTTTTTTAATAGAAAGCAGAGCTCATGAGAAATATAAGAAATCTTCTAGTCCAACCCCTTCATCTTTGCATATTAGGAAACTGAGGTTTTCAAACTTTAACTTACAAATCCTTTCTAAATGCATTCTCTAACCTCATTCTCTTTTTATAAGATCATTTCCTCTATTCACCACTGCATGTACAAGCAGATACTGGGAAAATCATGCTTAATTCAATTAGATTTAATATCTAATAATCTAGATTATTTTGCTTCCTTTGGATTTATTTCTCAAGTATTTCTCTCAAATAATAGCAAACTCACAAGTAAAACAAATTACTCCTTTGGCTTAAGAAAACTTGCAGACCAACAAGAAACTTTCATTCATCTAATCCAGGGGTTCTCAACCTTCCTAATGGCAAACCCTTTAATACTCATATGTGGGTGTATTTGCATGTGGGTGGACCTGCCTGGAGACTGATAGAGGAGCATGGTGTCTCGGTTCCTAAGACCATCGGAAATAGGTGTTTTCCGATTGTCTTAGGCGACCCCTGTTACCCCTGTGAAAGGGCCGGTCAACCCCCAAAGTGCTTGCAACCCACACATTGAGAACCATTGATCTAATATTTATTAAGCATATACTATGTATAATGCATTGTGCTAGGTCAGTGGGAGGTACAAAGATTCAGGAAACAAGGCCCCCTACCCTCAAGGAAATTACAATTTAATAAGAGAGGTAAAATATATACACAGGCAACTATTACAATATAGTTATAAAAGCATGGTGACCATAGTATACCACTGCTGAGACAATTCATTAACACTAAACACAACACATAAAAACATCTGGAATACACAGTTAGTAGACAGATAACAGGTTTTCTTTTCTAAGTTATGAAAAAGTTTCTTCAGTCTATGTTTTCCTGTTTTGTAAATTTTTTAAAAATTTCTATATTTTATGATTTCATTTCCTCCATTTCTAGAACATTTCTATGGCATATGGTGAAAACTAGATAGAATATATGAAACTGGGACTATCCTTTCTGGGGTGAACTTGAAACCAGGTCATTCTAACTCTGAAGTCAACTGTACTAGTAGCCTTTCAAATAATTATAAGATTTAAAGTAATATAATTAAGCTTCAAGTCTAATAAAATAGCAAAAAGGGGGAAAGGAAAATCATATAGGACCATAGACTTGGAGCTGAAAAGAACCATGCAGGCCATTCAGTGCAATCCTCCCCCCAACTTTATATATAAAGAAACAGAATCTGAGGGAGGTTAAGTGTCTTACCCAAGGCCACATAGTTAGCAAGTGTAATGCGAATGGGAATCTGAAGACCTTTCCTGCTTTCAAAGTAAACTCTGCCCCCTAATAAGCTGAATGTAATCACGTGGAGCCTGTAATGGAGGGAATTTGTTAAAGGGTGTAGCAGAGCCCACAGGAAGCTTCCCTGCTTTGAAGATACTGCCCCGTAAAAGGCAAAATATAGTCACATGAAGCCTGTGGTGGGAGGAAGTTGCTGAAGGGAAGCAAAGCCCACAAGAAGCTGGGAGTCAGAACCAGAGAGATGGTGGGAGAGAGAGGAGGTTCAGGCAAGGAGTCAGGCATGAGTAGATATTGATCTAATATTGGTTTGTGGGAAGGCCAAAGGATTCTGTGGCTCTCAGTGTTATTATGACTTCTTAATATCTTTGGTACTATGATGGAATCAGCTTACTGTTTTGGGGATTGAGTTTTTTGGTGTCTAAATAAATGCTTAAGTTTTGTCCTCTATATGGAGAGTTTATTATAGTTTGTGATCGAATGTTATGTGACATTTATAGTCACGGTCTTTATCATGATCATGGGTGCTGCAAATATTGCACTGGCAAGTAACTGAGGCAGGAGTTAAATTAAGATCTTCCTAACTCCAAGCCCAGTACTCTATCCACTGTGCCACCTACCTAGATATACAATGATTATACCAGGGTCTTAATGTACTACAAAATTTATCTATAACATAAAAGACATGTGTATTATATCATTAATTTAAGGTAACCATAATATTAAAATTTAATAATAATTTTGTTTATCTTCACAGACAATTAGAAAAGCTTTTTAAAAAATATTTTTGAGGGTGGCAAACATCTCTTAATACAGCTGTCCACAAGTTTGAACTGATTTCTTACATATTTCTTGAAAGATTTCCCTGTAGCAACCAGAGGCATTTAAAATCATTCCACTGACTTTAGAACTCAAAGTTGACATCATCTTTTAAAAACTGCTACTTAGATACATAAATACTTATAGGCCTATGAACTTTAATTGTGATGTTTGGAGAGGAAAAATTTCTTCAACCAGGACTTCTTTTTCACTTTTGTATACTTATCATCCTCCCTCCCTATAGTCCCCAACCAAAAAATATTAAGCATCATAGAAAAAGAGAAGACCATTAAAAGAGTGCTAGAAATATATATATGGACTTGAGGAGAAAGGTATGATCACATTCCTTTGTCTTGCTTAGAGTAAGAAGTATTAATGAGAGCATCGTATAAAGCTGAGCTTCAAGACTATTTGTTTAACATCATCTAGTGAAGGCACTTCTTTAATACTTGGCAAGAGAGTTAAATACTAATTGTAGTTCTTAGACATTGCTGAATGAGTAGAAAAAATGAAATATGAAGTATTAATTGTAAAAGAATAAAATTTGCCCTTACCAACTATACTTACCCTGATATTGCTCCATATCTTTTGACCAGAGAGTCTCCTTTCCATATTGAGTTTCGTCATATAAAAATTTAACTTCTGTGGCCCCAGCATCTTCTGCATTCTGAATTAATTCCTAACCATGAAAATATACCCAAAATAATTTAATTTCACAAATACACATTTTATGCCCATCTTGCAACTTACTGCATTTTCAAAGCCTATATAGAATTAATTACTGATCATCTATTTTAGGCATTGTTCTGCTCCACAATACTGAGAGTAAGTGCCACCTACCACAATCTTAACACTTCTTGAGATGCCTTCTAGATCTAGACCTATAGCTCTATTATCCTATAAACTCTAGGCAAGTGAAGAGATGTTAAGAAAAATTCTGGCCAGCTTAAGTAATTTCAGGTCAATATGTCAAATAAATTACATCCCAAGATATTGAAAGAAGTGGCAGAAGACAAAGCTGAATCACTAACAATAAACTTTGAAAACTAATTAAGAGAGAAGCCATAAGTATAAAAATGGGCAAATGTTCCCTGTTTTCCCAAAAAGGAAAGGAATAGTCTTCAAACTACAGACCAGTAATCATGATTTCAATTACTGTGAAAACAGAAAACATAATTAAGAGATGATTTATAAAGCATTTAAAAGGGAAGGAAGTGATCCCAAGTAGCCAACCTGACTTCATCCTAAACAGGTAGTGTCAGATTAACATTTTTTTTTATTTGACATAGTGTCATGAGAATCCTATAGCTGTGATTTATAGCTGGATTTTATTAAAGTATCTGACAAAGTCACTCATACAATCCTTTGGGACAAGATGGAAAGAAGGGGACTATGTGAGACAGCGGTCACGTTATAACCTCATGTATGACCCCACACAAAGTATGAACTGGGGAATCAAAGCTAACTAGACAAATTTAAAGTGGAAGTGCCTCAGAGAGCTGTCCTTATCCCTATGGTCTTCAACATTATTGACAACCGCTTGGATAAAAGCAAAAGGAAAAAAATGCTTATCAAATCTAAAAATTACATAAAGGTAGAAAGAAAAGCTAACACGTTAGACAACAGGTTCAGAAAAACCTCAACAGGTAGAAAGATAAATTGAATGTAATGAAAAAATTAATAAACATGAAGTCCTGCACTTGGATTTTTTTAAAAACCTGAACAAAATCAATTTGGGGGAGACATAGCCAAATAACTATCATAAAAAAGATCTAGCAGTTTAGTGTACTGCAAGTGAGTCAAGAGTATGACATAACAAGAAAAAAAGCTGTATGATATTTAGCTTCATAAAGAGAAAGTAGTGATAAGCATTTATATAGCACCTACTATGTGCAGGGAACTATACTAAGCACGTATTACAAATAATATCTCATTTGATCCTCACAACAATCATGTAAGGTAGGTGCTATTATTATCTCTGTCTTACAGTTGAGGAAACCAAGGCAAGTAGAGGTTTTTTAACTTGCCACAGTTCACACAACTAGTAAGTCCCAAAGGACAGATATGAATTCAAACCTTCCTTACTCCAGGGCCAACTTTTTGTCCATTGTGCCACAAGCTCCCTCTAAGAGACATAAGAGAAGCATATTATTTACAGTTGAGGAGATGATAGTCCCTCTCTGAATGTGGTATCACTAGGAAAAAATAAAGTACCACACTAATTTCTGGACATGAAATATTACGATGGACATGGACAAACTGGAGCTGGTCCAGAAGTCAACTAAAATAGTGATGAAATTGTATGCCATGCCAGATTTAGTCAAAGGTACTAGGGTTTTTTAACCTCCAAAACAGAAAATTTGGGTATGAGGAGAAAGGATTTAAACCTAACAGCTCATGAAGTTCTGTGAAACATAACCACTTGTTCTGTGTGGCCCAAAAGAGATAGAACTAGGGAAAATGGTTTCAAAGAGGCACATTGAAGTTCAGTGCATGATAATATTTATTTTACCAATTACAGCTGTTCAACAAAAGGCGACTTAAGGATGCACATTCTTAAGGAGGTTCAGTTTTCCTATCACTAGTGGTCTTCAAGCCAGGTGTCCACTTGGCAAGGATGTCTTAGAAGGGATTGGATGATTTCTGAGGTCCCTTTCAAAAATGTGATTTGAAGCAAAATGAACGATCAAAATATTCTCATAAACCCAGTTTATCTAACACAAACCAATAGCATACTCTGTACCTTAAGAATCTGTCCTCCTTCTGGATACCTTCTTAAAATGTCCTTAAGAAAATCAACAAGAGGTGGAGTTGTTTGACCAAATCGGCCTAAAAGCACAAAAGTCATTGTTACTCTTTTTCCATTCTGATACCTACCCATTTATTCTCTGTGATATAGTTTTGTTCCAAAAATTTGATGCATCTACAATTTAAACCTTTCAAAAGTATTCATTGTATAATAACCGAACTATGTCAATCCCTTTACAAAAATTTAATTCTTTCAAAAAATTGAAGCTTGAAAGAATTTTATGAAATAAGTTTTATTATAACTTTTAAAGAGTGCACCACAATTTTATTAAAGAGCAGCACAAAAGTATTAGGTTCAAAAATAAAAATATGAGTTTGTTTTGAAAATAAATATGCTACTAAAAATTGAGCCAGAGAAATTAGTTCTCTTTCATTCTTAATAGTAGTTCTGGTCCAGCTATTTTAATTAATTATCCATTCCAGTTTCACTTGTTATTAAGTGTACCACATCTAGCTTTCTGCCTGCTCAGTAAAAAATTTCTGATTAGGTTTGTCTAGTGCAGAGATTCAATCAGGCACTTAGAGATACGCATCTTCTGAGCTGCAGACGGCAAGTATATCTGAAGATAAATATATAAAAGTTTTTTTCTTAAAAAAAAGAAAACTACTGCTAATCTTCTATATAATTATTGTTTTACAATGATTTACCATCCATCAATCTCTCTAAAATCTTTTTGCACATTATTATTTGAGGGGAGCCTCATTACTCTTTTTACATATAATTGCTTACTTTAAATTAACTCATTCACCCTTGTTAACTACTTTTTCCTGATGTTCTCTCAAACCATCACCATTCCATAATATTCTGTTGTTCTCTGTTTATAACATGAAATCATTTTGCAACAATATCAATTTCACACCCCAGTAAGAATCAACAATATACCTCCTCCTTTTAAGCCTTTTGACTGAAGGTTTAGAAAAAGATGACAATTTTTATAAATCAGAAGGTCTTCAATCTTGATCCAATCAGATAACTGAAAAAGAAAAAAATAACATATGTAATGTATTCCTTAATCATATAAATTCAAAAGGTGTCAACAAATAATAATGCCTGAGTTATCCAGTATCACAGAGAAAATAAGAAATCTGAGGGAGTAAATTATTCAGATAAATGAAGTTTCAAAGCTTGAAGATTTTTTAAATGTTTTGTAAAATTTTCTAAAATGCATTGTACATTCTCTGTATCAAAGAGTCTATTTCAATGGACCCTTGACATTATTATGGACCCTTCTAACTCTTCAAATCACAATGTGAAATCTCCTTAATCTGTCTGACTTTCTTTCATATCCTCCCATAAATTCTTATAAAAGATACCTATACAATCTTCCTAAAGGATCTACCTGATATGCTGAAGGCTTGCCTCTAGCATTTAAGATTTTGTGGATAGCAGAACTGCACTGTATGATTGTTATCTTTCACTCTGATTCCATAACTAGCCTTCCTCTTTTTCAGAATATATATTTCCCATATCTTTTAGAACCCTTCTAGAATACAAAATCATATGTGCATTTAGTTTACATTTGTCATATGGCTCTCTAATGCCCTTTGAGTCAAATGGTACTGTAATTCTTCAAAGACTGCTATGTTTCTATGATTCACAGCCACATAGTATTGTATACGGATATTAAGAGACAATTTTTGTATCTAGCAAGAACTTAAGATCTTTGAAAGTGTTATATTATAATTTCCAAAAACAATTTAGCCCATTCTGCTGTATCTATTTAATAAAAAAACCTACTTCACTGTCCATCTGCAATGACAGACCAAGTAATATGTAATCATGAAGTAACTCAATTGGTTGCTCATCCAAATTGCCTCAATAGGATATCAGTTTAACAAGACTTTCTTAGCCAATTTGGTTTCTTCTATATGGATTTTAAGTCAATATTTTTTTAGTGGTAACAAATAGGTATTCATGGAATAGGAATAGAATATATATAATTTATAGGAATTTTAGCATTCTGAAACTCTACAGCAACTATCACTAAGCTATCCCTTCCACATCACAATTTTCCCCATCACAATTCTGATACACTGCAAGTTGGCATAAGAAATTAGGAATTTGGGGGGAGTTCTGCAGAAACCACAGACAACATCTGAAGGCCAGCAGACCTTGGAGGAAAAATACTTAAGCCAAATTTTGCAATAAGGTACTATAAACAGCCCACAGAAGAACAGAAAAAAATTCAGACTTTCTCTGGTACAAAAGGAGGGCCAAAAAATTTTACATAAATTTTCAATATCAAGGGAGGACCATAACCTCGACCCCCAACAACAGAGAAGAGATAACTTCTCTGTATGTCATCTGTAAAGTTGAACATCTAGAAGATTTCCCTATCTATAGAATATGTCATCATTTGGATTCTACAATGAACATTCTTGATAACAGTATAGAACATCACTGCAAAGTACATGTCACCTTGTTTTGTGTCTTACTTGATGTCAATATGATAATGATAAAATTATTTTTTGATACAACCAAGAAATCTTATATTATCTAAATATAAGCCTTTTAAAAAACTTGTTGGAGCAGAGCCTTCAACATTAGGTTTTGCTCTGAATTAAATCATTTTTTCACAATCAACAAAATAACAAAGACAGTAGGACCTTAGATTCTTAGTAGCTTTCAGTTAATTCTAAACATGTGGTCTGCTATAGAAAATAATTAGCCAGTGTTTGATATATCTATCTTAAAATATAAACTACTTATGAAAGAATTCCCCATTTACAAAAAATTACTGAGAAAATTGGAATAAAGTCTGGTAGAAATTAGGCTTAGAGTAACATTTACACCATATTCCATCATAAATTCAAAATGGGTACAGTTTTAACACTAAAAATCTATAAACATTATAAAATGCTATATAAATTAGAAGAGAAGCAAATTTTATATCTTTCACTGCATAAAATGTATTCATAAACAAGGGAGAAAGGTTAATACAAAAGATAAAGTAGATAACTGATTATACAAAATGAAAAGCTTTTCACAAACAAAATTAGGCTACGTAGAGAAGTAGTCAAATGGGAAAAATCTTTCTATCAAAATTTTCAGATAAGGTTTGGTATCCAAGATACATAGACAACTAAAAGATTGACTACATGACCAGAAAGGGGTCCATAACTTCCTTATCACCACAGGTAGCAACTGCTGACCAACTGTCAACAAGAAGATAAAATATAGCGTCCTGGGAGAAGCAACACCCCCAGAAGACTGGTCCTGCTTCTAGCCCAGTCCTCATCATCTTCATTCATTAAAACAACTCCTGTAGAGAAGAGGTCAGATATCCCCACAAACTACCCCACAGGGCACCCAGAGTGAGAAACAGGAATCAATATGTGCCACGTAAGTCAAACCATCATGACCAGCTTGACCAGTACCTGCCTACAGACTCCAATGAAGATAACTTTTGAAATGACAATGTTTTCAGCCCCTGCCCAAAGCCATCATCCTGGGCAACCAACCCTTGCAGAAATGTAGAAATGGTGACTGCTTCTACAGCTAATACAGCCACAGCTACTGACAACACAAAAAAGAAAGTTGCTGCTACAAAATCTTTGACAAAGTCAAATGGTTCAACATCAGAAATTTTAGAAGTAGAAATGACATTAACGAAGAAGCATTATCATCGGCTTCACCACTGCACCCTAACGATCATGAGATTTTTCCATTTCACTTGAAGCTGAAAAATCTTTCATATGTGTTATCTTCCCTATTAACATATGAGCTCTTTAAGAGCAGGGACTGTCTTTGTTTTTCTATGTGTGTGTACAATGTTTTGCACATATTAAGCAATTTAATAAGTGTTTTTTTCAGTCAGACAGTAAGCTCCTCGAGTAGGGACTACATTACTTTTTTTTATTTATTTCTCAAGACCTCAGTATAGTATTCGGTACATTGTAAGCCTTTAATAAATACTTTTATTTTTTCATTCATTTAATTCATGGGTAAAAAGGAAATATACAAATATTTCTCAAAAGAACTGCTACTAACAACCCATATATAAGAATGCTCCCAATCACTAGTAATAAGAGAAAAGAAAATCAAAAAAATTCTACAGTTTTGCTTCACATCCAGCAAATAGCAAAATTAGAAACAATAGGAACAGTCAGTGTTGTGATAAGACAGGTACTCTAGTGCACTGTGGGTAGAAACAGAAATTGGCACAATCATTTGGAATGCAACTTGTAATTATGCTAATAAAATAATTAAAATATCCGAACTATTTGACCAAGAGAGTGCACTACTAAGTTTATAGCCCAAGGAAACTACTGATAAGAAGAAATTTCTCATATATGCCAAAATATTTATAGTTCTTTTTGTGGCAGCAAAGAACTGGATACAAAGTAGGTGCTCGCTGATTAGAGAATGGCAAAACAAACTGTGGTTCATGAATGTAATGAAATACTACCATTCCATAAGAAATGAGGAAGATGGCAAATACTGAGAAACATGGTAGCATATATATAATTTGATGCAGGGTTAAAGTAAGTAGAGCTAAGAAAATAATGCATGCAATGACTACAGCAATGTAAATGTAAAGAACCACAAGACAATCAAAAGAAAATGTTTGCAAAATTACAAAGAACAATCATTGCCCCAAAGAAAAAATACGAAGACACATTACCCCACTCCTTTGCAGAGGTAGGAAATGGGGGCAGTACACTGCATATATTTTCTCATATCACATAGATATCTGCTTTTTGTCACTATCTCTTCCTTTGGGCCTATCTCACACAAACAGGAGGCCTTTCTCCTAGCCAAGGCAAACCTTTCTCCACATACAGAAGTGATTGCATTCCATTCTGTCTTCTCCAGCAGATGACCTCTTCTATCAGCTTCACTTTCTCACTTTTCTTCAATGTCTCCTGGCTGCTTCCCTACTACCTACAACCATTCTCATATTTCCCCAATCCTCAAAAAACTCTCACTTGAGCTGTCCATCCTAGCAACTGCCTCATATCTCTCTTCCCTTTTGTGACTATAATCAATGTCTCTACTTCCTTTCCTCTCACTTTCAACTCTACTATTTGGCTTCCAAACTCATCATTGACACTGGATGCACTCCAAAACTGCTTTCCATAAAGTGGCCAATGCCCTCTTTATTTGCCAAATCTAAAGGTCTTTTGTCAGTCCTTACTTCTTGACCTCTCTGTAGCCTCTGACACTGTCAACCACCCTCTTTTTGATAATCTCTTCCCTCTAGGGTTTCAGTGACACTACTCTATTATGATTTTTCTCCTTCCCATCTGACCATTCTTCAGTCTCCTTTGCTGAATCTTCGGTCAGTTCACAATGACTAGCTATTGATATTTCCAAAAATTTTTTCTTGGGTCTTCCTCTCTTCTCCCTCTATATGACTTCACTTGGTGATCTCATCAGCTCCCATGGATTCAATTACCACCTCAATGCAAATAATTCTCAGATCTATTTACTCAATCCTCACCTCTCCTGAACATCTCTCAAATCTCCAACTGCCTATTGGACATCTTGAACTGAATGTCCTGAAGACATCTTAAACTCTAACATGTCCAAAACAATGTATTATCTTTGCCCCTAACCCCCACAAATTCTCTCTGCTTACTCACAGGCTCCCAACCTAGGAGGCATCTTCAAGTCCTCAACCTTTTGCCCCCATATCCAATCAGTTACCAAGTCTGGTTATTCAAACTTTATAACACTTCTTGTTTATGTCTCTTTATCTCCTATGACACTACCATCACTTCAGTGCAGGCCCTCATCTCCTCACCCCTAGCCTACTGAAAAACCTACTTATTGGTCTCCCCACCTCAGTCTATCCCCAATCCACTTCATCCTCTTCATTCGGTTATTAAAATTATTTTCCTAAAGCACAGGTTTGATAATATTCTACCTATTTAATAAACTCCAGTAGTTTCCTATCACCTCTAAGATGAAATATAAAATCTTCTGGTGTTCAAAGCTCTTTATAACCTGTCCTCCTCCCACCTTTCCAGCTTTCCATCTTATTCCCTCATCCTTATTCTGTGATCCAGTAACAGTGACTTCCTTGCTGTTTCTTCCACAGAATACTCCATC
>CM053596.1:146304468-146396133 GCA_028646575.1 Pseudocheirus occidentalis
AAGGAAGGAAGGAAGGAAGGAAGGAAGGAAGGAAGGAAGGAAGGAAGGAAGGAAGGAAAGAAGGAAGGAAGGAAGGAAGGAAGGAAGGAAGGAAGGAAGGAAGGAAGGAAGGAAAAGAGTAAATATTAAGCTCCTATTATATGTCATGCAATATGCTAAGCACTTTACAAATATTAATTCATTTGAACCTAATAACAACCTTGGGAGATAAGTGCTATTATGATGCCCATTTTGCAGTTAAAGAAACTGAACCAACCAGAGGTTACATGACTTGCCCAAGATCACATAGCTAATAAGTGCCCTAGGACAAATTTGAATTTGTCTTCCTGACTCCAGGCCCAGTATACTGTGTCACCTAGCTGCCTCAAGTTTCAGCTAAAATGCTCCCAGCTCAAGAAGTCTTTCTTAATTCCCTTAATCCTAGTGCCTTCCCTCTAAGATTATCTTCAATTTATCCTGCATATAACTTGTAGGTATATAATTGCTTGCATGTTGTCTCTCCCATTACATTGTGAGCTCTTTGAGAAGAAGGGCTATTTTTACCTATCTTTGAATCCCAAACACTTAGCACAGTTCCTGGGACATAAGAGTTGCTTAATAAATACTAGTCAACTTGACTTGAAAAAATGGATGACTGGAAAAGGATGTTAGCTAGGCATACAGCAAAAGCAAGGGGTAACAGAAGGAAAATTAGTGCTGTACTAATAGCCACAAAATGAAAAAAGATACTGAGGAGGATCTCCCAGAGCACAGAGCAGATTATCTATGGAGAATTATTATTAGCAATAATAACTGATACTTATACAAGATTGTAATATCTGAAAAGAATTCTGCATACACTTCTCATTTGATCCTCACAACTCTGAGATAATTACTGCAGAGTTTTTGGTCCAGACCTATGATTTCATTGTTATAAGCAACTCCTTTGGAAGAAACTCCTACCAATGAAGATTTGCAACTAAAAACCCAAGGAAACTGAGATTCATAATAAGTAATTCGATGATGAGTACACAGATATTAAGTGACTGTTATGGCATGAACCCAGGTTTCTCTTGACTTTAGTTCTCTTTAGTTCTTTCCACTAAACCATCCTTCTTCTATCTATGGGAAGACATAGACAATAATTTCATGGGATAAGATATAAATTAGAAGAGATTTATACCTCTAAAAATTACCCATATTGATGAAGTCACAGATATCACCTGGGGAACCATACTTTTTTAGTTTTGTAGTTTTGGTACTCTGGGCTAGAAGTCCTTCTCATTAGTTTATACTACATAGAGGCACATAGAGGTGAAAATCTCACCAAATTACAGGTTAAATCCTATTTTAAAATCCCAAACAACATTACAAATATCATTATAGCAAAAAACATTTTAACAATTAATTTATTAAGTGACTACTCTATGCCAGACACTGCGTAGAGAATTGGGAATAAAACATAAGAAAAGAAATTCTGCTCTCAAGGAGTTAGTATTCTCATGTGGGAGAGAGCACACAATTACATATACACACACACACACACACATACACATACACACACAAGATGTATACAAAATAAATTAGAGATGATCTCAGAAAGAAGGTACTAGCACTAAAGGGGACCAAGAAAGGATTCTGGTAAAAAGAATCTACCAGATTATTATCTGATGCTTGAAGGAAGCCAAAGAAACAAGGAAGAATAAATGAAGATTGAAACAATTCCATGTAAGAAGACGACCAATGCAAATGCAAAAAGTTGGGAGATGGAGTGATGTGCGAGGAATAACAAGGAGGCCAGTGTAACAGGACTTTATATAGAGTAAAGTATAAAAAGACTAAAAAGATAATATGGTTATGAAAGGTTTCAAAACTCAAACAGAGGGTTTTTTTTTCAGTCTTTGGGATAAAAGGGAGTAACTGGAGTTTATTGAATGGAATAAGGAAGGAGAGAGGGAGCAACATGGTGGACCCATTCTTTTAGAAGATTACTTTGGTAGTGAAGTCAAACTGGAGTGGGAAAACTTGTGGCAAGAAGACCAATCTGTAGACTAATACAACAGTCTACGAATGAGAAGATGAGTGTATTTGAAAAGAAAAGGAAACATATTTGAGAGATGTTGCAAAGGTAAACCAGAATTGGTAATTGGATGGGAGGAGTAGGAAGTGAGAATTGGTGTTGGTGATGGCAAGGATGGTGGGACCCTTTTCTAAAAGGGATACTTCCCTGAAATACGGCCACAGGGGCAGAGCTATCTCCAGTATGGTCTGTGAGGAGGTGATGGTTGGTCAGAATGGAAGTAATTTCACTCACTTGGCACAAACTGCCTCCTGTCTTCTCCGCAGTCATTTGCTGATTTACTTAGACTAGATTACCTGTACTGTAGGTAACCACTGGCAGTTGGTAGTGATGGTTGGTTCTGTGCCTCTGCATGGAGAAGTGATATATCAAGTCACTGACTCCTATGCTTTTGGCATTGATGCTGGAGAGAATAGGCATCAGCTGCCCACCTCAAAAATTTTTCCCTATGTGGTTCAAACATTTGAAATCTATATTAACAAGCTCCTATTTTAAAACAAATACCTATATTATGGGATTTTCTCCCCTTTTGTAACATTTTCAAATTGTCAATTACTCCAAAGGGCAATAAAAAGACATGGTGGTTGAAGAATATGAACACTGCTAATTTGCACTGAAGAAGTTTAAAGCATATCAAGGGCATGAATAACATACAGACAAGCCAAGTATCCACAAATATTCACAACATATTAAAAGACCCACAAAAAGGCCTCCAATACTAATGGCAGGCCCTTCATGAAGAATACACAGAAAAACACTGACAAGAATCATATATGATGAATAGATGCAATCTGCAAAGGTAGGAGTACTTACATTGATCTATTTAAGGATTTTTTAAATTATTAAAACAAAGATCTATCATTGTCTAAATAATAAATATGGTTATGGGGTAATAACATATATTGTGAGTTTATTTTCTAGCATAATCCCTTCAAAATTAACAGAAATCTCATTTTGAAAAATATCCAAGTACTTTTCATGCAAGATGCAACGTAATAGTGAAAAGGACCTGGATGAAGCCAAGAGACTTGACTGTTCGACACCTGTGATGTATTAAGTGTAGTGTAACTACAGACATGTAATAAAATCACAAAATTTCAGTAATGGAAGGCACCTCACATACCCAAAAAAAGAATCAACCCACTGGAAAAGTTGTCATTCAGTCTTTGACTAAAGACCTCCAGAAAAGGATCCCATAACTTCGAGTCAACTCTTGAATAGTTCTAATCATTAGGAAGAGTTTTTTCTCTTTGTATTACACTTAAATTTTCTTTCTTATTTACCTATTGTTCCTAACTCTCCCAAGAGGGCAAAACCAGTCACTGAACCTCTCTGACCTACACTTTTCACATCTGCTGAAATGGAGATAATGTCTATAAGACCGATTTCACATCATGATTAAAAGTACTTCACAGCACAGTAGGAAGAGCACTGGATCTAGAATCAGAGGATCTATGCTCAAATTCTCTGACGCTTACTATTTCTGCAACCTTTAGCAAATCACTTAACCTCTACGGGCTTTAGTCTCCTCATACATAAAATGAGATGGTCAGACAAGGAAGACTTTAAGGTCTCTTCTACTTCTAAAGCTATGATCCTCTAAATAATATATTTTGAATAATTTGCTTGTGTTAATACCATTTATATATTCAGTTATTGTGGACGTATAAAAATATATTCAAAACATTCTGTTTGCTATTGCAATAAATTAGCTTGTTTCTTAGGTGGGTTTTTCTTTTGCTTTTTTTTTTGGAGGGCAATTGGAGTTAAGTGACTGGCACAAGGTTACAAGGCTAGGGTTTTTTTGTGTAAGTGTCTGAGGTCAGATTTGAACTCAGGTCCTCCTGACCAGGGCCAGTGCTCTATTCACTGTGCCACCTAGCCACACCCAGCTTGTTTCTTAAAAATAAAGTTGTCATTTCCATTTTACTCCCATAAAGGAAAAGTTGAAGATGGAATCAACCAGAGTATGGAGATCAGGGTTGCTCCCCCAGTAGTCTCTAGTTCTGAGGGCTAAGATCTCTATCTAAGGCCTCCATAATCCTCAACTGAATTTGTCTTAAAAAGTACAGAACAGGGGTGGCTAGGTGGCACAGTGAATAGAGCACCAGCCCTGGAGTCAGGAGGACCTGAGTTCAAATCTGGCCTCAGACACTTGACACACAAACTAGCCGTGTGACCTTGGGCAAGTCACTTAACCCCAACTGCCCTCCGAAAAGCAAAAAAAAAAAAAATGTACAGAACACTTTTTGTCTGCATGTCCTGGGTGTCAGAAATCTTAGGTGGACAGCTTTGTTGTTTTTTTTTAATAGGCCCTTTGATTTCACTAGCATAGAGAATTCCTGGTGCAGAAACTGTTTCCTCTAATACTCATCTGCAACTAGTCTGTAACATAACTAATTTGCCCACAATAACGAAGCTGTGTTAGATGCAGGATTTAAGGTCAGTTCTTCCTGATTTCTGGACCAGCTCTCCAATGCACTGCCCCAAGCTGCCTCTCCTGACTGAAAATGTTAGGGGGTAAAAATCCTTCTCTTTCCAAAAAAAAAAAGGAAAAAAAAGGTAAAGATAGAGTATTTGATGATTAAGACAGCAACATTAGGACAATATAAGCAAAAATAATGCCACTGAAAGTATACACCCAACCAAAAAAAAAAAACCCCAACTCTCTAACTACACAGAAACTGAGAAGTATTCTGAAGTCTTCTTAATCACAGGAAGTGAAACTTCAACTTAATAGGGCCATTCTTTTTCTGATGGAGGGAGGAAGGGGGGGGGGGTTGGGATGCCTACAAAGACAAAAGCAAAAATCAGGTAAAATATTTAAGGGTTTAGAGTAATATAACTGTTTCAAACTTATCTTTTAAGTGTTTCACAAACCACTGTTTCCAGGATGTATCTAATTAGCCACTCCACTTATTTATTCCCATTAGACCAAGGAGTCCTTGAGAGCAGGGACTTTTCCTGTCTCTGAATTCCCAGCACTTAGTTACAGTGTCATAGCACACAGTAGGCACTTTATGTTTTGTTGCTGTTTCTGTTGACTGCTCAGATTCTTCTTTCATCGCACTTTTTATTTAATGAATGCTAGATGCTCAGGTTTGTGACTATTTGAAGTTAAGTTTACAGACTTAGAACATTCTGCATTTACAAAACGTTATCTATGCATGTCATTCCGGATTCTGTGCTCTCATCAGAGTCAAGTAAGTAACAAAGTTGTAAAAGTTACCTCCCGACCGCGGTGCCACAGCTGTTGCTCTGAAGCCGGAAAGTCCGTGTCGCGGTAAATCAGCTCCTTGACTTCGCGGACGGTCGCGGGGGGCGGCACCTCGTACGTCCTACAGCCCACGCAGCCGTGGAGGACAGTCACTCGCGCTAACCTGGGCGGAACACAAAGAGGTCCATTGAGCCGGGGCGGGCGGACGGCGCGACGCCAGCCTGGGCTCGCGGGGGACTTGCGTCCAGCCCAGGGCAGGACGGCTGACCCACGTGGGGCTCGGCGTGCGTTCCGGGGGCCCCAGGCCCCACCCCGGGATCCGAGACCACCCGGCGCGGGGTGGGATGAAACATGACCCGGGTGGAAGTTTTACCTGTCCCCCATGGCGAGCCGTCCCCGGATGGGTAGCGTAGAAAGAAGCCCCGTAGGGAATCAGCGCCCCGGATGACTGGAGTGGAGGGGGGAGGGAGGAGGGAGAGATCCGCGAGGTGGGGGGGAGTCTCCAGCCGGGGCCTCAGCTGCCCCTCCCTCCTTGGCTCAGGGTCGCAGACAGTCCCGCCGCCGCCGCGGCCTCGGAGGACCAGGCAAGACCCCGCGCAGGGGATGCCCCGAGCGAGAGAGCTGAGGGCAGAAAAGGAGTCTGCATCCCGCCCGCGCGCCACCTCACGTGGCCCCGCCTGGCCCGCGCCAAGCCCACCGCCCCTGCCTCTGAGGTAGAAATGGAAGAGGAGGAAACGGCGCCGGCGCGCGTGCCCTCCTCCCACCCCGCCCGCGGGGACTAGGCGCGCGCCCCGGGGAGGGAGCGTCTTGAGAAGGGAGCGCGCGCGCCGGCCAGAAACCGTTAGTCCTGGAGCCCCGCGGAGCGCGCGCTGGAGGCTGTCTGCCCGCGGGCTCCCGAGCGCGCCTCCCCCGCTCCTCTCTGCCCCGCCCCTCTCCTCTCTGTTCCGCAGAATCAAAGACTTGTGGTAGAATCTGGAGAGAGTGGGTTCTTGCCCTCCCGGGTACTCCGTGGGTGTGGCCCTGCTGGTCCTCACACTACTTTTTAACACAAAGTCAGCACGTGTTGCCCACTCCATGGTCAGGGACCCAACCCCCTCCACCCAGAAAAAATACCTATTACAGTCATTCCTCACCACCACCACCACCACCTTCGAGGAGTATCAGATTACTTCTTTACAAAACGGACAAAGAAAACCACCTCTCCTGGAGGACTTTACTTTTAAAAGACCAGCAGAAAGTGGTTGTTGCAATCTATACAGCGATGCAGAAGAGCCACTTCTCACTGTAGAGTTCAACACACAACCAGACGACTACTTAAGCTCCTACTATGTGCAAGGCACTGCGCCAAGCACTGAGGATAGGAAGAATGATAAAAGATAGTCCCTGTTCTAGAGGGCAAAGCACTTCGATTCTGAGGCCCTATCGCCTAAAAATGTGAAACAGGGATGTACCGAAGATAGCTAAAGCTCCTTCCAGATTATAACTTTCTGTGATTCCAGTTAGACAAAGTTTGATTTCTCTCTCCTGTCCCTCTAATCCTCCCCATATATATCTACACTTCCCCACAATCTGAAATCTTATTTATCTGAAAGCTTTAATCTCCAATACTACTGTAAGGAATGTTTTTTTGTCTTTAAAAAAAAAGCTTCCTGTATGGTGTTATTTTCAATATTTTAATATACCAACAATATGCTTCATCACATCCCTCTCCCTCTTCTTCTTTCATCACCTTTATTATCTGTCTACTTATTTACTTTAGTCACCTTCTTCTTTGCCACATTACTTCTCTTTATACCCAGGTCCCTCTCGACTCACTTCCTTACTCTAATCCTAACATCTTCTCCCTTCCCCTCTTGTCTTTTTTCCTCTTATTTTCTCTCTGCTTATCTCAAGGCAGAGATGAAAAATAAAGGAAGGATTTTTAAGAGTATTAATTCTTATGGAATACTGTTGTAGTATAAGAAATTATGAAGGGGATGGTTTCAGAAAAACCTGGGAAGAGATGTGTAACTGATTCAAAGTGAAGTGAACAAAATCAGAACAATTTATAGAGTAACAACTATATTGTAAATATAATCAACTATGAATTACTTAACTCTAATTAGCACAATGATAAACTACAGTTCCAAAAGACTCATGATAAAACATGCTATCCACATCCAGATAAAGAGCCAGTTCATATTGAAGCATACGTTCTTTATTTTTTATTTTTTGGGCTAATGAGGGATTTTTGCATTCCTAAATATATTTATTTTTCTTGCTTTCCAGCTGGGGTCACAAAGAGTCAGACATGACTGAAATGACTCAACAACAGATGGGTGGAAGAATAGAGAAGGAGAAAAACTGTAAAGGAAAAACTTAACTTAAAAAATAAAAGCATCCATTAAACTTATTTCTTTCTCTAATCATGTCATTTCCCTGTTTGAAAATTTATGCTGGTTCTCTAATACCAAGATAACAAAGCAAAAACAGAAATCAAGAAAAGCATTTCAATATGAAAAATAAAATGCAAGTAAAATATAAATTCCTCAGCTTAGTGTTTAAGGCCTTCCACAGTCTGGTTCAGCTTACCTTTCTATCCTTTTCATCCAATTCCCCTTCATGCATTCTATATTCCAGCCAAATTAGAACCCTGGATGCTACCTGAAATCAACATTTCATCTCCTGTCTTAACTTTGTAACATTCTGTCTCCTCTTCATCTTTCTCAGAATCTTTGTAGCCTTTAAAAAATACAAAGTTATAAAGAGTGGAATGTTACATGTGTCTAACAAAAACTAAAGAAATTCAGTCCTCAATTTGAAATCAGGGTATGTAAATAGGTGAAAATTTGTTTTGCCTTCCTCAAAATACCTTGCTGCTTGTACTCCCTCATTCCTCATTTGCATTAGACTTATTTGTGTACATACTGCATTTCTGTCTGTACCAGTTCCAGTAGGATGTATGTTCCTTGAAGGTAAAAACTTCTTTGTTTTGATCCTTAAATATATCACAATAGCTTGCACTAGTAGACACAAATAAATGTTTGTTGAATTCAATCCCTTTTGAAGTGGTAATGGGTTGATGCATGTTCAATCCACCTAAGATGGTGACACACAAAGCAGATGGTTGGAGAATGCTTTGGGGAGTTTGGGAGAAGCTTTCTTTTTTTTTTTAAGTCCTGTCTAGCCAGAACAGCTGACTCAGCAATGGTCAGGACCTTTGCTTTTTGCTGTATTTTCATCTGACAGTGAAGGACTCCACTCCCCCTATAGAGTAAAGTTAGGGAGGAGTGGAGAGCTTCTTCCTACTATCATCCCCCACTTCTATCTTAGGTAATGTGACTCTGAGAAATAGGTCTGGATCTGTGACATTTTTGTTCATTCTTTTCTGTTCAGGGTGCAGAGAGGAGAGTCTCTCTGATGCGGTCTGTGAGTGCAAGCCATGCAGATCCAACAGTCAAGGAATCCAGGTTGGATATGACAGCTAGCAGTGATGCCTTAAGCATGGGTCCAAGATTCCAGCTCAGCAGAAGCTGTGAATGCTGGCTTCAGAATTGAACTTGGTGGGAGTGTTGCTATATAGGAACTGAGCTAAGCTGTAAGCCTAATTTCCTTTCCACCACCTTCAAGCAACCAAGGTAGTATAGGAGTGACTGTGCTCCCAGACGATTGGGAAAATGTATTTTGTTCTTGCTCTGTTACTGTAGCAGCTATTCCTTTATAATAGCTAATAAGGTGTTAAATGGTTAAATAGAATTTGGGTGGTAATCATCATGGTCCTAAAAAAGGGGGGAATTTACACAGCCATTGGGGACTTGAGCCAATGGTATACAAAGAGACTCTTCAGCTGCTTCATGGGACCAAAGAACTCTGATAAAATATTTGGGGTAAAATGTGATAGACCTCAACCTGGGAGAGTGGGGCAAGAGCAATCTAGGTTATATAGTAGTTAGTTACTTGGATCTACAATGTCTGCTCTGGATTCCTACCCAAAAGGCAAGAATAGAAGGTATAGATAAAACTAGGGGTAAAAATAGCAAAAATACAAAGTTTATAACCTTTGAGAAAGTATGATTTTGTTTCCATATCTGTTTATCTGGTTTCTCTTGAGTGCAAAGACCTGTCTTCTTTATTCAGTATAAAGTGAGAATTCAACTTAATGGGTACTTCTTTGATTTTAAAAATTACATATTTGAATGAAACATCTGTTATTCATTAAATCAACAAGCACCTACTATGTCCCGGGCACTATGTTGGGCACTGGGAAATAAAAACATAAGTAAAATAATCTTTGCCTTCACAGACTTACATCCAACAAGAGAGATAACATGAACATATATGGGTAGATGTAAAGAGGTGAGGTCACTAACAGAGAGAATCAGGAAAGGAAGGCTTCATGTTGAAGGTGGCACTTGAACTGAATCTTGAAGGAAACTGGTGAGTCTAAGAAGCAGGATCACATTCCAGGTATTGGGAATGTCTATGAATGGAGATAGGACACAAGAGCATTACATATAAGTAATAAGAAAGCCAAGCTGACTAGATTGTAGAGAGTAAGAAGAGGAAGAATGTGTAATAAAGTTGGAAAGGTAGATCGGGATTAAATTTTGCAGGGTTATAAATGAAAACAGAGTAGTCATATTCGCTCCTAAAGGAACCAGTATAGTTTACTGAGTATGAGAGTGATACTGTCAGACCTGTGTTTAAGGAATATCACTTTGGTGTAACAAAAAGTGAATATGGGTAGTAAAAGGGGCATGGAGAGACTTGAGTCAGGCAGACCAATTAGAAATCTATTATAATAGTTCAGGGGAGATACAACAAAAGCCTTAACTATGGTGGGAACTATGTAGATAGACAAAAGGGTAAAGGCAAGAGATGCTGTGGAGATTGAAATAACAAGATGTGTGAATTGAATAGATGTGTGGGCTAAGTGAAAATAAAAAGTGGAGAATGATACCATAATTTCAAACTTAGATTACTGGAAGGATGATGGTGTCCTTGACAGAAAAATGGAAGGATGTGTCTAGGGAAAAAAGAAAATTAGTTCTTCTCTGGACAGTTGAGTTTGAGATGACTAGCA
The DNA here is from genome assembly GCA_028646575.1 of Pseudocheirus occidentalis. NCBI lineage: Eukaryota > Metazoa > Chordata > Mammalia > Diprotodontia > Pseudocheiridae > Pseudocheirus > Pseudocheirus occidentalis. The sequence continues at coordinate 146,314,807 of CM053596.1, forward strand.
TCCAGTTTAAGCTGTCCAGTGATCTAATTGGTGACTCTGGAGTGGAGATCAGGAGAGAGGTTAAGACTGGATGGATAGATAGATAGATAGATAGATAGATAGATAGATAGATAGATAGATAGATAGATATAGTAGACTTCTATATGGTGATAATAATGATGTCAAGTCAAAAGGAAGGGAAGGGGTTCTTAAGCTGTCTATTTTTTTAATGAATTTCAATATAATTGATTTCCTTTGCAATGCTATGTGATTTATTGTGTGCACTCGAAACATTATTGTGGGGAGGCATTAAGCTTCAGCAGACTGTCAAAAGGACCTCTTGCACACAAAAAGTTAAGATCTCCTGGTGCAGAATAAGGAAAGGATGGAATGGTGGGGGAGAAGAAAAGAAAAGAAGGGAACAGAGCGGAAGGGGAAAGGAGGCAAGGGAAAACCACTAGAGGAATTTACAGAGGATTGAAGTGCTAACCAGAAGCTGTCATGTTGATTAACATTAAGCTGTTCTTCCTATTTTTCTCTTTAGATTTAGAGACTTGCTATACCCCTGAAGCTACCATTATGCAATGTATTCACCTACCTTTTAGAGCAGACATTAAAGTTCTTATTCTTTGATGAGCTTACATCTGTTAGTGGAGAAGCAATTAACACATTGAATAATAAAAATTTATTATTTCATCAGTGTGAATACTCACTTTGTTTTTGCATATCTAAATTCCTCTGTGCCATAATAGTGGGTACTTGTGACTTGTTCTTGGCAACATATGTGTGTATGTATGTATGTATCTTGAGTTCAAGTTTCTGGTAATAAGACTTTCCAAACTTAGCCAGGCTGGTCCTTCAATACACATAACCTTTGCCAGGCCCATACTCAAAGCTTTTCTAACTTGGTCTTAACCTGCCAAAGATTGTGATTTTCTGGCATGGCCTTTGAGAAACAAGTCACTTTTGATGCCACAAGAGACATCAAAGTAATGTAATATGTATAAATGCATTAATTGCAAAATGTTGTTACTAGGAGAGGGTTCAGGATCATGCTGATAGGTTAGGATTAGCATCCCTGACCCATTTGTCAATTTCAGGAATCTGAATTTCCCAGGGGAAAAAAAGATGTTCTATCTGTCTCTTCCCCACCCACCTTCCCCAGATCACAGAATTACTGAATTTGGGGATCTGGAAGGAACTTCAAGGGCCATCTAGTTCAACCATATGAAAAAATTCCCACTCTCATATACCTGGAAAACTGTGTGGAAGATGTATTAGAAAGGACAGAAACTGGATCATGGAGCAGGTATCATTAATGAGGCATTTGTAGTTGTTCAGGTGAGAGATAACAAAGGCCTTAGCTGGGATGATTGTAGGGCAAAGAAAAGGGGATGAGAAGGAGATATTGGAGAGATGTAATCAACAAAATTCAAAACCTGATTTGATATGGGGTGGGAGGACAGATGGTGAGGAAGGAAGAGTGAAGAATTGAGGCTGATTCTTAGGTTGCAAACTTGGGTGTCTCAAAGAATGATGGTTCCTTGACAGATAATAGGGAAGTAAGGAAGAGGAGGAAGGACTAGAGTGAAAAATAATGAATTCTGTTTGGTACACACAGAGCAGACAAAGCTTGGTTCTGTTCTGTTTTGTTGAACATAGTTATCATCTAATAGATCAAAGAAATGTTGTACATGTATTTTATTTAGATTCCATTAAAGCAGTTTTATTCTACTCAGACTTGTACTTTAGGGAGATAAATTTGACAGTTGTGTGGAGGATGGATTAGAGAGAGACTTTAAACCAGGAGTCTTATTAGGAGGCTGTTACAATAATTTAGATGAGAAATAATAAGAGCTTGAACTAGAGTCATTACTTTGTTAATAGAGGGAAAAGGGACAGATGCAAGAGATCCTGAAAAGATAGAATCTACAAGATTTGATGATTAATCCATTAGGGAGGAGTGAGGGAGAGGTAAGAATCGAAGACTACTCTGAAGTTACAAACCTGGGTAACTGAAAAGATGGTGGTTTCCTCAAAAGAAATAGGTAAGTTTTGAAGAAAACAGGTTTAGTGACAAAGATAATGCATTGTCCTTTCGACATATTGAGTTTAAGACATCCATAAGTATCAGATACCAAGTGAAGATTTCTAGCTGGCAGCTGGTGATGTAGATTCAGCTAAAGTTCAGGAGGGAACTGAGGCCTAAATATACAAATTTGATAGTCAACAGCAAAGAGATGATAATTGATCTCATGATGTTAAGACAGAAGAGAAAATAACCTGGATCAGAGTCTTGGGGGGACACCTATAGATAGGTAGGTAAGGGAGGTCAGGGAAACCATGGATATATGATACAGCAAAGCAGCCAGGTAGGAGGAGAATCAAGAGAAAACACTGGCACTGGAGCAGAAAGAGTATCCAAAGGAGTGGTCAGCAGTGTCAGCTGATACCAAAGCCAAAAAGAGTGGGTACTACCAAAAGACTACCTGATCTAGCAACTAAGAGATGGGTGGTAACCTCCTGGAAACAATTTAAGTCAAGTGGCAGATGTGGTAGCCAAATGACTTGGAGAATTAATAATGAGTGTAAATGTCTTTTTTCTAAGAGTTTTTCTTTAAAAAGATCAGAAACAATGCAATAGTAAGATAATAGAGACAGCTGGGTGGCACAATGGCTAGAACACTAGCCCTAGAGTCAGGAAAACCTGAGTTCAAATACTGCCTCAGACACTTATTAGATATGTGACCGTGAACAAGTCATTTAGCCTTGATTGTCCCCCCCAAAAAAACCAGTATAAGGGAATGGCTGAATCAAGTTAAGATTTTTTTTTAGGTAAAAGAAAACATGTTTCTAGGTAGCAAGGAAGGTGTCATGGGAGGAGTTCTAGTCTAAATCTCTATTGCTTTTTTATACTGACCCAGTAAATCAAGTAACTGACAAACCTCCCTTGAAGCAACTCACTTAGTGGTAGTGTGTGTTTTATTTTTAGTTTTTGAGTATAGCTAAGGAGATGATGTAATGTTGCTGAATTAGCATGCCCTGCTTTTTCCACTTTTAATGGGAGCAATGTGAATTCCCCAAAGTGCTATAAAATGACAAAAAATAGCTATTGGATATACTTTACTTCACTCTTTTGAATCTATTGTTCTTTTTAATGAGAAATGGTTGTTCAGTTGCCAATAATTCTAGACCATTTAAAGACTGTATTGGCAAAATTAACTATCCCTGAATCTAGTCATGCTTATATATTCATTCCAATATAGATGTATTCCTCCTAAGTAAGTATTCTTGCTTAAGAAAAGTAGAACTTATTCACATCTTCATATCTCTATTGTCATTTTCTGTGATATTAGACATATTGCTATACATGATTCCTATATGCCCTTTACATTTTTATAAAACAAAGATATAACATATCTTTTTGAAAGCTTGAATAGAGTATGTGTATAAACCTAATTTGCTGACAGTGTGAGTATATACTCCTTAAAGTATGTTATTTTAAAGAATGGGAACATTCAAATTAGTGGAGCAGGATTACCATCCACAACTGTGAGGAAAGCCATGACAAAGGCACCCAGAGAAACTTTATCAGGAATATCTGTCCCAGCCTCCATCTTCCCAGTCCTCTAAGTTCCTAGATGTCTCCTCTGACTCTTCACTCTCTCTCATTGCCCACATATAATCGATTGTTATTTCCTGTTGTTTCTGTCTTCAGTACATCTCCTGTATAAAATCTGTTTGGCTTTTAAAGTTTCCCTCTCCCCAAACCTTGCCTATTCCTACCTTTTCTGTCTTTTTACATCTTATACCCTTTCCCAACCCTCCTTATTCCCTACCATATACTTTCATACAGTGACATTGGCATCCTTGCTAAAACCTGAACACATGATATCACCATCTCTGAAATCTGCATTTTCACCAGCCATGGCTCATTCCTGTCACTCTCTCCCTCTTCATCTCTGCCTCCTGGTTTCCCTGGTTCTCTTCAAGCCTCAGCTAAACTCCCACCTTCTACAAGAAACCTTTCCTAGTCCTCCTTAATCTTGGTGTCTTCCCTCTGAGATTGTCTACTTTAGCCTAAATAATGTGTATGCGCATGTGTGTATATGTATGTGTGTGTATGCTGTTGGTACATAGTTGTTTGTATGTTGTCTCTATCATCAGACTGTGTGCACATTGAGAGTCAGTTGGTTTGTTACTGGCTTTCTTTTTCTCTTTCTTTGAATACCCATCAGTTAGAACAGGGTCTGTCATATAGTGTGTACTTAAAAAAGAAATTCTTGTTGACTGACTAACCACAAGGAAAAATAAGAATTGAAGGAAAGACTACCAATAAGCCTTATGGGTTCATTTCTTTCCTTTAAAAAAAATCATCAACACCTTTTCATGTAACTATTCTTTGTTCTCCTTTTCTTCTGGCCCTGTTCTTTCCTTATCTGGTGTTTTTTTCTTTTTTTTTAAAGCACTTAACTGCTCTGAACATTTCCACCTCCTTCTTAATAACCTTTTCCCCTGTTTCCTGCCCTTGCTGCTATTCTGCCATCCAGGGCCCAGCCCCAGGCAAGGTTCTGAAAGAAGCAAAGATCTGTGCTAGGCTGCAGTGACAAAGACAAATACTGAAACAATTCCTGCCTTCAAGTATGCCTTCTACGGGAGGTGAAGGGATGGGTAGGGGAAAGAGAGAGACTTGAGTAGGGGCAGCGGGCAGGCTCAGAAGGGAGGATAACACATGCACAGACATGGCAAAGTTTTAGAAAGGCAGCTTTTGGTAGGAATAAAGAAGTAAGACATAATAGACCAAGAGCCAGCTAGCAAGACCTAATCAGTAAGACCTGCTCTTTGAAGGCCTGAGCTCTCATTTTTGTCTTTGCATCCCCAGTTTAACACAGTACCTGGCATACGGCAGAGACTTAATAAATGCTTGTCGATTGGTTGACTGATTGATTCAAGCACTGTCCCTAGCACACATTGATATTCTGTGAAACCATGCCACATAGGCAGCCACTTAGCCAACATATTCAATTAAACACATATTAAGTGACTACTGTGTGCAGAACACTGTACAACCTTCTGCAAGAGATGCAAAATTTAAAAAGAAGATGATCCCAGATTTCATGAAGTTTACTGTCTAGAAAGAGGATATGTTGTTGTTGTTGTTGTTGTTGCTGCTGCTGCTGCTGCTGCTGCTGCTGTTCATTTGTTCAATAGTATCTGATTCCTCATGACCCCCTGGCATGCCAGGACCTTCTATCCTCCATGATCTCCTGAAGTCTGTCCAATCTCATCTTTATTGCTTCCATGACACTATCGATCTCTTTTCTCTTCTGCTGTCCCCTTCTCCTTTTGCCTTCCATCTTTCCCAACATCAGAGTCTTCTCCAATGAATTCTATTTTCCCATTATATAAATAACTATAATACAAACTAATACATGATAAATATGTAGGAGAGATGCACTGCCTCCCTTACAACTATTTGTGTACACGTCCTTCCTCATCATAATACTGTGAGCTCCTTGAGAAGAGGACCTGAGTTATTTAGATCCCTGAATGTTTGGATCCCCTGTACCTATCATGGTACCTTCCATATGATAGGTATTTAATGTATGATCAAGTGTTGAATTTTAACACGACAGCTGAGTTGAGGGAACTTATAAGGCAGGCCTTAAAAACATTTTTCTTTATAGATTTACTTTTTAAATTGCTGTTCTAGTCCCCACATGTAGCATAGAAACTGCTAACTTGAACACATTTCAATCTATATACCTATATCTATATCTATATCTATATAATATATTATATATAACTATATATTATGTCATATATAGTTATATGTGACATATAATTATATATAATATAATACATAGCAAATCAACAGAGTTGGCAGTACATAAACACAGAAAAATTAGGCTTAAAGTATGCCAGTAAGCATACTTCTCTAGGTAGTAACTAAAAATTAATTTTCTGCTATTTGATATGGACTTAATTTGTTGTCTATGTCTTGTTTGTTTGCTTTTTAACTGAGAATCTCAGATAGAATCTATAGGCCCATAATGTCTGAAAGTGTTATCATAAGAAGACATGTCAGAATATAGTTGCTTAATATATTTTTCCTCATATGAAAGAGAAGTGAATGTTATTGATTTTAAAATATACTGTTCACTTTCATAAGATATCCCTATATATGATACATGTATAATTTTTATATTGTATGTATTACATATGTTACATGTAATATGTTATATATCATATGTGGTCATAATATATGTGTTCTTTATTAGCTATTCCCCAAAAAATCTTGTATTATAATTTTAAAATAAGAGGATTATCATTTTAAGGATTTTAATTATTTTAAAATATAGAGAAATTCTGTAGAGCTAATGTTATGGAAACTTAGAATCATAGAATCTGTGTACACAAAATCACAGAACTATGAATATGGGATGAATAACATCCCATGTTGTTGGCCACAGTGTAACAAAGGGGGAGCATTCTGCAGAGTTGTCTTGAATAACAGAAAGTTTCAAAATGATTGCACATATTTTCAGGCTTGTGGAATAATTGTGAAGTTTGGCAGGTTTCCACCATTCTGGAAAACATGAATGCTTTCTACAGCAGACAGGGGATGTTGCTGGTAGAAATGAGTGAAGGGTGTTTCTTGTTTGTTTTTTAAGAAAAATACTGGATCCATAAGAAACAAAACATTTTTTCCAACAACTTGACTGGTTTGACTAATAGATATTTCAGTTGTCACATAAGTAATAGTGATTCAAGTAAATATGATTCACCTAGACATTTTAGCATTACAGCCTTTCAAAAGGAAAAAAAGCTTGTTAAAATCCGTACTGTACTGGAGTAGTGGGAGAGAAATCCCCATTTTTCATAAACTCATATAGTTAGAGCAGAAAGGGAACTTAATGGATGTCTAATCCAGCTGTCTTATTTCTATGTCTAGGGTAAGCAGGGGAGATGGTCGCTGACCATAATTGAGATTGTAAGAGAGGGAATTAGGACCCTGACCAACGAATTTCCCCAAGCCTAGAATATAATCACTGAAAACTACTCATGAAATGTTAGATGAATTCACAAAAAGTAAAGGAACAAGTAACAGAGATTAGCTGTTCATATATTAAAATATTAACATTCTGGTACCCCTTTAGGAACTTTCTGAGTTGTGACAAAGTTTGAAACATGAGTGGTGCTTTAGTGGATAAAAATGGGGATACAAGACTGAGGTGCTATGGGAACTAGGGCTTAAACCTTTTGTTTGTCGGGGAATAAATTTGTATATTTGTTAATATGTCTTTGAAGTTAATGATCCTTTGTAAAAGCTAAGCTATTAGTGACTAAATGTAGCTGGGGTGTAGGGAATTCACCTTCTGCCCTTAGAAGCACACCTTTAGCAGCGGCTGGAGCCATTGACAGAAAGCCTAGATCAGGCCTCTACAACATATGGCCCTGGGCTGCTTGTGGCACTCCAAAGGATTTGGGGTGGTTGTCATGTGACCTGCAGCAACCAACCATCATCAATGTATCTCTAGTCTAGCCTATCTTCGGCCTGAAGAAGTTTAGAAGTTGTGCAGTCCTAGCCTAGATAGTCACCCAGTCCCCAAAAGAGTACTAGAAAATCCTTGGGGAAAGGGTAAAATGTCACCTACCTATTCTTCAGGCAGTAAGGGCCAGGGTAGTCAAAGTTACATAAACATATTTTGTTTTTACATCATTTTCACTTCTAAGTATATCCTTCCCCTCCTCCAATGAGCCATCCTTCATGACCAAGAATTAAAAACAGAAAGAGGAAAAAAACAGTTCAGCAAATCCAACAATCAAATCACAACCTTTCACCTTAGCAAACAGAGAGGTACATTTTCTCAGCTTTTCTTCAAACCTAAACTTCTTTGTTATTATTATATAAATTCCATTTATGTTTTCTGTTCTTTCCATTTACATTGCTATAATTGTAGATAGTTTTTTCCTATTTTTTCTATATAATTTCTAGCTATCTATTTCTGCCACCTTCACCTTCTATAAATTCATATGTCTTTGCATAACTATGGGAACATTTACCTTTCTCTTCTGAGATTTCCTCCTGTTCCTGGGTTGAAAATTAGGTTTTCCAAAGCAGGTGAGATGCTTGGAGAACTTTTTCATCACCTATCTCCTATGGATCTGGGAGGCTCCAGAGTGAAATGATGACATAGGAATTTTAATTTCCTTCTAAAAGGAAGGTGCAGGAAAGATATGCCCATGAAGTCCCTCTAGCCATTGATAAAAATTTTAAGTATTATGTGCTTTTTATCAGAAAGTCATTTCCCTTTACCAAAAAAAATGGAGAAATATAGACTAAACCATAACACAGGTTAATGGATTCAAAATGGACTAGATGACTAGACTCAAAGGAAGTTTAGAGGCATACAGCTCAGAAAATGATTATTCGATCCTTAATTAACATTGAAGGCTCGCCTTACAGCCTATTGAATCCTTGTGTTTCCTGACAACAAAAAGCTCAGATTTATTTCCTTTCACAGGAAACAGAAATAAAACCCACTAAAATAGAGCCTACCTATAGGTTTTCTGTGGTACTTAAGCAAACCTTTAGGTTCCATGAAGCTATGTGCCCATAACTTTTTTATTACCCACCCACCCAAGAAATTTTCACTGATACTAAGTGACTTTTGCTATATACATAATTTTCCAGAAAATTAATTCAAAAGTCATGAATTATGACCTCAGTTAGTTGGAGCAGAAACTAACAGTGTGTTGTGGTGGTCAAAAAAGCTAATGTGACCTTAGAAAAAGAGAGCAGAATGAGGAATGTGGTAGTTTAGTCTGGTCTGATGAGTCTATGGCTAAAGGATTGTTCACTTTTGAGCATTATTTTAGCGAGGACATTGACAAGCTGGAGCACATCCTTGGAGAACCACTAAAATGGAGAAGGGACTTGAAATAATGTTGTTCAAGGATCATTTGAAAGAAAATACTGTCTTCATGTATTTGAAGGATTTAATCTTGCTTGACACTTGGTAGAAATGGGGGAAATGAGTAGAAGTTTAAGCAACATCAGATAGAGCTAATGACAGAGTTCCTGAAAATAAGAGCTACCTATATGTGGAATAGACTATTTCAGGAAGTAATGATTTCTCCACCACTGAAAAAATTAATTGCCAGAGTCACTGTATTCATAACTGTCCTAATGAAAGGTTGATTATATGAGCTGACCAAAAGGTTCCATCCAATCTTAGTTTTCTAGACACCAATTCTGGATATCACAGGAAGAGAAATTTAAAGCAGAAGCACTTCAGGGTTTATTTTCATAGCCATGCATATAAAATGCAATAGCCATTCTCTAAGATGGGAAGTAGTGATATATCTTTGATAGTACAATATAATTTGCTGATCCTTATGCAAAATTTAACAAGTCTAAATTGAAGGTATATATTGTGGTTGTTTACTAGCATCTGAACTAGAGGATCATGGGGATCTTTCCCCCAAACTGCCCTTTATTTCTAATTTAATTTCAATCCAATTAAAAATATTAAGTAGCAATGTTGTTGTCAGTATGTTAGAAAGATGACAGATAGTACCTCTAGGAGATTTTAGGCCAGTGCACTTTGCTTCAATTCTTAACAAAATTCTAGAATACATTAGAAAATGCATGGTTTATGAGAGGAAAGTCACAGTCACTAATAATGAACATGTTTTCATCAGGCTAGACTACCTTAATTTTCTGTCTTACAGGGTTATGAGACTTAAGGATACAAGAAGTATAGCTATAACTTATTTAGATTTCACTAAAGTACCTAACAAAATCCCTTATGTCATCCTTGATTAAAAAAAAGAGACGGGGCAAGAGGAATAGCTCATTTATATAGTTTTAGAACTTGTTTAATAATCAGATCCAAAGAGTAATTAGTTACTAATGCTTCAGGTTCAGCTTGAAGGGAGCTCCCTAAGCCAGAGTACCTGTCCTTGGCCTTATGCCATTTAACATTTTTTATCAATGACCTGGATCAAGATATGCCTTATTAAATTTATAGATGAGTTGGATAAGTATAGACTTATCTAATTTACAGATGAAAAAGTTGGATAACTGTCATTATATAAAACTATCTGGGCATGTTAGAATGTTCAGTTGAATCTAATAGAATAAAATTCAATACCAATAAATGTGTGCCCCCAGCTAAAGACAATGTGGGGGTTTTAAAAACTGTAATCCTAATATGAGTCAAAAAATGTGACATGACTTTTTTGTATACAGAAATTAATTTAAAATATTGAAGGAAATGAATGCTTAAAATCAGTTACAGGAACTCATAATGTGTCCAAAAGGCTAATATGATCATGGGATAGATTAAGAGAAGCATAGTATCCAGAATCAGTGAGGAAATGGTCCCATTGTATTCTGCAAAGGTAAGCCCTTATCTGGAATGGGCACCACAGTTTAGGAAAACCACTAATAAGTAAAATAAAGTCCAGAGAAAATTGACCAGGATGGGGAAGGGTTTAAACATCATATCATATGTGGTTGAAGGAACTGCAGGTGTTTCGTTTGGAGAAAACTTACAGTGTTTCTTCCAGTATTTAAAGGGTTTTCTTGAGGAAGAAGGATTCAGTTTGTGCTTTGTGGCCCATAGGGCAAAACTACAAACAATGAGTGGAAACTGCAAAGCTGTAGTTTAATATACCATATTAACAATTAACTATCACTATCGAGACATGGAATGGTCAGAAAGACAGGAATTTTCCTAAAATAAATAAAGGCTACTGAAAGACCACAAGTTGGAAATGCTACAGAGTGGGTTCCTTTCATAACCAAATGTGAAAGTAAAAAAAGACTTTTGCACTCATTGTCTCTACATCCTCTCTTATTCTCTTGCAGTCTGACTTCTAATCTCATCACTTTAGTGAAAATACTCTCTTTAGGGTTACCAATGATCTATTAATTGCTAAATCTCCAGATTTTTTCATCTTTACCTAGATATCCCATCGGCATCAAAAACCTGAATTCAGGCTGAGTAAATGAGCAAGGAGAAGAAAACATCAAACAAAGTAAAGAAATACTATGGATTAAGAGAAACATAAAAGGAACAAATATAAACAGAAACTCAAAGAAAAGAATGACTTCTCCACAAAGACTACAAGAGGACCCAGAAGTAATAAAGCAAGAGATATAAAATAAAACTTGGATATAAAAATGTAGAATAAGAATAAATGCTTTAGAGAAGGTAGAAAAACCTTACCCAAATGGTAGACTCCTTAAAAATATAAAATGGAGCAAACAAAACTCAGTGATTTCATAAGGCAATGTGAAGTATTAGACCAAAGATAAGAGACTGAAAAATTAGAAAAGCATAAAGGTTTCTACTATCTAAAGCAACTAAACTGAAAAACAGGATGAGGAGAGATTTTTAAGAAACATCATACCCTGAAAACCATGGCCAATAAATCATTAAAAAAAAAACTTTCCCAAATCTATTAAAACCAAAAGCAAAGTGAAAATAGAATCTATCAATTACTTCCTAAAGGAAACACCCCAAATGAAAACACTCAGAAAAATCATGGCCAAAATCCAGAACTTCCAAATCAAAGAAAATAACAAGCACCTGAAAAGACAGAATTAAAATACAAAGGAACCATGACAGGATCACATGAGACTTAGTAGCCACTACTATATTGGAGAGAAAAATCTTAGAATACAATATTCCAACAGGCAAAAGATCAAGGCTTACAACTAAGAATAAGGCCAATAATTTACCCTGCAATACTAAATTAATTCTACAGAAGTAAAAATTGAACTTTAATAGGTTTTCAAGTTTGCTTTAGCTTATGAAGCTTGATAAATAGACTAGAGTTAGGTAGAATCTTTGAAAGAGATATACAGGATGTTAGAATTCTAATAAAATAAATGCATTTGAGCAATTAGAAGGTGCTGAGCAATGAAATACTTTCTATCCATCTCTACCTTATGCTGTCTCCACTCAAACTTCATCTCTACCTTCTCCCCACAGGAAACCTAGACTACATACTGGGACCACCCTGGCCTCTGATGGGCCCATTTCAACTTGATCTTATCCAGATCCAGGACTCTACCATATTTCCTGACCATTTATATCTGAGATATCCCCGTATCTGCCAGTCAGTCAATAAGCATTTATTAAGTAGTCAGGTCTAAGTGTTCTAAGTATCCAGGGTACAAAGAAAGGGGGAAAAAAGTCCCTCTCAAGGAGTTTCCAGTCTATCATCTTGCCCCCCTTTCCCTTTTATGTGTTGTCTTTCCCAATAAGAATGTAAGCTCCCTGAGGGTAGTGAATTTTTCTTGCTTATATCTCTATCTCCAACACTTAGCTCAGTGTGTGGAACATAGTAAGCACTTAATGCATGCTCTACCTTGCTAGCTAGCTAATTGAAGTCTGAAGGGACTCAGAATAACAGTTCTTTCAAAGGTCACAAAGATAGGTAAGAAAAACAAACACAGGGCTTGGGTCTAGTTTGCTTTGGTTTTCTAAGTTTTAAAAAAGAAAGTAATGAGAAGGAAGAAGAATATACTGAGGAAGAAATGAGGAAGAAAAGTGAGGAACTTATTACTTCTCTTAATTGTGAAACTGTGAAAAGTATACAAACATGGTAGAAAGAGTATGGGAAGGGATATCTCATGGTTCTTTTCTAAATTGGACAGAAGAAAGTTGAATACATTCAATACATGCAAGGTTTGGTGTAGAAATAATTAAATTTAATAGGTTAGTAATAGTAAATTTAATAGCTGGAGGCCAATAGATAGGAAGAGGATTTAAGAGAAGAGGTGGAGTTAGGGAAGGAATATACCTAAGCAAAATGATCCTTAAAACCCAGTTTTCTTTTTAAAAAATCAAAATAAACAAACTGATAGCTAAAATGATACCTAAAAAGAAAAACTAAGTTGACATAATAAAAAAATGAAAAAGGAGAAATTGAAACAGATGAAGAAACTCCTTCCCAAATATTTGTTAACAAAACTGATAAATTAAGTGGATGAATATTTACAAAATTATAAAGTATCTAGATTAACAGAATAAAAAATAGAGACTTTAGATAACCCAATGTCAGAAAAAGAAATTGAGTAAACCATAAAAGAATCCCCAAAGGGGGAAAAAGTCATAATACAAGATGAATATACAAGTGAATTCTATCAGACATTAAAATTACAGGTGGTTAGGTGGCACAGTGAGTAGAGAACCAGCCCTGGAGTGAGGAGGACCTGAGTTCAGATCTGACCTCAGACACTTGACACATTTACTAGCCATGTGACTTTGGGCAAGTCACTTAACCCCAATTTCCCTCCAAAAAGCAAAAAAAAAAAGACGTTAAAATTACAATTAATTACAAAATCACTTTAAAAAATAAAGAAAAAAGGCTTTCTACTTTGTCTATAAAACAAAAATGTTCTCAATAACTAAAACTGGTTGAGGCAAGGCAGAGAAGAAAATTGAGAGATAAAGAAATTCAAAATTAAAAGAATAAGAAGAGGCAAAGACTAAACTAAACTATCACTTTTTAAAATTACAGGATGGCTTACTTAGAGAATGCCAGAAATCCAACAAAAAATTAATAATTTCAATAAAGAAGCAGAATATAAAATAAACTCATGAAAATAATCGACCAGTCAAGTCACTAAGCATTTATTAAGTGCCTACTATATGCCAGGCACCATACTAAGCACTGGGGATACAAAGAAAGTTAAAAGATAGCCCCTGTCCTCATGGTACTCACAATCTGCTATGTACAAGATAAATAGGAAATAATTAACAGAAAGAAGACATTGGAATTAAGAGGAATTGAGAAAGGTTTTCTGTAGAAGGTAGAATTTTGAATGGCACTTGAAGGAATACAGGGAGGTCAGCGGGTAGAGGTGAGGAAGAAAAGCGTTCCAGGCATGCAGAATAGCCATAAAAAATGCACAGAGTCAGGAGATGGAGTGTCTTGTTTGAGAAACAACAAGGAGATTAGTGTCACTGTCTCAAAGGGAAGAGGGGTGGGAGGAGAACTATAAGACTCAAAAGGTAAGAGAGTAGGGTAGGTTATTAAGGGCTTTGAATGCAAAATAGAGAATTTTGTATTTGATCCTAAAGATGATAGGGAGCCACTGAAGACTATTGAATGTGGGGGTAACATGGTCAGACCAGTATTTTAGGAAAATCACTTGGGCATCTGAATAGAGGATAGATAGAGAGGGAAAAAATGAGTCAGACAGAACAACCAGGAGACTATTGCAACAGTTCAGGTGTGAAGTGAAGAGAAACTATGCCAGAGAGGTGGTAATATCCAAGGAGAAATGGGGACATACTGTACAGTATGTAAGAGATGCTACAAAGATGAAATCAACAGGTACTGGCAACAGATTGGATATGGGAGGAGGCAGGTAGCAGAGAGAGAGGATTCAAAAACGACACTTAATTTGCCAACTTAGGAGAGTAGGAGGATGATGGTACCCTCAAAAGTTTGGAAGGGAGAGGTTGTAGGGAAAAGATAATGACTTCAGTTTTGGACATGTTGAATTTAAGACACTGTATTGGACATCTAGGTCAAGGTGTCTGAAAGGCAGTAAATGACTAGAAGTAAGCAGAGAGAATAGGGGGCACAAGGTAGATTTGAGAATTATCAGAATCTAGACAATGATTAAATCCATAGGAACTGATGAGATCATCAAATGATGTGATATAAAGGGAGAAGAGAAGAGGGCCTGGGACAGGGCCCCTGTGGAGCGACCACAATTAGGGGCATGACCTGGATGATGATCTAACAAAGGAGACAGAGAAGGTGTAATCGGATGAGTAGGAAGAGAACCAGGAGGTGCTGGTGTTCCAAAAACCTAGAGAGAAGAGAGTATGTAGGAAAAAAGGGTAATGTACAGTGTCAAAAGCTACAGAAGAATCAAGAAGGAAGACTGAAAAAAGGCCATTGGATTTGGCAATTAGGAAATCATTGGTATTTTTGGATAAAGAAGTTTGGGTTAAATGATGAGATCAGAAGCTGGAGAAAACAAGGAGAAAACAAGAGAGTAAGAGGAGATGAAGTGGAGGCACCTATTTTAGACAGCTTTCACAAAGACTTCAGCCACAAAGGGCAAAGAAATAAATATAAAGTGATAGCAGGGAGGGAAAGATAAGTGATGATTTTTTGAGGATAGGGGAAATATGGGTATGTTTGTAAGCAGTAGGGAAGAAGCCAGTAGACAAGCAGAGAAAGAGAGAGAGAGTAAGGATGACAGAAAGAATCTGTTGGAGAAGACGTGATGGAGTAGGGTAGGTTGAAGGGTAGAAGATTTTGACTTTGTAAAGAATAGGGCCACCTCTTCATGTGAAATGTGAGTGAAGGAGATAGTGACCAAAGGTATGTGAGAAGATTAGGAGGTTAGTAGATTTAGGAGGTCAGGAGAAGAGGGAGCTCTTGGTGAATGGCCTCAATTTTTCAGTAAAATATGAGGCAAGGATCTCAGCTGAGAATGTGGGAAGAGAAGGAACCATGGGAGTTTTGAGGAAAGATGAAAATGCGTGCCTTTCTGTATATTAACAAAGCCTAACTAGTTAAGAATCTTTGCTGGTTCCCTGTTGCTCTAATATAAAATGCAGCTTGCTCTGTTCAGCATTTAAAACCCTTCACAATCTAGTTCTGGTCTAGCTTTCTAGCTTATTTCACATTAGTCTCTTACATGCACATTCTAATCAAACTGGGCTACTTGTACTCTTGACATTTCATTTCCTACCACTCTTCTTGTACACAGGCTATTCTTTATATCCTCCTTCCTCACCTCAGCCTCTTGGAATGCCAAACTTCCAACAAGGCTCAGCTGCTATATCCTGGATAAGACTTTACACACACACACACACACACACACACACACACACACACACACACACACACACCCCAATTGTTAGCAGCAGAATATAATCTCCTTAGAGACAGTCTGTTTTGTTTTCGTCTTTCTTTGTATCCTAAGAGACTAGCATGGTGCCTTCCTTGAACATAGTAAATGCTTAACAAATGATTGTTGAATGAATCAATGAATGAATCAGTGAAAGGTAGGGATTTGACTTAAAGCATTTTATCATAGCAGACATCTTGTTAAAATAACATAACATAAATCTTTAGGATTGGCAGCATAGGATATTGGCTCTTGTGTCTGAGGACTTGGGTTCAAATTCTACTTCTGACGCTACTTAATTATCCTTCAGCAAATCCCAGGTTTCTGTATCTGTCACACTCAGAGGTCCCTTCTAGATCTATGCTCTGAGGGTATTTTAGCTGTAATTCCTTGTACATAGAGAGTGTTTAACTTTAAATTAAATTTGATGAATTCTTTAACTTTTAACTGAAAAATTAAACATATCTGTTCATTTAAACAATTCAAGAATCCATCAATTATTTAAACCAGCAGATAGACATAAACACCCTCACATATGTGTATGTGTGTTACATCTTGCCTCTGATGTTTTAGCTCTGAGTAAAGACTCACTGTCCAGAGGGAATTTCAAAATACCTCAAGACAATGTCAAGTGAAGTATCTACAAAGATACAACTAACTTTGTGAACTGCTCTTCAGGGCACAAATAAAACATATAATTTTTATCACCACCATTTCTCATGTGCCATTAGAAACTTTTGAGTCACTTGGAAAATCCATTATTTTCCAATGTTTATCATATTAATTGCTTAGAATGTATAGCACCTTGCATAGTTTTATAGTTATCACACCAAAGATAGCTGGTGGCAAGTTATATAGAATAATTCATTTACCTTGCACACTAGATAAAGTTAATACCACTAACTTGGGAAAGAAAATATTTTCAAATTGGACAAAAAAATATATATTAATGTAGAACTAATTTGGAAAGTAATGGAATCTTCTGACTAATTATTAGCTTCCTGAGGGTAGAGATTACGTCATGTTCACTTTTGTAATTACTGTGTACCTAGAACAACACCCTTGCACATAATAGCTGCATAGTTAACGTTTGTTCAGTTAATACTACATAAAAGCATTTAGATCTGGCAAGTATGAGTGAAATCAAATCTCTCCTTCTGAATTAAAGAAATTCTTGGCCTTTTTTATTTTTCTCTTTTGTCATGCAAAAGTATAGTGACAGAACAAGGCTAAAGTTAAAATCCTGAAATAAATAACCTTTTTTTAAAGCATTTGCCAAAATTATAACACAAGCAATTTCCTACTTTCTCATAATGTAAAGGTAAGCAGTCAACTAAAAAAAGAACTATAAGTGAAAAACATAACATAACATAAATCTTTAGGATTGGCAGAACTATAAAAGGAGACAGAGAGGTGGCAGGCCTGAATTTAAGGTCTACTTCTGACATTTATTAGCTTTGTGATCACAGGCAAATCACATATGATTTTTTTCTTTACTTATCTGTATAATGGGGATTATAATACTTAAACTGTCTCCTTTCACAGGCTTACTGCGAGGGAAGATTTCTGAAAGCTACAAATTGCTAAGTAAATGTTAACTATGATTTAAAGACAAAGAGCATGCATAACACCAATTTCAATGATCTGAAAGGAAAGCAAAAATAGAATTTCTCCATTTATTTTACCAAAATATTTCACTTCATGTGCACAGTATGGCCCATTTCACATTTCTATGAAGGTTAAACAAGGTAATCAGATTTTTGTGCTAGTATCTCTGATGCTAACCACTTATTGTATGACTTTAGACATATAACCACTAAGTGCTTCAATGTCTCCATTAGTTGGGTAGATGATCTTTAAGGTCCCTTTGAGTGTTAAGTATATAATCCTAATATAAACCTAAGTGGCCATTAAGGTACCTTCAAAGTTGGATTTTACTCTAGTATCACAGACCTTTGTAAAAAATATTTTTAATAAGGAAAGATCATCCACACATGGTATTTAACTATGGGTATATAACCATGATATATAAATGGCCAGACCCTTCATGATTATTGAGACATAAGTGCCCTACCCCAGGTATCATTCTCTTTTAGTACATCCACTTCATATGCTCTGGGATCACTTCCAGGTTGAGTTCAGAAAGTTCATTTCAGTTCAGAATTATTTCTGAACAGTGTTGAATGGATTCTGCCTTCAACAGACTGAGGTAAACACTGGCCTGAACAGAGCATGCCTTTGAATGCCAAGCATACAAGAACTGAGCGTAAAGATCCAATTGGGAGAAACATTCAACAGGGTGACTTTTGTCTGAACATTTCCAATTTTATATATATATATATAATTATATATCATATATCTATTTACTTATATTTGGTTTATATATACACATTTATATTTATACACACATGTGTATATGTATGTTATATGTAAATATGTATAGGTTGTGTATGTGTACAATAAATACATATATTGTTCTGAATGTATACCACTTTGAAGATATTGCAATTTCATATTATCATACCAAAGACATGTGCTGTTGAGTTATAGAGGATAAATCATTCACCTCGCACAATGGATAAAGTTTATACCATTAACTTAGGAAAGAAATTCTATCTCTCTGCATAAAGACACAAATATGTATATGTGTATGTGCACATGTATATGCATGCACACATACATATACATGTGCATATACATAAATATATATCCAAGTGCAAGCAGCTAGTGTGTCAACCTACACAACCTGCCTACTGTGTCGTATCATCTTGCTATGCCTTCTGGCTTCTTTGTTCAGTGATGTCATATTACCCTACTTCTTATATTTTCCACAGGCATAAACCAGTGACTAGACTAAGCACTGGCTGCATGAGCCTACATATAAGACTTTACTGCTTAATCAAAGTCAAGATGGCTAGAAAGCTTTCAGGAATTTCCCACTTAAAGTATCTCCTGATTTATTGCCAAATGTTGATAAAAGTTCATTTCCTGGGCTGCAAATCCTTTGTAAATTCAAAGAAGTATTGGTCATGATAATCCTCTTAATATCCTTATCACTGACTCTAATGGAAAAAAGACTGTTTATCCCATGATCCTAAATTTAGAAGTAACTACAATTTGGGAAAGGCAGCTAACTAACACTTTGGAAGTCAAGATTATTGGAAGTCAAAATGATCTTGGTGTATTATGGAAGCAGTCACAATGAAATTTCAGTAGAGGCAAGTATAAGTTACTGAACTTGAGAAGAAAGAAAAAACTAGTCAATATGAACAAAGAAATAATTGCTGAATTCTTTAAGGTTCAAGACTAAAGCAATTTTTTTAAAAAGCATCATGTATATTTGATATCATACAGTGTTGGAGCAAGGAGGCACCATCACCTTGGTTTAAGGCAAAATCTCTTAATCTGGGTCCATGAACTTTTTTTCCAAATATTGTGATAACTATTTTAATATAATTGGTTTCCTTTTGTAATCCTGCTTTTATGCATTTGAAACTTTTATTCAGAGAAAAGGTTCACAAGATTTATCAATCTGCCAAAGGAGTGCAAGGGGTGTGCTGGATCCAGCTCACTCAGGATTGGGAAAGTTTATTGGCAAATTTCAGTGTGAGCATTTAACCCTTGGAAATCAGCAGGCACTACAAATCAGGGTTTGATTTATTTTTTTGTTGATTATCTAGTCTTAAGAAAGTTGTTAATGTTAATTAATGGAGAAAACATTAATAATTAGGATTTAACTTAAAAATGTGTTGTACATATACTTTGGTTTTTAGAGAACTGATTGGATTGTTATATATTTAAAAGCACTGAGAAACCCCTTTCCCCCTTTTTGAGAGATCATTTTAGATCCAAACCTCTTGGTTATATTTAATAAGTTATCCCAAAGACACAGCTGGTTAGTGGTAAGACCAGGATTAGGCTAAAGACAAGTGATTCCCCCCGAGTGCCCTTTCCACTGTACCACATTGCCTTTCCACTTACCCTCAGCAACGTGGTGCAGTGGAGAGAGTTAGGAAGACCTGAGTTCAAATCCAGCCTCAGATATTTATTATCTGTGTGATGTTAGGCAAGTCCACTCAACCTTTGGCTCATTCCCTCATCTGTAAAACAGGAATACTAATACTAATACTAATACTTTCCAGGGTTGTGACTATAAATGAGATAATATCTGTAAAGCACTTTATAAACCTTGAAGTGCTATGTAAGGGCTAGCTGCTTTTTATACGCCATTACCAGAAGCAGTAAGCACTAAAAACAGAAAAATTCTAAGGTTTGCAAAGTGGTTTATATTTGTTATCTTATTGGATCCTCACAGCAACCCATTGTCCAGTTGAAGAAAAGGGAGGCTAAGTGATTTGCTCAGGGTCATATAGTTAATAAGTATCTGAAGCAGGATTTGAACTCAGATTTTCCTGATTCCACTGAAAAAAAATCATACTTGGGACCCACATATACAGAAACATTGATATCATTTTTCTTTGTGTAAAGAAGCAGCTTGACAATGGATAAAAGTATTAGACTTGGAATCAGGAAGCCCTGGGTTCAAATCCCTCCTCAGACCTTAATTATGTTATTCTAGGCAAGTCGCTTAGCATATCACAGCCTGTTTCCTCATCTGTAAAATGGGGATAATATTATAGCTCTTATCTCACACTTACAAGCTCTTAAGAAGTTATGTAAATGTTGATTATCATTATTATCTGTTTATTCTCATCTTGGTCAATGGAGTTCAGATAGAAGCAGTCCTGGCATAGGTCTCTATCCTGCTATTATTCTGTTATGTTTTGTGAACTCCTGCTCAGGGGGATTGGTGGTGATGATGATGATGATGATGATAATGGTGATGATTGATGATGTTATCTTCATACACTATACCTTATGGATGGATTATAAAATCAAATCTAGTTTCCCAAAAGGAAAAATCTACAGGTAACGATACCTAATGATAATATCTCCATTGACTTCCTGTTCTTTAGATAGTAAAAGGAAGAATGGAAATAATTTCTTTGATTTTCTTTTAATTGGAAATAATCTTTTCAACTTACAATGTCATTTGGCTATAGAAAGTTCTGTGAATCCTGACTGAGTTTATTAATAGCTCTGAGAACCTTCCATGGCACTCAAATACCAAACAGAGAAGAACTCACTGTGTTCTTTTTTTAGGGATGTTTAGGAACTAATATCCAACAAAGGAATCTTCAAAAGGGAATTTTGCTCTATTTTTTTCTTAAAGACATTACATTAGAGGACAAGTTATGAATAAAGTTAGTTTCTAAAAGGACAACAGAAAAAAGTAAAATGTTCTATTTGGGCAGAAAGTCACAGGCTTGTAAATAAACTTGAACCATTTTGTCTGGTGAAAAGCAAGATTGTAACCCATGAGGTTTCCAAATGTGACCAATGCACAGTATGAATGGTGGTGTGTGGGGAAGATTATTACCGTCTACCCTGTCTCTTAAGTGGTTGTCTAATTTATCCTTACCGTATGCCCTTATAGCAGTGAATGGGCAAGAAGTACCGGTAGCATACTGACTTTACAGAGGAAAAACTTTAGGGGTAGCTAAAACAGCTGAAAAATCCTCACAAAACAGTGAGAATTCACAATGACCTGAAATAAATCTTAAAAATAATATGTTATAACTATAAAGATCTACATGAATTATTTGCTTCCTGGCCATATTTCCCACTTCACTGGGTAGACTTACCATGCCAATTCAGGCAATTGTAACAGCAAACACAAACTCCAGAATTATTAGTTTATAAAAGAAAAAAATTGGCTCTTTAGATTTTGAGTTTATATCCATGTAATTAAAGTATCTGTTGCTAAACTATGGTTTTGCTTTTCCCATTAAAAGTGCTTTGATTTGCCATTATATGTAGGTATATAATGACTACATATAAGCTATATAATATAAGTGATATAATATAATGTATAATTATATATAATATATTACATAAGCTAAATAATAGCTATATATAATCAGTAAATTTTACCATAATTGAAGTAGTTTATAACATACATATACATTATAATAGATCATTTACCTGATATTATCCTTGGCCTCCATTATTTCTTCCCATGAAATACTTTTTTTTACTAGAACAGTTTATGTTTTCCTTTCTTCTGCACTGGTCTGTCCACATCAAAAGTCCAGCTCTCTATGACCAGTGAAAAGCCTTTTGTTAGGGCTCATTCATTATCTGATGTCAGAAAACATGGTTATGCTTGTTCTTACATTATGTATCTCCACTCTGATGATGAGAATCGCTTTCTTGAATTATGTCTTTCTCCTTCCACCCCTCTCAGAAGTCATTAAGACGAAATGCCACTCAGTAATTAGGAGTTCTTGAATTTCCTCCCACCAAATATTTGCTCATGTTCTACTCTCTTCTGGGTTTCTTTTACAAGGTGAAAAAGGTGATTTTAAATTTTTTCTTTTCTGACTCCCTCTCATCTCAGCAAAGGTAGAATACAGATGGGTGTCATCATTTCTTCATAATAATATCTTCTTCGTTACATGAGTTCTGTGATCCTGGAAGAGAAAACAAGAAAGAGCAAGGGAGAGAAGTGAACAGAAGGGCAATGAAATGTCATTCCCCCCCACCAAAATACAGTATTACCCCTTAGCTCCAGGGACTTTCTAATTATAAACTGCCTGATGCGTTGCAGGGCTGCCAAGCAACATGGCATTGGTCTTTCTCATATCTCAGCCTACAAGAACTCCTCTGACTATACCTATTTATCTACCTATTTTTTTTTAAAGAACAACATATCTACTACCCTCCAAAGTCTAATTTCACATTCTTACTGTCTGTGTGTTTCTCAGAGAAGCTTGTAGTTATTTCTAAACAGAAAGAACCCTTAGGATCACCTTGTTCAACTCCCTTCTTTTTTGTTGTTGAGTTGTTTCAGGTGTGCCAACAGATGAGGAACCAAGGCCCATGAGGACAAAGTAACTTGCCCAAGTTCACAGTACTCAAATTCAAATCTTGCTTCTCTGACTCCAGACCCAGGACTCTGAACTATACGCTAGGCTTCTCTTTGTTCTTCCCCCTGTTTGGTCCACTTCATACATGATTAACTGTAGCCATCAAGTCAGAAACAAAGGCCCATAAATATATTTTTACATAAACAGGGAAGTTTAGAAAAAAAGGTGATTAGGGGAAGAAAACTAACGAGTTATGTTTTGGACATAATGAGTTTGGGATGCCTACAGGACATTCAATTTGAAATGTTCAGTAGATCACTGATGATACAAGACTGCAGCTCAGGAGGTGGAGTAAGTCTAGAAATGAGATTAGAGAATCATCTGTAATGAGATGATCATTAAACCCAAGTTTGCTGAAGAGGTTACCAACTTGAGATAATATGAAGGGTTTGAGACAGTGAAATCCTGAAACTTGACAATGCTCCATATGTTTCTAGGTATTAAACTACTGAGAATAAACTTTAAAAAGACCCCATGAGGTTGTATGAATGGGTAAAAAAAAAAAGTAGAAATTTTTAATAATAATGTCTTACATTACTAAAGCACTTTACTTTTTCATAGTATTTTCATATAAATACATCTCCTTTAATTTTTGCAACAACCCTTTGAGAAAGGCAGGGCAAATGCATTATTCCTATTTTACAAGTAAGAAAATTGAGGGTCTGCGATAAGCCAATAAGGCAAGTGACTTTCCTAAGGCCATATGATTAGTAAGCAGTGGAACCATACAAGCTGTGGATCTCCTAATGTCTACTCTAAAGTTCTTAGTTCTGCATTTAACTTTCTCGTATATTGTCCTTTATTTTTATTTTTCAGAGGTCTTTTTCATGAACTCAAATAGGTGTTTTGCAGCAAAAAATTTAAAAAAAACTTTCCTTCTAAAACAATATAGGTTACATAAATAATTTGTTTCAGATAAATACGTATAAAGAAAAGTGAAAAGCAAATTTGTTATTCAAAGGAGAAGCATAATTGCATGAGAATGGAACATACTTTCTTCTTATCATTAATGAACAATGTTAAGTATAAAGCACCAGCATTTTCAGTATAACTTCAGAATGTAGTTCCTTTTTTCCCAAAGCATCTTTCCACCCCTAAATCTTCTGCAGCAGGTTAAGTCTGCATCATTGAAAATTTACATTACAAAAGAAAAGACAACTCATTTGCTGTATATTCATCCTGCCCTTCTCAGTGTCAATAAAATGAGTCAGCAAAAATGTAATTTGTTTAAAAAAGGGAATCTTTGCAGAAAGGATAAAAGTCAGATTCTATCAATCAATAAGCAAAAAAAAATAGCAAACATTGCAGATATTGTTAACAACAACTATATAGGTTGAAGAATAAAACATTTCATTGGAAGGGACAAGGTGACTTCCAATGTGACCACTATTTAAGTGATGCGTGTGTATGTGTGTGTATGTATGTATATATATATATATATATATATATATATATATATATATATATGTGTGTGTGTGTGTGTGTGTGTGTGTGTGTACATATATACATATATAAGCATGAAAAATATATAGCTACAGCATTAATAAATATCTAAATGCAAAACCTTTTTTGCTTATGTAGAACAAAAAGTTTACTTTTAAATCTAACAAAATAATATTTAAAATTAAATTGAAAAAACTAGCTTTAAATGATCCTAAAAGATCCAAGTCACTTCAATTCAATTAATTTCTGAATTTATTGCACAACTGAAAGAAAGGTGAAGAGAAAACATCTCACTGTTTATTGTCAGTTATATAGAACAACAAGAACAATGAAAAAAGCATTTCCCTCTCTAGAGCAAAACGAAACTTTAAATAAGGGGTCTTCCACACATATGGTAAAATCATACAAAATTCTCTGATAGATGCAACCATACAGATAACATCATATAACAGTCGTCTTATGGGGGCAGCTAGGTGGCACAGTGAATAGAGCACCGGCCCTGTAGTCAGGAGGACCTGAGTTCAAATCTGGCCTTCTGGCCTCAGACACTTAACACCTGCTACCTGTGTGAACTTGGGAAAGTCACTTAACCCCAACTGTCCTGCCTTCCCCCTCCAAAAAAAAGAAAAGAAAAAAGACAACAGTCTTCTTATTAGTCATATCAAGGTAAACATGAAATAGCCATTTATTAAGCTTGGTAAACATCTAGCATGTGCAAAGTACAACGCTAATCACTGGGAATACAAAGACAAAACAAGAAACAGTCCTCCTGCCCAAGAACTATAAAATATACTGGGAGGATACAATTTGTATTCACTTCAGTGTCACAGTGGTGATGGCCATGCTACCTTTTCCTAGTCTTTATGCTGCTGACTTTGCAGCTTTTGCCACTGTCAGCCAGTCAGTCAGTAATCACTTATTAAGCACCTACCTTGTTCTAGTCACTATGCTAAGTGTTGTGGATCCCCCTCCCACCTCCCAAACCCACCCAACCCCTCCCCCACAAAGATAGTCCCCGACCTTGAGGAACTCACATTCTAATGGGAGAGACAACATGCAAACACTATGAAGCAAACCAGCTATATAGAGCATGAATGAGAAATAATCAACAAAGGGAAAGCACCAAAGCATAGAGATTTGGAAAGGCTTCCTGTTGGAGATGAGACTTTTAGCTCCCGTTTAGAGGAAGTCAGGGAAGCCAGTAGGCAGAGAAGAGGAGAGAGAGCATTCTAGGCATGGATGTCAACCAGTGAAAATGACCATAGTGGGGAGATGAATGTCTTGTTTGAAGAACCAAAAGGAGACCAGTGTTACTGGCTCAAAGATTATGTGGTGAGGTATAAGAACACAGAAAAGGTGGGGGGTGGGGCTAGGGTATGAATGGTCTTGAATGCCACACAAAGGATTTTATACTTGATCCTGGAAGTGATAGGGAATGACTGGAGTTGATTGAGTAGGAGGGTGACATGGTTGACCCGAGTTATAGGAAAAACATCTCTCTCCTCCTGGATACTCTTTCCTCACTTGGTCTTTGTAACATTGTTCTTTCTTGATTCTCTTTCCTCTCTGACCACTCCTTCTTAATCTCCTTTGCTAAATTATCCTTCTGTCCACTATTCAGGGGTATCCTCAAAGGCTCTGTCCAAAGGAACTTCTCTCTTCACTCTACATTCCCTCCCGTGGTGATCTAATCAGTTGTCTGAGTTCAATTATCACTTTTATGCAAATATATCCTAAATCTACATATTTAGTCCTAATCTATCTCTTGAACTACATTTCCAATTGCATTTTAGACATTTATACACACCCAGTTGTTCCATGTGTATCTCAAACTCAACATATCCAAAATGGAACTCATATTTCCACCCAAACTCATCCTTCCTCCAAATTCTCTATTTCTGTTGAGAACATCACCAAGTTTGACCCAGTCTCAAAGTCTGCAATCTCAGAGTCATTGTTGGCTCTCTTCATATATAGTAGGTTATCATGTATCATCATTTCTACTTCCACAACATCTCTCACGTCAATTTTGCTCACACAGCCCTGTATTATCTTTGCAATTTGTTCTGTTTTTAATCTCTACCTCCTTTTAATTCAACACACTCCCCCGCAACATACACATGAAACCTTCCAAATTAATATTTTTTAAAAAGAATTTATCATGTTTTTCCTCCACTCAAAAATAATCACTGGCTTTGTATTGCCTCTAGAGTATGAAATCCTCAGCCTGTCATTTAAAGCCCTTAAAAATATAGGTCCTATTTGTCTGTGCTTGGACTTTTATATTACTCCTCTTCCCATACTTCAATTCTGGTCATATTGACCTGCTTGAAATTCCCTGTATGGAATATTCTATCCCTCTCTGTTTGCCTGTGCACAAGCAACAGTCTCCTTATCCCTGAAACATAATCTCTTCCTGAAAAACCATTCCTGGCTTTCTTCAAAGCATAACACAGGCATCACCACCTTAGCTTTCATGAAGCGTTTTCTGATCCTTTCCATCCAGTTAGTACTCTTTCCTTCTGGAAATCATCATGTATTTGTGTGTATCTCCCCTGTAGAATCTAAGGTCCTCGTTTTGTTTTTGTCTTTATATACCCATAACCTAGAGCAGGGTCGTGCTCACAATAGGTGAGATTGATAAATAATTACTATAATAATTAAATAATAAAAATTATTTATTTAATGAAATAAGAATGTTGAATAAGTGAAAGACAGTGGGACAAGGGAGAGAGTCCAAATAATTAGGGATAACATAAAGGGTTTCACCTATAAGTTGGCACCAGAGTTGAATGTTGAAGAAAACCTGATACCTATCAGGTGAGAAATGTCTAGAATAAAATCCTCCTGTCCTCCAAAGAGAGAAGTAAGGTCAGAAGGAATCACAGACCAGCAGGATAGCTTTGAAAGTTACATCTTGAATTTATTATATATGTACTTAAAAAGAAAAGAAAGATCTATGTAATTGAAATCTGTAATTTAATGTACAATCCTTTCCTCTTCTACAGTGTATATGGAAATGCTCATTTTGCTCATAATAAAAAATAAAATGAACATTTTTAAATAATCAAACAAAAACCTTGAAGAAGAATGAGAATTCTAAGAGGGAGGTATGTGGAGAGAGTCCACACAGAACACTTTGTTTACAAAGACATGGTGGTAAGAGATGGAATGCTAAGTTCGAGGAATAGCAAGGCCTGTGGGACTAGAGCCAGATTGTGAAGGGCTTATATTCAGCTGATTAATGGAAAACAGAGGAAAATCAATTCATCTTTATTTTTATATTATATGCATTAGGACTAAAGGACAAAAGCAGATTCATGTCCCCAAATTGGAAATAACAATTAAAAAATTCACTTATTATAGTACTTAGATAAGAATATTCCCTTATTGGATTATATAATGTAAAGACTGTTCCCTTATTAGATTATTTAAAATATTAAACTGTACCTTCAGAAACCCTATCACACTATAGGAAGATACTATCAGAGGACGAACTCTTTTTAGAAAGTGTACAATTCATACATGTGAAATTCAGTTCTCTCTGACACATGCAAATGACTTTAATAACTTGAGACAGTTCAGTTCCACTGAACAAACAATTAAGGATGAATGACTCAAAAGTTTTATTAAACACTTGCTATTTGCCAAACACTATGCTGAGGGTACAAATATAAAAGCAAAATGGTCCCTGCAATTAAGAAGCTTAGATGAGACAACACATATAGAAGAGTAAATGCCAAGGACAGAAGTCATGGTCATAAAGACACAAAGATGGTTAGTGGAAATATAGGGCAGTCAACTGAAACTCATTTTCCAGAGGCAATAATAGTGTTGATTTGATTACAATTCTCAAAAAAAAGGGATAAAAGAAAAATACCTTCAGAGGCAAGGTTGAAAATTTGCTGGGATAAAAGAAAAGATACTTGGTCCCAGAAGATGCAGAAATCAGGTTGCAAAGAATTGTGAAGTTAGTGGATAGTGAAAAAGTAAGTAAAGACATTGAGCATGAATGATTCTTTCTAAAACTGTGATAGTGAAAGAGAGAATGTATATATATACATATATTCTGTTAAGATAACATAAATATGTAGTGAACTAGGTCAGTCAGGTGACGTGACTTCTTCCAGCTGCTAGAAAGTAAAAGGGGAGAAGGTCAATAGGGAGGGTAAGCCAGGACATGAACATTAAGACAAAGGGTAAGAAAGTGAAGGGGTCAAGGGTGGAAGAAAATGTATTAGTTTAATTCTTTAAATGCAGGGTTCAATACATCTTAAATTAAGCCCAGGTTCCATTTTAAGTATTGACATATGTGATCTTGGAAAATCAACTGATATCATGTTGCATAAAATGCAGTAAAGATGGTGACAAAACACATTTTGATGAATAGGGAGTTACGTAGCATTTGCTCTAATGCCCAGAATTAGCATGGCATAGTCAGTTTTGAAATATAGATAGAATGGGATCATGAAGACTCTAAATTCAATATGTCCCAAACAATGCTACCTAGACTTGGATCACAGAATGTTAGAGTTCTAAAATGCCTTAGATATCATCTAAGCCCCAAGCATCTAACATACAACCTACAAACCAAAGGTAATACACCTAACCTTAGGAAGTTCACCTCAGAACTTGATCTGAGGCTATTGGTAAATTGTTCTTTGTTGTTTAAATTTGATTAGAGAGCACCCTTGAACTAGAAGAATCGTAGAACTCAATCACCTTTGTATGACTATGTACTGCCCTTCAGTGTCATATTAGCATATTAGTCATATTAATTGGATCAATTAATAATTGTAATTGAAAGTGAGTGTTAAGTTAAATAATTAAATTTATACAGTCCAAATACTATGGATTTTAGATCATGACCAAAAAATATAGAGGAACCTGTTTAGTCCATCCTATTCCATCATTTTATACATGAGGAAACAGAAGCCCAGGCCCATAAAAGTGATGATGATTAATCCACTAGTTCATTAGGAAACAATGAGAGGCAACACAATATAATTGCTGTTTGCCCTTCGTTTTCGAAGAGGACTATGACATCAGAGAGATGATGCCATGACGTAAAATTGAATTAGATTTAAGTGAGGGAAGGCTGTGCAAAGTCATCACCCTCATTTTCTCTTCCAGAGCCCACCAAGCTTCTGAGATCAGAATAGCCAAGAAAGAATCAATTTGTTCTTCACTTTGACCCTCCATTAGTTTAGGAAAGTTCACATCTCTACCATCATCATAAAATATTTGTCAAAAGTCTAATTAGGCAAGGTATTACATTAGACATGTTCAAAGAGAATCTTCTTTTAACCCTGTATCAAAATCCCCCTGTGACAACTTTGGAGCATCAGTCTCAGATTTAGACCAGGAAAGATCCTTAGAAATCTGATAGTCCAACGATACCATCTTTTGCCATTCCTGCCCCCTTTATAAAAGCTAGATGTCTCTCACTTATTCTCCTGCTTGTATACCTTTGCACAACTGATCTCTCCAGGACTGAAACACGTTCCCTCCTCACCTTCTTATGGAACACCTAGCCACCTTTCAAGCATGGCTCAAGGACCATCTCTTCTTACATGACATTTTTCCTGATTCCCCAGCTATCAGAGCTCTCTTCTTCTTGAATTTACTTTGTAGTACTTTGTTTTGAAATTTCTGTAACTATACTTATATTTTATAGATGAGAATACAGGCTCAAAGAGATTAAATTATTCCCCCATGATCACTAATTGTCAGATCAAGAATTTGAATCATGGTTTTCTCATTCCAAGTCCAATGTTCAGTTCCCAAACTCAGAATAGTCTATCTTCATACTTAACACACTCATCTTCATCCTAAAACAAGGTTTTCGGACATTCCTGTTTTTGCCAGTAGTACCAATAAACTTCCATCCATGCTGACTTGGAAACTTTCTTTACCATTTCTCCCAATGTCTAACAGTTATCAGTTCTGTTAATTTCTCCTTTGAAATCCATCTCCTCCTTTCTCATTCCCATTATTACCACTCTATTTCATAGTCTGAATACTTCTTACTTGGACTACAATAACAATATGCTAACTAGTTTTCCTGCTCAAGTCTTTCCAATAGTGGCCATATTCATCTGCCTAAAGTATATAACACTCTGCTGTTCAAAAAACCTTCTTTATTACCTGCTATAGAAAATACAACACTCATCCTGATATTTACAGCCCTCCATAATGTGGCCTTGATTCATCTTTCTAGCCTAAATTCCCACTACCCCACATATAATCTACCCAAATAGTACCACTATTCCTCAAACATGTCATGTGTTTCCCTACCTCCATACCTCTGCTCATGCTGTTCACTACATCTGGAAATTCTTTCCTTTAGATTTCTACCTGTTAAAATATTATCTTTCAATGTGTAATTCAGATGTCACCTCTGTCACGAAGCTTTCTATGACATCCTCACTGGAGATGATGTGTTACTCCTCAGAATTTTCATAATATTTTGTTTGTCCTGTTCTTTTTCATATTTGAGGTTCTAAGTTGTAATGTAGTTGTCTCTCTGTTTCATCTCTCCTCCACTAGACTGTAAAATCTTTGAGTATAGAGATTATATTTGAATCATCTTTTGTATCCCTATCAGAGTATAGTACACTGCCTAGCACATGTAGTTGCTCAAATAAAATACTTTCAATTGACTGAGGAGGATGCAAAGAACAAAGAACCATAAGGGATAAAAAGATGACATGATTTATTTTAAAGAAGCAGAGAAAAAAGAGAGCCCCTAGATCCAGGAAGAAAAGAAATGAGCCTACAAAACCAGGAAACATAATAGAAGAATGGAGGGTGTTGCCAGGAATGAAGGAAGATACAAGGCACAATTTTCTCCCTAACTATGGGGACAATGGAAAGTTTGGTTTTACTATATA
The DNA here is from genome assembly GCA_028646575.1 of Pseudocheirus occidentalis. Taxonomy (NCBI): domain Eukaryota; kingdom Metazoa; phylum Chordata; class Mammalia; order Diprotodontia; family Pseudocheiridae; genus Pseudocheirus; species Pseudocheirus occidentalis. Next base: position 146,346,009 of record CM053596.1, read on the forward strand.
ATAGAATATAGTAACCAAATAAAAATCATTTCAATCTCTATATTTTATGCTAGGAGGGGGTGAAGAGGTCGAGGCTTATAATTTCATGAGTGTGGATATGTCCTGCACTGACTCAATGTGTAACTTTTCTATAGCTTACTGTCTTAGAGAGTTTCTTGGAACCTTAAATGTTGAGTGATTTGCCCAGGGTCCCATAGCTAGATAGATATCTGTGAAAAGCGGGATTTGAAGGCAGGTCTTTTGGGATCCAAAATTCATTCTCTGTTCTGCTATACTACAGTGTTTGTCAATCTATACATGTCTAGGGAAAATAAATATGTCTGTTATAATTAAATTTTACATTTTATTATGAGAGGCAGTGGGCCATAATGGATAATTGATGCCCAGAAGAGTTGAGTTCAAGTCACACCTATGATAGTGACTTTGTGATCCCCAGCAAATCACTTAAGCTCTCAGTGTTTGCAGAGATGTCAAATACACATGGCCTGCTGACCTCATATGGATCACAAACTTCTAGAATCTAGCCCTGACCTGATTAAAATGTAATTGGGAAATATTTAACAAAATACATTTAAAAATATGATAAAACACAGGTAACATTAATATTTTGTTCCTTGAGTCAATAGATGACCTGCAGAGTTATTTGTGTATGGTGCCCCATTTCTATTTGAGTTTGACACCACTGCTCTAGACAAATGACTTAAAACTATTAGGTTTCAAAGGTTTCAAACCTGCATTTTTGATTGTGGGAATTTCTTCCACCTGGAAGTTCCTTATTCCAATGACAGCACAGATCCATTTCCTATCTATTAAATGTTAATGCATCTCTGTTCATATAATCACAGAGGGCAATGTATATATAATTTAAGCTTGTCTCAATTTTTGAAAAACAGATTAAAATGAAAACCAAGGAACTGGCATTTTTATCTACACATATAAATCCAAGGACTTTAGATAATGACATCTAAAATTTCTCCATACTACTCAGTTAAGTAAGTAGAAATAAGTGCTTTTAAAAATGATGTCAGTTACTATAAAGCTAAATAGGAATCTCAAATCAAGGACAGCTTTATGGAGTCCAGAAACATATATTTCCATATGCATCGTGCTGCAGCATTGCCCCAGGTTTCTAATGGAACACTGTAACAAAGAATCCCAGACTCCCAAGCCAACTAGCACAGACATCTTTACCCCATTAATCTGTCTAGTAAGACACTGCAGCTGCCAAGTCTCCCCTCACCCCCAACCTTGAAGGCACATTGCCCAAGGAGCTTATTTAAATGAAACACTATTGACAGCTTTACTACATGTCAAAGATATCAGACGGCATCCACTGTCATAATTAAGATAACTACTAACAACAGCTCGCACAAACAACTGCAATGACTGACTGACCTGCTTTCCGACAAACCCGCAGAGAATAAAATGACCGATCACACGGAGAGATTCAATCCTTTTTCCATTAGCTGCCTTACCCCGCTGCTTTGCTGGTTTTCATTTAATCCATTTGGACCTGCAAACACATACTGATCATTGACGCATGAGGATGTAACATCAGCAGATTTCGGAGTGAGATGCGTGATTGCTGCTGCAGCTCTGTGCATCTAACCAAGTTCAATGCAGCAGAGGAATTAGCTCCCTCTACCCGGATTTTTTTTTTAAAGAGATATGACTAGCAACAGCCTTAGGTTTAACAATGCTGCAAAATGCAATACTGGGGCTTAGATAAGGGGACATGCTCAATGAAATATTAGTTGCATTTTTATATGCTTCACATTACAGACATGATCTCAAAAACCAAAAAGTATTCCTAAGTGTGTATGTCTAGATTTACACTAGTACTTTAACATTCTGCTGAATTTCTCTCTTCCAGAAGCACCTCTGATTCTTTGATTTCTCCATTTCTGCTGTTGGTTTACTTTTCCTGTTTTACTGAAGTCATTAAAGGAAACAGGTTTAGTGGCTTTCACTTTTGGTTTCTCATTCTTATTGCTGTGTACCAGCCTAATACTGTTTTGTTAAGCATTATGGGAAACAGCTTTTACAAGCATTTTAGCATCATGTTTTCAATCAAGAGAAAGAATATTGCTTCTCTTGATTTCATGACTTTAAGCAAGTAATTGACCTGATTTTTTTTATCTTTAAGTTGTAGAACCCCTCCAATCACAGGGGTTCTTAACCATTTTTTAGCGTGGTGGACCCTTTGCCCAGTCTGGTAAAGCCTATGGACTTCTCAGAGTAATGTTTGTAAGTGCATAAAATAAATTACATAAGATTACAATGGAAATTAGTTTTATCAAAATATATTTATCAAAATATTTTTTAAAACAAGTTTACAAGTCCCAGGTTAAGAAGCCCTGCTCTAAGGGCTAAACCTCTGTTCCCCTAAGTCACTTATTTCTTTTCAGATTTGCTTATTTTTGTACTTTCTTACTTGTATTTTTGCTTAAATGTTGGAATATTTCATGAATATTGGCTCAATACAAGTCACAGTTCTTGTATACCTCTGGAAATAGTCTAAGTGAGTTGTGGTGGCCAAAACCTTCCCAATTTAGTGGCCAGCTTTCTGGTGCTGAGCCTTTCCAAATTCCTCTAGATTGGCCTTAGATCTCATCTATCACTGGGCCCAGATTCACAGCCTTTCCACTTTGCCAACACCTGCCTGAGCTGACTCTCCTTTGGCCCAGCCTTCAGACACCCAATGTCACCCATAAACTGTACTGAAGCTCTGGAGGAGGACTTTATACTTCAGTTGAGGTATAAATTTAGCACTGGAAAAAACCTAGCAGTTATTACTGGCTTACTTTACACGGGTATTAATATGAACAAGAAAGAATTCAGGCTCCTTGTCATTCAAAGATTGGCAACACATTTTGTACATGAAAAATTTTTAGAAGGCAGAAAGGATATCTAGCCTGGGAGACTGGAAACCTAAGATTATTGTCCCAATTATGCCACTAATTACCAAGACCCAGATTCCTTATCTGTAAGGGATTGAAGTAGAACGCTTCTGATCCTAAAATCCCTTTCTGCCTCCTCCAAATTCCCAGTGTATAGATGGAACCTTCAATTGCTGATAAATAAAAGAATAACTACCTTATATTTCTATAGGGTATCATTTTTTTTCAGAACACTTTCTATAAATTATACCAAAAGTGGACTATCTTTTTTTAGGTGCTACAAACTCACTCAATCCTCCAGTAAATGGAGGTATGGGAAGCAATGTTGACAAAATGTCAGCAGCAGCATCCCTCCTCTAGCCTCCAGATCAAAAATTCCCTTATCAATTTCAATATCCCAGGAGATAAGGCTGCATCATTAGGGATAATCAGTCCAATCTCCTGAAATCACAAGTTGACTGGATGGGCGTGGAGGCTTTCCAACTATGTCCCAGTCCTAAGGAAAATACCAACTAAGCTTTAACTGAGCTGTTGAGACTTCCAGGATGGGAGGCCAATAACTATCAGATCTGTGGTCAAAAAAACTTTGCTCAAAGCCTAGATCTGTTCTTCACTACCCATGGTTCCCCCTTCGTACAGTGGCAGTGTTAGACTAGTTGATCTTGAAGGTCTCTACTGACTCTAAATTCTATGGGTTGAGTAGATTTAATTAAACCTGTTAGATTGTAAACTCATCATAAACAGGGATTGCTTGATTCTTTGTACTCACACCTCCAGCTCTTTGCACAGTACCTGGCATAGAAGGCACTTGATAGATAACTTTTTGCTTAATAGATTGAGTGATTGCATACATTCAGGTTTTGTGGGCATGTGCATATAGAGAGAAGTAGACAACTGTAGAGGTAGAATCAAGCGCACTTGGAATCTGACTGGATGTAGAAGAGGGCAGGTTAAGGGACAGAAGCCAAAAATGATTCTTGTTTGAAAAGTACTTGGCACTTAAAATTTCTCCCCATTCAGAAAAATAACAATTAAGAGCCTTCTTTTTTCTTAACTTGAAAGTCTCTCATCTAATAATTCAATTGAAGCTGATTTCTCTAAGGTTATCAGGTAATTCTTCTCTTTTCTCTCTATATTCTCACTGGATCATCTCATCAACCTCCTCTGGGTTCAGTTGTATCTGTATGCAGATGATTCCCAGATTTATTTATCCAGCCCTAACTTCTCCTTGAGCTCTGGTCTCAAAGCATCCCCAATTGCTTTTGGTCTTTCCAAACCAGATGTCTCATATGTATTTGAAGTTCAAGTCCAAAACAGATCTCTATCTCTCCCACTCCCACCCCCCCAAAAAAAACCTTCTTCTCTTTTCAACTTTCCTTTTACTCTTGAGGGCACCACCATCCTTCCAGTTACTGACTCTCAACCTCAGAGTCATTCTCAATTCCTCACTCTCATTTACCTTACATATCCTATCCATTGCCAAATCTTTCTATTTCCACATCTCTCATATATATCCCGTTATTTCTGGTTTTTTTATTGACTTGTTTGTTTACTTTTAGTTTACAAGATTCAGTTCCAGAATCACTTGAGTTTCAGATTTTCTCCCCTCCCCCAGCCATGGTGGCATACAATCATGTATAGGATCTGCAAGCTCTTTCACATTGTACAATAGTCTGGTTGTATAGAAGCGTTGTAACCAATGGAGTGAACAATGGGCAAAAAAGAAACAAAACCAAACATAGAAAAGAACAATAGCATGTATTGCTTCAGTCTCCATTTAAACTCTGGTCTTTCTCGATCTTTCTCTGAATATAGATATCTCCTTCCATCCTGAGACTTGCAGAGCTGTCTTATAGCTGTGCGTTGCTGAGAAGAGTCCAGTTTATCAAGTTTATATCCCCTTATTTCTATTCACATAAGCTACCACCCTAGTTCAGACCCTTATTATCTCTTGCCTGGACTGTAGCAATAGCCATCTCCTTTGTCTCCCTGCCTCATGACTCCCTTTATTCCAATCAGTGCTTTATTCATCTGCCAAAGTTTTCCTAAAGTGTAGATCTGACCATGTCACAACCCTAACCCTTATCAATAAACTCCCATGGTTCCCTCTTTCTCCAGAATCAAATATAAAGTCCTTCATTTGCCATTTAAAAGTTTTCCAAATCTAATGCTTTCCTACCTTTCCAACTTCCTTACATATATTCCTATCCACAGAATCCACAATCTAGCTGAACTGGTCTTGCTGGTCCTCACACATGACATTTTGTTTTCCATCTCTGCTTTTGCATTGTCTATTCTTTTGCCTGGAATGCTCTCCCAGATTCCAATTCTTTGAATCTTGGCTTCTTTTAGGACTCTACTCAAAAGCCACCTTCTCCATGAAACCTTCCTTGATTCCCCCAACTTCTCACCAGCTGTCAGTGCCACTCTCTCCAAGGTTACCTTCCATCTATTCTGTACTTATCTTTTTGAAGTCTGATTTGTACACATCATCCCATCTACTATTTTCTCACTCTCTCTCTCTCTCTCTCTCTCTCTCTCTCTCTCTCTCTCTCTCTCTCTCTCTCTCTGGAAAATAAGTTCATTAAAGACAGGGACTAATTTTTTTTAATATCCCCAGAGTTTTGCATAGCGCCTGGCAAGATAGTAAGTGTTAATTTAATGTTTGTTGATTGATTAATTCTTTTATCTTCATGCCAAGAACTAACTCTCTACATATTTCAGATTCTTTCTCTTTCTTCAAAGCTCAGTTCTAGTGTTCTCACATTGGTGAATCCTTCTCTGATCTTAGCCCCCACCAAGCTTCTATTTTATTACACTTCTCCCTGCATGTGTCCTATTTCTCCTTGTAAAATGCAATCCACAGTAGAATACTAGATTAAAATTGGGTGTTGGAAAGATATTTTCAAGAGATGACATTTTTATTAAGTATCCAAAGAAGTTGTAAGCTTCTGGGTGATGAATTAAAATCACAACAAAGGAATCTACTGTTTCCTGATCCAAGGTAGAATTCCTAAAGATGTAACAAGGCTAAGAGTTTAGGGGATTTCCATTGTCCTTCCTTCTACTGCCTTCTTTTAAGGATGTAGCAAAGTATTAATTAGAGCTACCCTCCCTGAAGCCCACCAGGGCTGATTGAGAAAAAGTGAATCTACCTCTATTGGGTATTTTTCAGGCACTAACACTTGCTCTCCCTCCTGGTTTGTATTCAATAATTGAGGGCTGTGATTCTCTTTTCCTTTTTAATTTCACATTTTCATGTTAAATTTCATGTTTTTCTGGCTTCTGTTTCTTATACCAGCTGCCTGAAAGTTTTATCAGGTTGACTTCCTTGTCCCTCTTGATTAAACTATATGTTAGTTTTTGCTAAGTTTAATATATGTGTTTATGTATATTTATACACAGATGTTAATCTCTATGTATATACATAACTGAGGAAGTCGGATATATATGTAATATATATACACACATATATATGTATGTATGTGTGTATTTATGTATGTATATATGTATGAAACTTCTTTAGGTGAGAAAAAGCCTTTTGTTCACTCTAAGCATAATGCCTTCTTTTTTTCCCCTATATCTGCTTGTGATTTGAAAGGTGAATCATAGCCACTCAGCTTTAATATTTTGTATGACAAATTTCACTAATTTATCTGTATAGTTACAAGGCTTGTGAGATTTGGTTCTGAGATTTTAAATTGATTTGACTGCTTAAACTAAAGGGAAACTAAAGTGAAACCAAAGACATTTTCTATTCAGAAACCTGGAGGGGTGGTGGGTTACCTTAATCTGGAAAACTGCCTGATTACCTTAATCTTTTGCAGGGAGGGTTATGATTTTAGAAGTACAGGAAGAGTCACTTGGACTTCAAAGGTCAAGCAATGTTCTCAGAATCCTATAACTGAGAGTTGGAAGGAACATCAGAAGCCATCTTGTCCATTCCATATAAAAAAAAAATGCTCACCACTCTATCATATCTGCTAAATGTCCTTCCTACTTCCATCTGAAGGCCAACAAGGAGGGTTCACCCACCACTTCCTAAGGCCACCTCTTCTGGACAACTCTAATCATTAGGAAGCTTTGTCTAACATAAAGTCTAACTTTGCCACTTTGCGACAACCTGTCCTACTCTCACCAACACACACACACATACACACACACACACACACACATACACACACACACACACACACACACACGCACCTTGCTCTTTGTTCTACTCTTAGGGACCAAACAGAACAAGTTTAATTCTGTCCTTCCCAAGAACAAACTTTTATATATTTGAAGACAGCTATAATAATAGGTAATAAATCCTATTTAAATAGCTGTATTAATTAATTCACGCTATTAGCCTTTTATGTGTAGCATTTCTTTTGTGTGTGGAAGTAAATTACCTGTCCCATACCTGATTCATCTTATACATTTTTGCTTTCCCCTTTTGGGGAAATCCTAGACATGAGCCACAGTTATAAATAAATGTTCTCTTCTCCAGGCTAAACGTGCCCTCTTCCTTCGACCAGTATTGCCCCACCCTTAGATCCAGCCTACAAAGGGATAACAATATTCAAATTTTTGTTAAATAATTGTATAAGCAGTTATCTACTGTGTGGCAGTCAAAGTCCTCTTCCAGTGCCTCATTGTGACTTGGAAGTGACCCTGGCTTCCTAAAGGTAGTGCCAGGAGAAGGCAAGCTCTGGAAGGTTCTACCATGTTGAAACAAGGCCCGAATTCTTCTCTCTAAGGACAAATCTAGGCAGGAGCAAGTCATCACCAGTCAGCCAAGCCTTTGGCAACAAATTCTATGGTTACTGCTACCTATATTACCTTTTTTCAGATCAATGTGCCTAAATTTGGGGGTAACCCTTTGAATTTGAGAGGTTTAGAGATTCTAGTAGGTCAGAGCTAAATAGTGGCAGGAGGACTCTCCAGCATTCTTGAAAAGAATCGCCATGATAAGAAGATTGACTCATACCTGGCAAATTTTGCCAAGAAATATGAACCAGGACTTTTACCAGTAAATGCAAAACCAAGATGAAATGCAAAATGCCTAATTAGCAGTTTTGCAAACTGCTTAATCTTCTGATGAAGTTTAAGTTTCAGGCTCTCAGCAGATTGTTTGTATCAGTAGTTTTAAGGTAATAAATCCTATTTAAATAGCTATATTAATATGCACTATTTGTCTTTTATGTTTAGCATTTCTTTTGTGTGTGGAAGTAAATTACCTATCCCATACCTGATTCATCTTATATATTTTTACTTCCTCCTTTTGGGGAAATCCTAGATGTGACCCACAGTTATAAATAAAATTTTTCCCTAGGGTGCTTGGGGTGATAGCTTACGGAGATAGAGAGTGTGAAAACAGGGAGTCTAGCTCATTTTGTTAGAAGAAAGGCACCTCCAGAACTAAACATGATGCAACAAAATCCCTGAGTTCAGAGCAGAGTCTACTTAGTGGAGAAGGGAATAATATAGTACCCAAGCCCACTCAGCTCAGCTACAGATCTTTAATTTAGAAAATAAAAATATAGGAGCTTCAGTCCCATGGAATGAGCATAATATAATAGTGGAAAGGAGAGCAGGAGGTGCTAAATTGTAGTTAAGCTATTGATACTCTAAACATGAGTTTCTTAACTATTAAGTACACATACTTCTGGAATAACTGAATCATATCATGTTCGATATTCATCAAACCAGAAGAAAATAAGAAGTTGCAGTTCAGTGAAAAGATGAATGAATCACAGGTTCTCTCTAGAGGGACAAATAAAGAAGCTGGCAGATCTGCTTCATTATGTATCCAAAGGGAACATGAAAAACTATTTCGTGGGACATTTGGTCATCTGATATTGTTCATTAAAAACATTTTCCAAAAGCCCATCATGAAAGCAATTCCAGTTTACACCCCAATATGTGTTGTAGTTGTAGAAGAGGTAGAAAAAATGTTTGAAGAATCCTATAAGACCTTTAAAATGACACTACCATATACTTTAATACTCAGTGACTTCAGTGCAAAGGTATGAATAGATGGCAATGGTGCAAGACACATTGGAAAATATGAATCTGGAAGAAAGACTGAGACACTGAGATGTGTAGACTACATAGAAAACATCATGAAACAACACTTTTGGATATATATTGGATGTTAGGTAAGCCTTTGAAAAACAGGTCGCTTTTTTCATAGCTAACCTTAATTATAATGCATAGGATTTCAGTGGGTATTAAATTAAATCATATAAGCTCCTAGGCCATTGAAGCATATTTATTTCCATCTTTTAGCTAAATTCCTTAATCTTTAGTAACATGTGGCATTGTATAAAAATGTGTTGCCACATTCTTTCTCCATTTGGGAATTTCTCTAATTCTGGAACAATTTTGTTTCTCCGTATATCAATAAATTTATCAGATTTCATCATCCCTTCAGTGGAGGCAAGACTTCCAGTTCTACTGAAAATGAAAAAAAAATCCCTAAACATAGAGCCCTGGACCCAGAGTCAGGAAGACCTGTGTTCAAATCTGATCTCTAACACATGAGCTATGTGACCTGGGCGAGTTACTTAACCTCTTTTTTTCTCCATTTACTCAAATGTAAAATGGGAATAATAACAATACCTACCTTCCAGGGTTGTTATAAGGATCAAATATTTGTAAAAACACTCAGCATAGCTCCTGGCACGTTGTGGTCATTATTGCTGTTGTTTGTCTTCCATTCTATGTCTGTATTGGCGTGCCTGTGGCAAGTATTTTTCCTCCATTTCAATAGTTAGCATCTTTTAAAAATATTTGTCTTCTTGCTGTTTTAATATTAATAAGCTAGTACTACAACACAGAGGAATCTAACTTCCAGGTCCCTCCAAAGTGCTCGTTTTCTGAAAATTAATGAGGCTGTTCTTCAGTAAGATTTTGTCAGTTTAGAGAGTTGATGTCCTCATAGAGAGGAGATACAAAGCAAGAAAAGCAAAGGTAGAATAATTCCCATATGCAAATGAGTGTGCATGAAGGAGATCTGTACTACAGGTGACTCAACTGTCAAGACACCAAGAGAGTGATTCCCAAGGCATCTGAAGAACAATGCGGAAATTAATACTGAAATAAAGCAAAGAAGAAAACAGCAATAACTATGTATCTACTCTCCTAGCTATATGAAAATATTAATACCATAATCTATCACTATAATGGATAAAAAATCAGCCTTAGATTCAGGAAGACCTGAGTTTCAATTCTGTCTCTAATATGTACTATGTGGCTATGGGTAAGTGATTTATTTTCTCAGCATATCATATTGCCACCTAAGACTATAGATAAGTTGCCAATCAGCATGGGTATAAGAAATTTCCATGTCCAGGAGTATCTACATTGATGAAATGACAGGTCCAGACCAATGGAATTAGTATTCTAAAGGCCATGTGTTAGAGATTCCTGTATAAGATATATAACTAATCAAAAGAGTTGGTAGCAACCATTCACACCGGAAAAAACAAGTGAATAAAGAATGTCAAGGAGGTCAGGAAGTATTATCTTTGGAACAGATGCTCAACAGGCGTTTATTAAGCACCTGCAGTGTGCCAGGAACTGGGCTAAGCACTGGAAATAAAAATACAAGCAAAAAGAAAGACTATCCCTGCCCTGGAGGAGCTTACATTTTCATGGGAAAAACAACACATAAAAGAGAGATGGGGGGAGGTGAAAGAGGAGAGAGAAAAAGGTAACTGGTTAGGGTTGGGAGTGCTTCATGGTAACAAAAGTATAGAAGTGCTGTCTAGATGGAAATGAAGATAAGCCTGACCTAAGTCCCCTAAATGGGGATTCTGGTAGGAATCCAGAGGGAGAAATCACAGGCATGGAGGGTTCTTCCAAAGTGTGAATTCCAGGGGTGGAGTGAGTTTTCAGGAAGAAGAGATTCCTGGGGCATGATGAAGGAAGTCTAGGAATGAAACCTAGAGAGGAACAGATCACTTATGTCTTTCTATTATTCCAAACTCAGTTCAGAACTAAAAGTCCAAAGCTAATTGGTGCAGAAGATAGAGCACTAGATCTGCATTTAAAAAGACCTGCCTTGGAGCCATGTGACCCTGGTAAGTACTTTAACTTTTGTCTCCCTCAGTTTTCTCAATTGTAGGAACAATATAAATGCCAGCTAGTATAATACCATTATTATTATTACTTGTAGTATTCTATGGATAGAAGTTAAGAAACACCAGTCTCCAAAAAATGAGAACAGAGGATCATAGAACAATGGAGAGACACATGGTATATGTGATCATTCTAGAACACAAAACAAATAAAGAACTATGGAAAAGAACCAAAGTAAAGGAAGTCATCCAAGAATATGTGACATTATCTCTGCCCAAGGAAGTACTACTAGGTCTAAGGGACTGGGGCCCTTTGACTGATTCCTTTTTCTAAGGGCTCTACTCAGTTTTTGAGGAGTCCTGGCCTCTAATGATAGAAGGACTAGATCCCCTTTTCCTACACTCTCTATCTCATTACCCCCTCTCCCACCCACCTCAGACCTGGAGAACAAATTATTTAGAGCTTAGGTTTTGAGTTCATGTCTAGGTCAAGAGGGAAGTAGGATGGTACTTAATATATAATATAAATCAAGTAGGGAACAGCTATTTTATTTTTACAGATTTTTTAAATTTCAAGAATAAAATGGTAAATATAAAATACTCATAACCATCATTGACAGAATGACTTAAAAGAAGATGCAATAACAACTTTTAATCACCATTAAAATATTCTGGGAACCTAATATGTAAAACTTGACCAGAACATAAAGCAATTCAAAGAACTGTTGATTAGGCAGTTTGACTTTTATCTCAACTGTGCCTTGTCCAAACAATTCTCAGTCCTCTACTAGTAAAAATAGGGCCAATTCTCTTATTACTTGTCATCTTCTTTAAGATGGAAAGAATTAGGGATTCCTCCTTTTGCCTCCATCATCCTTGAGAATGAAATCTTATCACCTTCTCAGGAAAGGGAACACAAAATAGAAAACACAACCAGAAGATAAAGCTGACACACCTAAATGAATCCAAGATCCATATGGGAGCATTGGGGTTAGGAGATAGAACTCAGTCCATTCCCCCAACCCCTTCATGAAATCTAGAAGTATGGTTCACTACTTGTCACATGGAAGAATTAAAGCAAAGTGATGTAACTATCTCTTCTTTTAAAAGTTCCATTAAGTCATCTGTTTCTCTGACTTATAACAGATGAGATCAGGTCATCATTTCAAAACTCCTTTTTCTTTCAAAGCTGAGCCACCTACCCAACTGTTGAGACATCAGGCCCATGGAGTCTACCAGAAGTTTCCAGGGAAGTTCAGAATGGCTTCTATAGGCCAATTTGACATCCTCTACAAATACATGGTCAGAGGAGATAGCCTAATAATGTGAGAAGAACAAAGGATAACTGGAAAGTCCGTGAGTTCCATGTAACCGTTCAGTGTTAGAAACAAGTGAAGAAGGCCCCCAGAAGATTGTGTGTATCCCTATAAAGAACTTCTGGAAGGACATGAACATGAGTGGCTCAGGAAGGGCTGCCATTACTGGAGCATGTACCACATGTTGTATTTGTTGCTGGGGAGACACCAAATAAAATAAAATGGAAGCAATTTCCATTCTCCTCTGGAGAGATGTATACAAACAAGTAGATTTATAACATGTGCAAAGTAAATATAGCAGAAGCTCCAGGAGGCAAAATAACTAAGTCCTAACATCTCAGCACTATGCTAATATGGACCTGAATCCACAGAATTCTGAGACTATAATGAGCTCAGAGAGCTTAAACTTGGTGGCAGGGGGGAAGGGAGGAAAAAAAAAATAACAGCGATACTTACCTGATAGAAATGTTTGCTTAGTAAGTATTTGCGTCTCCTTGATGAGACTAGAAATAACTTTAAGCTCTGGGAGATGCTCTGAATTCTTCACCACAGTCAGCATAGCTCCATTCTGAGTACATATTTTAAAAATAATTGTCCAATTGATTTGAATCAGTACAAGGGTCTCTCTTAGGGTCATACAGCTAACTTAATTCTTATGCCTCAATGTGCAGCAAACCTGTACTCATTCTCTTTCAATATTTTGAAACATCCTACTTCAGTGTTCAATATTCAGAATCTCTTTTCTTCCTTCTGTCTGAGCACATTTCTTCTAGTGCTGAGGTGCACTCAACTGAATGGGACGTTAACAGGGTCATCCTGAGGACATACAGACAAAAGCCATCACCATTCTGCTGCACAAGGAAGTGCCTTTCTGCCTGAAACTAAAATTATCCTCTTCTTCTTTTGTATCTCACTATAAGAATGAACTTCAGACTTTTCATATCTTAATTACTGAGTCCGAAGGCCCAATAGCCTATGCTGTTTAAGCAAAGCTCCAATAGATTCTTAAAAACTTTGTCACGTACTGATTTCTATCGTTTTCTGGCTCTCTCTGATTTCATTCATTCAATAAACATTAGGCATGACTACCTCTCAGGTATGCTTAAATCCCAAAAAGAACAGTGCCCCTCTTAGCTGGAAAGAAGTTTGTTTTGTAATTAATAAAATGGATCTCTGTATTCTCCTTCCTTCCTTAATCTTCCCTCCCTCCTTACCTGTTGAGATCCTACCCAATCCTATATAATACATAACTATGATATATTACAAAATATTATACTTATCTAATTCTCTCTTTTTCTTTCTTTCTTTCTTTCTTTCTTTCTTTCTTTCTTTCTTTATTTATTTATTTATTTCCTTCTCCCTGAACCTGAAGGTCTTCCCCTCCCAGGTTTATTTTTTCTCCTCTTTATCTCTAATTAAAGTGTCCATCCCTTGACTCACTTTTCAAAGAGCCTTATTCACTGAATGGGCATTACCTCACTCTAAGTGAGTACATGAAAAGGCCTTAACATAAAAGGGTCAAGGTTTCCCATTGCATCCTGGGTCATCTCTAGTCATCCTAATGAATATCTGGTCACTGAATCCAGATGGCTCTGGAGGAGAAAATGAGGCTGGTGACCTTGCACAGCCCTCCCTTACTCATATCAAAGTCAACTGCAAGTGATGTCATCATTTCCCTGATGCCATGGTCTTCTTCGAAAATGAAGGACAAAAACACAACAACATTATCTTATCTAATAATCATGTAGTATGTTATATTAAATGACATAATTATAATATAAATCTATTATATAATCCCAATAAATACTCAAGTCCCACTTTCTCCAAGAAGCCTTGTCTTACTCCCAAAATAGTAATGTCCTTTTCCCCCTTGCACCTGATGCAGCATTTTATTTGGATTTCCCTAATACACCTGTAACGACACTGTGGTGTATTTTCAGACCCCCTGAGATGGTATCCTTCCATGTGGAAGACACTAGGGAGTTTCTTCCAGAAGAAAAGTGATGACACATAAGAGAAGTACCTTGGAAAGAGTGGAACATGCACAGATATTCTGTAACTGATTCTAGTAAGCTAAGTATATGCTGAAGAGAAGACTCTTTAATTGGCACACACAAGGCCTGAGAGCTTCAGGAACCATCTCTTCCTCATTCATTTCTGGAGAATCTCTGTGACTGTTTCATTCATAGCATCTGGTGAAAGAGGGGGCATTTCTGACCTTGGGAATGTCAAAAGTTCAGAAGAAAAAGCCACAGCAATCTTGGAGTAAAAGTCAAAGCAAGGTTTCACACAGTGAAGCACTGATGCCCTGGGGAACAAGAAATGATCATTAGGAGCATCCTAGGTGGCTCCCACTCAGCAGCTTTAAAGATTCATCCTGCATCCAGGACATGAATTTAGTAGAATTAATATCATGTAGGAACTAAGCTAAGATGAGCCTACTTTCCTAGAGACTGAGAAACTGAGGAAGACTCTGTCCCCAGGGTATCAGGAGGGTAAAGTTGGAAGATGGGACAGGAAATGCTTGTACATCTTTTCTTGCTATATCTGTGAAGTACATACAATATCCCTTTATAAAAGCTACCTCATACTAAATGGTTAAATGGAACTAGGGCATTACTCATTGGGCCCCTAAAAATGGAAAGGGGGAATTAACCAGTGAGGGCTTAAGCCAATGAGAAAACTCTATAAACCTCAGTGTCCCCTAGAACCCTGATAGGCCAACACAGCAGGCCTGTCTCTGACAAAATGAGGCCAGAGTGTACACACTAACATACCTATTATGTATTCACATTATCTGTGTACGTACCATATGTCCCTGGAGTGCTTAGAGTTTGGATCAAAGACACTAAGCTCATCTACTGCATCCTGAGCCACTGCCAATTGTCTTGACTTTGTCTTGCCACTGGACTTTGATGACTGAAAGACAGAGTGAGGCCAATGACTTCACGCAACTCTGCCTCACTTAAATCCAATTTATGCATGAGTCAGAAGTGTGATATGGACTGTAGTCCTGGGATGGAAGTTTCTGGTGCTAACGTTGTTTTCCTTTCAAAAATAAATATGAAATTATGTAGATATATAAAATATTAGGAGTAGCCATTTTTTCCAGCATGAGAATAGGCCTAATTTCCTTTATTTTGCTCTGAATTTTTTCTAACCTCTCCTTATTTTAAGGTTATTTTATATACACAAGTTTCCCAGGCCAGCATTTGGGTACTCTGTCAATATGCTTCTGGCACAAAAGTTTTCCATGATCAGATGACTTGGAAAACATTTCTGTCAACTCACTCTGACTAGTTTCTAGTCATTACTCATTGCTTCAGAACAGTTTTTATATCACATTTGGGGAAGAAAAAGTGAAAGAACTCTTTGTTTTGGCCCAGCCTATATAATTTGTCATTCATATTCAAGTGTGATGCTGTTGGTAATATTTTTATATATGTATAAGAGAAGCAGGTTACAAAAGTTCAAGTAAAATTTGTTTTCTTTCTCATACTGTTGGATAGAAAAAAATGTTGGATTTGGAGTTGGGGACTTGAGGGCTTACTTTTGTAATATGAGTTGTACAGAACATAGGCAGATCATTCTTTGCCTGATTCTAGCCAGCCATGTGTATGATTCAGCATTTGGTCTCAATGGAGATGATGAACTCTGGCTCATTCCTGCAACATGGTGATCCAGTGCTTAAAGGACTTAGAGTTTTGTATTATTAACCCAGAATGGTCTTTTGGTCCTCCTAATGGCCTGTGACAGTGGCATATGAGGGCAGGATGCTATAGTTAAGAGGCAGCTTTTTAGTTCAGTCTCTTGCTTTCATTCTCCTGTTTTACAAGTAATATTCTTTGTCTGTAGACTTCCCGTAAGGATTGTAGAAAGGAATGAGCTATGTACATCCTGCATCACCTTCCCCCATTGTTCCACCATTGCTCCTAGATGAGCCCCTGACTTCCTTTTCCGCTGTTGTGTTTCCTTTTCTGAGTAGGTGACCAAACATTTTAATCAATGCATATGGACCTTGGCTTGGAAGTGACCTTGGAGTTCAAGAGGTCCAAAGGTCTTGGGTTCCATGAATAGAGGTATCTGGTAGCAAGGGAAATTTTGCATCAAAGAAGACAGATACCCAGAAGATAATTGGCCCAAGTCTGGGCTGTTTTATCAGAAGACTGAGTTGTTTATATAGTACAGAGCTGAGGGGAAATGTAAAACACCTAATCAGTAATCCCATAGGTTATTTTATGTTCTGATAAGGTTTAAGTATCAACCTCTAGAGTAATTGTAACAGTGCTTATAAGTTGTTATTGAATACTGTTTTAAGTCACTGTATCAGTGCTCACTTGTAAAAGTCTTTTGTATTTTTATATTTCTTTTGTGAGTAGGAAATAAAATACCTGTCCCATACCTAATTTACATCGTTTATTAATGTCTTCTAGTGCTCATTTTGATAGGGCAAAGACATGGATCACAATCTAATCTATAAGTAGGTCATCCCCAAGGTCAAAGTGTGAAAATTTAATAAGCCAAAGAGTATGAGAAAAGAGAACCTAGTGCCCTTCTCAGAAACCAGGCTTCCAAGATGGCTTTCTGCTCTTCAACCATTATTCTGGGAGGGCCCACAATTATTACTGATGTCTAACTAATGAAAGGCTAGTTCATCTGTTTGTTCTCCTTATTCCCTGCAGTCACCTTTTTCATTGCCTGGCTTGAAGTTCTCCAGGCATTACGTTTTTCTGTATCTTTGATTCACCCACCTGATTGAAAGATACTCCCATCTGTTGCACAGGAGGTACTCAGTCACCTTCCTGTTCTTTATTCACCACATATAGCTAGCTAAATGAAGCCAAATCTTGCAAGATAAGTTGTGATAGGGTGAC
The DNA here is from genome assembly GCA_028646575.1 of Pseudocheirus occidentalis. Taxonomy (NCBI): domain Eukaryota; kingdom Metazoa; phylum Chordata; class Mammalia; order Diprotodontia; family Pseudocheiridae; genus Pseudocheirus; species Pseudocheirus occidentalis. The sequence goes on from CM053596.1 coordinate 146,363,168, forward strand.
TGGTTTCACTTTGTGATTCATTATCCATTATCCTCCAGGGCCATTTGTTTTATGAATATGGCATTTAGAGGTTACTGATAGAACTCCTCAAGGAACTGTGTGGCAAGACCAAGTTTAACAGCCATGTAATAGGTATATATGCAACTCCATTGACCTCTAGTCAAGTCTGAAGCTCAATATTACAGGAAGGTCTTACTATATCAGACAGTCTCCTAAAAATAACAAAGATATGTTGGTCTTCTTGAATCCAATTCCTTCTTTTCTTGGCAGTTCATAAGTTGTTACCATCATGCTGAGGTAGCAGAAATCATTGAAGATCTTGAGTATTACAGGGTTTTTATGAACTTGACTATGAATCTCATTTCAGTCATGGTCAGACTGGTTGGTGTCTCAGACCTGAAAATTAGATCAATATTATTGATGCAAACACAGTGTATTAAAGCTTGTAAATACAAGGTATTTGATCTATTGAAGCTTAAAACTATATTAAGACTTTTGAGACACCCTGTACCAAGGGTGGGGAATCTGGTGACCTCGAGGTCACATGTGGTCCTCTAGGTCCTCAAGTGTGGCCCTTTGACTGAATCCAAACTTCATAGAACAAATCCACTTAATAAAAATGTTTGTTCTGTAAAACTTGGATTCAGTCAAAGGCTATACCCAAGGATCTAAAGCTACATGTGGCCTCGAGGCCATAGATTCCCCACCCCTATGTACTTTCATAGACTAATAGTCATTAGAATTAAAATGAAGTTTGGAGACTAATGCATTCCAATCTGCTTATTTTATAGTGAGGAAACAGAAGTGCCTTACTTACAAAAAGCTATAGTGACTCACCTGTGCTTGTACAAGTATTAAGTGGCAAAAATGAAACCTGAACCCAGGCTTCCAGATTCTAGGTCCCCTTCTCTTTCCACACAGTCATTTACATGCTGTATTTCTTGAATATTTAAATAAACAGTTTTGCATGACATTTGCTATCTATTGGACTGAAAAATTTAAGTTCAGAGTCCTCTTTTTCCTCCCTTATTCCTACCCTTGCTTATCTAATTCCTCTTTTACAGTTTTCCTTCAGTCTTTTATGTCTCTGCCTTCCTTTTTATTCCCACTGTCATGTCCAGTCCAATCCAAAAATAAAGTAATTGATTTCTTTTTCTCTGATCCCTTCTGCCATCCATGCAGCACTCTATACTGTATACTTTTGCCATATTAATCTTGCTTGAAACAACAATTTTACAATGTCACTCCCGTTGAAAAATTACCTGATACCACCTTTGCAATGTCTCTCAGATCCTCTACCATAATGACCACACTGCCTTACTACCTCTCACATGAATTACTGCAATAATCACTCAGCTGGTCTTACCCTATTTAAAATGTTCCTTAAGTTCCTTAAGGTCTAGGATGATGTCACTTTTCTATTTGTATTTCTAGATCCTACATCAGTGCTTGGTACATTAACAGGCACTTAAAACATGGTAGAGTTTTTATGTATTCCTTTTCCATCCTTCCAATCCATCTTACACATCTACAATGTGTCCAAAGTTTTCCTACAAAACGGAAATATATTCTCCTAACTCCCAGGGGTTTTGTTATTGTTATATTCCTAAATATAAATACATCAAATAGAGTACAATGTACTTTCTAATAGACTTCTCCATGCATTTATTGATAGAAAATGTCAGTGGCTCAAGGCCAACTGCAGAGTATATCCTGTTATGGGAAAATGGAAAAGACTGAGGTTTTGTAGATTTCTAAGCAAAGAAGCCTATTTAGGGATTTTCTGAATTCAGATCTTCTGATGACGTGGATGTTTAATGTAGCTGATGAAGGGATGAAGATATATTCTAGGAATAGATGAACTCACTACATCAAAGCCAAAGTGCCAAAGGATTCTGGCCAGGATTTTACCAATGACTAAGGATAATGAAATTACTTAATGTTTATAGTCTACTTTCTCAAAACCTATCTTCCTGAAGGTTTTTTTGGTGATAATTACTTTCTATGAACTACCATACCATTTTTTAGATAGTGCATGTGTTAAGGAGGTAAATACAAATGCCCCAACATAGAGTGCTAGTCTTGGAGGCAGGAAGACCTGAATACAAATTCCAGCTCTAACACAAGCTATGAAATCATGGGCAAATCACTGAACCTCTCTGAACCTCCATAAAAAGGAATAATAAAGTATATTGTATTATCACCGATTATTGCAAGACTCAGAAAAGATATGGTGTATTTAGCAAGCCATAAGGTACTATGTACATGTCAAGTATTACTATATCACAAGGAAGCATCAAGCTTATGGACTATGAATGACTCTTTAAAAGGCTGAGAGTATAGCATCATTACTGACTCTTTCCATTATATAAATATGTCAAAGATTGTTAATGTGGAAGTAGTCTTTGATTCATTTCCATTAGAGTGTGAGCTTCTTGAGAGCAGGTAATGGTTTTTTTTTTGCCTCCCTTTGTATCCCCAGTGCTTTAGCTGAGTATATGGCACATAGTAGGTGCTTAGTAAATGCTAGTGGACTGGCTGATAAACATTTACAAACTGACTACCATTTGCAAGTTATTGGGGTTTCAAAGACAAATAGGGAATAGAACTTGCCCCCAAGTAGCTACCATTCTCCTAGGACATGTGGGAAGCTGGTGTGTGGAGACAAGAGGCACACAGGAAAGCACAATACAAAATATGGAGTTATTGGGCCAAGGGGCAGGACCAGACAATGCTCAAAAGAAAATGTAAAGTACAGAGCACTATTAGCTAGGGTATCATGGAAAACTAAGCAGAGAAAGGGACACCTGAACAAAGAGTGGAAGAAAGATAATAGATCTGAATGCAGAGATCAGATGAGAATTCTTTCCAGGCATGAGGATAGTCTAATAAATGAATGCACAGAGGCAGAAGACAATTTGCCCATCATTCAGAAAATGATTTGCCCTCTCTCCAGGATTCAATTCCCTTCAGCAAAGAAGAGGTAGTATGATATAGTGGATAAGATATTGGACTTAGCATCACAAAGACCTGAATTCTGGTCCTGCCTCAGACATTTACTATCTGTATGATCTGGGAAAGTCACTTAACCTCTCAGCTTCAGTTTTCTTATCTATAAAATGGAAGGGGTAGCTTCCGAGGTCTCTTTCTATAGGTCTCTAAATCTATAACCCTGTGAAATATTAAAGTTTCTACTTTGTGATAGGACCTGGGACATATTAAAATGAACAAAGAGGGGTGGCTAGGTGGCACAGTGAATAGAGCACCGGCCCTGGAGTCAGGAGGACCTGAGTTCAAATCCAGCCTCAGACACTTAACACAAAAAACTAGCCGTGTGACCTTGGGCAAGTCACTTAACCCCAACTGCCCTCCAAAAAAAAAAAGCAAAAAATAAAATAAAACAAAATAAAATGAACAAAGAGGGAAAAGATTTCCTCTTTGTGCTGGTTTGAGCTGTCTCCGTATTGGTCTATATACAAGCCCCTGATGGTTGAATCAAAAAGCTCAATCCAGAGATAATTTGGCTAATGGTGGATTTCTTCAGCCTGGGTATTCCATTATTCATTGTGCAAGCCTCATAGCTTTATGCTATAATAAATACAGCTTTTTTGTATAAACCTCTCTATTTCTTTTGTATGAAGGAATAGGCAAATAAAATGGATTGAAGGGTTTCTAACTCCATTTTGTTTTTTGAAAAACAGTCAAAATAGTCTTATCTTTTTTTTTTCCTGCACAAAAGAAAGTTGTTTAAAGAAGATGATAATTGAACATTAATGCCTCTTGGAAGAAAAGATAAATAGCATTGGATGGAAAGTTAAGAGACCTTCTAGCTTTACCAAAAACTAACTGTGGAAGTTTTAACAGGTGACTTTCACCTTGCTGTACCTGTTTCCTCTTTTATAAAATAAAGGCATTAGATTTTATCTGTAATGTCCTTCCTAAGCTTAAGTTCAGTTATTTCATTTGTTTCCCTTTTGATTTCCAAAGACACAGTGTAACCTGAACAGTAGTGAGGACCAAGACTTCAGCTCAGTACAGAGGGGGCAAAATAAATATAGAAGGAGTAAAGAGTTTTATCACTTGTGATACATGCAGGTTTTTGGGTTTGAAAAGGGTTCTGCAAGCAATCACTAATTTTTGCTTTCAGAACTAACAGCACATATAAAAAGTATATTTATTGGATTAAGGACAGTTTTCGGACAGTGTCTTTGTTCAGACAGTGCAGTGGCAAGGGAAACTTAAAATGCTGATTCAGCAATCTCACAAAATGTCTCACATTTTGATCTTTTAAGTATCAGGCTTCCAGAAGAGTATGAGAATAGTTATCAATGAGTTGTCACTTTTTTGGTTTTTAACCATTTCTTTTACGTGGAAGAAGAAGATAGATTATACATTGAGTACACTGTTCTTCTCTACACTTTTGAGAAGACCCTCGATATAAGCTAAGCTTGAGTTTCAAGTTTTACCAGATCTCCAGGGTGGGAGTACAAAAAATTGGAGAGTCCCAGTGAAAGAGTCTAATCCCTCTCTCTTTTGAGACCTATAGTGGGAATAAGTATGCTAGCTTAGAATGAGCAAATCTGTTTTACTTTAAACCCATATTTTGTGACTTTATTCTTGTTTTTCTGTAATATGATAAGGACTTGAATAGTATAGCCTGGCAATGATCTTTATGTCCCACAAATTTGGTAAACTGCTGGTGATATATGGGTCCCAATTTTTGAAAAGAGCTATACAAATCTGGTAAACAATTGACAGATATTTCCTAATGACATTAGGAAAATAAAACTTTGATGGACAGTTTCTTTTCATCATAAACTTGATCACCAATCAGAACTGACTTGTGAAAGACTACTGTTAAATTTTCATTGTTAGTATTTGCACCTCAGAAATTGGCAATCACTATAAATCAGGGCTTGTTTTATTGTTTATTTTCTAGAATTAAGAAAGCATGAATAATGCAGATTAAACTTGAAAGTATGTGTGTTCATTTTTTCTTTGTGTATTCAGTTGTTAAACATTTACCAGTACAGTCTTGTTTAAAAACATTGCTTGAGCTCAGCAGGAATATAGTAGAAGCATGGGGGGATGAAGTCATTGCCAGACTGGAGGCCTGGTGAGTATATGCTAATAAGAATAACTAGCATTCATGTAGTGATTTACATCTATTGTCTCAGTGGAATCTCACAACACTCCAGAGAGTTAATAATCTAATTCCTTCAACTGATACTCATGTGATATGGAATTAAAAACCCTTTACCATTCTGGTTGTCCTTCTCTGGATACTCTCCCACTTATCATTGTCCTTCTAAACTGTGGTTTCTGGAACAAGACACAGTCTGTAGTATAACCAAGGCAAAGTACAGAAAGAAACTATTTCTCCCTTGATTCCTGGAAGCTATGCCTCTCTGAATGCAGCCTGAGACCACATTTGCTTTATGGGCTCTTTCTTCAAGCTGCTGACTCATTGAGCCAGCAGTCCACTAAAACCCCCAGTTCTTTTTCATACAAACGGCTGTCTAATCCCGTCTCCCCCCTCCTATACTTACAAAGGTGATTATTTGAGGGAAAAATTCTAAGGATGCCCATTTATCCCTATTTATTTTCACTTTATTTAGATTCATCCCAATGTTCAAGTCTCAAGATATTTTTAAATTAAAAGCTGTTAGTATGTTAACTATCCCTCCCAGCTTTATATCATCTTTCAATTCAATGTGTACAACATCTGTGTCTTCAACCAAATCCCTGATAAAATGTTAAATAATATAGGACCAAGCTCAGATCCCTAGGGCACAACAGTGGAAACTTCTGATCTGGTTGAGATCAAACCATTCCAAATGTAATTGCATTATCATTTAGTCCACATCTCTTGATCTTTTTTTTAAAATCAGAATAGTATGAAATGCTTTATAAGATGTTTGCTACAATTTCCATAAAATACATCTATATCATTCCCTGTTATACCAGTTTAGTAATTCTATCAAAATGGGAACTAAAGTTAGTCTGATACAACCTATTCTTCTGTGTGCATTTGCATTTTCTTTTTTATTATTATGCATTTGATAAACATCAACCAACACATACATTTCCTTATAAGGCATGACCTATGTTTGATAAAGTGATGTTGGCTCTTTATAATAACTTCTTCCCTTACTAAATTTTCAGTAACTATCCTTTTAATAATCTTTCTGAAAATTTTCCCAAAAATTGAAGTCAAGCTTACTGACCATAGTTACAGACGGCTCTTTTAACTTATTTGAAAATTAGGATTTTTGTCCTTCTTCAGTCTTAGAGTATTTAGAGTACTCCTGTTTTTCATGATCTTTCAAGCACCACAGACAGTGATTTAGCAATTACACCCATCAGATTTTTCAGTACCAAGGATGTAGTTTCTCTGGCCTACATGACTTCAATTCATCAAAGGCAACCAAGTGCTTACTAAAAGTGACAAATCCAAATTCATCCCTTTTCCCATTGCACCATGATCCCTCATTGGTTGCCAAGGAACTGATCTCCAGGAAGCTAGCCTAGTGGTGATGAGGCTGCCCATTTTTGTTTAGGCTGGTCATTGGAAAGCAGAAATCGTCTACCATTCGAACTATACTAAAAACTTTTCTAAGATGGTAGAATCTCCCATGGTATTCAATCTGTAAGGGACCATGAAGGGTCCCTTACACTCCATTATGAAGCGTTACTGTGGATTTTGTGGAGTTTGTGCTAAAAATCCCAAAATCTGACCCTTACTTCCAAGCCATGAGAATCAGCATAGGAAGGTAGATAGAGACCTAGCCTCAGAATCAAGAAGACCTGTGTTCAAATCCTGCCTCTGACACATAATATTTATGTGGATCTGGGTAAGTCATTTAAATTCTTAATCAATCAAAAAGCATTTTATTAAGTGCTTACTAAGGAGTCAGACATTGCGCTATGCATTGGAAATACAAAGAAAGGCAAAAATACAAACATCATCCCTGCCCCAAAGTAGCTAATGTACTTTTGGGGAAGACAATATGAAAATAAGAAGACGACTGGAAAGACAATAAGAAAATTTGAGATTCAAGTTTTGATATAAGTTCTATTTTTCATAACACTTCAAGTGTTAAAAACATAAACTATTATATTCTTTGTTAAGGCAATGTGGTAGTTATATTAACTGCTATAAATGGAGTTCTTAAATTTTAGATATAAATTTAACAATTTTGGCAGTGGGGTAGCAGAGCATTTGTGTATACATGCCCACACTCTCAGTGTTCTTAGAAACTCCCCAAGATAAAATGCAGAAAAGGGCACTAATCTGCAACAGCAGAAATCCCTCACAGGGGGTTTCCTACACAATTAAATTATCTAGTTAAAAAAAATTCCAAACTGCATGAGAAATTTCTAACAGTGGACCAACATTTCTATTGTTTCTAATGACAAAAATTATTATACTACAATCAGTACTATGTTAGCTTTGTTTTTGCCAGTGTCCAACTGAACTACATAATTTGAAAATTGGAAAAGATTGTAAAGAGTAATGTTAATAATAAGGTTTAAAATAGTACTTTATTTTATCCTTATAACAATACTGGATATAAGTGCTATTATTATACCCATTTTTAAAGTGAGGAAATTGAGGCAGACAGAGGCTAAGCAATTTGTCCAGAGTCACAAAGTTCATAAGTATTTGGGGCTGGATTTAAATTCAGGCCTTCCTGAACCCAGAACCAAGACTCTGTTCACTGCACCATCTAGCTACTGTACAGAGATCATCTGGTCCAGGGATGCTTAAACATTTGATAAGTGTCATGAACCTCTAGTCAGAATAATATATTTTAATTCACAGGATGATAAAGAAAACTAAAGATTAGTAAAACATAAATAAATAAATAAAAATTTTCCTGGGATCAATAGACTCCAGGTTAAGAATCCCTAATTTAGTCCAAAAAGAACAAATGAAAAGGCCGAGGTCACAAAGCCTGTGAACAGGACAGAATTGAAATCCAGGTCTTTAGACTCCAAGTCAATGCCTTCACCACCATATCATGATTGACTTTTCCCCATATCTAAATTGAGAGAGGGAGTAAATTAATATCAATAAAATGTCATTTTCTCATTTGGAAAAAAAATAGAAATAATATGGCTTTTCCCAAGAAAAACTTAAAACTTTTTTATAGCCTGAAATTTTCCAGGTTTCTCTTTAAAGCAAAAAAAATTTTTTTAATGAAATGACAGACTTTAATTATAATCAATGCCATGTGACAGCTTCTTTTAAAAGGAACATAGAATTTACCTTATATAACTTATTTTCCATGTGTAGAAAGAGGGGAAAATATGCAGTCTGAGAGTCTCAAGATAGAAAAGACTCTCATAAACCCCAGGAGACCTTGAGAGGTCATCAAAGACCATCCCCTCCTCCATCCCTTTAGGGAAGCTTAAAATCTAAAACATCCAAGACAGATGAGTGTCTATCCAGTCCTATTATGCCACCTGTTTCCCATTAATCAGGAATGACATCTGGAGACAAAAGTGTCCCTTTGAATTCTGGAATGCCTGTTGGTCCATTCACAGATAATATTTTTCTTGCAGTCATGAAAGTGGCATGTATCTATTTAAATAGCAGTAGCAGATCCTGAGCCAATGTTCACTTTAGAACCACTTTCACATTTCCCATAGTGCCATGGGCTCTAGCAAAACAACTTAGAGCGTTTTTACTAGTGCATGCATGAACAACACTCTGTTGCGCATTTACTATTTCTATTCATCAAGAAATTGAGGAACTTTGACATAGTAAAATTTCTAAACATCATCATCCTGTTTTTCTTTCTGTGCAAGTCACTTAATATCTCTTGCCCTTGGTTTCCTCATCTGTAAAGCAAATATTCTGGGGGGAGGGAGATGATTCATTGATTTATAAAGGCGGTGTCATCTCTGTCCTGTTATTACCTATATGTTAAATGATATATATTCTCTATATTCTCTTCTGCCGTTGTTCTCAATGCCACCTCGTACAGGTTTGCCTTTCCTTAATCTCTCTCTGCCCCCACAAACTATCTAATATTTACTTCTTTATATGTTACATATTCTTATAAATGTTTATATTGTTTCCCTAAAGAGAATGTAAACTTCTTGAGAGTAGGACTTGTTTATTTTTGTCTTTTATTACTAGAGCCCAAACAGTGCTTGGCACTTGCCAAATAAACTTGGTGCTTGATAAATACTTGACAGGTGGATTTATGTCTCACTTTTCTAAAGTATATTGATGTAAAATGCAATGCAACTCTGTCCTAGAGCCTGGGTTTACAAGGACTAAGCTGAATATTGCCAGGCATCATGTCTAGAACATAGTAGGTACTTAATAAATGTTTATATTGAATGGTTGGATGACTCTTGGGGCCAACCACCAAAATTATATCCCTTTATCCCTACCCTGAGTTGCTCCTGAGAAATCTTGAAATATAATGCAAATATGCTTTCTATCTAAATCTTCACAGATCAGTCTTTCAATAAGCCTTTATTAAGTACCTGTTATATGCCAGATACTATGCTAGGTGCTGAAATACAAAGAAAAATGAAACAATTCCACAACCTCAAGGAGATTATTTTCTATAAATAGAAAAAAAAACCATGTACACATAGGTTAAAGTGGTACAAAGCATTAGCTTGGGAGTCAAAGAATCTACTACCTCTGTCTCCCAACCTGTGACCTTGGCTTTCTGGAATTCAGTTTTCTCATCCATAAATTGAGGAAATTGAACTAGATAACTTGTAAGTGCCCTCCAGTTTTATCTAGCATCCTAAATAAAGACAACATATGTACAAAGTAATTTTAGGAAGGCACCGGTGGTGGGAAAGATGAAGTGAGGGTTCATGGATGAAGCAGAACTTGAGATGAGTTCTGAAGGGAGACAAGGATGCTAAAAGATCAGAGTGCGCTTCAGTTATGGGGGACAGCCTGTGCAAAGGTATGGAGACAGGAAAGAGAATGATGCATTTGAAGAAGAGCAAAAAAGTCAATTTGGCTGGAGTACATAACATATTAAGTGGAGCTGTGTTTAATATGTCTGAAAATGCAGACTGGAGATAGACTCTGTCTTCAATGGCCAAGCAAAAGAGTTTCATTTTATCTAAGAGACAATAGGAAGTCACAGGATTTTTGTTTGTTTGTTTTTTAAGCAGGACAGTGATCTTACTACACTACTCTTTAGGGATATCCCTTTCATAGTTCTGTGGCAGATGTATAGAAGAGGGTAGATATTTGGGGCAGGGTGAACAATTAGGAAGAGATTGTGATAGTCTAGATGAGAAGTGATGAGGGTTTTAAGTAGGATAGAGGCCATGTGAGTGCAGAGAAGTTTTTTTGCAACAGATGTTGGGGAAGTAGACTTGTTAAGGTTTGACAACTGATTGAATATTAAGCTGAGGGAAAGCAAACTCAAGAATGTCTCAGTTGAAAGCCAGGGTGATGGGAAGGATGGTGGTGCCCTCAACAGAAACAGAAGAGTTAGGGAGAGGGGTAAGTTTTGAAGAGGAAAGGATGCTGAGGACTGTTTTGCACTTATCAAGTTCAGGAAGCATATAGAATTGTCAGATGAGAAGCAAAGAGTTCCTAGTTCCTATACAAGCACTCAGGGTCAACAGTGCAAATTGTTTTACCTCATAGAAGATGCATAAAAACATAAAGGATCTATTATATCCCATAGACAATCAATATCATTCTACTTCTACGGTGAGTTCAGTCCTTCCTCGGGGTCCTATTCAATTCTCCAACCTCACATTTGGACTTTCTTTGGAAGGGAAACAAGTTTGGGGACTATTAGAAGGCAACCCTCTGACTTTCTTGGGAATTTTATTTTTACTTCAAAGATGTATATAAACCTTTAGCCTATGGTACTATTCTAAGAACTTGGACTCCCTTTGGAAGGGAAAATAATGTGAAGATTGGCACATTTCCTTATCTATAAAATGAGGAGTTTGGACTAGATGGCCTTTAAGGTACCTTTCAGATCTAAATCTATAATTCTGTGATCCCTGTATTCTACTATACTCATACCCCCACACTGTTTCTTGCCAAAACATATTAATTAATTGAAACAAAGAAAGTAGGGGAGAAAGGAGGTATCAGGACTAATCCAAGACTGGTGTTTGTCAAAGGTGAAAATGGTTATAGGACAAGGTATTCAGAGTAGAGTTCAATACAGTGTTGAGTTAATTCAAGAAAAGGTTGAGAGAGAGAAGGAAAGTGCAAGGATGATGACTTGAGTAATTACTGATAGGCAGAGAAATTGAGAGTCACTGTGAAAAGGGTTAAGGGTCACAAGGTGTAAGGAAAGATAGAATGGTAAAAAGCCAGTGATCAGATTAGAGAATTTCTGAGTTAAGGGACATGTGTGGGTGATGGCAAGCTTAAGTTTATGACCATCTCTGTATGTATCTGAGGTAGACTAGAAGAGGATCTTGGGAATTTATTGGATTGAGGAACTGGGAAGTTACAGTAGTTGAAAGGGCATCAATATGTACACTAAAGGGGCAGAAGATAGGGAAGACTGAATTCATGGAACAGGGAAGCAAAATGGTGTGGGTGAGGATGGGGGGGGTCAACACATAACTGATCATTTTAAATAGTGTGAATCTTAAAACAGGAGATATTGCTTAAAGAAGATAAATTTGGAAGAGTATAGAAGGATAGGAGAGTATGGAATGTCAATGAGGAGTATTCCAACTTTTTTACCATGACTAGTGAATCAGTAGGTAGTGAAAAAGTGTAGCCAGTAACAGAAAGGATAGGAGAGAATTAGGGTCAAGAGGAAGGAATATGTAAGATTGAAAGGAGTTATGAATCATTGCTGTTATTGGCAAAAGAGATACTGCAGAACTGAAAATGGGCAACTATTGTCACAGTTTTTCAAAAAGAGAAAGAAGTTGAATATTTCAAACGATAGGCTATATAATGCTTGATTTCAACTTTTGGAAAAAATGGATTATGCCCATGAATAAAATACAAGCATGTCATATAAAAAGGCCCAGTAGTTCTTTTCTTTTTTATTTGTTTAGTATTGTATTTTCCCCAGTTACATGTAAATAACAATTTTTAACATTCACTTTTAAAATTTTGAGTCCCAAATTCTCTCCCTTCCTCCTTTCACCCCCCCCCCACCCACTGAGAAGGCAAGCAATTCAATATAGGTTAAACATGTGTGTCATGCAAAACATATCCGTAATAGTCATATTATGAAAGAAAACATAGACAAAAAAAGCTCAAGAAAATTAAAGAAAGTTTTTTTTAAAAAGCATGCTTCAATCTGTATTCAGACACCATCGATTCTTTCTCTGGGGATGGATAGCATTTTTCATTATAAGTCCTTCAGAGTTGTCTTAGATGGCTATATTGTTAATGATAGCAAAGTCATTCACAGCTTATCATCATACAATATTGTTATTACTTTGTACACAGTACATTTCACTTTGCATCTGCTCTTGTAAGGCTTTCCAGGTTTTTCTGAGAGCGTTCTGCTCATCATTTTTTATAGTACAATAGTATTCCATCATAATCACATACCATAATTTGTTCAGTCATTCCCCAAGGTCCATTAGTTTTAGTGTCATTAAATCTAATGCAAGTCAACAATGAGATGAGAAAATGAAAAAAACAAAACAAAAAAATCCCAACTTTGATACAACTCACGGCTGTGCTGAGGAATATGTAGTATTCACAGAATTTCAAAGATGGCAGAAACTTCAGATATTATTTATGCCAACCCATGCCTGAACAGGAATCTCCTGTGTGACATCATCAAGAAGGGATCATCCAGACTCTATCTGAAATCCTAGAGTGGAGAACCCAATACTACTAGACCATTGCGCATTGGGACAGATGTAATTGAGAAAGTTTCTTCTTTTACTTCATAAAAATCCCTGCTGCTTTCATCCATTCTGCTCTCTGGGGCCAATCAGAACAAATTTAATTCATCTTCCACAGGACATCCTTTCCAAGACTTGAAGAGAGGCTATCTGACTAGCCCCCAAAATTTTCTCTTCTTCAAATTAAATAGTCTCTCCAACTATAACTCTTTTTTTTTGCTTCTTTTTTGGAGGGCAGTTGGGGTTAAGTGACTTGCCCAAGGTCACACGGCTAGTTTTTGTGTTAAGTGTCTGAGGCTGGATTTGAACTCAGGTCCTCCTGACTCCAGGGCCAGTGCTCTATTCACTGTGCCACCTAGCTGCCCCTTCTCCAACTATAACTCTTAATGGTTTTTATGTTCTTACCTCCTCTGTCACCATCTCTGAACACACCACAGTTTGTCAATGTTCCTTTAAACAGTGCCTCCCCAAATGGAATACTATACTCCAGATGTGACCTAAGTGGAGCAGAGTACAATGGTACTAAAATTCCCCGTTTAGTTAACTATGTTTCTATTAAAGCTATTTAAGATCAAGCTAACTTTGGGATTGTTGACTTTGCATTGACTGGTCTTTTCTATGGGAAGTGTTATTTAGGTAAACCTCCCCTACTCTATATTTAGGCAGTTAAGTTTTTGAACCCAAGTGCAGACTTAACATTTATCCATATTACATTTCATTTTATTAAATTTCTCCCACACTCTTGGAAAGGATCCATTAAGCCAATTACTACTATCAAATTTGACTGATAGGCTAGTGTATTAACAAAGAACAATAAATCACATGCATGCAGTGCCTTAAAGTTTAGAAAACACTTCCTTCCCAAGAGCATTTGTGCTTGGCAAGTGGACAGTACCTTAACCAACTGAAATCAATCATCTGGTGAAATTTCAAGTGGTATGATGGGTTAGGGGAAGATTTAAATTGGAGTCTTCACATTTTTTTGGTGACTCCTCTTTACCGAACTGATAAAACTGGCTACAAAATCAGAATGAGAAAATGACAGATTCGTGAGTTGGAAAGGATCTTAGAGGGAATTTGGTCTAATCTTTCCCTGAATTAGAACAAGAGAACAAGCATTTATTAGTTGCCTACTATGTGTAAGTCCTTTGTATATATTATCTCATTTGATTCTCACAACAATCATGCAAGGTAGGTACTGTTTTTATCCTCATTTTATAGTTGAAGAAACTGAGGCAGAGGATAAGTGACTTTCCCAGGGTCACACAGCTAGTAAGTGTCAAACATTGCATTTGAACTCAGGTCTTTCTGACTCCAAGTACAGCACCCTATCTGCTGTGACACTGTAGCACCAATGCAATATTCACAGCACCTATGGCTTTTATGAATATGCTTGTGTAATTCTGAATCACAAAATATAACAACCCTCCACATGGAAGAGAGAGTCAAAACATTTATTCAAACACCAGAAAGCCAAAGCCATCATAGCAACCAAGAAATCTATATGCAATAACAATGCAGGGGGCACCACCATCCCCAAGCCTTCCCCTGCTAGGACCCTCCCACAAATGAACACTCACAGCCTGCTGTCTGCTTCCTCTCTCTCCCTCAGCTCTAACTGCTCTGACCAACTTCCTCTGGGCTCTACTCCACCCTTCCTGCTCCACCCATTCAGTAAGCTCCTCCCCCCATGGACTCATGTGACTCAGGCTTCTGCATGACTCAAGCAGGTCACATGGGTCTATTAATAGACATGAAAGATATTCCCAGTTACATTACCATTAGGGACACTTAGTTGCCTAAAGCGGGGATCCCTTCTATAATATTCCTTGACATCAAGGAGATGAAGTCACATCTAACTGATGAAATCACAGTTCCCACCCTAGAAATGTGTTCATAGCCATGGTTAGAATCCTCCTTTCATTCCAAAGATTGTTCCCCCATGGTCACCAGGTGTAATCATATTACTTTTGCCAGAACTATGTCATTGTCCTTTTCAGGATACTATTTTGTGGGATCATGCTCAGTTTGGGGTCTGTGATGACTCTGCTACACTTTTATCAGTGAGTCCTCAAATGGTATGTTCATGAGAGTGATTCTTTCCCTTACTCCCTGACCCCTGACCTTGTCAAGCCTCATTCTGAAATTTCAAAATCATCACCATATCATACTCCTCCTCTGGGGCCAGCTGGTTAAAACAAGTTCAAGAGACTTGACATATAAAAAACAAAAGTAAGGCACTGGAAAAAATTTCTGAAGAGAAGAATGTTATCCCTAAGAGGACATGGAAAGTTCATTTTCCAATTTTAGAACCTACCCAGGCATTTGGGACTCTACATTTAGAACTGAGCTCTAAACTTTTGAGCTGAGAGTTCTTTTTTATTTTGGACTAATAAAATTCTAAGCAGCTGCATTTCTATTATGTGGGTATATATAGTATATTTATGTGTCTATATGTACCTACTCCCTCACACAGACATATATATGCCAATTTTCCTCCTGGACATTGAAGGAACGAGAAGAGAATAATGTTCCACAAGGATTGTTCTTAATCTGTAGAAATATATTAAACTTCATTTTAAAACAAACAGTATAAAAACTCAAACACCAGGAGAAGCAGAATTACATAGAGAAGAGGTGAGTCATAAAAACCTGGATTTGAATCTGTTGATTCTTGAATTGAATTATCTTCTGACACCATCCTAACAGTGGGACTTTCAACAACTTCTCAGTGTCCAGTACAACCTCTAATAATATAAACTGTTTGGTTGTGACTCAGTCGTGTCTGACTATTCCTGCCCCTATTTAGAGTTTTCTTGGCAAAGATAATGAAATGGTTTGCCATCTCCTTCTCCAGCTCAGTTTACAGATGAGGAAACTGGGGCAAACAGGATTAAGTGACTTGCACAAGATCACACAGCTACTAATTGTCTGAGGTCAGATTTGAAATCCATAATTTATGCAAATAAACTTAATGACTTCAGACTTAGTGCTCTCTTCATTCATCATCTAGTTGCCCTAGTATAAGCTGTAGATGAGTTGGTAAGGACACTACTCCTGGGACTCCTGGCTCTGAAATGGGAGCTTTGTTTATCTTGCCTAAAACCAGACCTGCACATCACTTCCCATCCATTTCTACACCATGCCTCCCAGTGAATACTCCCTACCTTCTGCCTTTATGTACTGTCTCCCTCCTCCTTTTTAGAATGTAAGCTTCTTGAGGGCAAGGTCTATCTTGGTTGGTTGTATTTATATCCCCAGTATTTAGCACAATCCCTGGCATATAATAAGCACTTAATAAATGCTCTAATGAAATCACAACTCTGGAGAGGAAAAATAAGGAAATATATTCATATAAATCTGTATGAGAAAAATATTTCAATTATCTTACTTGAGGAGCAAAAAGGAGTAGTAAAAAGAGAAAATTGAACAGAACTTTCTACTTTTGGCTCTGCCACTAATGAAACTCTGTGACTATCAGCAATTCTCTTAGCTTCTCTGGACCTCAGTTTCCTCATCTGTAAATTAAGCAAGTTTTACTATACAATGCCTAAGGTCTCTTGGATCTCTAAACTTTTGTGATCATAATCCTCACACATATTTTTTGCAAAAGAAATCAAATTTGGACTCTATTCTCCCCTATGCCAGCTCAGAATAACTCCATCTGCACGATCAAGAAAATTTTCATGATAACTTGCCATTATGTGGCCATTTTAGAACTGTACCATTTGCTGTGACATAAGGATGGATTTGAGGTGGGACCAGGAAAAAACTAGTAATGCTCCCTGTCCTCTGGAAGCCTGTTAAAATGTACAGCTTATATCAGGTCACCCTTCAAGCACATCTGTTTCCCATGTAAGGAAATGCTAACAGGAGCCAGAAGCCATCCACAGTTGAAACTTGTTCAGAACAACAAGGAAGGACGAGGTCTCAAAAGTGTGCCAATACAGTCCCCCAGGATGTACAAATCAAATCTTGCACTAACTACTTGTATAAACTCAAGCCCAGTTGGACATCTGGTGTCTTGAATTCCGGCCTCACCTTGCTCCAGTTTTCTGTGTCCTTTGGTTTCCATCACTGCCATATTGCTAACTTATTCTCTCAGAACCAAACTGTACCTCCTTTCTCAGGTAGTGATCTGTTTGGTAATCTTTATGCATTCTGATAAATGATTCCTTTTTTTTCTTTAAAAGAAATTAGAAAAAGAAAGAAAGAAAGAAATAAAAGAAATTAGAACCTCTCTTCTCTAACTCTTCTTGAACTGAAATGTTACTACTATGCCCATCTTGCTCAGCCCAGGTTGGCCTTATAGCATTGCAGCCCAAAACATGGAGGGCCCCTGGACCACAATGTCTACCTAACACTGCCCTTGTCTTCTAGGATAATGGTGAGGGTCACCTCAAAGTCAACTATTCAAATGCCCAATATCCTCTGGGCCCTGGCTCCAGTTCCCCATCCTTCATTTAAGAGAAGAAAAAAAACCCAGGATATGAGAATTATTTTGGTTTTTGGCACAAGCTATTCTATAGGAAGATCATTACCCTCCTTTGGAAGTCATGATCATTACTCTTTCTTAGAGGATATGACTATAGGACAACAAAGAGAAAAGCATCCATAATTTATGCAACAAGTATTACCTCCCTGCCTTTTCCAAGTCATTGATCTTTACAAACACTTCTCCCACTGCCAAAAAATATTTCTTGAGTTCCTGCCTATCTATAGTATTCTCTTGGGAACCATCAGAAAAAAATAGACTCTTGCCCTCAGATCACTTACATTCTATTATTTTCTCCCTGTTGATAAAAAATCACATCTTTTAAAGAAGGATTACTATTCCCATTAGAAAATCCATTCAATGATAGTATATGAAAAAGAATATGTTTCCTACTAAATGTGAAAAACTCAAACTGCTTTGAGTCAACTTTGAAAGAAAGGAAAGGGATAGGAAAAGACTGGAGAGAAGGGCATGAGATTAAATTACTTCTAAAAAGAAAGAACTGCAAACTGTTCATCAGAACAGAGAACTCATCAGCTCTTATCAAATTCATTTTAATGACCACACAGTCAACAAAACACCAGGCAAGATTTTCTCTGTAACAAGGAATTAGGGGGTCATCCCTTGGTCTAAGAAGGTATTTTTTATATAAAGGATTTGAAGAAAATGGAAAACAGAGGGATGTTATTTCCATGATTTTGCGGTTTCAGAGGAAACTGTGGAAATCAGAATACAATGCCATGTCTATTAACAAAAACAAAAAGGACAGAAGACACAAATGTAGCAGTTTTGTTCCTAATGGCCCCTTTGGACTGATTTGCTCAACTGATCTTGCCACTGGCAAGTTGGAGCCCCAGAAACATAGCCCCAGAAAACACGACCACTCCTAGCTTCTAGAGATAATGCTGTGGATGGGTGGTTATCCTAAATCCTAGCTCATGAACCCTCACCAGTACGTTTCCCTTTAATCAGCAACCAATATTTTCAATTCTTTAGTAAAGGCTACATGTCATTACATGAATCAATCAATCAGTAAATGTTTATTAAGTGCCTATTATGTAGCAAGCACTGTAAATTAGCAAAAAACAGTAGTTACAAAACATTTTACCCAACACCAAAAGCACACTCTTCCACAAATAGAATCCAGGATTTGGGAAGAGTGAAGAACACATGTAGGAAATATTCATCACCTTCAACGCACGACTCCAGAATTGCAGTGCTTCAAAGACCTTTCCCTCTCTTTCTCCCTCTTTCTTTCTCTGTCCATTCCTCATGAAACTTCCAAAGACACAACATCATGGAACTGGTAGCTTAGTGAGACTTGCTTGGATCAATCAATTAATTCTACTGGGCTACCAGGTCATTTGGTGACTGGTCCTTCACTAAGATCTACTGCTTCTGGACAGGGATGGCCATGTAGGACTGGACATATTTCTCTATTGCCTTCTTCTCAGAGCATAGTGTTTCTGCTTGATTGGCATGAAATAAGAATCTTCTTTAGAATCATCTTTCTTAAGCTTTGTTTTATATTTAACACATGTTTCAGTAGAGCTCTAGCCTCTAACTCTAGAGGGCGCTGGCTAGGATGGAGCTTCAGGTATGTCTTGAGAGACTTAAGAAAAGTTAAGTGGACTTAAGTAAGTCTGCTCCTAAAATCCTTTTAAAGGGCCAGTTCAGATTGTTGTGATAGCTAATTGTAGAGTGTAGATCTGTGCTATGTAGTTTTATTTTGTTTAGTTTCTTAGTCAACTCCTGACATACCTTCTTCTCTTTTCTAGTGACCAATAAGCATTAGGATGATGGGCAGGCTCTCTGTATTGAAAGATTGGGATTCCACAAATTGCACCAGGCAGGCACGAACCTCCTACATTTCTAACATGGCTGTAGGTGGGCTCTGTCATTGAGGAAGCAGTACTTTGACTTCTTAGCTAGGAACCTTCAGATACATAGGAAAGAGAAGGAAGTTGTCCTTGACAATTGTGCTCAGAGCCACAGGAAACATTCTGGAAATTGTTACCGAGGTTTAACATGTTTCTGAATTTAAAAATAAACCTCAGCAGTTTTTAAAATATGATTTCATTATATATTACTTTTTTTAACTTTTGCCATCATGCTCTTTTCTGAAATGATTTGTTTTCATATTGTATACAAAAGTATACAGAACTACCAGATTTTGTGACAATTGTGAAGGTTTCTTTCAGCTGTACCTCCCCTTTTGCTTGCTAAATATTTTATTACTGTAGGAGGGGGCGGAAGAATGTAAGCTTTTTGTGAGCAGGGACTGTTTTATTCTTTCAACTTGTATCCCCAGCACCTGGTTTGTGCTTCGCACAAAGCAAGGGCTTAATAAAGAACTGTTGATTGACTGACTAACAAAAGTAGTTTAGAGATAGAGTTAGGAGGAGTTCTCAGTCTTCTCTGTTGAAGCTGATGATGGAAGCAGCTTTAAATGAATGAGTGAGGCACTGGTCACTGATGAATCAGTAACTGTTAATGGATTGAAAAAGCACATCATTGAGTTGCTATTGGTCTATGTGAAACTCTTCTTTGTTACATCTCTCAGAAGCACTCCAAAAGTGAGAGAGTATGGCTACCCAGAAGGGGAAAAGAATCTCTGAACTCACAATCCACTGTCCTTTCCCTTCCCTCCTGGAAAGTTTCAGAGTTTTATGAGATTCTTCTTGCCAGGATTAGCTGCCAACATTCACTGGTGCTTCTACTTGGTTCTGGGGCTTCAGAGGTGTCTGGTTTGGTGAGTGTTTGGTTTCCATGATTCCAATTAACATCTTTATGTAGATTATCCCCAGATTTAGAGTCAGCTCTAGTCTTTCTCCTGAGCTACAGACTGACATCACCTCTTAAATAGCTCCAACTGGACGTTCCATAAATATCTCAAACTCAACACATCCAAAATTATTTTCCCCTCTTTTGAACTTCACCATTACCATCAAGTGCACCAACATCCTCCCAGTGTTCCAGACCTCTAACCTCAGTCACACTCATCCCACATACCCAATCCGTTGCTAATCTGGTCCCAAATGACCCAATCTGGTGGTTTCTACCTTCATAATGTCTATTCTCTATGTCCTCTTGTCTCTACTCACATAGCTGCCGTCACCCTGGCCCAGGCTCTCATCATCACATGTTTGGGCTATTGAA
Organism: Pseudocheirus occidentalis; assembly: GCA_028646575.1. Taxonomy (NCBI): domain Eukaryota; kingdom Metazoa; phylum Chordata; class Mammalia; order Diprotodontia; family Pseudocheiridae; genus Pseudocheirus; species Pseudocheirus occidentalis. Next base: position 146,383,662 of record CM053596.1, read on the forward strand.
CAACAGCCTGGTGCTTGTTCTCACTGCCTCAAGGCTTTCCCCACACCAGTATATCTTCAACTCAGCTGCCAAAGTGATTTCTCTATAGCATAGGCCTGACTATACTGATCCCAATTCCAGCGACTCCCTATGACCCCCAAGATCAATATGAAATCTTCTGTTTATATTTTTTACCCCTTCATAACCTGGTCCCTTCTAACCTTTCTAGTCTTCTTTATACTCCCCTCCACATATACTGTGATCCAGCACCTTAGACCTTCTTGTTGTTCTTCGCAAATCACATCTATGTCCTGACTCCTCTCATCTGCACTGGCTGTCCCCTCCTCACCTCTGCCTCCTGATTTCCCTAGATTCCCAGCCTGGGAGAAGTAGCAAGACCCAGACCTTAACAAGTCTATATGGTTTCAGCATCCACAATAGGAGATTGATTGGATCTGGTGGTCTTGGCATTCAAGAACCAAGACTCTTGAGGTCAGAGGGTAACAGCATTTATGTATGCACAGCCAATTGTGCTTTGAAAGCCTATGACATGTGTTGATTGATTGACACTCCATGATAAAGAGTATTCCCTCTTCAAAAGCATATAATCTCTGAGAAGCATCTAGGTGGTACAGTGGTTGGGGTACTGGACTTCAGTCAGGAAGATATGAGTTCAAATCTAGCCTCAGATACTTACTAGCTATGTGACCCTGGGCAAGTCACTTAACTGCTACCTGGCTCAGTTTCCTCATCTTTAAATATGGGTGATAATAATAGCAACTATCTCCCAAGATTGTTGTAAGGATCACATTAAATATTTGTAACACACTTTGCAAAGCTTAATACATTTAATGCTAGCTATTATAATAGAGTCCAAAGGTTAGGAGAAAGTATTGTAAAAGAAAAAAAAAACCTTTCTTTCAAAGAAAACCAAAATACCACATGAATATTAACTGAGACTTTCTGGGTGAGATGACATTTTCCTGTAACTTTCCCTCCTCTGAAGTTCCATTGGCTCTCATCTTGTTGAAGTGTTAATTTCAGGAACTTTCAGAAGGGCAGCCCAGCTTTTACGTGATCTGTTCTACAGTTTTCAGACGCAAGAGGGCCTCATGGTACCATGAAATCATGTCACATGCTGCCTGAGCTTCCTGAAACAGCTTAGTGGTAATTTTTTTAAATGGGTTTTTTTAATGTGTTCTTTAATATTTCCAAAAGCGACTTCTTTTGTCTATCTTATATATCTTTTGTATGCCTTTTTTGGTATCATGTAATGGTGGGTGGGTAGGATAGTATTAGTTAGAAAATCCTATGATTCTATGACCCCAGGACAATCAGGATATCTATCAGGAAGAAGGCACCATGGTGCTGATTTAGAAGGCAAAGAATCTGTATGTAACTACTGCCTACTTACTATCTGTATGACTGAGTAAGTCCTATAACCTCTCTAGGAAGTAGTTTCCTCTAGAAACCACATACAAAATGAGGGAGTTGGACCAGCTGACCCCCAAGGTCCCTCCTAGCTAGTTAGGGGGCACTTGTAGCACTTACAGGACTGCAGTCTTTAGCAGTTCAGAAACATGGAATCTCTGGACCAAGTTAGCGAGAGTAACTAGTTAAAATGGGGCAGCTACCCGATGGCACGTGAGTGTTTCACCTGAACTGAGAGCTTTCCTAGCCTAATGACCCAATGCGCTGTGCCAACCTCCCACCCCTTTCCCCAATAGCATCCAAGAGCACATTTCTTGCCGTGGGCCTGGGGTTTGTTTTATGCTACATGGATAGACATTTTGTATTACTTGCTCTAACTGCAAAAATCTGCGTCTTAGGGTCCTTGCTATCCTAACTGTTATAAACAGTTGCCAAAGCAGAATCCTGTACTTGAAAGTTTCCGATAAAGGTTTCTGCTATTACTAAGGCTGTCCTAATATAATTAAACAAATAAATATGTATAAGAGAGGCCTTCGTCTTTTTGGTCCCTCTTGAAGTGAAGACTCACTGAAGGAACTATCTTCATGTGTCAAGTTTATACACTTTTAGCGGCGGTTTTTCATTTATCTTTCATATTATCCAAGTTGTTGTATTTATCCAATCTGTTCCATACAGTTCAACTCTGAAGGCCATCATCAAATGAACCCGTTAACAAGTCTTTAATATTTGGGAGTAGATCAAGTGAATGGCTAACATTCTGTATAAACAAATCAATTCTTTACATTCCTAGATCTACAAGTCTTCTGTTAGGTGAATGAATGTGAATGCATTTATGGAGGCTTAAAGAATGCCAGATACTCTGCTAAATATTGGGAGCAAAAATGCCAAAGATTTTCCATTATAATAGAGGAAGACAACCCATAGAGGGATTTAGTGGCCAGGAATGGTTGTTATGGCCTGGGAAATTTGCAAGGATGATGAGTGGAGTCAAAAGGCAATTGATTTATAGCTTTTTCAAGAATGATAGTATTGATTAGAGCCAGAAATGGGACATGGGGTTTGGGAAATGATGGAGTTTAGTATGCCCCTACCCGGCAGGAGAATGGCTTGAGTCCATTGTGCTTTGGTCTCAGAATGCTTTAATATGGTGAACTCTCACTAATGGTGTGCACAGGACCTCAGAAAGGAGATAGAGTGGGAAGATTAGGGAAAAGGTTTGGGAAGTGGCATCATGTCTGAGGACACCTAGAGATGGTGAACTCTCACTAATGGTGTGCACACGACCTCAGAAAGGAGATAGAGTGGGAAGATTAGGGAAAAGGTTTGGGAAGTGGCATCATGTCTGAGGACACCTAGAGATGGTGAACTCTCACTAATGATGTGCACAGGACCTCAGAAAGGAGATAGAGTGGGAAGATTAGGGAAAAGGTTTGGGAAGTGGCATCATGTCTAAGGACACCTAGAGATGGTGAACTCTCGCTAATCAGGTAATTGGAACCCCAGGGTAAGAGCAGGTAATAATGCTAACCTTGGGGGAAGACAAGATAGGCAACAATCTATACGGCATGACTTAATAGACTTTGAGAAGACCTAATGTGATGTAGGGGTAAGTGTGTTGAACTTAGAGCACTGAACTTGGAAAAGTCCCAGGACCTGAATTTGAATCTCAGTTTTGCCGCTTACTATATGTGTGAACTTGGGAAAATTCCTTTACTTCTCCAAACGTCAGTGTCTTCATCTATAAAATAAGGGGAAGTGGGTGAACTAGATGACTGCAAAATTTCCATCTGGTTCTAGATATTCCCCACTAAATAATCTCCTCCACCCAATTACTGTAGTGATTCATTCCTTTGAGTTATGAACTGCCTATCCTGAATTAAAATGGAAAGGCTTCTTGAGGGGAGGAGAGAGAGGCTGAGGGAGAATGACAAATTGCCACTAAAAATCTTAGTATCAGCATAAAAACTGGAGCCACCTGGGGGAAGAACATAGGAGGAAAGACAATAGCATCTAAAATAAGAGGCAGCACCAAAGACAAGTCTCACCTGCTCAATAACTTTGCTTAGGAATGGCCCCCTGATCGCTAGTCATTGTAATGCAAACTCAAATCCTACTTTTCTAAACAGGAGCCTATTGGAGAATTCATCATCTCTGATTGGAAGTGATGAATTGGTTTTCACAGGCAGTTTATACTGTCCTTTGGTTTCTCATCCACAAAGATGGAGCTTGTTAGAGTGCAACATCTGGCGCCCTTGTTTCGTGAATGCACAAGATGGACTTCGTGCATGTGTCTCCCAGCCTTATTTCACAGTCTCTCCCCTGGACTGAATTTTGAACAGCTGTACACTGCCTTCAATCTAAAGGCATAAAGCAATGGGAAATGTGGTGGTTCAGAAGTAAAATGAGCAATTAGAGGAATCATTTCAGCCAGTTTGGCTTCAGAATTTTCTCTATGCTGCCCCTCCCAAATAGCTTGTTTATATGGTTCAATTCAAATCAACTCTAAAAAATGCAAATCTGAACAGATGTACACACACACACACACACACACACAAACACACTGACTTCAAAGGAAAATGCTGCACAATGTACTTCAGGAAGGTACCTTTTGCCTCCTTTTTCTGCAAGGTGAGGAAGGAGTGGAGATGGGGTGTCCACCAATCAACTAATAAACATTTTTTGAATTCCTACATTTACTAGCAAGAATGACAAAGGACTGAGAATCTCACTTAGAGCAAATGGGCACATTTTGTAGTGACCTGCATGGAATATGAAATGTTTGTCTTTCTGCCACAGCAAAGTGACAATTATCTTTGATCAAAGTACCAGTTGATCTCCCCCACCCCTCCCAGAAGAAAAGATAAAGCAGCCTTTCCACTCTCCAGGTTATCAGGGAGAATCAAGTACCAATTTCAAAAAGAGAGAGAGGTGGCTAAGTGGGGAAGTGAATAGAGCACCTTCTCTGGAGTCAAGAGTATCTGGGTTCAAATCCGGCCTCAGACACTTAACACTTACTAGCTATGTGACCTTGCGCAAGTCATTTAACCCTAAATGCTCTGCCTTCCCCCCCCCAAAAAAAGTGAGAGAGAGAGAGAGAGAGAGAGAGAGAGAGAGAGAGAGAAGAAAAGATATTTGAAGATGGAGATTATCAGGAAACTGGAAGGTAAGAGAAGGTGTCACAAAAGAGGGAGGGAAGAAAGAAAACTATGCTCTTGGAACTAAGTGATATGTGAGGCTTTTTCTCAAAGAGGAGATCTCTAGATCTTCAGAAAAGGAAATAGCTGCTTCTCTTCTAAGTCAGTGGTCTGCAAAGTGGGGGTCCAGGCCCTCATATGGAAGAGACAACCCCAAGGAGTGTTTGATCAGCCAGTCAGAGAGTAGCAAGATGGGCTGATTTCTACCCTCATCCTTTTAATATCTAGATCCTCTCTTTAAATGTAGGATCAATGGGTTCTAAGCTAGGGATAGAGTATGCATAACAGGAACAACTAAGAATGCTTTTCCTTGAATTTTGAAAATCCAATCAAAATGACTTTAAACTGAAAAGGAAATTAGAAGGCAAAAATTATCTATTTTCAACCAGGTAGGTACCACAGGCATGTTTAATTTCTCGCACTTCACTTTATTGTGCTGTACAGATAATGTATTTTTTACAAATTAAAGGTTTATGGCAACCCTGCTTTGAGCAAATCTGTCAGTGCCATTTTCCAACAGCAGGTGCTCACATTGTATGTCTGTGTCACATTTTGACAATTCTCACAATATTTCTATTATTATTATTATTATATCTGTTACAGTGATCTGCAGTCAGTGATCTTTGGTGTAACTGTTGTAATTGTTTTGGGATACCACAAGCTGTGGCCATATAAGACAACAACCTTTATCAATAAATGTTGTGTGTCCTGACTGCTCCATACCTCTCTCCCTCTCCTCAGGCCTCCCTATTCTCTGAGACAGAACAGTGTTGAAATCAGGCCAGTCGACGATCCTACAATAGCCTCCAAGTGTTTAAGGGAAAGGAAGTGTCGATCAATGCAGCAGACTTCATTGACGTTATTTTTAAGAAATTGCCACAGCCATCTCAGGCTTCAGCAACCACTACCTTGATAAGTTAGCAACCATCATCATTGAGGCAAGAATAGGACCCACTGAAGATTCAAATGATGGTTAGGATTTCTTAGCAATAAAGTATTTTTAATTAAGGTGTATCCATTGTTCTTTTAGAAATGCAACTTGAGATCATATGTCAAAGGGCCTCACTTGAGGACCTAGAGGCCACACATGTGGCCTCGAAGCTGCAGGTTCCTAATGCTTGGTAATACATGTAAACGTAACTTTTATATGCACTGGGAAACCAAAAAAATCATATGACTTGGCTTATTATGATATTCACTTTATTGCAGTGGTCTGGAACCAAACCTGCAATATTTTTGAGGGATGCCTGTACAGAGGGTAGTTACTATATGAAAAGTGGTGTAGTAGCAGTCTAGAGGCCAGTAATTCAGGGTAGACAAATCCAAGAAAGGAGTAAGCAATTGATCCATGGCCTCAGGAGTCTTGTTTATTTAAAAAAAAAAATACATTGTCTGGGGCAACTAGGTGACACAGTGAATAGAGCACTGGCCCTGGAGTCAATACTTGACACACTTACAAGCTGTGTGACCTTAGTCAAGTCACTTAACCCCAATTGCCTTGTCTTCCCCCCTCCACAAAAAAAAAAAAAAATATATATATATATATATATATATATATATATATATTGTCCCAGAAATCTTAATGCAGTTTTAAGATTGAATTACTTCAGAAGTATAAATCCAACCAACTTTCAAAAAGGATTATATGAAAATGTAAAGTATTTTCATTTCCTTTACATTCATTTAGCTATGTTAATTTTGAACAATACATTTTTCACTTCAATTTTAATGAGATGGGGCACCCTGTTATATACTGCATGTAGGCCACTTTCTCAGACCAGTTGATGGGAAGAGACAATTCTCTTGCTTGATCATGTCAAATACCAGATACATCTACATAGATTTTCTCTTGTGGAGTCATCAGAACTGTCACATTCTCATCAAAACCTCATTTTTTGGATAACATTAAGACTAAGGTTATAAATCCTTTCAATCACTGAACAGCAACTGGAGAAAAACTGTTCAAAAATTGACTGGAGAGATATTGTGGGTACATCAAATTTCAGTAAGAAACATCAGTGTCTTAAGTTTTTAATTAACCTTTCTTTTTTTTTTTTTGGAAGTTTGTCACAATTACACTTCTGAAGTTATTAAAGCTTAAAAGTGCCCTGAGCCTTTTAAAAGACCTTTTAAAAGTATATAAAGCTCAGTAAATATGTGAAGTGTACCAGTTAGCCTGTTGAAAGGCGGCCAAGTGGCACAGTCAACACAGGGTTGGGTCTAGAGTCAGGAAGACCCAGGTTCAACTCTCACCTCAGGTGTTTACTAGCTGTGTGACCCTGGGCAAGTCAATTAGCCTCTGCCTCAGTTCCCTCATCTATAAAGTGAGAATAATCATAACACTTATTTCCTAGGTGGTTGTGGGAATCAAATAAGATAACGGTTGTGAAGTGCTTAGCACAGTTTGTAGTACATAGTAAACGTTAGCTGCTGTTATTAATTTTGAGCCCACAGATCTCAATGAGGCTCAGTCAGATGTATGTGGAGCCGATATGTGGTTCTGGACTTCACAAGGGATGGCATATAAGTATGGGCAAAGGGAGAGAGCATCATATATTAAGAAGCTACACTCGTGAGGAAATCTTGGATTAGATGGGGAAGATATATTGGTTCTTTTTCTGCCAACAGCAGAGCAGCTTATAATAATAGCTGTCTACTAGAATTTATACAGCACTTTAAGGTCTGTAAATATTTTTTTGCAAAAATTGTTTTTTACCGATTTACCAATGTTTTTTTTTACCACTTTATGAATATTATTTCATTTGGTCTTTACAACAACCCTGGGAGGTAGGTACTATTATTATTGCCATTTTACAAATGAGGAAATGGAGACAAATAGAGGTGAAGTGATTTGCCTAGGGTCACACAGTTAGTAAATATATGAGGAGGTATTTGAACTCAGATGTTCTTAACTCCAAGCCCAGCACTCTCTCCACTATACCACCCAGCGGCCTTCTAACCATTCAACAAGTTGTCTTGATGGTAAAATTTCACCTTTCATTTTCTAAAATTATGTTTTAAAGCATTTAACCCAGTGTCTGGCATGTAATAGGTGCTTAATAAATGTGTATTTCCTCCCTCCCTCCCTTTTTTTAGATTTTGATTGCTCTGAGTAAATGTAAATAGCAATTGTTTCTCTTATGGCCAAAAACTCTGAGGGCCTTCCCCTCCCAGACTGATTACTTTGTGAATGCAAACTAGGCTATATTTTGCTTCAATTCTTTCTTGGTCTTTAATCATTGAATTGAGATTGTCTCAAACAGAGACCTGGGAAAGGTCTTAGCTTAAAAAGACCAAGTTCTCCTGCTGCATCCAGAGCCATCGCCAGTCAATCCTGACCTGTCTTACCTAGACTCTGATGACTCTGGAGGAAAGAGTGAGGCTGATGACTTTGCAAGGCCTTGCCTCACTTAAATCTAATTCTCTCAAAAATCAAGTCATCATCCTACTGATGTCATGTTCTCTTCGAGAATGAAGGACAAGCAACAATCTGTGAGGAAGAAACATCTGATCTGAGTCTTAACAAGAAAGAAGCACTGATTGCTGGGTGTAAAGGATCAAAACATTAAGGGGAGGCAATCATTCCATTACAGAATTTGCCATAGATAAAGAGCCATGTGTGCCCTAGTTTTGGTGAGTGCAAATTTGAAAGTTCAGATAAAGGAGAGGTGGCTTAAATTGAGGAAGATGAGACAGTGATAACCGATCATAGAAAATGAACTGTGTTTAACTCCAGTTTTGTCTATTACCCATTTTTCTTCGATTCTTTCCAACCCAAAGGAATATGCCAGTAAATGTTCAACACCTGACTCTCCAGGAAAAAATGTACTCAGGACACACTCTTAAGTTTAATCTGCATTAGTTACATTTTCTCCATCACTTGCTTAGGTTCAGCAGAACAATTCATCAAGTCTTGATCTGTAGCACTTGTGATTTCCATGGTATAAATGCTCACACTGAAGATTTTAGCAATTATCTCTCAGGAGCTGGCTCCAGCACACCCTGAATTAACAAGGCATTGATATCCAAGTAGTGCTGCCTGGTGGATCTGAAATAAAAGGGCCTGCCTTTGAGTCCTCCTTAAAATGCTTATAACCTGTGTGATCTGGGGAATCATTGCATGTCCCTGGGCCTCCATTTCTCCAACTGTAAAATAAGTAGAGAAGACTAAGATCTCTAAGGTCTCTTCTTCTGCTAAATCCTATGATCCTATTCCTCCTCTTCCTCCTCCTCCTTCTTCTTCTCTTCTATCCCTCCCTCTCTCTCTCTGTCTCTCTCTCTCTCCATCTCTCTTTCTCCATCTCTCCTCTCGCTCTGTCTCTCTCTCTGTCTCTCTCTCTCTCTCTGTCTCTCTCTCTTTTTCTCTGTCTCTCCCTCTCTCTGTCTCTCTGTCTCTATCTGCCTGCCTGCCTGTCTGCCTGTCTGTCTGTCTCTCTCATCTTTATTTAAAGGCAAATGAATGAGCAATATTTTTGTGTGAACAAAAAGGTACCAAACAGAGCAAATCTCCACTCAGAAACCTTCCATCTCCCTAATGGATTCCTAAGAACTTCCTCACTTGACTCTGATTGTAATCCTCATTTGGCAGCCTTCCACAGAGGCATAATCTTTTCAACAGAGAGCTAGGCAGGTTTCTCATCAGTAACAATCCCTTTTTCAGTCAGGTATGTAACACTGAGTACACACAGAGAAGGGTGAGCTGCACACTCAACAAGTTAGTTATGTTGCACCTGGAATCATAGCAGACTTTTATAACTGCCATTGTGTTGACCTTTCTCTGGATTTACAATACTGCACATTAACTATAAAGCCTCACTTCACAAAAAGCATGATTGTAAATTTACTTCCACATATAAAATCACAAACAAATTAGAATTTAGATTGTCAGTCAGAAAGACCAATCGGTACAGTTGTTATTATGGTTCTGTTTACACTTCTGTTGTCAAAGCTCTGACTTTGCCAAGGTTCTGATGATTAATTGGAGCAGGGATCAAGCATCTTTGCTTGTTGGAGAACCGCCCATGACTTTTCTACTGGCCTCTACTTACCACTTGGGTGATGGTGGAAGTGAAAATGCTGATGATACAGCGCACACACACACACATACACACCCCTTCCTGCTAACTTTTAGTAACCCATCTCCTCAACTTGCTGGCAATTCCAGGGGAAGCTTTGCAATCACATGGACGATAGATCACAGCCTGTTGGGGATCCCTGTACTAGAATCATTAGTACCAGTCAGAAATGAAAATAATTTGATTTTTTATAAGTATACCTAAATGTTAGCAAAGTGGGTAGAGAGCTTAGGATAAATTGTTTCATTTTGTTTTGCTTTTGTTTTTTGGAGGGGAGAAGGAAGGGTAATTGGGATTGTGACTTGCCCCAAAATGTGGCTAGTAAGTGTTAAGTATCTGAGGCCGGATTTGAACTCAGGGTTTCCTGACTCCAGGGCTGGTGCTCTATTCACTGGACCACTTAGCCACCCCTCATAAATGTTGACCTATTAAAGAGGAAGTCGTTATGTTCAGGTACCACCTCTTACACATCAGGAGATGGATGGCACTCTGATGAAACTGCAAGCTCTAAAGTCAGGAAAACCTGAGTTCAAGTCTACCCTCACTCAATAACTAGGTGTATGGCCCTGGGCAAGTCATTTAACCTGTACCTTCCTCACTTTCCTCCTCTGCGAAATGGGGATAATAATAGCACCTTCCTCCCAGGGTTATTCTGAGAATAAAATGAAATAATATTTGTAAAGTACTTTGGGAGCCTTAAAGTTGCTAGTTGTTGTTGTTATTGTTGTGTTGTTATCATTATTGTCATGGTTGTGTGATTCTTGGCTCTAAGTAACTCTCTAACACTATCAGAAGCAAAAGAAGGTGGGAACCTCAATTGATACAAAGAATTTCCTTACCTGGAAGTTCCCCGTACTAATGAAATCACAGATCTGGGCCCTACCCTTATCTTTAAATGTTCCATGTTTTGGTAGCAGGATCCCAGGCTCATTCAGTATTTTCATATGCTAGCAGTTATAATCAGGGAAAAGGGCTTACTTTAGCCTACCAATAACTACCCTTCACAAACATGGCTCCCGTTGAATGTGCTGTCTACTCTTTACGTCTTTGGTCTATAGCCTGTACGTGATTACGGGGAAAGACCACGGCCTGGGAGTCAGAATGCTCTGCCACTCTAAGGGAAAACAGCAGAGAAGCAAAAAGCAAAAGTCCTGATTTCATCACAAGAATTCATGTTTTTCACAGAGCCAGTACGGTTGATAGTATACTAGGCAAAGGACAAGACTAAGCTGTGAAGAAAATGGTAAACTGAATCTTCATTGGAGTTTAAATCAACAAAACCATAGGTTCAATCCCTATCCTATCACTCTGGTTTATTGAAAAACAGTGGAAGTGAAGTAAGGGTATGATCTTGGGGGAGTCATATGACTTCTTTTGGCCTCCATTTTCTTATGTATAAACCAAGGTGTTTAGACTAGATGAGTACTGAAGACCCTCCTTCCCAGCTCTAAATCGTGTGTCTCTTACTCTTTGTATGGGGCTCCTGCATGTGTAGACAGAATGCCAGGCCCAAAGTCAGGAAGACTCATCTTCCTGAGTACAAATTTGACTTCAGAGACTTATTAGTTGTGTGACCCTGGTCAAGTCATTTAGCCCTGGTGCCTCAGTTTCTTCATCTGTAAAATGAGCTGGAGAATGAAATGGTGAACCACTTCAGTATCTTTGCCAAGAAAACCCTGAACAAGGTCATGAAGAGTCAGACACAAATGAAAAACAATTGAACAACTTAATTTCTATATGCTTCAAACTTGTCATTTCTCCAACAGCTACAATCTCTGCTCTTCTTTACTATAAAATAAGATGATCAATGTGAAAATGGCCTGGGAAGCCAAAAGTTAGACACTAATGATTTATTATTTAACATTTATTATACTCCAGTTGCTATTTTGTCCATTGTTGGTCCTGGACACAAATCTCACATTTATAACTAGAATTCTTAGAACACTTTAAGGTTTGCAAAGCACTTCATGTAGGTCATCTCATTTGGAGCTTCACAACACCCTGGGAATCAGGGCTATTAGTAACCCCATTTTACAGATGAAGAAACTGAGTAACAGAGAGAGTAAGTGACTTACCCAGGGTCACATAGCTAATAAGTGTCTAAGGTAGTATTCAAACTCAGGTCTTGACTCTAAGTCCTATGCTTTTCTCTCTTTTTTCCTTCTTTTTTTTGTAATAAATTTTATTTGTTTTCTTACTTACATCATTCATTTTAATGAGATTTTTGAATTACAAATTTTCTCCCTGTCTTTCCCCTACCCCAACCCAAAAACAGTGATCCCACAATAGAGTCCCTCCCCTGGTCTGCTCTCTAACTTTCTGGTAGGGCAGGAAGGGTCTCCCTACCCCAGCCCCTGTATATCTTAATTCCTAGTTGGAGGTATTGCAGACATTTAAATTCTACATTCTTTCGATTCCTCCCTTGTCACCCACCGCCACTGGAAGGACAACCAATTCAATACAGGCTGTGGATGTGTGATTATACAGGACATCTTTATAGTGGACATATTGTGACAGTGATCATGTGTCCCTCCTTCCTATCCCTCCCCACCTTGTTCTATTCTCTACCCTGTCCCTATCCCTTTATTGAAGTGTGAGCATCCAGCATCCCTCCCCCAGACCCTGCCCTCCCCTCCATCATCCCACCTTTCATCCCCATGACCCCTACTCTCTTGTGTGGCATGATGCCCAGTTTAGAGTTTATGCCATTTCTTCTCTAAGCCAGATTCAATGAGAGTAAATGAAAGTAAAGTTGTAACAGTTATCCCCTGCTTCTTCTATATGGGATGATTA
>CM053596.1:146396633-146416455 GCA_028646575.1 Pseudocheirus occidentalis
TTGCACAATGTGAAAGAGTTTGCAGATCCTATACATGATTGTATGCCACCATGGCAGGGGTGGGGAGGAAGGGGAGAAAAATCTGAAACTCATGTGATTCTGGAACTAAATATTGTAAACTAAAAGTAAACAAACAAGTCAATTTTTAAAAATTGAACACAGAAGAGGATATAAGAAAATATGTTAAAAATGCAGCTCAGAATAAATTAAGGAGGTCAAAGTCTAGAAGACCACTAAGATGTCTTACACCTATACATTAGGAATATTTTCATCAAAAAGAAGAGAGATGCAAAATGTGGAAGCACTAAACATAAGGAAAAATGGAAATTGATTATATCATAAAGACAAGAGATGACTAGCTAAAGATGTATCAGTCACTCCAGAATTAGCTGCATGCAGTCAGATCATAGAACCAGGAGCCCAAAGGCCAAAATAAATACCAAAGTAGAAGAAAGGATAAAGAGGAGAATACATTGCATGCAATTATAGAAGTTCCAATTCAACTTGTCTAAACAAGCCATCAACTCCAAAATATGGGAAAAGTAAAGATATTAACTCCATCACCACTTCCTAGAGAAATTTGGCTAATGTAAGAGTTACCATAAAAGAGGCCAAAAGAGCACCCACACTCTTTTAGTCAGCAAATACTTGATCTCTTTGCCAAGCAGAGACACATAGCGCCAAAGGCAACACCAACTTAGAGCATAAACTCATCTGCAAAACATTATTGGGGAAGATGATCAAAGATTATGAGAAGCATCTCAAAAAAAGTCAAAAACTGTTGAGAAAACAAGATTGCACAGAGGTTGGCATGAGATCCAGCTCAACCAAAAGCATCCTGAGAACATTTGTAGATGAAACCAAAAGGAGGACAATAAGAAGACACAAAATACAACAGAACTTCCAGCATTTTGATAGTGATATAATTTTATTGGCAATAATAGTGAAATCACCCCACTTTGGACTTAACCACTTCAATATCCAATGTGAAGAAATGTCCATGGCTCTGCTGATACAACTGGGAATAACAAATGGACCTAATCAAATGATATACAGAAGAAAGTCATGTTGGAATAAATACAATTGAAAAGACATTAAAGAAAAACTATTCAAGTTGTCTCAAAAAGGGAAAGATTCCAAAAGAATGGGGATGGAGGCAGGAAATTATTAATAGATGATGCTTTTATTCCCCCCAAAATAATGACTGAGAAGAAATGATCAATTATTGATTACTACTATCCTTCAAAATCAAAGACGAGGCAAGGGCTAAAGGTTTCCGGGGAAAACCAAGTAATAATAGCAATATTTATTAAGAAGTTACTATGTAGGGGTGGCTAGGTGGCTCAGTGAATAGAGCACTCACCCTGAATTCAGGAGGATCCAAGTTCAAATGCGACCTCAGACACTTAACACTTACTAGCCATGTGACCTTGGGCAAGTCACTTAACCCCAACTGCCCCTCCCCCCAAAAAACAAAAACAAGCAAAGAGACGACAGGATGAGAAAGTGTGGAAGTGCGTTAGTACATCAGACAGTACCCACACCAGAGAAATTAATGATATGTCAAAGTTCCAAAACATCCTGTACAGGAAGGAGTTAGAATTGGGAAGGAGGGATAATAGTTTGTGGAAAGAAGAGTGAGTGAGAGTTGTCCAGTATTAAAAACTCCATGTTATTCATTTGATGCAAGGTCTGTAGGTTGAGGCCACTAGCTGCAAAGTGGATAGAGTGATAGACCTGGAGTTAGGAAGCCCTGAGTTTGAGTGTGGCCTCAGTCATCAGCAATGTGACCCTAGTCAAGTCACTTAATCCTCTTTGCCTCAGTTTCTTCATCTGTAAAAATGAGCTACAGAAGGAAAGGGGAATCACTCTGCCAAAAAAAAACCCAAATGGGGTCACAGAAAGTCAAACATGACTGAAAAATGACAAAACAACAACAAATGCAGATTTAGGTTGTCGATATCAACTATATCTTCTACAAAAGAATTATTAACCAATACTAATGGCTTGTATTCCACAGTTTTCAGTAGTATGGTCATACCTGGCTTATTCTGCAATGAGACTTCTTGTCTCATTAATCATTCAAAACACATCCTTAAGTGCTAAAGTAAGGAAGAAGGACCTCCAAGGTTTACTTTCAAGTGTTCGTTGTTGGTGGCAGTGACAAGGTGAGGTCTATGTGTGGTACTGCAGTGGGGAAGATGGTTTTAGAATTGCCTCTATAAACAGAAGTCTCTAGCAAATGGTTCGATGGCAAATGGCCCTTGAAAAACACAGTTAAATGATTTCCCTCTCAGGGAATAGAAAAACACTCTCCCTGGAATACAAAAACAAGATACAGTTACCTCAGAATAGAGCTGGGGACCCAAGTGCAGAAGGAAGAGCACAAACAGACATGAAAATCAGGGAGTTAGGGAGGGGGTCACTCAATGTTGTTTGGAAGAATTTCTTCTGACTAAACAATTCTGCATGGGTTTCCTCATAATAGATATTCACACAGAGACCTCATTTTGTGGTTACTTCCCAGCAAACTGGGAAGGGTCAGGTTCCAGATGTTTGGGGTTGGGTAGAATGACCAGGGGCTTCTCATCATCAGTCATTTACCAGGAATGTCTGTCCTATTCTCTAGCTGCTGAGGGAACAACTAGATTTGCAACAGTTTGTCAGATGTCTGGTGGTGGTCCAAGACCTGCTTCTAAATAGTCCTCACAGAACCGATGGATGTCTGCAAGTCCACCTTCCCCACCTTCAGTGTCTCAAGTAGTGACCCACTGAAGATAGAAGGTACTAAGGAAGAGAATGGCTTGGTAAGATACAAGGGTTGGAAGTGTCAGGACTGATCTATCAGCAAAGGAAGGGATATTCCCTAATTCCAGATTGACTGCCTGGGGTAAAGAAGGCAGCTTATGAGAGCCTGGGTTCTACCTGTTTTAATCACTGTTTGTGTCCTCAGCCCACTTTGGGTTTATCAGTTATGACTGCCCTGCTCTGATTACAGTAACTGATTGGAGGACAAGGCTGTAGAGCCCTGAGTGTCTCCCTGTTGCCCAGAGGATAATTTAAGCTACTGACAATATTTACAACCAAACTGCTGACAATAAACTTTCTTATATTTGTATCCATCATACCTCACACTATCTGGCACGTAGTAGGGTTTTAATAAATGCTTGCTGAATGAATAAATTATCTGGCTTTTCCTGAGATCTCTCAACTCTTGGGTTATAGGAAGAGTAAATCAGAAGAGTACCTATAGGAGCCTGGGGCTTGGGGAGGGACCTCTTTCGTTGCATACCATTACTAGAATGATGATTGGACACAAGGCATATACTGACCCAAGGAACAACTTTAACAGCTCAATTCCTTCATCTGGCAAAGAGCTTCATTCACACGATCTCGCCAAGTTGTTCTCTTCCTTAGTGCCTTATATTCTTAGCAGATTGCTACTTGAGACGTTGAAGATGGGGTAGGTGGACTTGCCAACATTCATCAATTCTGTGAGGATGTAATGTTAATGGGATATAAGATTCTTTCACCCTTCAATAGGCCTCACATGAAGTCCATTAAGGGAAGCTTGCTTAGAGGAGGCTTGCTTGTGGGAAGGCTTTCATACCTTTTGCTAATTTCTAATTAGACCCTGAGTCAGGAAGGTTGTAATGCCTTCTGGCTCTGAAAAGTACATATATACTCTGAGTTGGTATTTCCCTTTGGGGGCTCTCTTATGAGAAGGATCTTGTGATTCCTTGGTTGAGATTCTGAGTTGCTATATACTGAAAACTCCCCAACTGCTCAGATGTAAAGGCTCTCTTGATCCAGAGATGTATGTAAAGTGTATAGTTGATTCAGGCAGTCAGAGTCCTGTTTATTGGTCTTTATTTCTCTGCTTATATTTTCTCTCTTTATATTTTCTCTGAAATTCAGGGTGCTGACTTTTCCCCTGAACTAGTGAACATAATTTTAAAAGATTGTTGACCCCCTTAAATATCTATCTTTCCTAGTAAAGCAGATCTAAGAACCTGTACTAGCAGCCATCCTGGATATGGTAGTGTGGTTGCTACTTAAGAGGACCATTTAGAGGTAAACCATGGACAACCACCAGACCCCTAACAAGCTACTGTACATCCAGTTGCTCCCTCAGCAGCTAGAAGATAGGATTGACTTTCCTGGCAAATGACTGATGCTCAGAAGTCTCTGGTCATCCCACCCAGCTCACATCATCTGGTGCCTGGATCACAGCCATGGACAATACTCAGAGTTAATAGTATTGAACATGGCAGTGGAAAGGTAAAAACATTTTAAATATGGTAGCTTATGGGGAAAAGCCAAGGTGCAAGAAGAAAAATCATTGAGACATACTTCCTTTAACAGATTTAATGAATCAGTTTCAAAAACCTCTGAATGGAAGTCTTATGCAAATACATATTATTTTAGGTGAGTTGGTGGTTGTGCCTAACCACAAATTATTTCACACAAGATCAAATCATGCCATAGATTGTTTATTCCTATCCCTGGTAAGCAATGAACTTGCTCGAGTATAACAAGGTGTGGTGCTGAATCTGAGGTCAATTTTGATTATTCTTCAATTTACTTCTGATTACAAGAAGGAAATTGGCTGGGTCTCTAGAGAGTCTGAAAATTCTTCATCTTACTCCCTGAAGAAGAAGATTTAGTAAATTCTCCTAAGTACAGAAACAATCTGAAGGGGATGTGTATTCCTAGTGTCTTACTACAAACTAAAGAGGCAGCTCTGAAGGAAGTTGTTAGAGGAGAAAATCATCACTAATGCATCTGGCAAGAAAACATCTGTACCAAGAGGAAACTGGAATCCCAAGTCAAAAAGAACAGAAAAAACACTGGCTTGCTACAAGGCAACAAAACAAAAAACAAATTACACAGCCAAGAAACTGGCCCTGAGACAGCTTGTTGGGTATTCTACTCTCCATCTGTTTGGATTTACTGTAGGAGTCTCAGTGCTTTGCCAGAAAAAAGAGGGGGAGACATAAAAAGTTTGCCCCCATTTTAGTCAGGAAGGGCACTTTTTTAGTCGGGCAGGAAGTTTTCTTTTATGATTATTTGACACAATGGAAATGACTAGACAATCCCTTGTAGGATGAGAGGCTACAGACATTCAAAGAAAAAGATCTGAGCCTTGCTGGGCTTCTCCAATAAATGTAGATATTCCCAAGGTAGCATCTTTGCTTTTTTCAGAGATATTAACAACTCATTACAACAGAGAAGAGATACTTAAAATAGCTTCCCGGGCAAGTTTCCAAGACCCAAGAGCTCTACGACAAATTACACAGAGATAATACTGAAAGAAATGATAGACTTAAAGCCTTCATCTGTCGAGTTTTGCGTCTGATACTTATTCAACCTTCAGTTTTCAAAGTGGCCAAGATCTTATGCACGATTCTGGCCATTTTCTAGGTCTGTGCTTTTGTAATCCTATTATAATCATGCCATAATTGGAGGCAATGTAGTATGGTGGGAAGACTAGGCTCCAAGTAAGGAAGACTGGCCTTCAAGTCCTAACTCTGACTCATACTGGTTATATGACACCTAAACTTGCAGTGTCTCAGGCAACTCTCTCTCTCAGCACCTGTGGCCTTCTCAACCTGGAATGACTCTTTAATTATGACAGTCTTCTTCTTCCATTCCTGAGTTTTTCCCAAAGCTTCCATGTTGAGGAAGGGCCCAGGCCAGCCAAACTTCCTTCCCATCCTAGTTTTGCTTCTGACTTCCCAGACTTTGACCTCATGCCCCCAGAGGGTACCTGCCTCCCTCTCCCACTTCTTTTCAGCTCCCTTTGTGTGTTGTTTGGATGTTGTTTCCCCGTTGGAATGTAGGTGTCTTAATCTTACTAACAAATGGTAAATTCATGTGCTTCATAATTTAGAAATTTTAGCTTGTGGTACTTTTTAAAAGGCCTTCTCTCCTCCTTTCTAAGCCCCTGAATCAGATGATCAGGGGCATATTTGTATTCTAGAACTCTGTTTTCATACTTCATACCGCTGGTTTAACATAGAATGGTATAATAACTGCTCATTTCTATGGTTTCTTTAAGATCTACATAATGTTTTTTTCCTTACAACAACCCTGTGAAGTGCCACAGGTAGAACAAGTATTATTATTCCCATTTTACGTCACACAGCTAGTAAATGTAAGCACCTGGATTTAAGTCCACATCTCCTAACTTTGGGGGCAATACTTCTACCACTTCAGTATCCTGCTGATGTCGTGCTTGGGTGCCTATGCTTGAAATCCGGTTTGTAAAATCACATCAGTTTGCAAAATCACATTTCTCCCTCCCTCAAGTCTCCCTAGCCCCAAAACACTGTCTCAGGCAGTTTCTCCCTAGCTAAAGGGCAGCATGCCCTAACAAAATACTTCTCTCTCTTCCTGTTATGGTGGTCAGCTGCATCTATAGAATTTAATGGTTTAACCCAACTGTGTACTGGCTGAAGCATCTGTGAACAGGTATCTATCTATCATATATATCATAGACTCAGTCATGTGTATACTCCTTAGCTCATTATACACATCCTGTATCCCTTGTTAGCTTGGGACATATGTATACTACCAACAAACATCTTGTCAAACAGGACTTTGATAGGTAACAGACTGGGCACTTTTCATTCAGCCCTGACTGCTAGGTGACTTAAGTGACGTTTCAAGACTAAAAACACACCTCCATGCAGCACCCCCTTGGGCTATTTCCCAGTGAATTATGGGCAATACACCTGCGCAGTTGATGTTAAAAATGCATGTCCCTTTAAGCACTGACCACTCCTTAACTCCTCCCTAATCCCACTCTTACTCACCTAGTTAGCATAATTGGCATAGGTTATACTATGGATTATTCTAGAAAAATATACCTATGACTCCTTTAAGGTTGAAGGTTCCCTAAGACCTCCTGCCTGCTGTATAGTGTTACAATAAGTTTTTACCAACTTGACTCAGAATGCTTGAGCCTGAGAATTCATTCCAGACTTCCCTCCAGGGACTCTGGTCACTGGGGTCCCTGAAACACCTACCATTATCTGTCATCACTGCTATGCAGTATTTTTAATTCTGAGTGCAGACTAGTTCTCCGAGACACAAAACCGTAACCCATTTCATCACATTCTAAACAAATGCTGGCACATGAAAGGCAACATGGCATAGAGGAAAAACAACTAGGTTTATTCTAGCACAATGCCAATTACATTATCGGGGTGACACTGAATTTTCTTTCTACCTCTGACTGCTCTTTCTTAATCTTCTTTGCTAGGTCTTCCTCCAGGTTATACCCACTCTCTGTGGGTGTCCCCTGAGGCATTACGCCAGATCCCCTTTCCTTTTTTCTTCTCTCTGGTCTTCCAGGGTAATCTCATCAGCTCCCATGAATTCAAAGACCATTTCTGTGCTGATGATTCTCAGATCTACTTATTTAACCCTAGTCCTTCTCATCTTCAATTTCCCATCTCCAACTACCTATCAGACATTTCAAACTGGATATGCACATCCAAAACAGAACTCATCTTTGGTCCAAAACATTTCGGTCTTCCAAATTTCCTTATTTTTGTTGAAGGTACCATCACCCTCTCAGTCTCCTAGGTTTACATCTTTGGTGCCCTCCTAGACTCCTCATTCTCACCCCACATATCAAATAAATTGCCACATATTATTACATCTAGCTTCATAATCTCTTGATTCTCATTGTCTCTACTCTCACCTACTCACCTCTCATTTTGACTTTTGCAATAGTCTTCTAATTGGTATCCCTGCTTTATGTCTTTCCCTACTTCAATCCATTCTCCTTACTGAGGTGATCCTGCCAAAGTGGTTTTCCTACACCATAGGTCATATTATCCTTCTTTCTCTTCAATAAACTTTAGATCTTTCCTGTTACCTTTAGGAATTTTTGACTATTTTTTTCTAGTAACAAAAATCCATCTTCTCTCCCAGCTCCCCCATCCATACCAACTGAAAAAGAAAGAAAAGTAAACCCCCTGTAACAAATGTATAGTCAAGCAAAACAAATCTCTACATTGGCCATGTCCAAAAATAAATAAATATGTCTCAGTATGTACTCTGAATCCTTCATCTCTCTATTAGGTAGCAGGTATCATGTTTAACTAAAAGTCATCTGAAATCATACTTGATTGCTGTGCTAATTTGTATTCCAAGTCTTTCAAAGTCATTTGTCTTTACAGTATTTTTTTCTTATAAATTATTCTCCTAATTCTGCTCACTTTACTCTATATCAGTTCATACAAGTATTTCCAAGTTTCTCTGAAACCACCCCATTCATTATTTCTTCCAGCAAAATAGCAATCTATCATACCAACCATAACGTGTTCAGTCATTCCCTGATTGAGGAAAATTTTTTTATTTTTCTCTTGACAGTTGTGTTTACACTTCAAAGTTTCTGCAAAGCTCTGGACTTTTCATCAGGAATGATTGGAAGAATTTCTATATCATTAAAAATCTATTTTGTTCCTGAAAGATTATACTAAGTTTTTCTGGTTAAGTTATTCTTGGTTGCAATTCTATATCCTTTGCCTTTGGAATATCATGTTGCAAATTCTCTGCTCCTTTATATCAGTAGTTGCCAAATCATGTCTAACCCTGATTGAGGATCTGTAGTACTTGAAGTCATTCTTTTTGACTGGTTATAATATGTTTTCTCTGACTTTGAAATTCTGAATTTTGTCTATATTGCTCCTGGGAGTTTTCATTGTGGAGTTTCTTTCAGAACGTGACTGGTGGCTTCTTTCTATTTCCACTTTGTTTTCTGGTTCTAAGAGATCTAGGCAGTTTTCTTTTATGACTTCTTGAAATATGATATCTAAATTCTTTTTTATATTATTATCATGACTTTCAACTACTTCAATGATTCTCAAATTATCTCTCCTTGAGTTATTTTCCAGGTCAGTAGCTTATTTTATAGATACTTCACTTATTCTTCTACTTTTTCAATCTTTTGCTTTTGTTTTACAATTTTTTAGTGTCTCATGGAGTCATTGGTTCATTCAAATGTTCAGAGAACTTGTTACTTGACAATGGTTTTGTATCTCTTATACCAACCTATTAAGTCCCTTCCCAATTCTTCCTTCCATAGCTTTCATTTCTTTTCCAATTTTTTCCTCTGCTGCTTGTATTTAATTTATAAAAACATTTCAAATTGTTTAAAACCTCTTACTTATTCTCTTCCAGGAACTCTAGTTGAACTTCTGTCCAAACTGTGTTTTTCTTTGAGGCTTTGCTTGTAGATGTTTTGGACTCTTCTTCTGAGTTTGAATCTTGAACATGTTACCCTGTTACCGTAATAACTTTTTATGGTGGGATACTTTTTGTTTGTTCATTCTTCCAACCTGCTTTTTAGCTCTGAACTTTTGTTAAGAGCCAACTTTGCATGTAATTGTGGACAGAATGTCTGAGATGACTCTGCTGATGCTTTCTTAAAGTATTGAGTATTGTATTATTCCAGAATCTCAGGGACCAATCAAGCTGGGACCTGCAAGTTTTCAGTGCTCCCAAAGTGATCCAGTCCAGGCTGAAATTAGAAGTCTGCCTCCCTGGGATGAGCCCTACAAATTCCTGACTTAGGTTTAAGTCTGAACAGCAGGCTTATCATTTGCTGGTTTGGAGTTCCAATAGATTGCTATTAGATAAATATTTCAGTCACAATCCAACATCTGGAAAGTTCTGCTATTCCATAATAGTGATATAACTGTTAGGAAAACATGTCACAGAGTGATACAACTGAGGCTCCCCCCTGGTCTGGGATTCCTGCCCTACTTATCCCACTGCAGGTTTTACGC
Organism: Pseudocheirus occidentalis; assembly: GCA_028646575.1. Taxonomy (NCBI): domain Eukaryota; kingdom Metazoa; phylum Chordata; class Mammalia; order Diprotodontia; family Pseudocheiridae; genus Pseudocheirus; species Pseudocheirus occidentalis. Next base: position 146,406,437 of record CM053596.1, read on the forward strand.
TGGCTGGTAAGCTGAAACTGAGATTCTGCTCTGCTCCTAGGATCCAAGCCATATAGATGCTGCTTCTTTCTGATTCCTTGCTCTCTACACAACCTACTTGCTCCTTGCTCTGTGTTCATGACTTCTCCTCAATCTGGAAAATCACCCCTCCATGCAGGTCCCATCCTCAGTCATTTCTAGATCTGTGACCTGGAACTGGTTGGTGAGCAACAGAGTTATCAGTTTGCATCTGTTCCTGAATCCAGAAAAAGTTCAGTTTCTTCTTTCCTGAACACAGAACCTCTTCTTTCCTGAGTACATAGCCTTTCCCCGCATTGGAATGTACCATGCAGTCAGCTGTTCATGATTAGACCCCACTTACAGTATCTATAGACCTCTCTGTCTGTCTCCTTGGGCTGGAAAAATTACTCATTGTGGGGTTTTTTTTCTTAGATTTCCCAATCAGGACTTGGTCTTATGTGTTTTCCTGATCATTGTAGAAGAGTTGTGGTTGGGAGTTCAGCTAAACTTCCTCCTGGTACTCCACCATCTTGGTTACACCAAAACTTACCCTTAGAATCAAATATCAAGGTGTCTATTTGACATTTAAGCATTTATTAAGTGCTCACTGTATGTCAGACACTGTGCTAATTGCTAGGAATAAAAAAATAAGCGAAAAGAAAGTTTTCACTTCAGGAGCACTTAAGCACTTCAGTAACTTACTTAAACTCCAAGGAAGACAGACAATAAATACAAGGAAGTTGAAAAGGAGTGGGGAGAGAGAAAGAAGGTACCTGCACAGGGCATGGTGGAGGTAGAAGTCTAGAGAGTCAAGTGTAAGACTTTGAGAGGAACGAAGGAATGAACATGTCTGGCTTGGAAACCATATTTAAAATGGAGGTTCCTAGAAGAACTGACCATCAGAGAAAGAGGCCACAGGGACAGTGTAAACTTGCAGGAGCAGAAGGCTTACAGCATGGTAATAGTAGCTAGGTAATAGTAGCTGGCATTTATATAGCACTGAAAGGATTGCGAAGCACTTTTGCACATATTATTTCTTTTGATCTTCACAACAATCCTGATGTCTGGGTGCTATTATTATCCCTATTTCACTTATGAGGAAAGAGGCAGATAGAAATTAAATGACTTACCAGGATCACACAGCTAGTAAGTGTCCAAGGCAGGATTTGAACTCAGTTATCCAGACTCCAGGCCTAATACTCTACTACTATGGAACAGAAAGTCAGGAATAGATGCTGCAAAGAAATTAAAAAGTAAATCTCCCAGGCCTTCCCTTCCTTTCTGGTGTTTTCACACCTGTAAGGGTAAGCAAAGTAGGAATTTTTATTGTTGTTTTTCTGGAGTTCAGTTTCCTAGGCTCAGACTAACTGGTAAATATGGGAAGGATTAATTACCTTTGAACCCTGAAAATTCACAGCTGTTCTGAGTCACAAAAGTTTTGTGTCTTCTGGCTCTCAGCCAATCAGGGGTCGAGTCTTTGTTACACATTCTGAGAGGTTGGCATTTTGCTTTGGGGGGTTGCTTAAGAGAAGAACTTTTTGATTCCCTGGACAGGATTGTGTGTAGCCATTTGTTAAGAGTCAAGATCCTTCCCTCTCTATCCCCCAAACACACCACACACACACACACACACACACACACACACACACACAACTCGGAGGTTTGTGCTCTTTTAATCTGGTAGTGTATGGAGGTGGTTGCGTTACTTTGTTCAGACAGTAGGAGCCCTGTCTGTTTAATCTCTGAGCTAATTTCTCTGCTTGTATTTTCTACTTATCTGCAATTAAAGTAAGATTATTGACCTCTTTAAAAGTAGTCTTTCCTTTAACAAAGCGGATCAAAGATACTGTGCTAGCACGTCATCCTGGGTATGTTAGGGTACTTGCTAATGCAACACCTTACCTTCCTTTACTGTACACATTACAGTGCAGTAATATTGACCCCACATACAACATTCTATTTCCCATCTCTGGGCCTTTGTAATAATAGCTGTCTCCCATGCCTGTAGTACTCTCCTCTACAACTCTATCCTTTGAAATTTCTAGATTCTTTCAAGGTTTAGTTCAAACACCACCTCCTTTAGGCAGCCTTCCAGAATTTCCTGGTCACTTGAGTCCTTCCCTCTTACCTTCTTTCTACTCCTATTTTCTACTTTCTACTCTAAGGTAACTTAGGTTAACCTACTTTCTACACTTTGTCTATAATTAATATGTAAGCACCCTGAGGGCAGGAACTGTTTTTCATATTTTGCCTCCCTTTGTAGACCCGACATTTAGAACATGGTAAACAATGGACAATACAACAGATAGCACACTAGGCCTGGAGTCAAGAAGATCTGAGTTCAAATCTAGCCTCAGGTTCTTACTAGTTCTGTGACCCTGGATAAGTAACTTAACCCTATTTACCTCAGTTTCCTCATCTATAAAATGAGCTCGAGAAGGAAATGGCAAACTACTCCATTATCTTTACAAAAAAAATTTCAAGTGGGATCACGAAAGAATCAACAACAACAAGTACTTAATAAAAGTTTGTTGATTGATCGATTCTCCAAGTGTATTCCAGAAAAGCACAAATGTGGACAAATCCTGCCAAGATGGAAAAACTTCAATCACAGGCTCAGTGATGGGATTTTACTATGTAGACCAAACAAGGAAACAACAATTTTGTAGCAGCAAAAAATCCAGCAGGGAAATAACTTGATTTGATCAAGCCTGTGCCTTAGAAAGCTTATTTTGGAAGTTGTGTGAAGAATGAATTGAAGAGGGGAGAGCCTGGAGACAGAGAGTCTCTAGGAGTCTATTATATTAGCCGACTTAAGAAAAAAAACATAACTATGAAAAGAACCTATTCTTTGACTTGTGGGGGGGTGTTCCTGTTTTAGTTTTGGATTTTATGGTTCCATCCCTATTTTTTGGTGTCCACCTCCTTGAAACCACAGATCCACATTGTAGAGGATGGTGGTTAAAGTTAGGAGTGTAATCTTCAGAAGTCACTATCCTATGTGGATATACAATTCCTAGTCTTGATTTTAGTCACATCTACTCTAACTAACCAGCCTCCCCACAGGAATTATCTTGTTAATGTACAAGGAGAACAGAATTGTGGAAAATCACAGCTTCGCATACAGATATCACCCATCTGGTCAGAGCTCTCCTTGCCAGAATCTTCTAAAATCTCATCAAAATCATTGAAGGCAAGTGTGCTACCTTGCACAGAGGGAAGAGAAGATTAATTGTCTTCGTCAAAACCTGCAGAAGAGAAGAGTCAGAGGGGAAATGATAGCTGTCTTCCAGTATTTGGAAGGCAGTCAGGCAGAAGAGGAATTTGTTCCACTTAGCCTCAGAAGGCAGAGCAGTTGCAAAAGACGAAGGTTTTGAATTGGATTGCATTAAAGAAAAAGGTCCCAGAAAGTAGAGAGTCTGTCTTTATCTGTGTCCAGGCTCTGGAAAAATCAGATCATCTTCAGCCATAAAGTTGTATTTGTGTCTGTCTGAAATCTTTGCTGAGAGTTAAGAGTTTGGGAAAGAGTTTGAGTACGCAAAAGAGATTACCCATTTGTTCCTGTCTTTCTAAATTTGGCTATACTCTTAGCCAACAAATCGATGACACAAATTCTCCTTTTATATATAAAACAGTGAGTCATCCCCTATATAAGTTTTCCTCACTTGGAGGTCTTCAAGCAAAGGCCATTTTTGAGTATAGCATAAAGAAAATTCTCTTTCAGGTATGGATGAACATGAAACTCTGTGATACTGTGGGCAATTCAGATCTAAAGTGCTATTTGTTAGTATCTAAATATATACATATATGTGTATGTATGTATGTATGTATGTATGTATATGTTTCAAGAAATATGCACTTAACAAAAATTTCTTCTTTTCTTTCCATTGGGTGGTGACCAAGAAGAGAACTCCAGGTCTATGGCAAGATAAAGATAAGATACCTTTAAAAAAAAAACCTTACAATGAATAATAACATTTTTCCTTCTAATAGAGACAAAATCCATGTCATTAACTTAATTTTTGACCTGATCATCAGACATCTCACTGTATTTCCTAGTTTTACAAAATGCTTACTCTTTTATATATGATATCTCAGCATCTGGAAAAAAAAGACCAATTTGCATTCAAGTACAGTGTTTACAATTGCACTATATGCACTAAGAATTAATATTGCTAGTTGATAACAGCAAAACCCTTTGGAGACAAACTCATGTTCCAAGGTTCCAAATCAAATAATCAGGGTTAAAATAATTTACCCAGGATCTCACTTATTTTTTGCAAAGTAAAGAGAGATTAAAAACTCTTCCCATGCAGCAGAGACCACATTGTCTCATTCTTCCTGCCACCAGCTCTTTAAAAAAAAAAGTCTAAATTATAAGCACCATCAAGCAGGAGCATATTATAATCAAAGGCCTAACTCTAACCCTGGACCATAACAAGTATTAGAGCAGCACCCAGAAAACATGTGTGCGTTTTGTAATACAATTTTATGGCACAGTAATCTGGACAGAGCTTAAGGCAAGATGCTTTAAATTGCTTCTAACTTCTGTAATAATCATCCAAGGCTGGGCATGCAGAAGCAGGTGAAATCCCCAGGAGGGGATCTCTGATGTGGACTGAGACTGTGCCACAAATATGTAGTGAGGTTTGTTTGGGAAGACAAGAGTTCATTCCGGACAGAAGCATCCTGACCTTCTAAGTTACATAGCATTCGGGGTCAGCTGAGAACAATAGAGGTCACTCTGGCTTTCTCACTTAGCCAGAGGCTTTAGAGTGACTGGTTTTCAGCATCTAAGAACTTGGAGGAAGAAAGCTTCATAAACCTCGGTGGGGGGAGGGAGAGGGAGTCCCACTGGCCCTGCCCTCCCCGCCCCCAACTCCTCCAGATAAAAGAAAAAGGACGACTTACTATTTTATATCTAACAGAAGAATCTGAGTCAGCTATTTGATTGCTAGCAATGAAGTTTAGAGAGAAGGGGTAAATAAGCAATCTAGTTTAAATCAGATTCTATCCCAAAATGTAACTCCTAGGCAGGGCTTTCATACTGACTCTAGTTCTTCAAACTAAGTCTTCTCATCTGGATGCCCCTGTTAGCACATCATCTTTAATTAAGGTCCTGACTTGAGATATTTTAACAATTTTTGTGAATTCAAACTGTCTCATATATCCCTTCCTCAGAGTTCATTTTTAGAAATTTAATTCTTGATCTTTTTGGCCAGGAGTAGGCAAGGTGAGAAAAGAGATGGTGATGGCTTTAATTAGGTAGCTAAATACAACATCAAAGCAAGCACAGGCCTGGGAATTAGGAGGATCTGAGTTGACATCTAGCTTCAAATACTTATTGCCTAAGTAATCTTAGGCAAGTCATTTAACCTTTTTCTGCCCCAGTTTTATTCACTTGCAAAAAAAAAAAAGGAGGGGGTATAATAATAGTTGTATCTTTTACTTTTTTATGTGTATTCAGGATTTGAAATAGTATTTGTCATGAAAGCTCCAGCTTCTTTTTTAGGCACCTATCACCAAGGCTCAAAGATCTATGACTTGCTAGTGTGGGGAGCTTGTGACTTGGGACATCTCTCCACCAACACATTGTAACCCTTCTAAGACCGTAATTACATCAGAGAGGGGTTGCCTGAGGCACCGAGTATTAAGTGACTTGCCCAGGGTTAAATGTCAGAGGAAAAGATTTAAACCTAAGTCTTTCTGTCTGTAAACTTAGCATTCTATCCATTAGGGGGTACTGCTTCTATTATAAGTATATGAGCCAAGACATTTAAGAGAGCAACTAAAAAGTGTGGGCTCCATTAAAATGAATTTACCAAGCAGTAGTACCATACCTACACTGGGTTTATTGGGAGCATTGCTCTCTTCAGGTACTACTAGGTCCTGGCTGGGAATTTGTTTCCAACCCTACTCCACTAGGTACTTCTACGATAACTTTTGGATGATCTCCATTAGAGCTAATTTCTTGCATTTAGCATCACCAAACAGCAAATATTAACCATCCATCATGTGTAATGTAAAGGAAAAGGTTATTTTTTTCTCCTAGCTCTGAGACCTTGGTATATGATAATTTTAGTTTTGGGTGAAGACTGTCTCCAATGGAGCTTTGCAAATGTGAAGAACCCCTAAATCAATCTCAGCCAGCTCTCTTACACTGCAGCCCTGACTCCCTCAACTGACATCTGCACCACCAGGATTAGGTTCTCCAGACAGCAGCATCAGGAGTCTAAGGGCTACCTTGAGGGTAACCAAGGTTTCTACTTCTGTTACTCACAAGACCCCATCTGTGAAATTAACATTGATTATCAGCTATCAGCTAGTAAGTTCAATTAACTTTTAGAAAAAGTTATAAAAAAACACAATCTTCTCATTACCAGGAATATACTCTCCCCTGGCACACACAAGATTCCTACAAGAGGTGGCTTAAACTTAAATGGTAGTGAAAAATATTTAAATGAGTAGGCAAGTATATTGGTTACCTCACAAGTCATAGCACTAGGAGTCTTTTTTTTAAAAACTGGTCAAGATCTCTTGAAGTTCACCTTAGATGTAGCTCTCTGCAGAGAATTGGTGCCTTTCCAGATTCCACAGCTAGTATTTCTTTCCAACGTGAGAGGTCAATGAGTGTCTTTCTACATCCATCTGCAGGCACTTTCTCTGTCCTCAAACAATTAGACTTTTTGTCACCACATAATATTATGGCTGAAAGCTGTCTCCCCAAAGTTTACATGTGAACTAGTCACAGGCAGAGCATATCTGCTGCAAGGACTAAACCTTCATTGGTCAGTCCTCCATTACACATACACTGATCTTGAACTTTCAGTTTGTTTCTATGTTTGCTTGTTTGTTTAAGAACTTAAGTTGTACAATGGTGCAGCTAGATAGCACAGCAGATAGAGGGCCAGGCCTGAAGTCAAGAAGACTAGTCTTCCTGAGTTCAAATCTGGTCTCAGACACTTAGTAGCTGTGTGACCCCAGGCCACTCACTCAACCCTGCTTGCCTCAGTTTCTTCATCTGTAAAATGAGCTGGAGAAAGAAATGGCAAACCACTCTGCCAAATATCTCTGCCCACAAAACCCCAAATGGGGCCATGGAGAGTCAGACAAGACTGAAATGACTGAACAAAAACAACACACAGGTGTGGAGGAATTATGCTTTGTATCCATGTGAGCAATACACACAGAGATGGAATCAGAGGTTTTGGAAGAATTGTCTTCTGCAACTTTACAGTATGTATTCTTTCTATTTACTATTTTATATGATCCTCATGACTCAGTAAGGCCAGCAGTACAGATAACTTTTTTTTATTTCTGTCATTCTTATTCAAAAATTCTTCAGTCCTTTTCAGAATAAAGAGAATCACAGAATCATAGGTGCAGAAGGACCTGGGATAACAGTTAGTCCAAGTCCCTTGTCTTACAAATGAAACAAGTTAAGAAGACATCCCTGTTGTCTTCAAGCATTGGATTTGGGATTGGAAGCCCTGGGTTTGAATCTCAGCTCTGTCATTTGCCATCTGTTTGACCTTGGCCAAGTCACTAGGCCTCCCTCAATTTCCTCACCTTTAAAGTCAAAGGGTTGGACTAGATCTAAAGTCCCTTGAAAGTCTAAACTCTAATTAGAGAGATGAAGTGACTTGCTTAATACCGCTTAATCAACAAGCATTTATTAAGTGCCTATTAAATACCAGGTGCCGTGCTAAGTTTTGGGGATATAGATATAAAAATGAAACAGTCCCTACCTCAAGAATTTACATTCTATCAGGGGAGTCACATATAGTTATAAATATATAGAAAATAAATATAAGACAATGGGGAAAGCAAGAGAGATTAGTATCAGGATGTGGAAGGGAGGGGACTTTAAAAAGTCTTTATAAAGGAGGTGAGCTTTGAAGGAAACTGGTAATCTAAGAGGCCAAGGTAAGAAAAAAGTAGATTTCAGGCATGGGGGAATTGTATGAAGAAGGAGGAGGAGGAAAGAAAGAAGGAAGAAAACACTATTTTTTAATTCATGCATTTATCATCAAAGCTAGGACTATATAGTAAGCAAGAAATAACCTGTTCCTATTGCTTATTATAATTTAAAACTTGTTAACAATGTTGTAACAAGGAAATGATCATAATTTAGATGTGGTCCTTCTGCACATGTATAGCCTATATCAAATTGCTTGCCTTCTCAATGAGGGGGGAGCGGAAGGAAGGAGGGAGAATTTGGAACTCAAAATGAAAGCTAAAAATTATTTTTACATGTAATTGGAAAAAAAATAAAATGTTAAATAAGAGATGCAGTCATTACAAATTTTTAGTTAATCTTAGATCTTTCCAATGATCCATTCCCCATAAACAAATATGGGTTGTAGATTCTCTCTTGGCAATAGATACAATGAAATTTCCTGTCTAGCAGGTGACACAAACTTTCTGTTGCATAAAGGAAGTCACTAGGGTATCAAAATATAACTGGATGGGGGAGTTCTTTTTCAGGGAAGTGATGACATCTGTCATTACTTAAAGTCAATTCAAAAACCTATGTATTAAACAGCACCTGGGTACAGAACACTGTGTTAGGCCCAAATAAAGATAGGAAGTTCAGAAGATACAGCCCTTGCCTTATAAAACCTATGGTCTATCACAGAAATATGATTGTGACATCCCTAATTAACTAGAGAGCCACAAGAGCAAACACAATTAAATATATCATGGACTCTGAAAGTAAACGAGGAAACCAGAGTGCAGAATTTAAATGGGAGTCAGAGCTTGTCCATGAACAAAGAAGTAGAGGAAATGTCATGAGGCTCATGTCTTTCCCCACCCCTTTTCTGGTTGCCTTGATGAGACCATATTTCCAAAGAGAGAATGCCCTTTCACCTATCTTGATATAAAAGGGATAGAAAAAAAAATTAAGCACATCTCTATGAAAGCAAGCAAGAGGTAAATATGACTACCTGGAAATGAATTCTGAGTTCTTGTGGTGCATCAGTGGGAATCTTATTTACGAAGGAGATTCGTGAGTAGAAAACCTTAGACAGAAGGAGATATCTTTCACAATTGTGGCTAATGGGAGCATTCTTAACTGAACAAGGAATCAAAATTACTGTAGAAGATAAAATGGACAATTTTTGTTTTTAAGCTTTTGCGAAAACAAAATCATTGTAGTCATAAACAAAAGTCAAGCAGTTAACTTGGAAAAAAATAGTAGTAACTTTCTCTGATAAAGGTCTGATATCCAAGATATATAGGTAATTGAAATCTTTGGGGGTTGTAAAGTTATTTATGTTGCAAGGTGTTCAGAGGGAACACTGGAACTGCCCTGGATGGGGCAGCAGGTAAGAGATTTGTCAGTGACTCCTTACATTTGTAATTTAAATTTGTACCAAATTGATTTTTTTAAATTATTCAAAAAAAAAAGAAAAAATAGATCTTCAGTTTTATATGGATCTGCAGGGAAAAAATCTGGTCTTGGCTCTTAGCTATTCCATATCCTTCTTCTCCCATGTTCCAGAGGGAGCTCTAGAAGGAAATGGTAGGACTTGATTTTCATTTAGCCAATTTGCCTTGAGGATTGCAAAATGTTGGCAGCAGGGAAAGTCAATGGTTATCAGGTCCCAGGAACAGGATACCTAACTCATTTTTCTCCTTAAAAATGTGATTTATATAAAGAATGATTAGGCTGATGGAGACTCTAAACTAGGGAATATAAGTCCTGCTTGAAGGAACTGAGTATATACCCAGTAGCAATAACACTTTGTCAAAAGACATTCAGGGGTGGCTAGGTGGCGCAGTGAATAGAGCACCGGCCCTGGAGTCAGGAATACCTGAGTTCAAATCCGGCCTCAGACACTTAACACAAAAACTAGCCGTGTGACCTTGGGCAAGTCACTTAACCCCAACAGCCCTCCAAAAAGCAAAAAAACAAAATAAATAAATAAAAGACATTGAGAAAAATTCATGTATTTAGCAACTTTTTGTCCATAGTTCCAAACTGCCTTCCAAAAATAACTTGAAGGGGGGGGGGG
>CM053596.1:146416955-146461332 GCA_028646575.1 Pseudocheirus occidentalis
ACAGATTGTGGGAGGGGTCTTACAGTGGGATCAATGTTCTGGGCTGGGGGGTAGGGGCAAAAAGGGGAGAAAATTTGTAACTCAAAACCTTGTGGAAATGAATGATGTAACCAAGAAAATAAATTAAGATTTAAATAAAAAAAAGAAAAAACAAAATAACTTGAACCAATTAGCATGCCCATCATGTATAGCCTATGTTTGTGTGCCTATCCTCCCACACACTTCCAGCAATTAATATTTTCATCTTTAGTAATATTGGCTAATCATAATTAGATATGAGGGGAAAACTTAGAAATGCCTCATTTTCATTTCTCTTAATTATTTAGAGCACTTTTACATGTAACTGTTGATAACTTAGGATTTCTTCATTTGAAAGCTGCCTAGTCATCTTGTGATCACTTCTTTATTAGAGAATGACTTTTATTCTTACATACTTGCCTTCTAGTGTTAGAGGACGCAGCATCCCTTTGAAGTTAAATGACACATGCAAAGATGAATATGAAGCAAAATAATACATTACATGTGCATAAGAAAAGAATAAAGCAAAGTGTTACATAAAGTCTTAAGGTTGGGGGAGGGGAGGTATTACCAACTGAGGGGAGTCAGGAAAGACTTCCCAGAAGAGGTGGTTTTAAAGAATGGATAGGAAGAATTCAACAAGTAGATGGTAAGAGGGGATTCCAGGAATATATACAAAGGCAGGAAAGTGTGGGAGTTTCTATGGGCTCCACAGAGTAGTTCAGTTTGACTATGGCACAGCGTACGTGGAGAGTAGTAAACATCATAAGACAAAGCCAGATAGATCAATGAGCACTAGATTGTGGACAGCCTTAAACATCCATTTGAATGAATGTGAGCATTGTGAAGTGGGTAATATGAATGAAGGCCTGGACATTTTTGAGCTGTGGAGTGACTTATCAGATTTCTTCATAAGACAGTGGTATAAAGAATGAATCGGGCAGTAGGGTGGAGAGAGTGAGTACTAAAACTAGTGTTATGAGGTTATATATTACAAACGTCTACAAGGAGAATCAACAAGTCTTGGTAACTGATTGTTATGAATGAAAGAAAAAGGGAGTTGAAGATAATGACCGCTTGTGACCATGAAAGTGTCACTGATGGAAATGGTGAAATTTTTAGGAGGAATAGGCCTTTAGGAAAAGATAAGCTTGGCATTAGATATGTACAATTTGAAGTGCCAATTACAGCCAGATGGAGTCTGATCAGAAATAAAGATTTGGAAGTCATCTGCAAAGAAGGAATATTTGAAACCCCAGGGAGGGATGTAGTCTCTAGAGTTCTGGGGAGCTCCTACATTAATAACTCAGCCATATCTTCCTACTGACAACCTCCACATGCCTCACTGTGGCATGGAGATGGCTCTATATTCTCAAAGACCAAGCCAGCAGAGTACAAGTCTCAGCAGATCTTACCAGGCTGGAAAGGCTTCAAGTACAGACCTGGCAATAGTCTAGACATTTGAATTTAGAAGACCAGCCTAGGTAAATTTGGGGAATCTCACAATCAAAGGGTTGGCCTCCGGGAACTGAATTTTCTCAACCACAGCTACTCATAAAACTGTTTCCTTAGGCATAAAGGGATTGGGATCTGAACTTCAAGAGGGCATACCCACATCAGTGAAATCCCATATTCATTATATTTCCCCACTAAACAAACCCTCTTCCAAATTTCACCATTTCCTTTAGTGATACCACTAGACTTCCAGTCACTCAGGCTCATAAATTTGGAGTTACTTGATTCTTCCCTCTTTCTCAACCCCCATAACCAACCTCATTGATTCTACCTCCAAAACATCTCTTTTATCCATCTCCTCTTCAATTAGACAGTCTCTACCTTTATCTCCTCTTTCTTAGACTGCTGCAATAACTTCCTAATTGGTCTCCTTTCCTCTTGTCTCTGAAATCTATTCTCCACACAGTCAAATTGATGTTACTACAATATTAGATTGTTTCGGTCATGTCTGACTCTTCATGACCCCATTTGGAGTTTTCTTGGCAAAGATACTGGAGTGGTTTGCCATTTCCTTCTCCAGTTTATTTTACGGATGAGGAAACTGGAACAAACAGGGTGAAGTAACTTGTCCAGGGTCACACAGCTTTAAGTGACTAAGGCCAGATTTGAACTCCCAAACATGAGTCCTGACACTAGGCCCAGTACTCTATCTGCTATACTACCTAGCTATCTTGTTAGTAAAATATAGACCTGACTATATCTACCCTCCCATACACATATTCAAATACTTTCCTATTGAAGCACAGAATAAAATACAAACTTCTCAACTTATAATTTAAAGCCCTCTACAATCTGTCTTTATTTCACCTATCTTACCAGTGACATTCCTTATTGTTCTTCATACATGTTACTTTCTAATCAAATCAGTTTGCTCTCATAGACAATATTCTATCTCCTAAGAGCTACTTGACTTTATACAACTTCTTACGCATGACTGGAATACAGAGATTGGATTAGATTCAATTAAACATTTAACAGTCCCTTACTAGTGCCAGGTATTGTGGATAACCACTTGGAATACAAATAAAAACAAAATTAAATTAAAACAAAACAAACAAAAACAAAAAGAAAGATGGCTCTAATCTTGAGGAGTCTGCATTCTAAAGTTGAGGTAGAACTGAGCATGATTGATGGGAGTACTTCCTCAAAGGGAGGTTCTAAGAGGCACTACCAGTGGGAGTGAAGACATGGGGACAGAGGGAAGGAAAGAAGCTCGAGGTGGTTAGAATGTACCTGCTCTTCACCATCACATCACAGAATCCCTAGCTTCCTTCCAAACACATCTCAGATGCCACAACCTACATGGGAGACCTTTTCCCCATTTCCTCTGGTATTAAAACTTGCTTCCTTTTGCAGTTACCTTGTATTGTTTTTATTTTCTTTGCATTTAGTAGCCTGTTTTATCTCCCTACCTCTCCCAAAAGAATGCAATCTCTTTGAAGGGACTAGTTTGTGTTCTGTTTTGGTTTCCCCAAAACTTAGCCTGATTCTTGGCACAGAGTCACTCCTTAAGAAATGTCTGTTGAAATGAATACTTGAAGTTTGGATGGGGATAAATGCATCTCAGAGAAATAAAAATAGTGTCACTTAAGTCCCAGAAGTAGGTAGGTGCAGTGGTAATCGATTCATGTGTTTCTATAGTTCCTGTCATCATAGGAGTGAGTGAGAGTAACTCTAAAGTGAGAATAACCAAATGTCTTTCCTACTTGTGGTAATCCAAGATATGCTCAGCTATCTTACATACATCCGAAATGACCTCATTGCATCAAGGACCTTAGCCAAGAGCTTCACTTTCTGTTTCAAAGTCTTCTACTCAAGCTCCCCAAGGCTACATCACTTCTCTTATCTTTTACTACATTCCTGCCCATCCCCTGTGTTCCTCTTGGGGAAAACTTGTTCAATGTTCTCTTTGTCTCGTCATCTAATTTCCAACATTGCTTTTTTTCCCAGGTTACACCCTAGCTTTGAAAAGCATTGCTTTTTTTATGCTCAATTTCCAGAAGAAATGTCCGATATAATTTTGCCCAAACTCAGAACTCCAATTATGCCCCCCCCACACACACACACACACACTTTCATCCACAATTAATTGTTCTTAAAATCTTTGATCTCTGGAATGCAAATTCAGGCTCATTTTGAAATCCTGAAAAAAAGTTGCGTAAAAGCGAATATTGGTATATTGAATCACATTTTCCCACTTATTTTGTTTATATTTGTAAATATGTCCTCAAAAGAGTTTTAACCCCCGCGTCCTTCAGCTATCGCATTTAAGAATATTAGTGTTTGCTGTCCACTTTTAGTTGTGTAGGAAAGGGGAAGTCGCTTAATTTTTCAGTGTTCTCATCTGTAAAATGGGCATGGGAGCACCTATAGCTCCCCCTTCCCAGGGTTAGTGCAGTGCTCAATAGAGGTGTGCATAGAGTGCTTTGTAAAGTTATTGTTGGTTTTATTTTGTTGTCATTCTTAGTCTAGATACACACATTGTTCCACCAAATTTCTTTTTTTTGGGGGGTTTTTTTTTTTTTGGAGGGCAGTTGGGGTTAAGTGACTTGCCCAAGGTCGCACAGCTAGTTTTTGTGTTAAGCATCTGAGGCCGGATTTGAACTCAGGTACTCCTGACTCCAGGGCCAGTGCTCTATTCACTGGGCCACCTAGCCGCCCCCACCAAATTTCTTAAAGAGGTCCATCAAATAGAAAATCAATTCCCATTTTTCACACACTAAATATATGTATACACACACACACATACACACATAAAAACGTACCACACAATTTATTTATTTCCTTGTTATTCATTCAATAAGCATTTATAAGCATCTGCTTCATACAAGGCACCGTGCTGGGTGCTAGGCATTGTATTTTGTTGAACCACGGCAGACTCTTCATGACCCCATTGGGGGTTTCCTTAGCAAAGATTCTAAAGTAGTTTGCCATTCCCTTCTCCAGCCCATTCTACAGAGGAGGAAAATGAAGAAAACAGGGTAAAGTGACTGGCCCAGGGTCACACACCTAGTAAGTGCCTGAATCTGGATTTGAACTCAGGTCTCCCTGACTGCAGAGTCTGTGCTCTGTCCACCACCACCTAGCTGCCCCAAGTGTTAGTCATACAAAGACAAAAACAAAAGTGTGCTTGCATTCCCCAGAAGTGATACAAAATATACAACAAAAAGTCGATATAATATTAAACTTTAGGCCTTCATTAAGGCTTTTGGGAGTGTGTGTGTGTGTCTGTGTGTGTCTGTGTGTGTCTGTGTCTGTGTCCGTGTCTATGTCTGTGTCTGTGTACACAAAATAAGCACAAAGGAGCACCAAAAACTCAATAGATCAGGAAAGGCCTCATAGCACCTGATCTAAGCCCTAAACAGAGCCAAGGAAATCAAGAGGAAACATGCCAGCCATGGGGAGCCTGTGCAAAAGCACAGCAGGAGGAGACAGAATTCCAAGCAACCTGACCAGCAGCCGGTGGGCTTGTTGGGGCTGGAGCTTAATTCCGTGTTCTTGGAGAATCTCACTGACCCCATGAGATCCGAACATTTGAACTGCCGGAGAGGGTAATCAACTGCTTCATGGAACTCAGTAGCTCCAAGAGTTGAACCGAGATCACTGGTTTATTTAAAGCTCAATGACTCACATAAGCGTGCTCCTGTCTCTTTAAGAGCCCCTGCTCCATTCCAAGCAGGCAGGGGCTAGATTTTGTTGACTGATTTTCATCAGTTTAAGTACAATACCTATTAAAGCACATTAACATAGTTGCCACGGGCAGTGATCTTTTGAAGTCCTACCAGGAGCCCAGATTCCAGCAAACCCTGAAGTGGCTTGCTTTGTGAGTACTTTTGTTTGTTTTGGCTCCTGCAGGCAGAGAAACCAAGATGACAGCTCTTGAAGAAGCATCAAAACGCAAAAACTGGGTCATGACCATCATTTGGTAAACACAGGAAAGTGAAGGACATTAAATAAATATGTCAGTGTCAGAATGATGTCTTACCACTGAGAGGGAGCCAGTTAGCCATGATACAAAGAGTAATTACCATGATGGAAGGCAGGAGACCCAAGGTCTGGTCCCCATTCCACCAGCTATTAGCCTTGTGCCCAAAGAAAACCATTTGCACTCTCTGGACCTCATACCTCATACTCTGAGTGATCAGATGACCTGGATGTGAATCCTGACTCTGCCTTTGACAATCAGCGTTACTTTGAGGCATGCCGTTTACCATCTCTGAGGTTCAATTTCCTCTTCTGAAAAATAAAGAGGTTGAATGATGTGGCCTCTAAGTCCCCTTCTGGCGCTGTCTGTACTACTACTTTATCTTTGATTCTGTGCATCCCAGAATCTTAGAGTTGGACAGCAGATGAGGTCAGTCCTCTCCATGACACTCTCAGCAAGTGCTCATCTCTTCTATACTTGTATCTTCCACAAAGTGGCCCATTCAGTTTTTTGGATCATTCTCTTCAGTTCTACCTTCTGACCACATTTGTCTTCTGGAGCCAAGAGAGTGAACCTGATCCCTCTCCTACAAGGCAGCTCTTCAAATATTTGTTTTCATTTTCTGCTGCTAGCTTTGTGACTTTGCTTAAATCACTTTACCCCTTGGGCAACAGCTTCCTCCTCTACAAGGAAAGGAAGTCGAATTAGATGAATTCCAAGGTGACTTTACAGAGAAAACATTCTGTGATTCTTAGGTTCAAACCCCTATTTTAGTGATGGGAAGGACCTCAAAGTTCATCTAGACCAATCCCTTCATTTTACAAATGAGGAAACCAGGGAAGTTAACTGATTCTCCTAAGGTTATACAGGTAGTATACATCACAGGCTGAATTTGAACCTAGAGCCTGTGCTCTTCCCCCTGTAGTGCTCCACCTCCCTCTCTAGACTAAATAAACCCAGTTCCTTCAGGATTTGAGCTTCCTGTGACCGGGTTTAAAGTCCCCATCAGCCTAAACATTCCTCATACAAATCATATTATCAAGGAGAAACCAGATTCTAGTATTAAAAAAAGTAAAAGATCCTGTTCCTGGGACCCAATGACCATTGCTTCTTTCCTTGGTTTCACCATGTTGCTGAATCCTCAAAGCGGAAAGACCAGAAGAAAATCAAGTCCTCTCAGTTCCTTCCAGAGCTTTCCCCAGACCATGGAAGAAGAGGGACAAGTGATAGGTAAGAACCAAGACTAGACTTATTCCAGAAGATTCCTCTCAAATTGAAGATCAATGTTTTTAATCAATTTGGGACACACTTAAATTACAAGTGCAAAGTATGATCAACAAACTTTGGTCTGCTGCTGCTTCCAGCAAGCAAAGTAGGAGCTCCCCTGACCATCCCTGCAACAAAAACAGCTACAAAAAGATGTGTGCTCACAGGATCATAAGAGCAGGAAGAGATCTCTGAGATCACCTTTGCTTTAAAATGAGGAAGCTGAGACCCAGAGGGATTAAGTAATTTTCCTGAGGTCACACAAAGAATGGGCATAAGCAAGCTACAATATTTTATTAACCATGACAGGGTAGGAGAAGTGACATGAAAGAACAAAAAAGGGGGTAGACTGTGATGCATGAAGAATGTGAGAGAGATGGATGGTCTGATCTTGGCCACCATGGGTGACCATGAGCAAGTCAATCACCTCTGAGCTTTTGTTTCAATAAGAGAGTTGGACATTATGATTTCTAAGGTACCTTCCAGTTCTAATATTCTTTGATCATATAGTTTGTATACTGGTATCATTCTTCTTTACTGTCTAATCAGAGGAGACCAGCCCAGTTTTCACCACCCTGTGTTATTCTAGTCAACTCAATGATCTTCCTGTTCCCCAGGGCAGCCCCAACTTACATTGACATTCACTGGGCCTATAGTCACCCGGCACTCTCTGCAACTTCTATTCCTGCTTCCATTTCCAGTGAGCCCTGTGCCTTCTTCCTCTAGCTACCTTGACTGCCCAATCTGGAGGCCCCTTTACTAGAAATCCTGTTGTGAAAGAGAACTCATTGCCTCCCAAGGCAGCCCATTCTATTTCTGGATAACCCTGATTGTTAAGAAGTTTTTCTCCTGTGGAGCAAAATGATTTCAGAAAACCCTGAAAAATCTTATGTGAACTGATGCAGAGTGAAGTAAACAGAACCAAAAGAACATTGTACATAGGAACAGCAACACTGAATGATGAACAACTGTGAATTACTTAGCTATTCGCAGCAACACAATGATCCAAGACAATCCCAAAGGACTCATGGTAAAAAATACTATCCACCTCTAGAGAAAGAACTGATGGTAGCTGAATACAGACCGAAGCATACTATTTTTCTTTTCCTTCCTCCCTCCCTCCTTTTCTTCCTTCCTCTTTCCTTCCCTCCCTTCTTTCCTCCCTCCTTCCCTTTCTTCCTCCTTTCCTTTCCTTTCTTCCTTCCTTTCTTCCTTCTTTTTTTCTTTCTTTCTTTCTTTCTTTCTTTCTTCCTTCCTTCCTTCCTTCCTTTCTTCCTTTCTTTGCTTCTTTCTTTTTCTTTGTTTCTTTCTTTCTTTCTCTCTTTCTTTCTTTCCTGAGTTTCCTTCTACAAAATGACTAATGAGGAAATATGTTTTACATGATTGGACATGTATAACCTATAATGGATTGATTACTGTCTCAGGGAGGGGTGAAAGTGAAAGGTTAGAATCTGGAACTCAAACTTTGAAAGATTAATGTTAAAAATTATTTTTTACTTATAATTGGGGCAGGAGAATAAGTGTGATTTTTTAAAAGGATGAATTGTTAATGGCATAGGAAGATCTTTCTTGTCCATGAATAGGCCTATGTGACCTGCTTTGAGCCTGAGTTACATGGAAGCCTGAGTCATATGAGCCTGGGTCACATGGAGTCTGTGGTGGGAGGAGCTTGCCAAGTAGGTGGAGCAGGAATGGGTGGAACAGGAAGTAGGAGAGTGAGGTGGAGCTGAGAGACAGAGAGAGGCAGAGCTCGGGTGAGAGAGGGGTGTTTTGCTTAAGGGAGCTTGTTTGTGGGGAAGCCTGACGGAAGGAAGGCTTGGGCATGGTGGTGCTCCAGCTTCTTTATTGCCATGGTGGTTTCAGCTTTCTGGAATATGAATCAATATCTTGGTTTTGTCTTTGAAGAAGAGAGTCTGGTATATCTTGCAATTCAAACCTGGAAACACGCCTGCATGTTTATAGCAGCGGCTGTGGGTATGGCATTGACAATATAGAAGATGAAGTTTTTCTCCCACATCAAGGAAATTTTACCTCTTTGTAGCTTTTACCTGTTGCTCCTAGTAAGCCCCTTGGAGCCATTAATGAATAAACACTTCATTTTTTCAGAGTTAGATTTTAATGCCTGGGTATCCAATTAAAAACACTCTTTGTTCTCCTCTAAATAAAATCAGTTATTTATTGCATTTTGTGGGGAATTCTAGAAAACACTTCAGACTTTGTAACACCACTGCATTGTAAACACTTTGCCCAGGGAGAGCATAAGGGGATTAAGTTGAAACTGAAGAAAAACGGGAAAAATCATGTAAAGAATCTTTCTCAGAGCTCCATACTAGCCAGAATATTAATTCCCCCATTGTCATGAAAATAAAATTCAGCTTCAGGTTTAGAAAAGTCTCTTTTAATGTGTGATTATTCCATGTGGAGTCTAATCTTTTGCACTGCTTTGATCTACTGGCTTTTCTGCAATTTGCCATCACTTAGATCAGACACTTTATGATTAAATTAGGTAAATATGGATGAATTCTCTTTCTGTGCCTAGTCCAGAAATTCTTGGGCTTGTAGAATGACTATGTGAATACTATTCACTAGGAAACAACTTGCCAAAATAAAACAAAGAAGTAGAGGCCACACACAGGCAAAAAATATTTGGGAAACAGAACTACAGAATTCCAGAGATGAAAGATTCTCTTCTCTTGAAATCATCTCAATAGATCAGCTGTACCTGAAAAGAAGCTTTGATCTAGCTAAAAACCCTCAAACCTGTTTCATAGCAGTATTAGTACTATTGAATCTTTTAGCCTTAAGTGTATTACTTTACATTTATTCTTGTTGACTTTAACCTCATTAGCTTTAGCTCAACATTCCAGGCTCTGGATATCTTTTGACATTCTGTTTTTTAATCTATATTTAACTAACTAGCTAGCTCTCTACTTGCCTATCTATTTACATACATAGATATCCATATAAATGTATAAATAAATGCATAGGTGTATATCCATGTTATATTATTGTTCAGTTATTTTCAGTAATGTCTGACTTTACATGACCCCATTTGGGGTTTTCTTGGCAAAGATACTGGAGCAATTTGTCATTTCCTTCTCTAGTTCATTACAGATGAGAAACAGAGGCAAACAGGAGTAAGTAAGTTGCCCAGGGTCACACAGATAATAAGTCTGAAGCTGGATTTGAACTCAGGTCCTCTTGACTCCAGACCCAGCACTCTATCGACTACTATACACGGTGGGTGCTATATAAATGTTAGCAGTAATAAAAATGATGAATGAAATTATATGAAATTATGAAGAAATACCTTCACTAGGGAGAAAAAATCACTCAGGTACAGTGTAAGTAAACTGACAGCTTTCAGACTTACAGATTCTGTATGAATTTTCATACTAAAAGTAAACAGAGTTCTAAATACTTAAACCTCATGATCATAATTTCAATAGTAATAAAATATAATAATTATTACAAAAATATCTCTGATAAGCCTAGTACAGAGAATACTAGACTTGAAAAACCTTGGATTAGGGTCTTGTCTCTGCCATTTATTACCTTTATACCCTTGAGCAAGTCACTTAAATGGTCTCAATCTGAGTTTCCTCATCAATAAAGTGGAGATAGAAAAATACTTGGCCATGTTTACTTTGGAGGCAAGAGCCCAGGCCAGTTGTTCCTTCAAGTCAATTCTGAGAAGCCTGGGTATGATATGCAACCCAGGGATACTTTGGACTTAGAATTTAGTGGGGCCATGCTATAGAGCTCTAAACCTAGTCCACCTCCCCTCCCCAGAGACTGAGATGGTATAAGGGTGAATTATGCCCCGCAGGTATTGAGGGGAATGTTTGTATATTTGCTCTTTCTATGCCTTTAAAGTATATATTCCTTTGTAAAAGCTAATCTGACTTAAATGGTTAAATGGAGCTGAGGTGAAAGTGATCACTAAAACTGGTGGAGGTTTGAGCCAACAGTAGAGAGTAGATACCTCAACAATCTTCTAAGGGGCTAAAGAACCCTGATAGAGAGGCGAAATGTAAGATGCCTGATCTTCAGGTAGTGGGGAAGGGAATGAATGGGAAGGGTTGCAGAAGGGAAGAGAGAAGTCAGGAGGGGAGAAAGTAGAAAGGAGAGGAAAAGACAGAAAGAAAAGAAAGGAAAAAAGAAGAAAGAAGAGAAAGGAGAGGAAAAGAGAGGAGAGGAAAGGAAAGGAGAGGAAAGGAAAGGAAAGGAAAGGAAAGGAAAGGAAAGGAAAGGAAAGGAAAGGAAAGGAAAGGAAAGGAAAGGAAAGGAAAGGAAAGGAAAGGAAAGGAGAAAGGAAAGGGGACATCCTGATTTAGTATCTGTTTTCAAGAATTGAAAAACATAACCTCACTTTTTTAGTGGTGATAATAAAAACCATAGAAAATAATTTAAATACAGCCAAAGAGATTTCAGATTAGCTCTAAGAAACAGTTTCTTGGCCTTCAAGGTTATCAAACAGTCATTTCCCAAAAGATAAATGGCAGTTCTCAAAAGAATAAATGCAAGGTATCAGAAAACAGATGAAAATAATTCTGAAAATCATTAACAAGAAGAGAAATGCAAATTAAAAGATGTCATCTCCTACCCAGCAGACTGATAAAGACAACAGCAACAAAAATAAAAACAATTTCTGGAAAGAATGTGGGAGAAAAGATATACTACACAACTTTTGGTGGAGCTGTGAATTGGTCTACCCATTCTGGAAAGCAATCTAGTAAGATCAAATGTAATGACTGAGACACTGAGAACATGTCAAACAAATGATGGTACATACATGTAATGAAATATTGTGCTACAGAGAAGTAAGCATAACTGGGAGGATAATTCATACAATGACAATATGCTAAAAGAAAGCAACTTTGAAAGACAAGAACTTTGATCAGTGTAATGCCAATCAAGACTCCAAAAGATGTTCCCAGCTCTTTGCAGAGTGATGATGTCCTTTAGGGCTGGAATGAGACCTAATTTTCAGAGTTGACCAATGCATGAGTTTGTTTTGCTTGATTATAGTACTTGTTACAAGGGAAGGCTTTTATTTGAGGGGAGGAAAAGAATTGTAAGGGGGGGGGGGTAGTAGTGATACAAAATAAATGAAAGAAAATAATGTCACCTTTGAAGCATTTTAAAATATGCATAAAGAAAGCAGAACAAAATTTAGATGAGGACATTGCCAATGAGGGCAGTGTGGTCACTGCTGGGTTAAATTTAACTCATACTTAACAAATAAGTAAGCTGTACATAGTAGATTTTCCAATTTCAGATAGAATCCTCTTTTCTGTTCTTCATTATATATGTAAATGCTCATGTTTGTTGATGCTTGTCAAGTTCATAATCAAAAACATAAAATAAGCCTCAACTATAGTAAAAGGGATGCTTCAGATAAAAGAACAGGTAGGAATTTGGAATGTCAAGGTGAAATCTTGCCCAACTAGATGATTCCGTGGCCCTAACAGCCTTATTATGATTCTCCAGATAATTAAATTTGTGTAGAGATGGTTGATATCTCGATATTTGGTCAATTTTGCCTGTCATATGTTGCTATTTCTGTAGC
Organism: Pseudocheirus occidentalis; assembly: GCA_028646575.1. NCBI lineage: Eukaryota > Metazoa > Chordata > Mammalia > Diprotodontia > Pseudocheiridae > Pseudocheirus > Pseudocheirus occidentalis. The sequence continues at coordinate 146,429,252 of CM053596.1, forward strand.
TTTAGAGAATGTTTTGCAAACAGTAGGTGATTCAGGGGTATCTCTGAAGAATATAACATTAGAGATTTGGATTTATCATCTCTCTTTTTTTCACTCCCAATTTTTTTTCTTGAACTGACTTGAAGGAAGCATTCATTTTTATCTTTCCCTGAGCTTTCAGGCTTAAAAGAGACCCTAACAGTCTGGAGTATATCATTTAATTTGATAACTACAGTCAGTCATCATTACAGCTAAGATGTATTCTATCTATCCATTATGACTTAAATTGTAGACTTCACAATGAAGACATTAAACTTTAAATTCTCCCAAGTAAGTTTATCTAAGCACGTTTTAACCTGCTCAACACAGTAGGAGGGTAAGAATGATATTCTGTAAAGAGATATTAAAAGCTCTGAAACTCAGTGCAAACAGTAATCCACATTTAGGGTTAAACCCTGTGTTTCCAAAAAGATTAAAAGGCATATATAGCTATACCCTCCCATTATGCCAATTACTCCCCATTTTTTCACTCTGTAAACTATTACTAGGTTGGATGAAGGAGAAGTAAATTCCCAAGAAGACAAATACTTTAGGATATAAAGAATTATCTCTACACCATACCAGATGTGGAGAAACTTGAGGTTGTTGGTGAAATTAAGAGTCATCTAGTCAGGCAAGGCTGTAAATAATTAGCATTTCCAGTACAGTTTGGACTAGGAGAATGATTCTCCAAATATATGTAATGTGATACTATGTACACCACAAAACTTTGCATATTATGCCACTCCAGATAAAAGAATATTCATGAACACTTTCTTTACTACATTTTACTTACCATATATATTTTACTTACCCCATATAGTTTCCTTATCATATATACAATATATACAGACACAAGTTAAATAAAATTTTCTTATAACATATGCATACTAATCTCAAAATACATCAGATCTTGAACTTGCAAAGAAGTCAACAAAAACGACTTCTAATTGAAGGGAAAATTTGTGTGTGAAAATCTCCTGATTCTCCTGTAGTGTTGCCAATGTAAACATTTGGTGTTTGGGGATTTCTCATGGTAAAGAACACTCTGCTGAGAACAAAATAAAAGTTTGAGAACCTCTGACTTGGTAGATTCCTTCCAATTCTACCATTTTAAAAGACCACACTATAGAAAGGACATTGATAAGCCAAAGACCTTTCCAGAGAGCAACCAGAAGGGTGAGTGGACATTGTCTTCTGAAGAGCTGCTGAAGAAACTGAGAATATTTAGCCTGGACACAAGAGAACTTCTGTCACATAGAAGGGCAATTCCATTTTCTTCAGCTGATTCTGAGAGGAAAGAACTGGGAGGAACAAATAGAAGTCATAAGGAAAGAGATTTAAGCTTGATTGGGGCAGCAAGATCACAGAGTGGATAGAGTTCCAACCCTGGAGTCAGGCAGGCCTGAGTCCAAAATATGGCTTCAGACACTTACTAGCTGTGTGACCCTAGGTAAATCACTTAACCCCTATTGTGCTGAGAGAGAAAGAGAGAGACAGAGACAGAGACAGAAAAAGAGACAGAGACAGAGAGAGAGAGAGATTTAAGCTTGATTTAAGTAAGAACTTGCTAACAATTGGAGGTGTCCTGAGGTAAAGTGTGCTGCCTCATATGATATTAAGTTTCTCATCACTGGCAATCTTTAAACAGAGATCAAATGAGAACTTGTTCAAGATGTAAAAGGGATTCCTGAGATCAGATGGGGATTGTATGAGATGTACTCTGAGATCCCTCCCAACTCTGATATACTCTAAGTCTTTAAGATATATTTGATAGTTATCATTAGAAAAGAAGATTCTTCTCAGCAAAAATGGGATGATCCATTGACTGAAAAAAGAAATGTTTTCTTTTTGTATGTGTGTTGTCATTATAAATACTATTAATAAATGTCCATAAATCTATTTTCTCACATCTGAATATGGGCTGAGTTTACTGACATCTGGCTCATGCTCTATGCTCATCTGTGCATCACAGGAATATAAAATAGAGACAAAAGTAGAGCCTACAGCTAAATTTTGCTTATGTAACAACTTTTATATTCCACCTCCATCCCCCTTCCAAAAAAAAATCTCACACAATACCTTGCATGTACTAGATTCTGAATAAATACTTGTTCAAGGAATGAATAATGTAACCTCTAGAAGAAATAGATGGAGCTTCACATGCAAGCTTCCTTTTTGCTTTCAGAAGCTGAAGTGATGATGGTAGAGTTGAGAAAATGAGGAATACTTCCATTTGAGATCATGTAAAAATCTGGGGTATTGTGAACCGTGGAATTTTGGAGGTGAAATTATTTAGAGATTATCTTGTCCAAATTCCTTCATTTTACATATCTACACCTGGAGTTTAGTTGACTCTCCTGTTGGAAATGAGGTCCACAGAAATTTCACCATGACCAAAACCATACATGGAATGGAATCATAATATAATAGAGGTAGTAGAATCACAGGGCTAGAATGCGCTTTAGAAAGAGCTTAATTCACCATTGTCTTCATTTTACAAGTCAGAAAGTCAAGGTCCAGAGATAGTAGGTTACTGCCATGACTAAAAACCAAGCCTTTTCAGAAACCCACAACTTATAAATTCTAAAAAGTAACCATCATTAGGAATACTTTTCTCAAGACAATATTTGGCATAAAAAAATCAGGATATGTTAATTCAATTTGAGTGTAGGCCTCTCCACAATTAATGAGTTTGTCTTTAAATGAATGAAAAAAAATGTAAATGCTTACTATGTGCCAAGCACTGAAGATACCAACAAACAAAAAAAGACAATCCTTCCTCTAAAGGAACTTACACTCTAATTGAATATATAATATATGTAGGAAGGTTGAACTATATTATGGATAATGAAATCCTTAAGGTGTATTGAAGTGTCTTCCCCTCAGGATGGAAAGCCTAGAGGGTACCAGCTCATCACCAATGGGAAAGTAACAGTGGGTCTAAAGGTTGAAGTCAATCAGGGATTCTGGCTCACCTCTGGAGGAAATGAGAGTATTAGAGTCAGTGTTTGGTTGACTAGGAGTCCCTTGTTCTTGTCCCATCATTTTTCAATCACTGTGACACCATTTGGGGTTTTCTTGGCAAAGATACTTAAGTGGTTTACTGTTTCCTTCTCCAGCTCATTTTATAGATGAGAAAACTGAGACCAACATGATTAAATGACTTGCCCAAGGTCACACATCCAGAAAGTATTTGAGGCCAGATTTGAACTCAGGAAGTTGAGTCTTCCTGACTATAGGTCCCGCTCTCTATCCACTGTACCATTTAGCTGTCCATCTAGTATCCTGTTACTGGATCCCAGAAATATATGCATTTTTTCTTTAAAAAAAAACTTGTTCTAATGCATATAAGTTATTAAAAATTCTAGACAATGGTTAAAAAACAAAATAAAACTTGGTTAACATTTAGGAAGGTATTTGGACAATGAGGATCACCAATGTAGGCAGACAGCTCTGTCTGGAAGACACCTCCATGTCTTTGACCAGGGACTTTTATAGAGACTGACAGAAAATATTTGTGATGATTGTGCCAGGATTTCTTGAAACGTGATTGAGGTATGTCACAAATCCAAGCCAGACCCAGAACATAAACACTTTACATTAGGATAAATATTTTTGTTTCTGGTTTTTTGTGCAAAGCCAATTCTTTGGACACAGTTAAGAAAACTCTTTGCTTCATCAACTTCAGGAAGAAGGAAAGAGGGAAAAAATAGCTTTTCTCATTTGATCGCTGTTCTGAGAAGCATCTTAAATGCAGAGAAGAGCACTCAGAAGAAACAGGAGAGGAAATTAATGTTATGGTTGATGAACACAATACAGTTAAAATTCAACCAGAATGAAATCATTGCTGAAGCAACAAAGAAAGGATGTTAAAATGAAAATCATCATAGCAAGAATAGAGAACATTAGGTTACAACATATGAAATGTACCTGTACACCACCAATCATTTCCTCAACACCTAGAAAACAGACTAGTTGGAGACCAGCTCTTAGCAAGTTATATTTGATTTTCAAAACAAATTTTTCTCCCTCAAGGACAGTAATACATGTCTGATAGAAATATTCCCCCTCTTACTGGACACCTGGAAATGGGAACAAAGTGAGATTTAAGGTGATAGTTACAGTGTAAAATGTGTCAGAACACAAGTCAGAGGACTTATGTTCGATTTCTCTGTCTGGGACTTAGTATCCATACGACACTCTCTCTGGACCTCTGAGTCTCATTTGTAAGATGAGAGGGTCAGCCACAAAATTCCCTCCCAGTTCTGTATTCATAATTCTATGAGATCTGGATTAGTCAAGGCTCTGAGAGAAACAGTACAAACTTTTTTCTCCAAACTCATTCAGTTATTTTAATAATCTTTAATAATAACAGGCTTCTCAATCTTATAAACTTCCCAATCCTGTGGCCCCCTGTCCCTGATTGGTCAGTTTTTTCCCAGAAACTCCATTTTAAGAAAGGGGACCATGTTCACTTTTTCATTCTTCTCAAAGGAACACGCCTGACTCACCAGATTTCTTTTGGTCCTTCTCTCCACTTCGTACACATTTTTAAACTTCCTTTTATGTTTTGTCTTCTCTTATTAGAATGTAAGCTCTCTGAGGGCAAGAACTGTCTTCCTTTTTTTTCCTCTTTTTTCATTCCCAACATTTAGCATACTGCCTGACAGGCAGTAAGACGTTAATAAATGTTCTTGACTGAGAAAGACCACCATGGCTAACTACATTTGTCCTTTCTGGTTTGAGAATTGACTCTCCTGAGCAGTAGACTCAGCAATATTCAGAGATAATCTGCTCTGAGGAGTCAGTCATGAGTACTGCACCTGTGGTCTACAGTCTATAATGGCTATTTCCTCTATGTTGCTGAGTCTAGCTCAAAGAGGCTGATTTTTCTAAAAAGCTTTCTTTTAAAATAAAGCTCTACGTGGTCTGAGAAACAATTACCTTTGAGATTGTTTCATTCTCTTGTACCCTGTCCATGAAATTAAGATCTTAAGCACGTGTGTGCTAATAATGATACGGAATTACATTTTAGGGATCCAGACACAGGAAGTTGCCCATGAAGTTAATAGTTAAATCTGAAGAACACCTTTATATAGGAACCACTCAGCATTATCTTGGAGATGTCAGATAGGAGTGTCTGAACAAGAGAAAAAAGAGGAAGCTCTCTCTTTGGAATGATTTGAAGCAGGAGCCAATAAGTTACTAAATTTTGCAAGAGAAATTATAAGGCATTATAAAAAAAGAAGGCATGATATGAAAACAATACAGGAGAATGCAGAGATGAAATAAAAATAGAGGCTATATGCTACAAAGTAACACCTTGGGGAACATAAATCAGTAAACATCTATTAAGCACAACAGGTAAAAGGAACTTGAAAAGTGTGTATGTAGTGGGACAGCTAGGTAGTGCAGTGGATAGAGAGCTAGAAAGACTCATCTTCATTAGTTCAAATCCAACCTTAGACACTTCCTAGCTTTATTTTATTTGCCTCAATTTCTCATTTGTAAAATGAGCTGAAGAAGGAAATGGCAGCATCTTTGCCAAGAAAACCCCAAGAAGAGTCAGACACAATTGAAATGACTGAACAACAAAAAGTACCTACTATGTACCAGGCACTGTGCTAAGCACTGGGGCTACAAAAGGAGTTAAAAGATTGTCTCAACCCTCAAGTAACTTACAATCGAATGGGGAAGGCAACAAAAATCAAATGTATACAAAGCAAACCATATACAGAAGAAATAAGATATTTACATTTATTAATAGGATAATAATCAACAGAGGGAAAACACTGGAATTAAGTAGCAGTAACAGTAATATTATTAAGAATAATAGTAATATTATTAAGAAAAGTTAGGGAAGGCATTGGGTAGAGGTTAGGACTTAAAAGAAGCCAGTGAGTAGTCTGAGAGGAGTAAGAACATTCCAGATGTGAAGGATAACCAGAGGAAATGCTGGGATCCAAGAAATGGCATGTCTTATTCAGGGAACAGAAGATCCTCAAAGAGAGGATCAAAGAGAGGATGTCAGGGAGTAAGGTAGAAGAAGGTTGGAAAGGTAGGAGCAGGCTGGGTTATGAAGGGCTTTGAATGCTAAACCTTCTAAATAAAGAACATTCTATATTTGCTCCTAGAAGTAATAGGGAGCCACTGGAGTTCATTGAGTAGAGAAGTGACATGACTGGACTTCAATTTTAGAAAAACCATGTTAGTGTTAAATTCTTACTACATGCCAGGGAATACAAAGAAAGGCAAAAGGTGTGGGGAAGCCCCTGTGCTCGCTCAGAGAAGATATATTCTGTTCAGAGAAATAGAATACAAATTGTGAAGTACATAGAGATGTATTCAGAATTGATGAATGTTAATTTTAAAGGGAGAAGTAATTATCAATTAGAGGAAATGGGAAAGCTCTTCTACAGAAGGTGGGCTTTGATCTGAGTCTTGAGAGAAGATAAATGAGCTAAAAGATGGAGGTGAGGGGGGCAGAGCATTCCAGGAATGGGGGACGGCTAGTACATCTGAATAAAGATGGGAACTGTAAATGTTGGAATAAAGTGTTTTGTTCCTAATCAAAGGAATGGCAAGCAACAGCTAAAAACAGAGGACTTTGGTGGAGGTTAAGGTGAAGAGTATGATGGATGGAAGGAGAAGTACAATTACTCCATTCATGATGCTGCTGTCAGGTGGGTGAAAAGGTCTAACAAATTAGCTATCACTCTGAAATTTGATGCAATAGCTCAAGAGAAAGGTCCTATGTTGGATCAAATTCTCCAAGGAATTACATCATGGAACAGTAAAGGAACATTTCCTTCACTATCCACTTCTCCAGCAACCAGTTGAAATGCTCTGTTTTTATATCAGGACAATATCTGATAACAGAAGTAAGTTGACATATTTGAGGGGGTCCAGATCCCAGGCACCATAGTGATCAAAGGGAATGACTTAAGTAGTAAGATCAAAAGAGCTTGGTCGGGATAGGGTAGCCAAGTAATAGTGGAGAGGGGATATATGGGTATGATAAGAGTCTACAAATATTTAAAAGGTATTAACACCAGTGAAGGAGAGTTCCTGATTTTGCCTGCTTGGAGGGTACACAGCTGAGAACAGAAAAGAGGCAATTAAGGAAAGGAACATTTAGCCTAAATAGCAGGAAATTTTTTCTTAGAAAGATTACTGCTACTATTAAAAACTAAACCCATGTCATGCATGATTAGACCAGCCAATGAGTAGGAACTTTCTTTCTATACAATTCTCTCATTCTCTAGCCCCTTTTTGTGTCAATCTAATTCTACATTCCACCATACTCCTATTCCTATACCTCTTGTTTCCTTCAAAAATAATGTACCTACTTTAGACTGCTTCTGTTTCCTAATGAGTTTCATCTTAGAAGAAGACATATCTATTTCATAACAATAATAATGATGATGATAATAGCCAGCATTTTAATAACCCTTTAAGGTTTGCAAAGCATTTTACAAATATTATCTCACTATCATCACACTGCCCCTAGGAAGTAGGTGCTATTGCCATTCTACAGCTGAGGAAACTGAGGCAGACTGTGGTTAAGTGACTTGGCCAGGGTCGCACATCTACTAAGAGTCTGAGGCTAGATTTGAACTCCAGGTCCATGCTCTAGTCACTGTACCACCTGGCTGCCTATCTAGAAAGATAAGACTCTAATTAAAATTCAATAAAATTTAAATCTAATAAAATTTACCACACCCAACGGCAATACCCTTTACTTTCAAGAAATAAAAGGCAATTTATCTTTGCATGGCATTCCAAAACTATTTGTCTAAACAAAGAATAATTATCTAACACTGGTTTTGCCCTTCCATTATAAGATTGTCTCAGGACAATTTTTATTTGGTTTGTATGGATTCTGCCTCAAGGACAATTTGCAATTAGATATGGATTTGGGGGCAGCTAGGTGGCACAGTGAATAGAGCACTCACCCTGAAGTCAGGAGGACCCGAGTTCAAATCCGTCCTCAGACACTTGACACTTAACTAGCTGTGTGACCTTGGGCAATTGCCTTGCCTTCTCCCCTAAAAAAAAAAAAAAAAGAAGTGCATTTGAATGCTTTATCTCATTTGATCCTCTAAACAAGTCTAGGAGACAATCAATAATCATTTATGAAGTACATACTGGCAAAGCATTCATTACTAGCCTCATTTTCTGGATGAGGGAACCAAAACCAAGTGAAGTTAAATGACTTGCCCAGGGTCACACAGCAAAACAGCCTCAACACTGAGATTCAAACAGATAATCTGACTCCAGGTTCAGCACTCTTCTCACTAAAACCCCGTGTCTCAATGAAAATTCCTCATAATGAAATTGGGCTCCCTGATGCTTTTGTCTTTGTCACAAAGTTCTGAATTTAAGATTCTGGATCTTTAAGAACTGAACCATTGACTGTAATGATTTCTAGAAAAATACCCTCAATGAGAAGGCATTCCAATTCTCTCTGCTTTGGAATGATGGTCTTCTCACTTCATAAAGATGCTTCACTGAATAGCCATTCATTGTCTACTATGTGCAAAGCACCATGCTCCACTATGTCTGGAATAATGGAAAGAGCACTAGACCTAGGCTCTGCCAATTACTACCTATATGAACTTGGGCAAGTCGCTTCACCCTTCTGAGTCTGTTTTCTTATCTGTAAAATGGGAGCAATGATACCTGCTCCACCTGCCTAGCAATTCAACAAATATTTATTAAGGACTTATTATGTACAAGGACTTCCATGAGGATTAAATTAATTAGAAGGTGAAAACACTAAGAAAATTGTCACTTTCTACATAATTGTAAGTTATCATTACTGTTGTTCCTTGATGTTCATGACTTTAGCTTCTGCCACTAAAGATCTGCTCTGATTCTTTATTGTGTCTTGGAGGTGACCTTGCGTTCTGGGAGGCTGTGCCAACAGAGCACACATACTGGCAGGTCCTATCAAGTTGGAAAGGTGACAAGTTTAGGCCAGCAACAGACTAGCTTACCTAGCTATGAGGAGGTTTACAGTCAGAAGGCTGGCTAGCAAGGGGTTTTTTTTGGGGGGGGGAGGGGTTTCAAAGGAGGGTAACATAGCAATCCCTAAAGAGTCTCTACTTATAACTGGGGGTTAAACATGGCATATGCAGAACCCTGATTCTGATTGACCTTCTTTGCTGGCTCAGCACATGAATCCTTTGGGTGTGAACAATCCCTCACTACTTCTGGTTATATGTGACTCAGTCCCAAAGCGTTTGTACATTGAGATGACAAACCAATATCCTTACTGGCTACAGAGTGGGAAGAGCTAATGAATGACTCTGTGGACTTTTGAAGAAGAAATGATTCTGAACTTGACTTTTTAAAAAATATATTTTTTCACCAATTGCATATGAAATCAATTTTTTAATATTTGGGGTTCTTTTAATGTTTTGAGTTCCATATTCTATTCCTCCCTCCCTTATCCCTCCCTAAGATGGCAAGCAATCAGATATAGGACACACACACATACATACATATATATATATATATATATATATATATGTGTGTGTGTGTGTGTGTGGGTAAATATATGTAAACATATGAAGATTAGTCATTTTGCACAAGAAGACACAAAAAAATAACATGCTGTGTTCAAACAATATCAGTCCTTTCTCTGGAGGCAAATAGTATACTTCATCATTAGTCCATTGGCATTGTCCATTGTATTCCTGAAAAAGTTAAGTCATTCAAAGTTCTTCATCCTACAATGGTGCTGTTATTGAATACATTCTCCTGTTTCTGTTTACTTCACTTCGCATCAGTTCATATGTCAGTTTTCTGAAATCATCCTGCTTGTCATTTCTTATAACACGATAATATTCCATCACATTCAGATACCACAACTTGTTAAGCCATTCCCCAATTGATAGGGAATTTAATTTCCAATTCTTAATTGCTATAAATATTTTTATATATAGGTCCTTTTACCTTTATTTTTCTTTTTTAATGTCTTTGAGATATAGACCTAGCAGTGGTATGTCCTTGATGCTTTCTTTAGTTTTCCCATGTGGTAGGCAGCACCTTCTCCCTACACTTTTTGTGAGGTGGGTAGAGGAAGGCATAACATCCTTTCCCCTACCACATGCCATATAACAGGAAGAACAAAAAGATTCAATTAGATGAACTTGAGTCTGGGACCTTGGCTGCCTCATTTATTTTGTGTTTCCTTTCCTTGAACAAGAGGCCACCAAATATTGATTTTGGTTTGGGAATGTACAAGCTTAGTTTCACCCTAGAGTTAGAGGGCCAGTGACTGTGGGTCCACAGGATGGAGCTGGCTAATGTCAGCAGGGCAAGTGTTCTGTATCAAAGAAGATGATTAGCATCAAGAGGAGGAGTCCAAGTTCTGGACTAGCATCAGCAGACTTGGACTTGAAGAGTCAAGAAAGAGATGAAATATAGTAATGTCTATTAACAATCCTGCAGATTGCTTTATGCTCTAAAGAGATTTGAACTGAGCAGAGTATAGCTGCTGTTGTACTGCCTCTTGTTTAATTAAGACTTTCTGTCAATGTGTTCCTGTGCTTTGTGTTTAGCAGTTGGTTTGTATATAGGAAATAACTGTCCTACATACAATTTATATTGTACTCTGGGGAGACTCTTTATCTGAGCCAAATCTAAGCCTAAAGCAATTTTTATAGTACATCAGGGTAGTGGACATAATTAACCAAAAAGTAAGATGGACAAAATGAAACATAGCCCCTTTTATTAGATGCCAGAGCCCTCTAATCTGGACCTCATTTGTGGTCCAAAATAAGTGAGCTCCTTAGAGTCAAAAAATCTGAGTTCAAATCTGGCCTCAGATACTTATTACCTGCATGAACCTAAGCAAGTCTCTTAACCCCTATTTGCCTCAGTTTCCATCCGTAAAATGGGGGGACACACTGAAGAAGGAAGTGGCAAACCATTCCAGTATCTTTGAGAATAAAACCCCATGGACATGAGATCATATAGAATTGATCACAACTGAACAGTAACAACAATAGGGAAAAAAGAAACCTCCCTGGCAGTGGTTCTATTTGTTATACTGTAATAGTTAAAACAAACAGCAAAACATTTACTATGTAGCTGTAATGGTAATGGACTTTGAAGATCCCTTCCTATTGGAAAGGTGACAGTTACTTAGCACCTAGTTTCAAATTAAACCTCTGTAAAGAAACAGGAGGTATAAACCCCTGATGCGGACATGACAGGAAGGGGCTAAACAGAGAGGAGCTATATGGCATATAAGGAAGAACACAAGCTGGACAATCAGAACTTCTTGGGATATGCTTCTCAGAGGCAGAGCAGCTGCTGCCAGAGAGAGAGAGAAAGAATTTATCTAAGCAAGCATCTGAAGTCTGCTGCTGCTGGACTGGAACTTCCATGGAGAAAGTGATTTTGATTTGAGAACAGGAGAAAATGATTTTGATTTTGAGAATGGAGCTGCTGAAGACTTCTGAGGGCCAGTTGGAGCTGCTGAGGACTGAGGGCCAGCTGGAGCTGACAGAGGAAGCATGACTGTGGTATTGGTACTTTGTCTGTCTGTGGACCTGTTAAGTTTTCTCTTCCCAGGAACAGAAACTGTGAAGGACTTGAGGTGGACTGGATACTGTGGGCTTCAATACGAAGTGGGAACTGCATAGAGAGCTGGACAAGGAACTGGGAGCTGTCTGCCTTTGAACTCAGGTGGTAATTTGTTGGACTGAGGAGGGAGCTGGGACCATGGAAGAGGAGCCATGGAAGCTGAAAGCCTGCCCGGAGTCGAGATGAAAAGACTTCTCTGTGAATACTGAGTAGTGACTGATGAAATTCTCTGAGTGGTGACTGATAAAATTGTAATTTAATTGCTCCCCAGGGGTGGAGTACTTTAACTTCTGTACTTTGTGACTGAACTGAGAACTTAAAAGACTCTATGATTGACCAAATGAATGTACTACCCAGGGATGCAGTACTTTGATTTTTGTACTTTGTGTCCCTTAAGGAGGCAAGCCTACTTAAGGATGATTGAATGATTACTTAGTTACTAAATGGTTGTAACTAAATGATTGCACTTTATTCAAAACTATGTGACCACTTTGGTGAAAACTATGTGGCCATTTTAGTGATAAATTGTTGAGTTGTGACATGGTGAATGCTTGTAATGGGAATCTGAAGCTCTTTCCTGCCCCTAGCCCCTTTGTGTTCCCTGAGAATGTTCCCTGATTTAGTGGTCACATGGAGCCCATGGTGAGAGGCTTGTTTTTTGGCAATGGCCACATCTTGTTACTTTGTAATTGGACTCAGTCAAGAGCGCTGACCCAGGAGAAGCCTATATATACGCCCTGATGTGAAGCTTTGCTTTGGGGCTCACTTTGAGAAGAGTTGTGTGATTTGACCAGATAAGACTCTGGGAAGTCGTTGAGCCCCCGGCTTTGAAAAACCCATATGTTGGTGCTTCTCTCTAGTAACTTGAATAGATAATGGATGTGGTGGTCAGATGGTTGGAAGCCCATCTGCTGATCTGTTTCTTGGTCTGTTTGTAACTTGTGCTTATAGCTTGGGTTTGTATTCTCTGGAGTTCAGGGTGCTGACTTTTTCCCCTGAACTAGGTAAATGATATGCTTGTTTGATTAAAGAAAGATTGTTAACCCATTTTAGAGTTGCTTTCCTTTAGTAAAGCAGATCTAAGAACCTGTGCTAGCAGCTGCCCTGGGTAAAGCTGTAACACTGTGAATGCTGTGCCTTGATTTTCTGTGAACATTTTGCTCTGATTTGTTGTTGAAAAAACAGAGAGTTTGCTATACTATGTAATCAGAATCTTGAAAGCTGTTCACAGCAGCAGTCCTCTGGAAAGCTGCTCATGCAAGGCTTTATACTGTCACACTTCTAAGCATTATCCTAACATATATCTGGCCAGTGGGCCAAGTTGGCACTGGAGGAGAAAGTGAGGTTGACGACTTTGCACAGTCTCCCTCACTATAACCTAGTTCACCTGCAAGTCATAGCATCATCTTCCTGATGCCATGGTCCTCTTTGAGAACAAAGGAAAAAACACAACCTGTGAGCACTGGGACAGATAAAAATTTTTAGATTAAACACAGTCCCTGTCCTGAGGCTGTCTGCAATCTAGAAGGATAACATGAAACAAAAACTATAATGCACAATATTACATGGCATGTATTCCAGAGCAAAACTTGATATGAGGTATGAAGAGGGAGGCCATTAGCAATTGTTGGGGCTTAGGTTCTCACTGGACATGAAAGGTTTCTTTTAGTAAGTTAAATTTGAGTTGGACTCTAAAGGATAGGAAAATTTTTAATAGTCAAATAGAGGAAGGAAGAGCATTCCAGGAACAGGAACAGCCTAAGCAAAGGAACAGAGGCATGAGAGCCCAGACTGTGTTTAAGAGCAAAGAGTGGTGTAGTTTGACTTGAGTGTCAAGTACTTGTATGGGAGTAAAATGGAATGAGCCCAGAAAGGGAGTGTGATACCCAGTGCCAGAAGTCCTTGAATGCCAGTAGAAGTTTTAACTTTTCTTAGAATGTAATAGGGAGGTACCAAAGGCATGATAACTGAAAGACCACCTATGATTTTTGGAAGATTGCAAGTATAGGGGAAATTGCTGCAGAACTGGATAAGGAAAGGGAAGCCTTCATGTTCAACAAAGGGAAGAGAGAAAAGTATACAAACTATTGACTAGTGAGTTGACTTGAATTACTCTCAAAATCCTAGAACCTAATAGAGATAAGGGAAGAGAATGAGCATTTATATAGCATCTACTATGTGTCAGATACTCTGCTGAGCACTTTAAAATTATCATCTCATTTGAGCCTCACAACAACCCACAGGGTGCCATTATTATCCCCATTTTGCAGATGAGGAAACTAAGGCAGACAGGTTTAAGTGACTTGTCCAGGGTCACACAGCTAAAAGTATCTGAGGCTGAATTTAAACTAAAATCTCCCTGACTCCAGGGAGCTCTCTATACACTGAATAGCCTAGAAGGTATGGTTATTGTGAACATGTAGAAAATGAATGGTTAATCACTGTAGGTCAGCATGTTGTCAATACAAACTGATCCTGTTAGATTAATCTCATTTCCTACATTCCAGTAAACATTTGACTAAAACCTTTCATACTATTTTCATAGGCAAGATGAGAAAGTATGGTTTAGAGGATAACACAGGAATTCAGAACTAGTGGAATGACTAGACCCACATATTAATCTTTAATGTCTAGCTATCAGCTTGGAATGAAGTCTCTGATGCTGGGTCCCTGAGGTCTGTGTTTGTCTCTGTGATGGTTAACCTTTCGATTGATAACTTGGATAAAAGCACAGAAACTCTGCTTATCCAGTTTGCAGATGATAAAACCTGTCAGGGAAAGCTAGCATGTTATATTACAAAGTCATGCAAAGAATTCAATGAAATCTTAACAAGTTAGAAAAAAATAGACTAAGACTAACAGCATGAGATTGAATATAGGCACTAATAACATGAAACTGAATAGGTATAAATTGACGTCAATACTAATAAAAAAAATCAACTCTAAGGGTAAGATGGGGGAATGGCCAATTAGACAACATCTTAGAGAGACATCGAAGAAGTGGGATCTTTAGCATACTGCCAGCTCACCATAAGCCAACAATGAGACATGACAGCCCCCAAAGTTTACACTCTCCTAGGCTATTTTGAGAGTCACCATAGACCTGTAGAACCTGAGATGGCGTCATTTCATGTAGCTCTTCCCTGGTTAGAGCACATTTGGAGAGTTATGTTAAGGTCTTGGCACCATGTTTTAGGAAAACCATTAACAAATTATTAAGGTTCCAGAGAAGGGCAACTAGTCTGGCAAAGGGGATTGAGTACAAGCCATGTAAGAATCATTTGATAGAGAAACAGGACAAACAAGTATAGTATGGTCTTTTGTAGATGCATATGAATGTGGGTGTATATGTTTATATATTATATATATGTTTATATATGTACACACTTATACATATACATACATACATATATGTATACATGTATGTATGAGTATGATTATAAATGTTTAAGTATATGTATGCATACGTGTATGTATGTATGTATATATGAATACATTTGTGTATTATATATACATATAAATATCTACACACAAATGTAGCCTTCTTAGGGGAGGGGAGGGAGGAAGGGGGAAAAATGAACAAAGTAAAAAGCACACAGCAGAGAACAAAAAAAGACTTACAAAGAAGCAAAGATGGACAACTCTGAACACAGTGTGTAGTATTTATTACATAGGTTTTCTTGAAATGGAAAGTTATTGCTGTATATTTTGAATCCTCTCATGTTCTGCTGTCCACATAGAGACATTTTTTTCTTTTCTTATTTTGTATCTGTTTTAATATTTAAGTTTATAAAACATTTCTTTTCTTATTATATATTTAAGTTTAAGATAAATTAATTTTTAAAAGGAGGCGGTGACAACTAGAAGGAGCAGTAGATAGAACACTGGCCCTAGCATCAGGAGAACCTGAGTTCAAATCCTATCTCAGACACTTGAAAATTACTAGCTATGTGACCCTGGGGAAGTCACTTAACCTCAACTGCCTCTCTTTAAAAAAAAAAAGAATCATTTGAAGGAACTCATCACTTTTTAACTTCAGGAAGAGAAGACTTAAATGGAATATGATAGCTATCTGCAAGTGCTGGAAGGCTTGTCAGGTAGAAGATGATTAAACTTGTTCTGCTTGTCCGCAGATGGCTGAACTGGGAATGATGGTTAGAAGTTGTAGAAAAACAGATTTCTGCTCAATACAAGGAAAAGTTTTCTAACAGAACCATTCAAAATTAAATCTTCCTTGGGAAGTCTTCAAGTAAAGGCCACTTGCTAGATATGATTTAGTGGAGATTTTTGTTCAATTGTATGGATTAAATTACCCCTGAGGTTCCCTCCAACTCTGAGATTACATGAAGGGGTTATGAGCCAATGACAGTAACAAAAAAGAATTCTCCTTCCTTGGATTTTGTCTCCCATGAACTCTTTGGGTGGCCCTATTGC
This sequence comes from Pseudocheirus occidentalis, assembly GCA_028646575.1. Taxonomy (NCBI): domain Eukaryota; kingdom Metazoa; phylum Chordata; class Mammalia; order Diprotodontia; family Pseudocheiridae; genus Pseudocheirus; species Pseudocheirus occidentalis. Next base: position 146,445,305 of record CM053596.1, read on the forward strand.
TATCTCTCCTATGTTGCAGCCACTCTTTATGACAGCAGTTCTCAAAGTGTGGTCTGCAAATTCCTGAAAGTCCCCAAGATGCTCTCAGAGTTCACAGACAAAATAATTTTCATAATCATACTAAGATATTATTTGCCAACTAATATACTCTTTCCTTTCCCAACTATAGCTCTGTGTGAAGCTGGGTTTTCTTCATATGCTTCAACCAAAATAACATATAGCAACAGATTGAATATAGCAGCAGATATGAGAATTCTACTATCCTTTATTAAGGCAGATATTAAAGAGATTTGCAAAAAAAGTAAAAGCATGCCAATCTTCCCATTAATTTTTTTTTGTTTTGGAAAATATTGTTATTTTTCATGGATAAAATATACCACTTATATTAACATATATAGGTTTATAATTGTTTTAAATAAAGAAATAAAGATTTTAAATGATCAGTTTTAATTTCTCATATACTAATTATTGATACATATAACCTACATAAACAAAAGCTCTTTGGGGTCCTCAATAATTTTTTAAGATTTTAAGGGATCCAAGACCAAAAAGTTTGAGAACTGCTGTTCCATGGTATCTAACTTGATAGATTTACATAAACAATTACATATCATCTCTCATTCTTAGAAGCAAGTATTCCTTTTACTTCAAGTGCCCTTGGTTCTGTGTTATTCCTAAATATTTCATTCAGTTTGCACCATTCTTTAACTTGAGACAAAGTGCCAATATCAAATTAATTAATTGGTTCATGGGCCAGAGATATTTTAAGGTCAAATTGCCTCAATAATTCTTTAAAAGATTGTTTCTCATTCCACAATCTCCAAAAGTTGCCGCCAAAATGTGTATTTTCTTGTTCTGAGCCTTTTTTCCAAAAGCTTTGATGGGTGCTTCTTTTTTGCTAAAGGCTCCTGGGTGATTTTAGCCTGTTCCAGCTCCACTGTATCCTTCAGCTTGGACAAAAGGATTAGGTTGCCTGTGAGACTTCAGGAAATGTGCACCTGGTGAATAAGACTTGCCTGTCTTTTGAACTCCCTTATTTATTTGACTCTTGAATGAAATGGGCAAGACCTGTGATATCATTGGTATAGGGCAGAGATATAAAACAAGCTGTCCTCATGCATGCCTCAATACTCCCAAGTGTTTCTGAAGCAGATTAAAATGTAATTGGGAAGTATCAAACAAAATAAATTTTAAAAATAAAATATGGATAATATCACATTTTAAAACTAAGTCAATATGTAGCTAGCAGGCATCCTTATGAATGGATTAGTGATCCCCATTTCAATTTGAGGGAATTCCCTCTCCCATTATGGAAGGGCAAGTCTTCTGCATTTTGTCTTCTTAGGAGAGTTACCTGGGCTATCCAGAGTTTAAACTACATGTCAGTGTCAGAGACAGGACCAGAATGTGGATTTCCCCAAGAAGTCAGCACTCTATCAGCTAGTGAGGCATGCTGTCTCACTAGAGTTATTAATATTATTTCTACTATTGTTACAAAAACAATAATCATAATAGCAACCAAAAGGTAGTGTGTTCAAATCCTTCTTCTGATACATACCAGCTGTGTTACTCTCCGCAAGTATCTTAATTTCTCAGTGTTCTAGGCAACTTTCTAAGCCTACAAGTTGCAAAAGAAAGTTCCAACCTGCATTGGTTGAGAGGTTGTCTTTACCTGGGAGTTCCTTATACCAATTAAATCATATTTCCAGTCATTATTCCTATCCCTAAAAGCAATAGTAAATAAAATACTAACAGTAACCCATACAATAATAAAAATAATATCTATCACTTCAGGAGTGTCCTTTGTCTAAAGAACTATAAATCCTTTCTAAGCATTTATTAATGTTCAACTTTATGCTGAGACAGTAAGGGATATCATCTTCATTTTATAATAGATAACTGAAGGTTATTACAGCTGAAACAGGCTTATCTCTGCTTAGGATCAGGGCTGAGAAGGATCTTAGAAATAATCGATTCCAACACCATAGACTTTCCCAATGACTCAGAAATGGAGAAACAGAGGAAGAAGGAAGATCATGCAAAAGAAAAGAAGAAAGGAAAGAAGAGAGAGAAAGGAAGGGAGGAGAGAGAGAAGAGAGAGAGGAGAGAGACAGAGAGAGAGAGAAGGAAAGAAAGAGAGGAAGAAAGAAAGAAAGAAAGAAAGAAAGAAAGAAAGAAAGAAAGAAAGAAAGAAAGAAAGAAAGAAAGAAAGAGAAAGAAGGAAGGAAGAAAGAAAGAAAGAAAGAAAGAAAGAAAGAAAGAAAGAAAGAAAGAAAGAAAGAAAGAAAGAAAGAAAGAAAGAAAGAAAGAAAGAAAGGAAGGAAGGAAGGAAGGAAGGAAGAAAAGAAAGGAAGGAAGAAAAGAAAGGAAGGAAGAAAAGAAAGGAAGAAGGAAAAAAGGAAAGATTCTACATCACTGCTCCAGGCTTCTCCTTTAAGACATCTTTAGAAAGGAATTAGTGTAATATCCCATTCTAATTCCAACATAAAAGATCTTTTTCTTAGGGACCTCATTTGGAGACAGCCTCTTTTTTTTGCAGTCTTTCCACCAGAGCACAAAGCTGTCCTCAGAAAGCAAAATAAAAGAACCCATTGTTAGTGTCGTTGATTATATAAAACTTTGCATATAGATGCAATTGTTTGATAAGACAGCAGCAACATATTTCATGTATTAAACATCACACATGGGTAGCAATGAAGATATGAAACATAAGGTTAAATAAATAAGGAGAAAAGGGAGAAAAGGCTTGGCAGAAGCCTCCATCTATTATCTATTTTCTCTGGACTGTGAATGCCAGCAACGAAAATTGTAAAGGCAGTTTTCACAGACAGGAATAGCTAAGCTGTACATTTTATATGCCCAGTTACTAATTTCCTCATTTGAAAACCACCTGCATGCTTCTGTTTTTTTCTTTCTTTTTTTCATCTTGGAGATGGTTACTAGGGATGTCATAGAGAAGTTTTAAAAAGTAGATTATCCTTCCAACAGGAGCCCTCCTAGAACTCCAATGTACACCATAATTTCATCTGAAACTCTCCCAACTCAGATGGGATTTCTTCATCCTGCAGATCTGCAATATGTCATATAGTAATACCTCCAAAAAATAAATCAAACCTATCTTCTTTCAAATTCTACAAAACAGATCTTGCCAAGATTCGATCTATCTTTTGGCTTTTTGCACAGTTATTTACAAAAAACAGAGCAGCAAAAGGTCCCCATGCACATTTTCCCCTGCCCAAATATAAAGTCTGTCCTTTTTTTACCTGCTGTAATGCAAAATAAATCATACAGATTTAAGCAAAGCCACAGGGAGAAAAACATGAATCTAAAGACTGTCATAAACAAAGCCAAGTTCTACAAATAGCAGTTTTAGCAACAAACCAAAGGATAGTTTTCCTACAATATAATCAGTCATTAGTGTTTTTTTAGGAACATCTACATAGATTTATATAATCTTCAAGTGGAAGACGCCTTAGCGATCATGTGAAAAGGATCTGTGACAGGGCAGTCAAAAAGGAAAAAAAACTAATTTGGTCTTGAGTTGCATTAATAGACTCAGTGTCCAGAACAAAGGAAGTAATGGCCTTGCTGCACCTTAACCTGGTCAGACTATATCTGGAATGTTATATTCAGTTCTAGGAACTGTATTTTAGGCAAGACATTGTTGACTTAGAGAGCATCTATAGGTAGGGTACTAGGATGGTAAGAGGACTGGAGACTATACTGTTGAAGACTAGGCTTCATTGAAGGAACTCTGGGTCTTGGTTCCCTCATTTTAAAAATAAAGGTGTTGGACTGGATTACCTCCAAGGTCTGTTTTAACTCAAATTCTGTCATTTATTATTACAAAATGGAGACAGTCTGAAGAATAGAAAGATTTGAATAGGACAAGGACACCAACTTCTTGAAGTATTGTCATGTGAAAGAGGGATTAAACTTGATCAACACGACCCCATGGGGCAGAACAAGAGACAATGACTAGAAGGTACAGGGAAGTTAATTTCAATTTAATATCAAGATATACTTTCTAAGGATTAGAGCTCTCCCAAAGAGGAAAGGGCTGTTAAGGAAATATTTTATTCTTCATTACACCCTTAAGTAAATGGCAGAAGAGGCTGGAACTTTGGAGGGGGGAAGGGTTTATATATATATACAATGTGGTATTCCAAAAGCATGTATCTTTAAACTCTTAAAGCTTAAAATTACAGTAAGATTTGCATAAATAAAGCTTTGTTTTGCAAACCTTAAAGTACTATATGAATATCCTTATAACCATTTCATTTGGGGTTAGACTGGGCCTCTAAGATCCCTTCCAATGACTGATTCTGCAATTGGCAAGGCAATTGGGGTTAAGTGACTTGTTCAGGGTGACACAGGTAGTGTTAAGTGTCTGAGGCAAGATTTGAACTGAGGTCCTCCTGACTCCAGGGTCAGTGCTCTACTCACTAACCACCTAGCTGCCCCTCTGATTCTATGATCTTGAACTGATTTACTCATACATCCCTCTGGATAGGGGACTCTTTTCCACAAAATTCTTAACTCTCCTTGTACACATAAAACGATAAAGAGCACACTACTTTTGAATTAGACTGGACACCTTTTAGCTATTCTTCTATGTAAAAGTAGCCAGTTTTTTCTAGATATAGATGCTTTTAGAAACATTGTGGGAGTTGAATCATATTTCACCATAGAAGACAATTATATAATTGCCTATTCCTGAAAAAGGATGTTATATACCCAAATATGTGAAGAATAGAGTTTTTATTATTTATACAAATATAAATAACACAAAATAGTATGAAGCTACCTAAAAAAAACAAGTCAATTAAATGAAGCAACTATTTAATTTATCTATAACTAGCTAATCAGATAAAATATGTATATAGGTATGTATGTATGTCATAGAAAATCTTTCTTGAGCTTTTGTAATTCCTGCCATTTTTCACTCCTATGAATCTCGAGCCTTTAGCAAGGTTGTAAAATTCAGGAGGGGTTCTTTTGGGGAGCTTTACACATTTGGGGCTATCTTTTAAGGAAAAAGGAACACCTGATAGTTTTTTGAAGATCTGATCCATAGATGACTGTTTTGTTGCCTTCTTGCTTTCATTAAAAAAAAACTCCCTGTAGCAAACAGACACAAGAGATCCAGTCATAGAACCTTCTATTGGCTTCAAACATGAAGGCTTTTCTGCTTTCTTTGGTTGCTAAACAGCCCTCACTACTTTCCCTGCACCTTGATGTTGTGCAAGGCATCTCTGCCTTTAAAATGCATACACCAATTCTTATATGCATTGGATTTTCTATCCTTGGATTCTTTCACACACTGCTACCTAACAATATAACAAAGCCTCAAAGTTTTGGCTTGAGCAATCTCTAAAACAAAGATACCAGGCAGTGTTGGATCCTGGATCCACAAAGTAAAAGATGTTTCCATGTCAGTTATAAGTCTTTCACTTTATTATTGCAGATTGCAACCTTAATCCCTATTTTCCTTTTTCTCATAGATTTTAAATGACTCAGTAAGGAACATGATTTAGTAATGAGGTTTCCTTTTTAAACTAACATTCCAAAATGTATATATCTAAATGAGGATTGTTGTCTTCAAAGCGATCACTTAGCCAGACTATCATTATTCCAAGGATGCCCCTTAGAGCTTCTATCTCCTCACCCAGCTCTCTTCTGATCTTTCAAAGATCACAAAGTCATTCCTGACATGTAAGCATGGGTGGGAGAAGTAGCTACCTCTCTCCCTAACTGAAGATCTTGCCTTGATTACCACCAGGAATAGACTAATTTAGCTAGTTAGAAACATTTAATATGCATACTCAGTCTGGCTTAGTAACCAATTAAATGTCCTTGCCTCACCACACAGTAAGCAGACAGGAAACACATGCTCTCATTCAGAGAGGTCCCTGTATTGTATATTATCATGTACTTCCAGAAGTAGGCTCTCCAGGCCCCACTTACAGAGAGTCCCTTGTGCATACTCTCAGATCTAAGCTTTGATTTGGCCAATTACCTCACCACCTCATACACAAACAAGTAAGAAGCAGAATCAATGGGTGGAAGTTATTTGGTAGCAGATGAGAACTGGAAAGTCATGCCATTTGCAATGCTTCATTTCCCACTTTTTGGAGGGTTCTGGTATAAGTTGGATCGCCAGCTATAAGTGGGTTTGTAAAAAGAATTAATGTACTGGGTAGGAGTTTGAGATGTAAGGCTTTTTATGTCTATCCTAAATAAACAAAACTCTACAGACAATAGTCATCAGATGGTCTCCATCTCCACTGAAATCAGAACAAGAGGAAATGGGCATAAGTTGTTGCTCTTAGAATATTAGATAGATCAAAGAAGAATTCATGGGAGGGAAAACTGTTAAATACGAAAACTGGTTATTCAAAAAGCTATAAACCTTCTCTGGAGTTCGCTAAAAATGAGAGACTCTCTCATTTGTCTGGGATCATTCAGAGGGACTCCTTTCTGGATGCTGACAGATCAAATGGATGCCTAATCAAGGGAAATAAACATGATAATCTTTCTAATCATGTAATTCTACAGTTCTATGAAATGAATGTACTACGTTAGATTTAGGGAGTTATCTATAGATATGTTATCCTTTTATCAAATACGTTAGAATTGTGAATGGAGTGTTCAGGGAGGACTAGCACCTCTGATGTGAGGACTTACCAAGCCCTTTTCAGTGTTGTTTGTCCACCTTTGTTGTCCACCTGTCTCCTAACTCTCACTTGTGACTCCAAGAAGCTATAGCATGGGCTGCAGCCACACTGTGGTAAAACTCATCTTGGCAGATGGGCTAAACCAAGTTGAAGTAAACAAGAGACCTTTAGGGGATGTCTACCCCAAGTATGTGAAGACCTTCCCCCAGGCAAAATGGGCAGATGAGAACAATTTATTCCATTGGCCATGAAGATGGCTAAAGCAGGTGCTATGGAGCACTTAGAATTTGGTCAGACATCAAAGATGCCAATCACCAGTTGGCCCTACTTTTGTCTTTCCACTAGAAGAGAGAGAGAGACTGAAAATTTTGCCCAACTCTGCCTCACTTAAATCTAATCCACACACAAATCAAGACATTACACCATTCTGTCATTGGTCTTTTTCAAAAACAAAAGACAAACAACAATGACAATAATCACTTTAGAACTAAGGCAGTATTTTGCTTTTTTTTTTTTTAATGTTCTCTGAGCTGGAATCATGGAGTTACTTTGAAAGAGTCACCAGTTTCCAACTGACTTGTATAGTCTTTTTCTTTTCTGATAAAAAAATTGAGCCCTGCCTTTTCGTATTCAATGGCACTAACGGTTTCAGAGTATATCATCATTAAATTTCATCATCACAGAAAAAGGATTTTGGAGCCTCACGTCAAAATGTTTTAGCATTTATAGTTTTGTAAACTTTTGAACTTCCACAGGAGACAAAAGTGAATGAAAGGCCAAATTAGAAGAAGAAATGCTTTTTTGTCAAGGCAAGAAAGAAATCCAGCAAAGCTCCAGAAAAAAAAAGAGCTATCCTCAAACTACTGTTATCCTACTGAGCAAAAACAAAAGAAAAAGTCCAAACAAAATTTTCTCACTTTCCCCAAGGAAAACACATACACATGCATAACTAAATGAAGAGAAAAAAAATTGGGGTGATATTATTGTAATGTTCCATTCCCCTCAAGATGTCATAGCAAAGGGTATTCAATATATAAAGAATAAAAACTATATTTTTGCATTATTATAATTAAGTGGTAAAACATCAATAATACTTTGATCATGAATCTCAAATTCATCATTAGAAATATTAATGAGTTGCTCAAAACCAAGGCGTATTTTAAATTTTCGGGAAATGTGTATTTCTATTTTGTATATTTATATGCAATTTATATACTCAACAACTTATAATCATAAGTATAATTTATAATGATAATTTAATATTTACATATATTGTCATCTTTATTAATTTATTATAATCATCATGTATTACAATTATATTAATACTTAATAGACTATATTACACTGATATATAATTATAGTTATAATTTTACATTTGCAAAGACATATATGTTGCAATGGCTGTATTTATAAAAATCTTGAGGATTTCAAAGTGCTTTGTGATTACACACAAATGCCTCTGCTTGGTATTTAAAGTCCTATATAGTCTGACTCTATCCTACCTTTCCAACCAAATAACACATCAATCCCCTTCACAAATCTACAGTCTATTCAAAGGGGCCTACCTGCTGTTCCTCACACATGACACTCCTTCTTCCATGTCCATGCTTTTGTACAAGCTGTACCTGGAAATGATGGGAATGAACTTCCTTCTCACCTTATCTCTTATAATGCTGAGTTTCCTTCAAAGTTCAGTTAAGGCAACATTTTATACACAAGACCTTTCCTTACACCATCCAGATGTTAGTTCCCTTTTTCCAATTACCTTTTTTTCATGCATCTTGTATTGTTCAGTTGTTTCAGTCATGCCTGACTTTTTGTGACCCCATTTGCGTTTTCTTGGCAAAGACACTTGAGTTTTTTACCATTTCCTTCTAAAGTTCATGTTACAGATGAGGAAACAGACAAATATGACTTTCCCAGGCTCACAAAGCTAGTAGGTACCTGAGGTCAAATTTGAACTCGTCTCCCTAAATCCAGACCTGGCAATCTATCTGCTGTGTCAGTTCAACATACATACATATAGTTTTCCTTTGATAGAATATAAGCTCCTTGAGGGTTCAGACTTTCATTTTTGTCTTTGTGTCCCCAGTGCCTAGCACAGAGTGGGAGGTTAATAAATGCTCACTGATTATTTATTTTTTGTGAATTTCATAACAACTCTGTGAGGAAAGTACTACAATGCATTATCCCTATTCCCATTTTACAGAGGGGGAAACTAGGTCTCAGAGTGATTAAGGGAGTTGGCCATGATCAGAAAGCTAATGTCAGAGGTAGAATTTGCCCTTAAATCTTCCTAATTCAAAGTCCTGCTCACTTTCCATGATACTACACTGCTTCTTATGATAAAAGCATCGTTTGTACTTCTAGTAACAACTTGAAAATAAAAACTATTTTCAACTCAAAATACTTTGAAAAATGTGTATTTCTTATCTTCCATATTAGGGCACCTAGGTAGTATATTGAATAGAGCACGGGACCTGATGTCAGGAAGAATTGAGTTCAAAGCCAGCCTCAGACACTAGCTGTGTGACCCTGGGCAAATCACTTAACCCTGTTTGCCTCAGTTATCTCATCTGCAAAATGAACTGGAGAAGGAAATGGCAATTTACTCCAGTATCTTTGCCAAGAAAATTGCAAATGGGGTCGCAAAGAGTCAGAAATGACTGAACAACAAGAGTCTATATTACTAAAAAAGAAGACACATTATTCATAATATGGTATCTTATGTCAAGTTTTCTTAATTCTAATCTACTTCCTGTTTCTGTAACTAAGTTCTTCAAAGATCTAAATTAAGTTCAGGAGACATCAGAAGCTGACATATTAGAGACCAAGAATCTTTTGGCAAGTTTACAGGAAGATGTTTTCAGAGAACATAATAAACAGGTTAAAAACTTAGAAAAATCCTTTTGGAACACACAAACACCACTTCACACAACAATAATAAAGGCCAACAATAGGTTTGCACCATTAGATTTGTTGAATGTAACTGAAATAATTTACCTACAGAAGGAGCCTGTAAAATGGCTAATATCATAGAGTGAAAGCAGGTGGTGTGGTGGATAGAGCACTGACCATGGTGTCAGGAAGACTCAAATTCAAATCTTCCTCAGATATTTATTAGATGTATGACCATGGGCAAGTCACTTAATCTCTAATGGCATCTACCTCACAGGGTCTGCTGTGAGGATCAAATAATATAATGCATATATAAAGTACTTTGTAAACTTTAAAATGTTAACTATTATTATTATTAGTGGAATCAATAAGCTCTCAACAGGCAACATTCACATGAACTCAATAAAAAATACATCAACAAAAAAGTGTTGAACAAATAACTAAGCCATGTAAATGTGCTTATAGAACTAGAAGAGTTTATGACAGTGATTTAAGATCATGATCATATTATTACCATCAGAAATTATAGAACATAGTGATCAACATTTGTTATGGAAAAAAGGTTGAAATTATACAATATATCACTGTGGATGCCAAAAATTTAGCAGTTATCAAATACCTAGACGGAAACAAACTGATAGTTGGCATTGCACAGTAGAAACTTATCATTCAGTAAGTTGGAAGACTTACTCTCCCAGCTTCCACTGGCACAGGCTAAGTGGGTGCCCAGAAGGTAGTCACTACTGCGTCATCACAGGGCTGAGCGGTAGAATTGGGTTATTCCAATGCTATAGCTCATGAGGACTGCAGGTTCCTGAACTCCCTGGCTCCCCACAATGATTATTGGTTTATTTGATTTAGTTAGATCCAATTAGCTTTTAGAAAGTGGCACTTAATAAGGTGGTATAGTAAGAATAATTGATACAAAACATTCTTTCCAAAAGTGTGTGACCCACTCTCCCACAGTATATATAGAGTCTAGAAAGAAGTGGGCTCAAGTTTAGAGAATACATAGAGTAAAAGGGTAGCCTGCTGATCTTGATTGCTGAAAATTCTCTTCTCCCGCCTATGGTGAGCTCAAGATGTTCCCCTTTGGCATGGTACAGCTTTCCTGCTATAAGCTCCTTGTGATGCCACAAATCTGGCTTCTCACATCACATTGTCCATTCTCGACTGCTGCCACTGACACTGCCTCCGGTCACTGCTATCCTGGAAAAAGAGAGTTAGATGGATATAAATGGGAAGACTCAAATATTCTGAACCTTTCATATCTCATAAAGTTCTCCCCAGCCAAGGAGTGGGGAGATGGAGATCAAGGTTCTGGCCAAAGCTGAGGTGCTCATCTTCTCAAAGGCTTTGCTGCAATGCTCTCTCGTCTCTTGTTCAAATATCTTTCCCACATTGAAAGTTCAAATAACTATTGTTATAAACTGGTATTTATATTTTATATGACCCACAGAACATGACCAAGTTTCTTCAATCAATCTGGACATTGTTTCTATCAACATCATACCAAGTTGTCCAAGTACTTTTCATGCTGAATCTAATGTTATTGATTGACTGATTGAGACATGTTCTTGCCTGATGAGTGTGTCTGGACATGTTCTTGTATCACTTACACTGAATGGGGTGGGGTATTAGACTGGTTGATTTAATTGGACTCCACCCTTACAGGGACCTCAAACTATCCATGAGAATAAAACTGCATTAAAACCACAGCACTATCACATAAAAGCTGTTGCCCACAACTGGTCATAGATAACATTGCTCCATAAAAATTTAAGAACATTTTTAATAGATGTTAGCATTCCAAGTACTCATAATCTTCAAGCTGCTTGGAATGAAAAGCTTTCATAATATAAAGACCAATCAGAAGAAATTAAAACCATCTGGGAACAAGATGAAGTACATATCATCCCCATCATCCTGTCTGCTATTGCAGCTCTCCAGAGGACGCTTTCAGTGAGCCTACAAAAGATGAATTTATAGCCTTATTCAATTGGAAAAAAGTCATTTTATCTACCTGTGCAACAATCCACAGAACTATAAGCATAAATAAAGCTAACAGCAGAAAAATAATAATCTGTCTGAGGATTATTTTCTATCTGAACTTCATCAAGCTAGATGAGAATGAAGAAAAAGCAACAATAATCATGGTAAACATAGATTTATGTGGCAAAAAAACTTTTACATGTAACCCTCACAACAGTCCAGTGAAAATAAGGCATCCATGATTATTGCCTCTATTGTACAGGTGCAGAAACTGATCCTCTGAGATGTTAAGTGACTTGTCCATCCTAATCCAATTTCAAGTCTAATCTTTTTCTACTTTACTACATGATAAGAGAGTTATTTTTATAAGTTATCTCTTTAATTTATTTATAAAGAGCGGATCATAAATGATCAACCACATATGCAACCATCCCTTTTTTGATGAGTAGTTGTACTTAGAACAATGTTTTCCTGTGATTTTTCAATAATTTTTTGTTTCCCAAATGTCTGCCCTGTTTGATCTCCATTCACTATTTACTGTACACCAATAATATACTCCTTGCTACTACAATTAAACACTTTATTTCATCTTTAAATAATTTTAATTAAGGCTAATACTTCTCAAAGTAGCTTAGAATTAACTACTTCAGATTCAACTTTCTAATGAAGAAATGTTTCCAATATACATTAATAAGTTTATCCTGAAGGTTCTCCTTGTGCTTCCATTTCCTAAATGTGATTAATTGGGTATTCTTTTTTTGGTCTTCTTTTCCATCCCACAAATTGCTTTGGTTAGTATTGTCACATCCAGTTTCTAGTCAGTAAGAATGTGATGTTTAGGGTCTTTAATACTGTTAGCACAAATGGTAATATACTTCTGGCATATTGTGGGTAAAATGGCTTGAGGGGAAAAGGGGTTGGTTGTTGTTTTTTTGTGGGTTGGCCTGAGATGCTAACCACCATTTGAAAAACTTTTCCATGGGAAAATGTGGCCTTTCAAATAATCTGCTTAAAAAGGAACTGGAGGCATGTGAAAACTAGCAGGAGTCTATGTTTCCTACCTTCTTCAGCAAAGTAGGAGCAGAGAAAGTGCTGAGCTGGAATCTCAAAATGGGAAAGAAGCTTCAGAGATCTAGTCCTACATGTACCTGAACAGCAATCTCCTCTACAATATACCATTTTCATCTACCTTTGCTTGAATACCTCTAGGGAGGGGAACCCACAACGTCATGAAGAGGCCCGATCTACTTTTCATAGGATCTAAGAGCAACAGCTGGAAGAGATGGAAGAAACTATCTTTGCTGGTGTTGTTGAATCATTTCAGTGGTGTCCAACTCTTCATGACTCCGTATGGGTTTGGTTGGGGTTTTTTTGGCAAAGATATTGGAGTAGTTTGCCATTTCCTTCTTCAGTTCAACTAATGGAAGAGGAAACTGAGGTAAACAAAATTAAGTGATTTGCCCAGGATCACACAGCTAGTAAGTGTCTGAGGCCACATTTGAACTCAAGAAGATGAGTCTTCCAACTCTAAAAGACTGAGGATGGAAGGAGGTGTCTACATCCAGAGAAAGATCTAGAAAGAACAGCATTTAAACGCAGACTGAATCAAACCACATGCTCTCTTTCTTTACCATGTTTGATTTTGTTTCCTCTTTCCCATTATTCATTCCATTAGTTACAACCCTTCTGTACAACCAGACTAATGTCCAATGTGAAAGGATTTGCAGATCCTATACTTGATTGCATGCTGCCATGGTGGTGGGGGGGGATGAAAGGTGGGGAAGGAGAGAGAAGAGAAAATTTGAAACTCAACCGATTCTGGAACTGAATCTTGTGAACTAAAAGTAAACAAACAAATCAATTAAAAAAAAAAAAGATGAATCTTCCCAAGAAGTTGTCCCAAGAAGCTATGAAGTATCATATAATGAAATGGAGACCCAGAATGGTCAAAGAGATTGTGACTTGCTCAAGGTCACACAGATAATATCAGAGATGGAATTTGAACCTTGGTCCATTGATTCTAGACTCAATATTGTTTCCACCACTATTAATTATTGGGATGTTTTCCCCTTATTTCAAGTCTAAATTTGACTGTGCTCCTTCTACCCATTTCTCTGAGCATGCTACAGGGGGTAATAATAATAGAGAGCATTCATATTATGCTTAAAGGTTTGCAAAGTGCTTTACAAGTATTATTGCATCGTCACAACAACCCAGGGAGGTAACGGCTCTTACTATCCTCATTTTACACATAAGGAAGCAGACAGAGGTTAACTGACTTGCCCAGGGTCACTGAGTTCCTGTCTGAGTCCACATTTGAATTCATGTTTTTCTGCCTCCAAAAATCCTGTGTAGTTCCAAGGCATGAAACAAGAAAAGTTTTATTTCACTTTCCTCATAATCAGAGCTCCTTAGTCAAGAGATTGGTTTCCTGAGCTATTTCTTTAAAAGGGGAATAAATAATCCTATGGATAAACTCCAGTTAGAAATAAGGAAAAAAATCTAACTCTGCCCCCATCTGATGAGTTGTAGATCCTATGTTTTGGGTCAATTGCAAAAATAAAAAGAGAATCAAAATGACAAGAAAACAGAAATTACACGAGACAGCAACAGCTACAGAGGGAATTTAGAGAGAGAGACAAAGGGAATGGCACTTATGGAAGTCTAGCCAGCATGGCCTCACTATTAATAAACAGCCTTCAAGGATCAGAGTCCCATCCAGTATAGCCCATTAGACTGGGATACTGAAAGTAACAGTGGGAAGGCAGAATTGGACGCTGCTGCCTGCAACTGAGAGGTAGGGACATGAGGAAGCCATTCTGGTCCCCAAGTAACTCTGATATGCAGTGACTTTCAGGAGACTCTGAATGAGAGAATCAGATGGGGGAGGGGGAGGCAGCAAAGTTCATTTGCCTGTATCAACACAGAGGACACTTCCTAGCTCCCAGTGTGAGTGACTGATGAGGAACAGCTTAGTCTCAGAATGTGAATTATGTCCAGGAATTCTTGCACTGGGGTTATGCTATAAATGACTTAAATGCTGGCTAGCCCAACAGTTGCCACAGGTACAGTGGTTATGTTCATATATATTTGTTTTTATTACTTTTCCTTTACTTCTTCAGTCATGAGGGCTTATTTCACAACCATGATTTGCAATCATCACCATTGTATCATGTTTACCTAATTCAGGTCCATTGAAACAAAGCACAAAAAGTTTGCATGAGAGGGAGCAGAGCCAAGATGGCAGCGTAGAAGCAGCAGGGTTCAGCAGCTCCCACACAGCCACCCTAAATACCCATAAAATATGACCCCAGACAAATTCTAGGGCTCTCAAATTCACAAAAAACAGAAAACACATCTCTTGCTGAAGGCAGCTCAGCAGACAAGGCTCATCATGGGCAGGCCGGGATTGGAGACCAGCTGAGCCTGAAACTGAAACTGCTGCCAGGCCCCAGAGTGATGGAGGGAGCCCAGCCAAGCACAGCCAGTCTACAAGAGACCTCCAACACCTTCACATCTTTTACCAAGGTGTGAAAAATAAGGATTAGAGAAAGGCAGCTCAGCAGGAGGGGCTCATCACAGGCAGGCCGGGAGTGGAGACCAGCCGAGCCCAAAATTGAAACCGCTGCCAGGACAAAGGGCAGTGGGGAGGAACTGAGCCTCCCAAGCCTCAGCGTGAGTCTACCCCAAAGAACAGATCTACAGCACCTGGAGCCATCTTCACATCTGTTAAAGCAGGAACAACAAGGATTAAGAAAGGTCAGTGAAAGTGAAGTTTTCAAACTAATTTCAGGGGAGGAAAAGCAGTTTGACCAATCTGCCTCCAGGGCAAGGAAGCAGTGGGGGAAGGGCAGGAACTGCTGTAACCAGGAACTGCCCCCACTGGGCTGCTTCAGAGCCCCTGGCCTGCAGACCCCTCAGGGGGGCTGAGTCGATTGATCGGGGCCAAGTGCTCTTGCATTGAGCATCCTGGATCCAGATCGTGGTCATGGGTGGCGGTCCTGGGGTGCACTTTCAGCAAGCCAAAGCTGGTGGGGGCTGCAAACCGCCCCCAATAGCTCCAGCAACTGGGAAAACTCCAGCGATTTGGAACAGAGCTCCCCCCCCCCGGAAGCAGAGTTCCACAAAGCTAAATTAATTGACTGGCCAACATGATGAAAGGGAAGCAAAATAAGAATAGCAATAAAACTCTAGAATCCTTTTTTTTGTGGACAAAAAGGATCAAAGCATGGAATGGGAGGAAGACAACACAGTCAGAATTCCCACACCTAATGCTTCCAAGACACTTGAAGAATTCTTAGCAGCTATAGATCAGCTGAAAAAAGACTTTGAAAACCAAATAAGAGAAGTGGAGGAAAAACTGGGAAGAGAAATGAGAATGATGCGAGAAAATCATGAAAAGAGAGTCAACAACCTGACTGAAGAAAAGAACACTTTAAAAAAAAGATTAACCCAAATGGC
>CM053596.1:146461832-146520749 GCA_028646575.1 Pseudocheirus occidentalis
ACTTTAAAAGGTAAATTTGGAGGTGAGAGAACTAGAAGGAGGAGACAGGGAGAGACAAAATGGAGTTAATCATCCCACGTGGAAGAGGCAAGGGATAACTGTTACAACTTTACTTTCATTTATTCTCATTGAATCTGGCTTAAGAAAGAAATGGCATAAATTCTAAACTGGGCATCATGCCACACAACAGAGTAGGGGGCGTGGGGATGAAAGGCGGGATGATGGAGGGAAGGGCAGGGTCTCAGGGAGGGATGCTGTAAGCACACACTTCAGTAAAGGGACAGGGACAGGGTAGAGAACCGAACAAAGGGGAGAAGGGATAGGAAGGAGAGACACATGATCACTGTCACAATATGTCCACTATGAAGATGTCCTGTATAATCACACATCCACAACCTGTATTAAATTGATTATCCTTTCAGTGGGGGTAGGTGACAAGGGAGGAATTGAAAGAATCTAGAATTTAATGTTCTGCAGTACCTGCAACTAGGAGTTAAGATATACAGGGGCTGGGGTAGGAGACCCTCCCTGCCATACCAGAAAGTTAGAGAGCAGATCAGGGGAGGGGTTTTATACTGGGATTGCTGTTTTAGGGTTGGGGCAGGGGAAAGATGGAAAGAAAATGTGTAATTCAAAAATCTCATGAAAATGAATGATGTAAACAAGAAAACAAAAAAAATTATTAAAAAAAAAAGTTTACTTCATTGGTGGAGGCCCAAGCCAAGAATTTAACTTAATGAATCCAAATTGATAACACCCTCTTAACCAATGAGACAAGTACCTGCCACCCACATTTGCAGAAGAACTAGGGGATAGAGACAGGAACTCTAAAAATCTTAGAGTCCCCTATGTTTGGTAGAACAAATAACGACATTGGTAAATGTAAGATAATCTCCCCAAAGTGCCTGTGAGCAGGCTGGTCTTTATCATTGAAATGGGTCAAGTAACTGAGTAGTAGCTCAACTAAGTGGTTTGTGTGTATGTGTACATATGTCAATATGCAATACACACATATATATGTATGTACATACACATAGATATATACATATCTGTAGGTGTATAATTGTATTACAGTATATATTATGATTATATGTACATGTATATGTAACATACATATATGTATGTATATATGCACATCTGTATAGCATATGTATGTATATACATATATTTCCTTTAAAAGGTATTTTACAAAGTTTAATTTGGCACAATACCCAATTAAGTAGGCATTCAGATAGAATTCATAATTGGTATATGGTTGAACTAAATGACCTTGAGATTCCATCTAAATTTGCAGTAAGAATCTGATTTTTAGGTTCATGTAGTGTTATTCCCATTTGACTTATCAAAGGTCAAAAAGTTTATAAAAATTGAAATTGTCTGGAAATTTAGGAATTTGGAAAGTTTATCATATGTACATTCCCCAAAATCTGCTTAGTAAGTAAAATTTCATGATGTTAGTACAAATTCATAGAACCCCAAGGTGTCCAAGGTGTCTAGCTTCTTTGTTCCTCAGTTTCCTTATCTCTAAGTTGAGAGTTTGGTCTCTGTATAAGGCATTTAAGTCTCTTTCCACTTCCAAATCTTTGATCCTCTCTATATGCAGGTACTTAGCACCTAGTTTCAAATTAAGCCTCTGTAAAGAAATAGGAGGTATGAACCCCTGTTGCTGACATAACAGAAAGGGAGTGAACAGGGAACCACTGTTGCTGACATAACAGGAAGGCACTGAACAGAGAGGAGCTATACAGTATATAAAGAAGAGCACAAGCTGGACAGTCAGAATTTCTGGGAATAAGCTTCATGGAGGCAGAACAGCTGCTGCCAGAGAGAGAGAATTTCTCTCAGCAAGCATCTGAAGGCTGGACTGCTGCTCCTGGACTGGAACTTCCATGGAGAAAGTGATTTTGATTTTGAGAATGGGAGAGAGTGATTTTGTTCTTGAGAAAGGAGCTGCTGAGGACTTCTGAGGGCCAGCTGGAGCTGACAGAGGAAGCATGACTGTAGTGTTGGTACTTTCTCTGGCTGTGGCTCTGTTAAGTTTTCTCTTCCCTGGAACAGAAACTGTAAAGGACTTTAGGTGGAATGGATACTCTGAGCTTCAATACAGAGCAGGAACTGCATGGAAAGCTAGACAAGGAACTGAGAGCTATCTGCCTTTGAACTCAGGTGGCTGTTGATTGGATTCAGGTGGGAGCTGGGACCATGGAAGAGCATCCATGGAAGCTGAAATCCTGCCCTGAGTCAGGATGAAAAGACCTCAATGTGGATACTGAGTAATGACTGATGAAACTATAACTGACTTGTGACTGAGGAGTAGATGGCCTATGTATTTTCCATTACCCCTTAAGAGGGTACTGAGTAGTAACTGATGACTGAATAGTGACTGATTTGTAACTTACTGTGCCCCATGGGTGGAGGACTTTGACCTTTTGTACGTTATGTCCCTTAAGGAGGCAAGCTTCCTTAAGGATAATTAAATGATTGAATTACTTTGTACTTTGATTGTACTTTGTTCACAACTATGTGACCACTTTGGTGAAAACTGCAGCAATTTTAGTGATAAGTTGTTGATTTGTGATATGGTGAATGCTGTATTTTGCTTTTCTACAAGAAGTTGTAACATTGTGAATGCTGTACTTTGATTTTCTGTGAATGTTTTGCTCTGATTTGTTATTGAATAAGTAAAGAGTTTGCTATACTATGTAATCAGAACTTTGAACGCTGTTCCCAGCAGTAGTCCTCTGGAAAACTGCTTGTGTATGGTTTTACAATAACCCATTCTCCTTTCACTTTAAATGAGAAAAAACAAACTCCAAGGTGTAACAACAATCAGTTTAGCAGATACTTAGCACTTAGTAACTTAGGGCTAAGTATAGAAGGTGTGAGGCTGTCCGATGTGAGAAGGCATGAACTCTCGTGTTGATGTGGAAGAAGGGGACTGGCTGAGACAGGAGGCCAGTGAATATATATAAGCAAGAATTCCAGAAACAGAGAGACAGAATTGGAATTTTCTTGTTGGAGGAAGCAGGATTGTCTCAGCATCTGGGAACTGAGCTTCTGGACTGAAGAAGTGAGTTGGGATCTTCTTGAAAGAGAGAGAGAGAAAGAGAGAAGAAGGAGGGAGGGAGGGAGGAGGAGAGAGATATTCTCTCCCAGCATCTGGAAACTGACTGAGAACTGAGATGGAGTTTTCCTGAGACCAGAGTCTGGTGAAGGCCACCCAGAAGGCCAGTATTCCTTCTGGGTCCTAGGGCCACCTGAACTTCTGGAGGACTGAAGAAGCATGACCAGGATAAGACTTTGTTTATTCATGGCCTGTCTGATCCTTGAGCTCCAGGCAGGAGAAGTGGTGAAAGGTGTGAGATGTGCTGGACCCTGTGAACTTCAGTGTGTGCCAGGGATTGCCCTGAGAACTGGACAAGGACCTGGGAGCTATCTGCTTCTGAATCCAGGTGACTGTTTGGTGGATTCAGGAGGGAGCTGGGATCATGGAAGGGGATCCAAGAAATCAGAGAGACCACTCAGAGTCAAGATGAAGAAAAGGCCTCCCCTTGGAGGAAATTGAGGTTTGCTGGACACCAAGGCATGGAGGGTTTGTGTGGTTTTCTGATGACTGTACTAGTAATTGATGATAGTTAGTAATTGGGAATCTAGATTAGTGACAGATTAAGTCAATGGTTGTCCCATGAGTGGAAGTTTGATTATTGTATTATGAATTGATTGAATGATTAAGTTAATGGTTGCCCCATGAGTGGAAGTTTGATTATTATATTGTGAATTGACTAGATGATTAAGTAAGGAGGGTTTCCCCCTTAGGGAAACCAGATGATTATTCTTTTGCTCTTTGTTCTAAATATTGTGGCCACTGTAGTGAAAACTGTGGCCATTCTAATGTTAAGCTGTTTGGGATTTTGTGTGATTAGATGTAATGTTGTGAATATTATATTGTGATATATTGTGAATGTTTGCCTTGATTTGTAATGGAATAAACAGAGTGTTCACTATTACTGTGTAATCTGAACCTTAAAAGTTGTTCACAGTAGTATTCTTTTGGGAATCTGCTGGTGCATGGAGTTATACAAGGTCAACCAAGAACCCAAGCCTATATTCACAAGGCTGCATGGCCTCAGAAGAAGTCCTAAGGCCTCTTTCTTTACAGCATCCTTCACTGACTGTCATGAGTGAAGCAATCAAAAACATCTACCAAGATGGAGCTGCCAAACAAAATGTCAAAGATATCAAACCAGGACTGACTCAGGACATTTTTTATTGACTTGTTTGTTTACTTTTAGTTTACAAGATTCAGTTCCAGAATCACATGAGTTTCAGATTTTTCTCCTCTTCCTTCCCTGTCCCCCCCCACCATGGTGGCATACAGTCATGTATAGGATCTGCAAACTCTTTCACTCTGTACAATAGTCTGGTTGTATAGATGTTGTAGCCAATAGAGTGAACAATGAGAAAAGAGAAACAAAAACCAAACATAGAAAAGAGTGATAGCAAGCATTGCTTCAGTCTCCATTTAACCTCTGGTCTTTCTGGATCTTTCTCTGAATGTGGACATCTCTTTCCATCCTGAGACTTGTAGAGTTGTCTTTTAACTGTGTGTTGCTGAAAGTCGTCCAGTTTTTCAAAGCTGGTTGTCACCCATATGATACTGTGACTGTGTACAAATTTTTCCTGGTTCTGCTCTTCTCACTTAGCATCAATTCATATAAGCCTCTCCAGGTAATTATTAAGTCCATCTCCTTCCCATTTCTTATAGCACAATAGTATTCCATCACATTCATATACCATAACTTGTTCAGCCATTCCCCAATTGATGGGCATCCCTTAAATTTCCAGTTTTTTGCCACCACAAAGAGAGCTGCAATAAATATTTTTGTACATATGGGACCTTTTCCCACTTCTATGATCTCTTTGGGATACAACCCTAAAAGTGGTATTACTGGGTCAAAGGGTAGACTCAGGACTTTTTGAATGTCTCCACAGACAATCAAAGAGCTTCATATTTACTGTAGGTTCTTCAATCAGAGCCAGTTATAGAATGTCTACACATTCAAGGTACTTCATTATACATCATCATGACTCCCCCTGAAGCAAGTTCTCCATCCTCTCCCATGTGAGGAAATTGCATCAGCTGACACTGATGTACTCTATACATGTGCCAATCTCCTGTTACACAAGTATTCTGTCATAGAATCCATAAAACATCCTTAGTAAAGAGAAAAGAGGGCCTTACATTATTCACAAGTCAATACAGTAAATTTAATGAACAACGAAACTCAATACCAAAACAACTTGTACAACTTGAACCAATAACTCCATATCTTTATAATCCATATAACTTTTAACGTGTTATGGTAAAGAAGTGGCAGAAGTGTGTTCCAAATTCTAAAGAGAAATTAACAAAGAAAGTGAGGGCAAAACAACCAAAGTACAACTTCCTGAAAAGAGAAAGAGAAGTTAATTGTATAAGACAGTGGTCCTCAATCTTCCTAGTGCTATAACCCTTTAATACTCATATGTGGGCATATCTGCATGTGGGTGCACCTGCCTGGAGACAAACAGAGTGGCATTGTCTCAGTTCCTAAGACCATTGGAAATATGTGTTTTCTGATGGTCTTAGGCAACCCGGTTCAACAAAAAGGGGTCGCAACCCACAAGTTGAGAACTGCTATTATAAGACAACAGAGATTTTAAAACAATTAATTGGAGACTGACTCAATTTCTTAAAAGGGGAGAACTTTTTATATGTTGTATTTAAGTTGTTCTTGTCACCATGCTATCCAAAAGAATTTAACTCATCTAAGGTACTTGGGGCCAAGTTTTTCCCCCAAGTCTTCTTTATTTCAGTGCACCAACTGAAAATAACAATGAGACCAGCAACATCATAACAATGGGCCTGTTCAGTTGGCTTGGAATGTGGTACTAGTGAGACCAGTCATATACTCAATCCTTGCATATGTAAGACAGACTTTTAATGTCACTCAATTTTGTGCCAACAAACTGTAGTTCTAAATTTTGCCATCATCTTGCAAATGTTTGTCATTGGTTTCAAGGGGCATTAAACCACTGAGGGGAGATGAATTAGCCATCAAACTCTCATCGTACATGAAAGGAAACTCCAAGAATATACTGATTGTGAATATGTCACATTATGTCCACAAGGAAAGGCTGGCTAGCTTTTAAGTTACTTTGAAAATAAACTCTTACATTAACAGACAATACTGGGCTTCTCATTATGTCTTGAATGACTTCACTTTTTTCTCCCTTCTTTTTTTTCCTCACCTCTTTTATTATATTGCTCAAATACAGCCTTGATAATGAGGAGAGAAAATATACCCTCTTCCCTTTTTTACAGAGGTGGAGAATCATGGTTGGTTTTTCTGAACTGGTTTTTTTTTTTCCTCTATTTAAATTTTTTTCTTACAAAGGATGACTCTCCAAGGAAGAAAGGAGGAGTTATAGATTTGAAAATAAAATTAATGCAAAACAAAGTATATCAGTGATTTTTTTAAAAAGAGAAAAAATATTTTTGGTTTAAAGTTATGGAAATTCGAAACATTACCTTGTAAAAAACTTTATCTTCCAAAATTTATTACATAACAAAAGGGCTACCTAGTAAGGAACAGAAAATTAAGAGTATTTAGAGACAGGTGACATGAATCTGAATTCCAGTTCTACTACCTAACACCAGTGTTGACATTAGACACATCACCTAGCCTGTCTGGACCTCAGTTTCCTCATTTGCAAAAGAGAAGATGTAGCTAGATCTCTTTAATTTCTAGATTCTACAAAGGAATAAGCTAGTCTATGAGGGAGGAAAGATAGTCATTCAATAAACACTGATTCAGCACTCACCATGGGTCAAGCACTTTGGTAACCCTGGAGATGCTAGGAAAGGCAAAAGATAGTTCTTGCTCTCAAAAAGGAAAGAATCAAATTCTACTTTTTCCTTTCAGTTTTGCAAAAATATCACTAATGAATTTTTAAAGTTGGATTTTTTTTCTTTTGCAAGCCAAAATAATTCCCTTTCCTCCATTATTTAAGAAACAGACAGACAGACTCTGACAAGTCACCTTATCTCCCAATTTCTCACTGATAAAATAAGGGAGTTGAACTACATGACCCATCAGGTCCCTTCCAGCTTTCAATCTATGACCCTATGGTCTTGAAACCACAATTTGCTGTTGCCTGGTACCATGTTACAAAAGAAAACATGGCCATACAAAAGTTAAATTCTCTATAATACCACATTATCTTACTTCATATTTGACCGCAAAGAGAAGTCAAATTAGGCCATCATGAGTTTTTGTGCATAGATTGTAAGAAATAAACAAAAGGGGAAAGAAATATAATGTGCAAGCATTTTAGATGCTCACTCAAGATTGGCATTGGAGAGTTGAACTAAAGCATGGTATTGAGTTTAATTTTGCATTTATTAAAGGTCTCTGATTATAAAATCCTAGGTGCAGTTTAAGAGAACTGTCAGTGAGGTGGTGCAATAGATAAAAAGACCAGACCTCAGAAAATCTGTGTTCAAATCCTGCCTCAGACACTTTTTACCTGGGTCCTGTGCACATCAATTAACCTCTACGTGCCTCAGTTTCCTCATCTATAAAACTGGGTATAATCACAGCACCTACAACTTAGAGCAGTTATGAGGATAAAATGAGATGTTTGAAAAATGCTTTGCAAACTGTAAAGCACTAAATAAATTGCATTTAAATAACTAAAAGTTTTTAATAAAGTGTAGCTAGGTGACAGAGCCACCTCAATCACTCACTAGCAATGTGACCCTGGGCAAGTCACTTAACCCCATTTGTCTTCCTTTCCTCCTCTGTAAAATGAGCTTGAGAAGGTAATGGCAAACAAGTCCAGTACTTTTGCTAGGAAGAGTCTGGCATGACTCAACAGCAACATTATTTTTTACCTATGAGTTTCTATCACATCACCCCAGAAAGACCAATGAAAACCTGTTTTTGGACCATCACTGCACGTGAAAGTGCTCTGCCTTTACATATCATGTGAAAATCTTAAAATATTTAACAAGCATTAATGAATTAAGCTTAATAACACTGAGCATAAGGAGGCATTGTTAGGTCTAATTTACAAAATCAGAAACTAAGGCAAAGACAAGCTTGAGTCCAAGCCAAGGGTCACCCAGTGAGTTGGTGGCAGATCTGAGAACAGAATTCAAGAGACTGTTGTCTGCTGATTTAATTACTTGTTCAGACAGCCCCGGTTTAATTTGGAATGCCATTCTCTAATTGATAATGGGTTTCTTCCATTTTGACTTTCAAGAAGAGGATAATTTGCTTGAATTCTTAGAGACCTCTTTCCCATTCACTTGGCTTGCTGTTGTTGCCATTCACCCAGCCCATCTGGCGATTTGGAGGCATTTTTCATAACTGCTTGGCAGCTATATTAAATTGTTCTGAATGTCGGATAGCCTAGTCTTTGTGGGAACGGTGATTTTTGTCAAAGATAAGCTTCTAAATGCTCATATTTGGCACTTATCGGGGATCTTATCACACATAAAAGCTCTGGCTGTATTCTCTCTCCCTTCTCCCTAGGAAGCAGATAACAGGAACTTTGAAATGAGCCCTGTGCTGGTTACAATGGACTAACCTGATTAGAAATCTTGCAAACTCTTGTTCCTCTCTCGCTTGCTCGCTGTATTCCCCCACAGGCTGAATTATAGCTCTCCTACCAGTCCCACAGCGTTGAATGATGTCATGGGATCTGCAGTTCGCCTAGATGAAAGGGATAAAGCACAACCCGCTGGCACTAGGAAAAACTCCCAACACACAATCCACAACACAGCTTGGGAACTGAAAAAGCTACAGATCCAGCCACTCAACTCGGGGGAGCCAGGGAGGAATCCTCTGCATTCTCCCGGCCCAGAAACGAGGGGAGAAACCAAAGTGAGCAACACTTAACAAAGCCATTAAGGACCAGAAGGCGGGGAGGTAACTACCTGCTGAAAAGAGAATTTTCTTTTTAACATATATTTAAAAAGAAAAAAAGCCAAAACAACTTAGCAGTGCCTTTGATGTAATGGCATCTGATCACTGATCAGATTACAGGCATTTGGTCTCCGTGCTCGTCTGCCTTTGATCTGCACGGTTAATTTTATTTTCCTGGATTTGGAGTTTCGTCCGGGCTTGTGCTGACACACATTTTTGGGGGAGGAAGGAGCATTTGGTACAGAAGTGGTGCCAGTATGAAACTAAATTACTGAAAGGGAGGAGACTGGAGAGATTTCAGCACGTTGCAGGTACTACATTTTATATCTTGTTGCAGGCTTTTTATTAGCAGTATTTATTATCATTATTGTTATTAATTCGAGTGTGTGTGTGTGTGTGTGTGTGTGTGTGTGTGTGTGTGGATGTGTGTTGGGAGCAGATAAGTTTAACCCCTCTCGAAACAGAATCTGCCTGTAGAATGCAACGCCACCCTTGTAACTATGAGTGTCAGAGGAAATGTAATAGTTGATTTATGCAGCGAGCATTGTTTGTAGTGGGATGTTTGCACAATTTGCTGTGAAAATTTTATTTGCAAGCGAGCAGAAAAGACAAGTTCAGCTAGCCAAAGTAAATGGCTGTGACTACTTGAGCATGCAGCAGAAGCACCAGAATACCTCACACAAGCAGATGTAGTTTTAAATATGTAGATTAAGTATGTAGGTTGAACGATTTGGAATCGTTTTAGTTTTTTGTTTATAAACTGCAATAGTTGATTTTTTTTTTTAAGGCAGGGAAAGTTTACCTAAAGCAAATTGCTTCCTCCTTATATAAAAGAGCGAATTAAATCTCTTGCATAAACTGTGTATTTTGCTCAAGTGTGCTTTTGTATACACACATTCACATATACACACATCACATGTAATATATATGTTTAAGTGAATATTTATAAATATATACATATAAATACTACAACTATATATTCTCCTGTATTTGGCCGCGAATCTTTGAAAAAATTTAATTATTCAAGCTTTTGATGTGTAAAACTAAATATCTTTTTTTTTAAGTGAAGCCAGGTTGCCCTAAATTTGGTTGGAAGTCTTGTGGGGATATTATGTGCCCTTTTGAAAGATCAAGGCTCATTCAAAAGAAGACTTTAAAAAATGTTTTATACTAATTACCAAATTAGCATTCAAATGCACAGTGATAGCTGCTGCCAGTTAAAATTTGCCAGTTGTTTATGAAAATTATCTGAATGTCAACACCCAGGATTTCACATAAAACCTAAGTCTGAGTTTCACTCAAGTTCAGTTAAGGCACACTGTGGCAGATCTAAACCACGAAAATGAACTGAATTTGAGAAGAGAAAGTTAATTATTAGCAAAACAAGACAGCCTCAAGTACCTTATCAGTTCACTAAGTACTAAAATATGTGAAATCTTTTCATTTTCAACATAACCACAAAAAGGCACTATGAAATAATGGAGGGACCAGTGTTTTTCGCCATCGATTCATTAAAAAGTGTCTTCCCTCATCCCAGTCCTTGTTTTATTTGAGCAGAATATTCAGTTAACATAACAATACTCTATTTTGTGTTGGCTAAAAAAAACCCAGATAATGCTAACTGGTGATAGGGCCATTTACCATTTACCCTGACATTCTGATGAAATAAGTATGGCCTAATGAGGCCCGATTTCATCTATCATTAATTTCCCCAAACCAATTAATTTGCATTCCTTTGTAAAGCAGCTGCCTGATATTAGGAGGAGGGCAATTAGCACTGTAGGTTTGATTTTCCTACTTCGATAGTTGTCAGTGGAGGTTATTTAAGACCACGCCAAGCTGACTGTGATTTAAAGGGCTGTCAGTAAGAATTTAATCTTCCAGTCTTAACTGTTGCTTTTACTGGTGCCAAGAGAGGTATTTAAATTTTTATTCTCCTAACAATGCAACAAATTATGACCATGACCTCCCACAGCATCACTTTTTATTTTTACATAGCTTATTTAAGGTACTTCGGATTACACTAGGGTACAAAAAAAATTCAAAGAAAGGGCTATGAAGTAAAAATTGGGAAAGAAACCTGAAGATATATTTTGCCTGGCCCTCAGAATTGTCTTGGTCATTTTTTCCCTTTTAATTCAGTTTCACATAGTGATTGATTCTTTTGTTAATTTCATTATAACAAACTTGAGCTGTCTACACAGAACAAAATGGAAAAAAAAAATAGTCGGCAAATATGTGGTTAATTCAGGCCAGGGGGCCAGAGCAGGCAATCCAGGTCTCCCCCTCCCCAATCCATTTTACCTGAATTAATTAAATTAAATAACTGCTGACGACTTTGTATAGACACAGCCTTAGGCTGAGAAATTAAACAAGTCACAATGTTTAAAAAAGAACAATTGGCTAGAGCTTTAATTATAGGTTTCCATGTCAATGAGCTAGCAATTCTCAGTTACAAAACTACACCGTGATTAATAACTACTCAAAGATTGCCCTGGCTGTGTGTTGTGGTGGTGGTAGTGGTGGTGGTGGTGAATGTACCAGAGAGCATAGTGAGTAGCTTAACTGTCTAACAACTGTTATAACAAGTGTATTGTGTAGCCGACTGGAGAACAATGTTAGTCTTTGAGATATAAAGATAGCAGCTTCCCCTGGCATGCGTTTTCTTCTACTGAGACAACTATGTCAAGTACTTTTGTCTATCAACAGGGTAACTCCAAATTACTTCTCAACTATCCTCCTTTTGCATCTCTACTACATGAATCGGTTTCTACATTCCTACCGGGGAGTATCAGATACACCCAAGTTAGAAGGATTAGCAAGGCAAGCAAAAGTATGCCTTCTAAAAATATTATCATTATGATGATTTATCACCACATTTAAAAAAGATTTTGTGAATTTTCTAAATGCTGCTAATGGGAAATCGTATTTAGCCAACTTTCAGTTTTAAGGAGAATTTGGAGTTTTCGTAAATATTTCCAGTGAGCTTCCCAGACATTCTAACACTAGCTTAAAGCTTTGGCTGCATATGCTAAAACTCCCATTGATATGATTGTGAGGCAACTGTGGACAAATCTCATTATCTCTTCCATATATGGAAGCACTTATAATTTTTTAAAAAGTACTTTCCACATTACCGAGAATGCTTTCCAGTAGCCTTTCCTGCTTTTTTCTTTCTTGAAAACAAAATGCCTAAGCAGAAAAAGCAAATATTCCAGATAAGGAATGTATTAAGGTACTTGCCAGTGCCAGTTAATGTGATGTAGGTACTTTGTTTATTAATTCTAATTTGTAAGTCCTATACACAACATTTTCTAGATAAAACAATCATCATCCACAACTGGTATTTGCTTATTATGAAGGATCACATAGGTTGTCAATAAATTCTTTTTTTTTACTAAAGTTACTAAAAAATGGCAAGAAGTTTATTTTCAAAATTTAACATTGTTCAGAACTTTTAACCATCATCTCTTATAATACTTTTGTGTATTATATTTTAATAACAGGCAACTATGGGTACTGTAATTCTGCCAGTTATCACAGAATCCAGAGACAGTACTGTATAGTGGACAGAGAGTTGGTTTCAACGATGCAGGAAGACCAGTACAAACCTGCTTCTTAACAACCTCTCAGTGCCCTCCAGCATCTCTATAAATTGAAGAGCAGTATAGGACACAAGTGAGGTCTAACCAATATCACCAGTTATAGAGTTTAAACATCTATCTATTTTCCCTCTTTTTCAGGGTAGAACTAAACCTTGGTCAGGCCACTCGGTTGGCCTGATTTATTCCCCTGTGAGTAGGGAAAGACAGGTCCCCCAAGATGAGATGAAGATGCCACAGGCATCCACAAAGATATAAAAAACATTAAGTTCCCACCTGGGGCATTCTGATAGAGGAAGGGAAAGAAGTGATTTTGAAAGAATTCATTCTATCTAAACTAAAACATGGAGAAACTGGTTTTATCAGACTTGAAAGGAAGTTGGAACTTCCAGGGAGGACAATCTCGGTTCACATTCATAGCACACACTTCTGCTACTACCTCACACTCCTTCCTCTAAATAGACAGAGATTAGAAAAAGAGAAGCAAGCGTGAGGAGGAAAAAAGGAGGAAGAGCAGGAAGCTTTTCTAACCAACACACCAAAAGATGATTCCAGCCTCTCATTCTCTAACTTCTAGCTCCTCCACCACAGAAAGAGTAGAACAACTAAATCTGAATTTCCTTTTTTCATATAAAAGGTACATGAGTTTAACCATCCAGGAATGCTTGGGGCAAAGTTTTTTGTTTTTTTTTTTTAAAGGAGCAGCTTCTCAACAGCTAGGTGCTAGGTACAATAGATAGGATGCCAAGTCTAAAGACAGAAAGAACACAAAACTAGTCATGTGACCTTGGGCAAGTCACTTAGCCCAATTGCCCTACTTTCCCCCTCCAAAAAGCAAAAATTAATTAATTAATTAATTGATTGATTAATAAAAATAAAGTCAGAAAGACTCATTTTCCTGAGTTCAAATCTGGCCTCAGATACTTACCAGCTGTGTGACCCTGGACAAATCATTTAACCCTGTTTGCCTCAGTTTCCTCTTCTGTAAAAATGAGGTGGAGAAGGAAAGAACAAGCCACTCCTGTATTTTTGCCAAGAAAACCTCAAATAGGGTCATGAAAGATTGGACACAACTGAAATGACTGAACAACAACACTGTGTTCTAAATGATGACGTATTTATTTGCATCATTTCCTTCAGCAGACATCATATAGGTAAAGTATAATGTCAAAGCAGCCTCCCTATCCTAGATATATGTTTGTGTGTGCACATATATGTTTGCATATGCATACATATGTGTGCATGCACATATTTATAGGTCTACTTGGCAATATGTCTGACCTCCAATGCATTGGTTGCAGTCACAATATTTCTCCCATCTATCTTTCCAGGATTATTATATGTCATTCCCTCTCATGCACTCTATATTCCAGCCCCACTGTCCTGGCCACAAGTCCCTGACAACACTCCACCTCCAGATTCTGCACACGGGCTGTGCCCCCTGGAATGTTCTTCCTCGTCTTTGCCTCTTTGGATCTCTGTCTGCCTCCTCTAGAAAACCTTTCCTATTTGCCCCATTCGCTAGACTCCTCCCCCATTACTATGGATTTATTTTGTGTCTCTTTCACATTTATTTATAAGAGGATGTACTGTTTCCTTTAGAGTGTAAACTACTTTAGCGCAGATATTGTTTCATTTTGACCTTTGTATCTCTAGCACTTAGCAAAGTTTTGGCGTATAATAGATGCATAAAAAAATAATAACTAACATTTACATAGTAATGGCTGTGTGCTGGACACTGTGCTAAGTGCTTTAGCATTATTTTCTCACTGGTCCTCATAATGCCTGTGTCTGTGCATTTTGCAGTTAAGGAAACTGAGGCAAACAGTGTTAAGTGACTTGACCAAGGTTACACAGCTAGCAAGTGTCTGCGGCCAAAGCTAAACTTATATCTTCCTCACTCCAGGCCTGAGGCTCTATTCACTGTGGCACAGTGCATTCAATATTGGCATTCAGTAGTTTGTTGAATGAATGAATGAAGTAAATTGTCTATGTGATATATACATATGTGTGTACACATATATAAAGCAATATTTAAATATAAACCATACATAGACATAATGTGCAAGATAATCTGGTAGAGAAGTACTGCCACAAATAACATGGCATTTCAAAATTAAATAAGACCAATTATCTGTATGTAACAAAAATGTTTTCTTTGAGGGTGTTTTGTTAGAAGATGAGTTCTAAATAACGTAGAAATTTTAACTCCACATTATCAATTACCTTACATTTAATTCTATAACAGCCAGGCAACACAGTGCTGGGCCTGGAGTCAGGAAGACGCCTTCCTGAGCTCACATCTGGCCTCAGACACTTATTAGCTATGTGACCCTGGGCAAGTCACTTAGCCCTGTCTTTCTCGGTTTCCTCATCTGTAAAAATGAGCTAAAGAAGGAAATGGCAAAGAAATTTTTGCT
Organism: Pseudocheirus occidentalis; assembly: GCA_028646575.1. Taxonomy (NCBI): domain Eukaryota; kingdom Metazoa; phylum Chordata; class Mammalia; order Diprotodontia; family Pseudocheiridae; genus Pseudocheirus; species Pseudocheirus occidentalis. The sequence continues at coordinate 146,476,827 of CM053596.1, forward strand.
GAGAAAACCTCAAATGGAAGGACAAGGAGTCAGACACTAAGACTGAAGACTGAACAGCAAATACATGTTAACTTAGCATCTATTTCTAAGTGCCTGATATTGTACTTGATGGTACTGTATATGAGATGTGACCTGTCCTCAAGGAGCTTCCAGTCTTCTAGGGAGAGACAAAATGAGCACATTTGAAACAATTAGAGATGAATTGCTAAATTGTTTATAATTATAAATACAACTGGAATTCAGAGATATCAGTGGTATCTGAAACATCAGAGAGGAGTCATAGAGGAAGCAGGACCAAGATGTATTTCAGACAGGGGAAATTATGAACCAAAAAGCACAGAAGTAAAAATGATCATGGTCTGTTTATGGTTTGGAACAGGGAGGATACCCAGTCGAATGGGGCAAAGCATGTGACTACAGGCAAGGTCAGGTTTCCCTGTCCTAAAAAGGCCTTCCTTTGACATTTTTACCTTATTCAGTTACCATCCAGAATCTCTTTTCTCTTTCACTGCAAGGTTCTTGAAAATATTGTCTATACCCAATGCATCTATTTCTTCACTATCCGTTCTCCCCTTACCTCCTTTTCCATATGGCTTCTGCACCCACAACTAACAAAATTTCCCCCTTATAATCAAATCCAATGGCATTTTCTCTGTCCTCACCGGATTCTTCGTCCTTGATCTCTCTGCAGCATTTTAAAATTCTTGATGATTCTCTCTTTCTGGATACTCACTTCTGTTTCTCCTCCTTCTCTGGCCCTCTCTCGTCTCCTTTCCTGTCTTCTCATCCTCAAGTTGGGTGTTCCCCAAAGTTCTGTCCTTATTTTTTCTTTCTATTGGCAGTTTCATTTGCTCCCATGGTTCAGCTATCACTTCTATGCAGATGATTCTCAAATTTTATCTTCCTGAGTTTCACATCTGCATTTCCAGCTGCCTACAGAACTTTTTACCTTGATTCTATCACCAACACACCTCAATTTCTCTATATCCCAAAACCAACCTTATTATTTTCTCCTTCAAAGTGGTACCTCCTTCTGACTTCATCAGTGGCATTACCATTAATCCATCCAATCTCTCATGCTTACAACCTTGGGGCTATCTTTGACTCATACTTCTCCTATTCATTTATTTTTAATCCAACATGAGCTATATCCCTTGCATTTGTCCCTTATTCTCTATTCCCAATGCTACTACACTCCTCATTACCTCCCACCTATAATACTGCAATCACCTTCTTCCAGGTAGGCTTGCCTCCACTTGTTTCCCATCAGTTAGATGGTGCAGTGGGTAGAGATTCTGGGGCTAGAGTCAGAAAGATATGAATTCAAATATTGGCCTCAGATACTTATTAAATGATATGATTCTGGGCAAGTCACTTTCTGTCTGCCTCAGTTTCCTCAACTGTAACATGGGCATAATAATAGCTCCTACCTGTCAGGGTTGTTGTGAAGATAAAATCTGGTCACATTTGTAAAGGTCTTTGAACAGTGCCTGGAAGAGATTAGGCCCTTAATAAATTCTTATTTCCTTCTTTAATCTGCCCTTCATTTTAATGCTAGGCTAACATCCCCTATGCACATATTTGGCCATATAACTACTCTGACCAAAATGGAGGTAAAATATGGTAGAAAGGGCAGAGTCAGAAGACTTAGCATCTAGGTCAGGCTTGGTCAATTATTATAACTTTGCACAAGTTACGTGTCCACCCTGAAATTCAGCTTTCTCTTCTTTAAGCTGGAGGTAACAATGTCCCTCCTCTTGTACAAGGTTTTTGTAAAGATCAAATGAGGTCATGGGAAATGAGGAAGCAGGTTTTTGTCATTGTCACAAGTTTGATGGCAATGGCTGCCAGCTTTGCCCCCTTTACCTTCTAGGTTCCTAGTGCTCTCTTCAGGTTTCTTCAAATCTCTTATAATGTGCATGGCTTGGAAGTTGTGGGACCAAGAGATGATGGAAATTGGAAAAGTGAATAAAGACTTAGTGTTCAAACCAACCTCAAAGAGATCATTTTTTTTTGAAAGGTACTGATCATATTGGGGCATATTACTTGTACTCTGAGGCAGGGAAAAGTTGGATGGAATTTATTCAATTTAGCTAAGAGCGAAGGTTCAGAATGAAGATCTTCATAGCTACCTGAGGGGCTTTTATGTGTGCAGACTGGGTATAGCTGTAAGTCTGACTAACAAAGGGGATGGAGATGTCTTAACTAGACCAAAGGCTTATTGGCTCTGGCCATTTTCCAAAAGAAAGGGAAACACTTGGCAGTGGTGAAAGCAGCAATGTAAGGCAGCAGATGGAGGTGGTGAATTGCAGAAGCAATGGAAAAGTGAGGAGTTCGTAGACAAAAATCTAATATAGGAACACAAGTTGGCAACAGAATAATAAAAGAGGTTTAAAAAAATTAAACAGAGGTGTTTCCGCTTCACAGCAGGAGCTAGAACCAAACTGGAACAAGAAAGAAAGGTCATCCAGGCAAGCATCAGAAAAGGGGCTGGAAAGGAAAGAGGAAAGAAAAGGCACACAGATACAAAGTGGAAGAACAAATTTAGATAATGCCCTTAACTGGTATTGTGAGTGATGTAGACTGTGAAGATCTGGGGAAGGCTCTTTCTGTGCTTTGGAGGGTGGAGTGGGGAAAGATTAACGACAGGATGTCACCATCAGACTAGCCATGACATAGGTCCTTTGAGAACATGGAACTCACTAAGGGGATTGCTGTTCTTAACTTTCTATGGACTGTACAAGCCCTTTCTGTTTTCATAAATGAATTAATAAATGTGTTTTATATTCAATTCCTTGTTAGTATGGAGTTTGAAAGGGAAATAAGAAGAAAAAAAAAAGAAAGGGAAATAAGAGCACTTTAGAAAACTAGAAATTAGCCAAATTCAGATATTCTCTGAGCTCCAAGAGGTAAAGACAAACTGGTTATACTTAATGAAAAATCTCCAAGGTTGAACTAGGTTCCTCCATAAATAGGAGGCTATAGTTCTCAGCTATGGGTACATATTTAAAATCACTTAGTAAGCTATAAATGTAGGAGAGGCGGTATGGTACAATGGAAAGAGCAGTGACATGGAGCCAGAGGATATGGGTTCAAATCTCCCTTTTGGTACTTGGTATCAAGGTTGCATTGAAAACATTGCTTACTTTTCCTTAGCCCAGTTTCCTCATCTGTAAAATGAGGGTGTTGGACTAGCTGGCCTTTGAGTGGTCTATATCATAAGATCATGGATGTAGAGAAGAAAGGAACCTCGTAAGTCATATAATTATGAAAAGCTCTTCTGAATTCTCATCATTTCCTTGTATGGTAGTAACAAGCCATTATCTTCAAACAGCCAGTGACTCAACAAATATTTAGACAGTGCGCCAGGCACTGTGCTAAACATGGGGATACAAAGAAAGGCAAAAGACAGCCCATGTCCTCAAGGAACTCATATTCTAATGGGGGAGACAACATTCATACAACTTTGTACAAAGTAACCCTTTAGACTAGAATAAATTGTAGACAGCCTAGACAGGGAAGGCAGTAGAATTACAGAGGCCTGGAAAAGACCCACTGTGTCACTCCTCTTTCATGGCACACACATCTACCTGTGGTGGCTTCATGTAGGGGCTTTCCTCAACCAATGATGTCCAAATGCAATACTTGGGCTTTTGCTAGGATAGGACCCACAGGGTAGCGAGATCTGAAGCTTGGCAAGGGAAAAAAATCTGAGTTTTTTCAGAAGTAGCCTAGACATTGCAGAAAGGACTGTTTTAATTCTGCTTAGTTATTTCTGTTTGTGTGGTATCCCTAATTAGAGTATGAGCTTCATGAGGGCAGACTATTCTTTAATTTTTTATTTCCCCCAGCATCCAGTAGTTCTCTGCACATTTAAATACAGATTTGTTGAATTAAATGGGGGAAGGGCCAAGAGCAGAAGAAAAGCCTTCTGCCTAGAGACATTAAGGTGACAGAAATGCGTAGAGCTTTGGTCTGGAGTCAGCAAGACCTGAGTCCAAATCCACCCCTCAGACTCTTTCTAGTTGTGTGACCATGGGCAAGTCACTTAACCTCTGTTTACCCCAGTTTCCTCGACTAGAAAATGAGGTTCATGAGGTTCACCTAATTATTCCCAGGGTTATCGTTAGATCAAATGAGATCTCTGTAAAGGGCTTGGCACAGTTCGTGGCACATAATAGGTGCTTAATACATGCGTGTTCCCTTCCTTCCCCTCACCCACTACAACCTTTCTTCCCCTCTTCCGCCATAAAAAGAGCACAAGGAGCCCATGTCAGGTTGCTGATATTACCTCCTGCCTGGGGTTGCCTACTCCAGTGCCTCTCCGGACTCCTAGGAGGAGGGTTATTGTTGACCCCTCCTCAGACCCTGACGAAGGAGGGTACGAGGTTCACCGCCTCCCCCCACCCCAACCCCCCGGCGTTGCCACGGTGGTGAGCTGCTGCTAACTCCCCCGATAGCGCTCAGTGAGGATGGAGCGAGCTAGCACCTCAGCGTAGATGAGGATGGAGAGGGGAGTGGGGCGTGGGGCGCAGAGTGGCGCGAGCGCCCCTGCAGTCAATGCTGGGTCTCTGGAGAGGCCAGGCTGGCTGCTCCAAAGAAGAAGAGGGCTGGGCCTGCAAAGGAAAGGAGGAGTAGGCAGGAGAGTACAGGAGAGGAGGGCGGGGCTGTGCACAGGGAGCCTGCCTGGCAGGACTGGGGAGGCGGAGGCGGTGGCAGTGGCGGCGACTGTTGCCTGGGCTACGGGAGGGCGCTGTGCGGAGGCTATAGCCTGGAGCAGCAGCTACCAGGGCCAAGCCCCCAGGACCAGCCTCCCCTTCCATCGCCGAGCCCCCGCTGCCCTCTAGCCCAGAGCAGTTCAACCTGGAGCCGAGCTGCGTGGGGCTTAGCGCTGGCGGGCCTCGGAGGGGAAGTAGGGAACCAGGCTAAGAGGAGTGCGATCCTGGAGGGGCTTCCGAGGGACTTGAGAAGGTGAGCTGCCCTGGGATGGGAGCCTCGCTTAGGCTTCTGCCCAGCCCTGTCCTGTGCTGTGCTACGCTCACCCTCGGGCGTCTCCACTGTGCTGCGGCAGGAGGAGAGGGGTTGCTCTGCCTGTGAGGGGCGGGCACTGACCAGTGATCGCCTGGGGTACTAGCGCATCCAGTGCAGCAGAAGGTGTGAGTGTGGCTGGCTTTGGAGAGACAGAGCGCGCACAGGATGGCAGTGCGCTTTGGGAAGGGAGGAAGGCCGAGGGATCTCTGAGTCTTTCAGGGAAGGGGAACACGGGGATTCTAACTCCGGGAGGGCAAGGAAGGACCTCCAAGCCAGAGAGAGGAGTGGGACAACTTTATTTTTTCTCTTCTGGAAGGGAAGGTTACTTCAACTTTAAAGGCTTGAATTTGTCCCAGAGACTTTGTTGAGTACTCCAAGATCTGGATGAAGCGCAGAGAAAAAATGATAATATTGCCTAGTCTGTCTCCAAACGCGTGGTCTCTGTTGTTAGTGGTCACCTCGGAAATAACCCCAAATAAGTGCACGTGAGAGCTGCCAGGGTGCTGGTTCCTATGGGCATCCAGGATTGAGGATTGCTGAGCTGCTTACCGATTTTAGCAGCTGGAAACAGCCTCTCATATTAACAAGTTTAGTCTCTGCAATTACAGAGAAGAATTGTAGCCGGGGAGGGAGGTAGAAGGGGCTTTCAAAAGCCTCATAAATGTTACATAAACATATGCTGTCCTTTCTATTGAAGGTTGACATTTATGAAGGACATTAGTGTAAAAAGAAAAATGATGTAGCAGAGAGAGCTTAACAGATTTGTGGTTGCCTTTTCTTTCCTTTTTAAAGGGGAAAACAAAGTTTGATCCCCACGACCTGCAAGTCCTTTTACATTTGCCATTGATGTTCTGTGGAGATAAATATAACACAGACTTAATTATGACCTTGGTAATAAAGGTTTGGAAGAGTTGAAATGAATGGATTGCCTTGATTACGGGGCACTTTTTATCTTGTCTGTATTTAGCATCTAAGAAATCTTTAATGGGATCACTTTTTTGCATGAACAAAAATATCAATTTTGAAAAACAAAAACCGAGGCAGAATGCACTTTTTGTTCATTGCAGTAGATCTGTGTAAGTTCACACACCCTCACCCTTAGGACAGTGACAGGACACATAATAGGCATTTAATAAATATATATTGCCTAGCTGAGACTATTTTTCTTCTAACAGTTTTACTTGATTACGATTCCACTCTATTGACAGCCACTGTTGCTGTTAAACAGGATATGCATAAGCTGAAGAATTTGTTTTAATGTAGCTATTTCATAATCAGATGCTTTTTTGCAAGGGGCAGATTATTTTGCATTAGGGAAGGATTTCTTCAGCATCTTTTATGTTGTGTAGGTAATTATATACTTTAGGGGCATTGCTGTTGCTACTTTATTTCTATATGCTTCTCAAGTAGGAGAGGTTTCACTTGTCACTGACCAGTTTACAGGTAGAATTTAGATTGGGCAATTGACAGTAATTGAGTCTTAGTACCAAAAGTTGTCATTCTTCTCCAAACTATTCATCAGTAGCTTGGTGCAAAGAACTATTTTAAAGAATAAAATAAATATGTAAATGGGACGTATAGATCGGAAGATAATGAGCATGATGTGAGAGAGAAAAGGAAAATATTTGGTTGCTTAATGTCACAGTTCATTGTTGGAACTAATTCCAGAAAGACATGTGTGGTATGACTTTAATTGGTTGTCTTTAATGCATTTTTATATTGCCCTTCTTGGCATTCTGTTCGCCTATTTATACTATTAAAAAAATGTTCAGTGATCCAGATTCTATTTTAATGTGAAATTTGTTTTCTTTTTAAAGTATTTTTTCTTAGCATTGAAGGGTAATTGGAATTATTACTATGCGTGCAGCAATAGTCTGTTTCTTATAGCTATTTACCTTATCATTTAATGAAAATATCTTGTTTACTATTTTGTTTCCATGGAGTACATAACATGAGTTTGTTATTTTCTTTCCATACTAAGTACTAGCTGATTTATTATTTGTATGTTTCTGGAGAGCCATAGAAGTGATTTATTCCATTAAAGGGCCATGAAGTAGGTTTTCTAGACATTTAAAATTGGTTTTACATATTAATCTGAATTTTAGAACATGAAAATTTTTCTTTGTTTTCTTAATCTGATAAGGTCCCTTATACAAAAGATTTGCATTAGAACCATGGCTTTCATTTGTCTAGGACTACATATCTTTGGGGCTTTAAAAAGAAAGAGATACATACAGCCTGATCACTTCAGATGATTATAATTTGTAGTTTACATAGAATGTAGAATTTATAATTACCACATACTGCCCATACTAGATGAATATTACTTATCTCAGTTATAATTCTACTTCATGAACTTAGAGCTTAATGAGTAAAGTTTTCATCAAAAGCAAAAAGTTCCATTCATATTCACGAATAGAGTCAGAGGTGGATTTAGGGTTAAAATATTCCTTGTTTTCAAATTTATTTAAAGTAGTGAGCCCATACTCCTCATTTTCTAATAACAATCAGCCCTTTTAATGTCTGGAAAAACCTAGCTGATTCTAAACCTAATGAACAAATACTTAAAGGAAAACATTCAAAATTGTAGCAAAAAGTTCATTTTTTGTTTTCATTTAATGCATTTTAAATAAGTCTGCCTACTTAGAATAAGTATACGGACCAAGTCAATGAATTGGTTGCCTCTTGATTCCACAAGACAATTAGAGAATCATAAACTTAAGAGCTGGAAGGAATTTTAGAGGTCATCTGGTCCAAATCCTTTTTACAGGTGGGAAAAACAAGTCAGAAAATGGAAGTGAAATGACCACAGTCATTGTTCATTTGCGTCTGACTCTTTGGAACCCCATTTGGGGTTTTCTTGGCAAAGATATTGGAGTGATTTACCATTTCCTTCTCTGCCTCATATTACAGATGAGGAAACTGAGGCAAATAGGGGTAAGTGACTTGCCACGGATCATACAATTAGTAAATGTCTGAGGCCAGATTTGAACTCAGGAAGATGAATCTTTCCTGACTCTAGGCTGGGCACTCTATCCACTGTACCACCCAACTGTTCCAAGGTCACACAGGTAGTAAGTGACAAAGAGAGAAAGCCAGGTTTTGATTCCAAATCCAGCACTTTTCCCACAGCATCAGCCTGCATTATAAAACCAGCTGAAAAAAGTTTGCCCAATGGCAATTTATTATTAAATAGAGACTTAAAAACAAACTTCAAAGCTGAAGACAAAAATCAAAAACAGGCAGTTTGTGCAATGTATTTTTTTTCCATGACAGTTTATTCACAGCCTGTTTTCTTTTGGGAGATGCTGACAATAAGAACTTCATTAATTGGTGTGGTTAGGTGGTACAGTGAATAGAGCACTGACCCTCAAATCAGGAGGACCTGAGTTCAAATCCAGCCTCAGACACTTGACATGTACAAGCTGTGTGACCTTGGGGAAGTCACTTAGCCCCAATTTGCCCTGCCCTTCCCCCTCCAAAAAGCAAAAAAAAAAAAAAAAAAGGATTAGGATAATTGAATGGAATCATATTATGTTCTGTAAGTCTTAAAAGGTATGCTTATGGGTTTATATAGCCTTTAAAAAAATTTTTTTACCTGAGATAAAAATACCTCAGTACTTACATGCAACAAAGTGGCATGAACACTCAACAGCCTGATGGAGTGTTATTAAGGAGCACCTCAATCAGCTTATGTAGGTCTTAAAGGAGTGGTGAGTATTTAGCCTGGAGAAAAGATTGCAGTGGGTTATAAAAGAAAGTATTGTGATCTCCTCAGGATATATTTTAAAAGAATAGTTTAGACAGCTATTTTTGGAGGACTGAGGAACATAATCTCCTTCAAAAGCATGGAAATGTGGTCTTTTAAATGCCCTTTCACATTCAAATTGATGTTTGTTCCTATTTTAGGATGCATAGATCCACAGGGCAGGTTCATAAACTCTTCTAAGTGTTTAGTGACTGTATAATCATTGGGCAACAATATTGAAAGCATCGGTATGTCCTACAAGTGTAAAAATATCTACCTATTGACCTATGAAACTAATTCATCATTTGGGGATAGAGTAATAATAGGGAAGAGAGTCTAGACCTGAAAAACCTTGTGCTGATTTGATTTTTTTTTCCCAAAAATTGGCATGATTTGGGGGTTTGACATTAGGTCTGAACGTTTTTGAACTTTGGGTGTTTGAAGATATTGCATTTGGCAGCAAAAAATTTTAAAGTTTGTAGAAAATATTTCATGATTGCAAAAAGGAAAATCATTTCCATCTCCAGGCCAACATCAATATGTGTAATACAGCACACCTCTATAAGAGTTCCTAGGCTGCACACAGATTTGCCAATTACACAATGCCACAAGGACATTTTATAGCTGAATAGAGTGAAATTGAAAGCTAAAATATGAGAGTATAGACCATAGGAGATGCTGGTGGTTGTAATCCCTCCTGAAGATAGGAGTACCCTATATTTAAGATCCATTTTGCATCACTTGACATTCAAGACTAACATTTGTTTTTAATCCATTTATGATTACAGTCTAGGTATTAAAATACTAAAGGCTGCATTTATAGCACTGGCTTTACCTCAACCCTGGTTTTTATAAATTGTGAGCATGCCAGTTTACATTAAAGTTGATTTTAAAAATATTTCAGGTTATTGCATATTGGAAAAATGTAAGGGATGAATATGGCTTCATTATATAAAGTTAATATATGATTATTACATGAAAATGGTTACCTCTGACATGGGCTGCATCTAGTGACTAATAAATCAAGGAGCTTTTATAGAAAGGATGGAAAATAAAGCAAAGTAAATGACTTGTTCTGAAACTTATTCAGGCTATTTGAAATACTCTTTTAAGATTCACATTTTGGCTTCTTGGCAAGATTATACATGAAGTTCATTCTCGGAAATATGGAATCAGAGGAATATGAGGGAAAGAGTGTTGTCAAAATGAAAAACTTCAATGTTAAGCATTAAGACCCTTGCTCTCTTTTGAATAGTTTGGCTCTCCATACATGAGTTGGGGATCAGACAATAAACATGTATTGAATTCCTTTGTCATATCTTGGGTGACTATCATGGCATTACAGGGATTTGTATATTTAGATGAGGATTTGCAGCTGTACTTTTTAAAAAATGCATTGGACTTTTCCTATGTAGAAGCTGTGGAAATGGGAAATAGATACAATATCAACCTTACTTATCGAGATGGGCAGCCTGAATGGCTTATTTAACAGGTAGCCGGGTGGTACTGTGCAGAGAAGGCTTCCAGAAGGCAGGAAGACCTGTGTTCAAATTCTGCTTCAGAGGCATACTAACTATTTGTTATTGATGAATTGTTTTAGCCATGTCGGACTCTTACTGGCCCCATTTGGTGTTTTCTTGTCAGATTCTAGAGTGGTTTATGGGTTCCTTTTCTAGCTCATTTTACAGATGAGGAAACAGAGGTGTTTGGGTTGAAAAATACCCTTCATCCTTAATTTAGTAAAAAAGCAAACACAGAGATGTCTTAGGATAAGAAGAGGAGTTTATTCTCTTCCCGGGGAGAAGAGAGCAATCTGCTCCCATGCCTGGGCATGGGAGAGAGGGCGTGTTTCAAAGGGTAGAACCAGAATTTATAACTTAACTTAGTCAAGCCCCCTTTTTCAACTGTTTCATCTCTCATTGTTGGAGAGGCACACCTCACCAAATTCTTCCCAACTGGGACAAGAAGAGAAGAGTGGGGGGAAGGGTCCCACTAAGGCAGGAAAACAGACAAAGGAAGGTAAAAGTGATTGACAGCAGCCATGGAAGGGGAGGGGAGAAGGGAAGATTAACAACCCCAAATTGAGAAGTTTTTACTCATTCCACACAGTGGCAAACAGGATTAAGTGACTTCCCCAAGGTCACACAGCAGCTAGTGAGTATATGAGACCAGATTTGAATTCAGGAAGATGAGTCTTCCTGATACTGGGCCTATCCACTTTGCCATCTAGCTTACCCTATGATCCTGGACAAATGACTCCAGGAGCAGGTATAGGCCACAGGTTCCTGCCACTGAGTCTTAAACCCTCTGTCCACCTCAGTTCCCTCATTTGTAAATGGGGATAATAATAGGAACCACTTCACAAGATTTTTGTGAGGACTGAATAGGATAATATATGTGAAGTACCATATAAATGATAGTTACTGTAATTATATTCTGGCTTATGTAAATCACATCTTCTAGTTCTGCTCAGTGGGGCTCTTTCTGATGTGGTTGCTCAGTACAGTAGGAGACAGGCACGTAGCAATAGCAACAAAGCATTATCAGAAGGATCTGCTTTGGGAAGGAAAAGGTTTTCCCAGTGACCAACAGTATTCACCACTGCCTCTGTTCCTCAGTCATAAAGGAATAATAAATGCACGTGGTTTCACCTTCCAATCACTGTACTTCCATTCTCCTCTGCCCATCCTCTTTGAATACAATTGACTGTTAAGATTAGTCTATCCCCTCTCCTTTGTATCACTGATGCTGATTCCACACAGAGGTAATTATTGCTGTTCAGTTGTTTCAGCCTTGTCTTACTCTTTGTCACCCCTTTTGGGTGTTTTCTTGGCAAGGATACTGGAGTGGTTTTCCATTTTCTTCTTCAGTCCATTTTACAGATGAGGAAACTGAGGCAAACAGGGTTAAGTAACTTGCCCAGGGTCATGCAGCTAGTTTTTGAGGAAGGATTTGCACTCATGAAGATGAGTTTTCCTGATTCCAAACTCAGTGCTCTATCCACTGCACCACCTAGCAAAATTCATTCTTGGAAATATGGAATCAAAGGAATATACCCCCCTCAAAAAAAGAGTCTAAACTGATGGTGGGGACATCATACAACACAGCTGCCCTTCTAGCCAACTGCCCAATTCCATATAATCACAATCATTCTTGAGCCTGATATTCTTTCTAATTTCATGTTTGATGTCATCAACTGAACACTGAACAACAGAGAAAGTTATTTGGGGGGCACAGCTAGGTTGCACAGTGAATAAAGCACTGAATTCAAGTCTGGCCTCAAACATTTGACACACTTACTAGCTGTGTGACCTTGAGCAAGTCACTTAAGCTCAATTACCTTGCCTTCCCCTCTCCAAAAAAAAAAAGGTTTTTTTTTAAAAATGTCTTTGAGAAAGAGATGCCCAACAGCTAAATGGCATTTCAGTAACTGAATTCATTTTTAACTTTCAGTATTATTACTTAAAATGCTTGACTTTTTTGCCCAGTTTTCCCCCTCTTTTAAATGCCAAAGAAAATCCATTCCACATTTTATTTTATTCCAGGAAATTCAGGTTCATACTCCTGACACTTCATCATAGATGAATCACTTGCAAAATGTCCCTTGATTTTAGACTATCTTATGAAAAGTTAAATTATTCCTGTTGTGTTCATACATTTGTTAAAATGCCCATTTAATAAGCCTTCATTTTACATAAGAAGAATCTGAGGAACAAGGAATCAGAGTGACTCCTCCAGGCTCCCATAGTGAAGCCCTCCAAGGGCTCCCAGAGCCCACTTGACCCCATGTCTTTCCACTAAAATTCATTGGTAGAGTCTTAGGTGAGCATATCACCTCTGAGATTCTGTTCTATTTCCTGCACCTTTGGGAGTAGAAATTAACTGGTTGCCTGCCAAATGGTGCTAATAATAGTGATGCCTTACATTTGTAGAGCACTTTACAGTTTTCAGACTACTTTTATATGCCATATCTCTATTGATCCTCACTACAATCTAGTGAATTAGGGATAAGTAGGACTGTCTCCCTTCTTTTAAAGGAGAGGAAACTGAGGTATAAAACTGCCAAGTAATTTACCCAGAGTCACATAGCTGCTGAGTGGTATAGCTAGTAAAATAGAAAACTATAGATTAGGTTAGGGTTTTGTTATGCTTTTTTTTTTCCTCATTGCTATTACTGGAAGATTTTCTAGGGAGAAATGTCTATCCCCTTAAAAAGTTAGACATGAGACAGCTAGTTTTGAATTCTTCATTCAGCTCTCTATTTTGGTCCAGTTTGGCATGTATAAATGAAATAAGAGAGGATGTCTCCTATGCGACTGGTATTTAAAAATTATATTGTCTTGTTAAAGAAAAAGCTCATCTAAAACAAGGTATAATCTTTTTGAGCCTATGTATAGTCCATCATTTCAGTGAGTGAGGAGTGTGTGTGTGTGTGTGTGTGTGTGTGTGTGTGTTTTGTTATCCCTATTAGCTTTCAAGGGCTGAAGGGCCAAAGTCAGGTTTCTTAACTGGATATAAATGTTCATGATTGTTAGTATTGAATTTTTTTCTCCCACTGACACCTTCTGTCAACTCCCCACAGAACCCAGAATAGCCTACACAAAGTGAATGCTTAACTCTCATTCTATGAAATGATGTTAGGATCTTTATATACAAATTTAATGATTTTATTCTTAAAATAATTTTTCAAAATTAGAAAGACAAATTGTTAAAAATTCATCATTTCGTACTGGAAGGAACCCTGGACTTGGACTCAGAGGCTCTTATTTGTGTGACCTTGGCCAAGTCAATCTCTTTGGACCTTAGTTTTCCCTTCTTTAAAAGCAAAGGTTAGATTATATCTCCAAAGTCCCTTTGATAGCTAACTTTATAATCCTGTTATCCTGCATTCTAAAGAAATGTAAATAATCATGAAGGAGAGTTTTAAGGTTTAAAATTTGGTTTTGTTTGTATACTGGTGTAGTCACAATCTAAGGGAACTGGGTGATTAAGCAAGTATAGCATTAATTTAAGTTATATAGATTTAAATGTTAGATGCAAAAGTAATGACCTGTTCATTTATGTACATAATTACTCAAAGCCTTTTATAAGTTTTTGAGTTCCAAATTTTTCTCCCTCCTCCCCTCCCCAACACAAACAAGCAATCTGATATAGGTTATACTTGTACCTCTATGTAACTTAAGACAGCCAATTTGATTTGCCTTGTTGGTGTCCTCCTGGCTAACTAAACACAGCTAAAAGATTGGCTTTTCTTTATGTGCTGGTATGATTTGCTTTGTTTGGGAAGGGAGAGAACTAGAGAGGATGTTTTGCTTAAGGTAGTTGGAAGCAGGCTGAAGACTTTGTTCTTTTTTTGGAACACACAAGATCATCTTCTCTGGATGTATTTGTTTTAAAAGCCTCAGCTTCAAAGAAAACCTGGACTTTCTCAACTTACTTTCCAATAATGCAACTGGATGTACACCTAGGAGCTCCCATTGAGCAATTGCTTTTTTCTTAAGGAGATCTCTTCTTCCTTTGCCACTGTGTAGAAGTGAACAAATCAGATTGGCTTTAAAAAATCAATTATAGTTTTCTAAGTGTTCTGGGACAGAAAAAAAATTTTTTTTCCTTTTTTAAAAAATTTGATTGAGTGTTCTTTTTCTGAATTACCCAGATCGGTGTCTCAACTTCAGATTGTCTGTGGGAACACTCAAAGTTTACCCATTTTTAAAAATGCCTTAATGATTTAACCTCCTGTGTGCCTTTATTTCCATATCTGTAAAATGAAAGGTTTGAGTTGATCAGCTCTCAGATCCCCTCTAGCTGTAAATCCAATTATCCTAGATTCTTTTATTTTCTCTTCATTTTCATTTATACTTAATTCATATGCTTTTGGTGTACATCAGATTTCACAAATGCCAAATGTACAAATTTACCTCATTGACTGTTGTGTCCAAATGGACAAGTCAAACAAGTTGTTTGACTGTCTTTTTTCACTATTGAATTGACTGGTTGTTTGACTCGGCTGACTTCATCAACTGATTGTTCTGACATCCCAGAGGCAGAGCCTAAGTTCATCCTTGCATGGGGAATGAATTGCCTTTGAAGTCAGTAGTAGTTTTCATTGTCCCTGTTTGAGCTGTGATTGTCTACTGAGTGCCCTGTACTTAACTCAATAGTGATTTCAAATAGAAAATGGAAAAGAAGGAGGTTAAAGCCAGTTGGAGTTTTAAATACAATTTGTTGGCAGGATAAAGCCTTAATTTTTCACTCCTCTGCTTTAAAAATAAAATTTGGTCATTTGTCCATGTGGATTTTTTTTTAATGATCCCTTTTAAATAATGAATAACAATCATATAAGTGCACTGTTGGATTCCAAATGGCAATTCAAAGTAAATCCATTCGTGTTTAAAATTTTAAATGTATTGTCTTTATTTTCTTTGATTTTAGTTTTCAGATTGGGAATATAATTCATCAAAAGAAATGGAATCTAAAAGAACACCAAAAGAACTATTATTCACCATAGGATTTTTACTAGCACATTTGGTAAGTAAATCCTTCTCATTCTACTTTTTCATTTGAATGTGAGGAAAGAAATATAATTAATAGAATGTGGTCTAGAATATTTTCTATAATTGCCTCAGACTCCTTTGTCTTTCTTTCAAATATCTTTTTTTACTTCCATAGTACAAATTAATGAATCAAAAATGGACAGAAATGTTCAATCTTGACTTTGAAAGGCATTATTTAAATTCTTTTCTTTGAAATATAGAGGAAATCAAATATATGGAGTAACAACATTTCTAGCCCCATGACAATGATAAATTATCTTGTGGCTCATAGAAATGTGCCATACTCAGCACGAGTCAGACCCTTCCTGACTAGAGTATTATTTCCAGTTCCGGACTGCATGGCTTATAAGGTTTGTGGAAAACTTGGAAAAAGTTCAAAGGAGAGCCATTAAGATGATTAAAAGTGTTGGAAAATAGGCCCTACGAGGGAAGTTAAAAGGAGTTGAAATTTATTTCATCTGGAGACATAATAAAGCAAAGCTTAATGATGATCTTTGAATATATGAAAGGTTATTATTCAGAGGATAGTAACTCTTCTCCATGGAGGACAGAGAATGAAGAAAGGGGGTTAATCTACAATGAGAAATTCAGGTAGACATACGGAAAATTTGTGTAAAGCTGTTAAGCATAAGTAGTTAAAAAGGGAGGCTGTGTGGAATTTTTCTCTGAATATCTTTGAAACAGCCTTTTTCATCTAAGTTTAGATGTTTCTATCACACTGTGGTCTTAGAAAAAATCACAGCCCATCTGTCTTAAGATCACAGATTGAGAGCTGGAGAGACCATGAAGACAATCTTGGCCAACCAGCTTATTTTACAGGTTGAGAAAACTGAGGCCTGGAGAGTGATTTGCCCAAGACTGCAGAGGTTTTAAGTAGCAGAGCCAGGAGATGAACTCAGGTCACATGACTTCTAATCTAGAGGTGTTCCCCCCCTGCCATGAAGCTTCTGCCTAAAATCATTTATTAAGTGCCTTTCTATACATGGCACTGTAGTAAGTCATTGGACCACACAAGTAGACACAGACAGCCCTTACCCACTTCAAATTTCCGTGATTCTGTGTTAAAAGGAAGAATACATTTGAAGAAATGTCCTCTATATTAAATATAATCTGGTTTATTGGAGAGAGGAGATTAGATAAGAAATATAAAAATAATTATTGACTTCAAGGGGATGGCTAATATAAGGTAATTCATATCAGAGCTGAGTGCTATGTTGTCCTGGTTTAGGGTTAATTTTTGATCATACAAATTTAGAGCTAGCAGAGACATATTTTGGAAAACAGCATAGAAAACTCATTGATTTTACTGAAAGTTTTTAAATTTAAGACTTCCTTACCCTAAGCATATTGTTTATCTCAATAAATTGTTAAGAGAACAATAAATTAAGAGTATATATGTATATATACATATATGTATATATATATACTCTGAGTTCTTCAGAAGATGTTCGTACATATACATGTGTGTATGTATGTATGTATGAACATCTTCTGAAGAACTCAGAGTATTTCAGAGCCACTAATTTTTCTGTGAACTAGAACTGGCAGGAGTAGTGGACAATGCTGGAACTGGACTCCAAAAGACCTGAGTTTTTGTCCTGGCTCAGACACTTACTAGCTGTGGGACCCTGGGCAAGTCACTTAACCTTTTCTTAACTTCAGTTTCCTTACCTTTGGAAACAACATGTTAATCACACCTACCTTAAAGGGTCGTTGTGAGATTTAAAAGAGATCATATGTGTAAAGCACTTTGTAAACTTGAAAGCACTTTACAAATTTCAACTTTTTATCCAGTAATTCTCAGAAATTATTTCTCAAAGCCTGTACCCAAACCAATAAGGGCAAGTATATATTGTTCTTTCATGGGTTCTTAGTAAAATGTACACTTTATACACTTGGAAAGGACTGAATTTGTTCCTGCAAAACTAATGGCAATCACATTGAATCCACTTGGAAATTTCTAATGAGTCATTGCAAAATCCTGTGTAACTGGCCATCCAAATTCATTATATTTGCAAATGTATCCTCTTACTTGCAGATCAGAGAATAGGCTGCTGTTAACTTCGAAGTTTACAGAGCAGAAGAATGCTGAAACCCCAGAGCCAGGGAAGAATAGCTCTCTCTGCATGCCCTTTCCTTTCCTAGACATTTCTTAGGCTCCAGACATTCTCCTTAGGCTACAGCAAGAGCCCTTAAGGACATAATATATCACTTTTCACCCAAATTGTCAGAAAATTGTCTGAGAGAAAGTAACAATTCTACCCTGGAGCTGAATAAACTTGGTTCCTAGGAGAGAAACTTTTCCTTCCTCTGTGCTAAGGGGGAAAGAATGGTCCTTCAAGTACCCTGAAGAATTAGGCTCATTGACTTATTCAGCCCATCCTAAGTTGGCCTCTTTTCAAAAAGTGAAAATGAGCTTTATTTCTTTCTCAATTAGCATTTTTGGGTGTGACAGACAGCTTTATTAGAACAATACTTTGAATTTTTTTTCAACTTTCTGTTCCAAAGAACTCAAGGTACTTTAGTGTGATGTATCATCGTGAACCTTGAATTTTGTGTGTATTTTTTTTCTTTTAGCCACAAAGAATAATGTCTGAAACAGGAGATTGCAGACAACAAGAATTTAGGGATCGCTCTGGAAACTGTATCCCCTGCAAACAATGTGGCCCAGGAATGGAGCTGTCTAAGGTACATCTATTCCTTATATGATAGAATGATAGTTAAATGTTTTCGCTCTTAGTCAGTTTTCTTTACCCAAAATGAAAATCTTCTGGAAATTTGTATTAATGTGATCATTTTAGCCTGCTTCACTGTGTTGCTTTAACCAAGCACCATAGTCTTTAAGAATAATAATTATTTATTCCTAATCTGTGTACACTAAACATATACAAGATAAGAGTTTTGGAGAAAGTTTTTTGTAGTTCAGTTTTAACCAAAAACTAAGCCCTTCCATCAAACAAAAGTTATAAGAGATTAAAAAGTAATGTTTTTAGGTAACATCATTTTATTGATATGCTATAAAACACAACCTTTAAAATAAATTCAAAATAAATAAAAGATAAATATTGGCATGCATTAAGTGATATAATTGTCAGTTTTCCTCCTAAGGTGAATGTTTTTGATGGGAGTAGAGATGAGAAATAAATAATATATGTTTGACTTCAAGTGAGGGTTCAACAATAAGCTCTACACATAGTAAATGATTATGATGTTCGTGGAATTGAAGAATTTCTTCAGTAGTACTTCTGATCCAAACTGGATGTGGGAAAACCCCTTTTTTATAAAAAAAAAAAGTTAATTGAACTCACCCAGGTTGTCTTATTCTATCATTTAAAATTAATATATTTACTGTGATTTTTTTAAATTAAAATTGAGTCAAAAGCATTTTGTAAATGAGGCTTTTTTTTACAACTTTGAGATGCAGCAATACTTAAGGAAAATATATAGCAGCAAAGAATTTTGGTTCTCTCTTCTCCTGGATGCATTTTAAGAAAGGTGGGGCCCAGTTTCTTTTCTTTGACACTTTGGGAGACTGACTTGCTAGTTCAGGAACTTTTAAGTCATTGAAGTATCTTCTTGAGTTGTAGAAAGCATCAAAGTCTTCTTGTTCAAAAAGGCAGAAACAATAGAGTTTTCTCTTTGTTTAAAGTGACTAAGTCTGGCTCCGCCTAAGAGAAGTGCTCTCTACCCACAGGCTTGACATTGTTCAAAGACTGGTTTTGTCATTCATAGATTTTTGATCAATGATCTACAAACAGTAGGAAACAAAGAATTATGCATTGAACTAGTAGTTTCTTGGGAGGTAGCTTCTTTGGAATTGGTGTGTTAAATAAGTAGGGTGATTAAAACATCCTGTGTTTTACATTTGGTTTTGAATTATCTGTTCTTTGAACTCTGTGTGAAATCTAGTAGCATTTCAACGGATAATTTTCAACTTCTTTGTCAAAAATATGTGTTCAAATATACATTTTGCTGTTATATATAAAGTAATTTACATGTAAAGTACAGATATACTTGGTTTGTAAGGTAAATTTGATCAGGAAGTTGCCTTGTTTTTATCAGATAGGGAGACAAGACTTGAGAATCAAGTTACTTAAGCTCTTCCTCAGGAAAACATTTCTCTCCTTCTAAATTCCCAGTATTAAGATGGAGATCAGATTTTCATATATTCTGGCTAAAAATGCAGAAGTATTTTGTAAAAATGTATTTAAAATACACAAAATATTTGGGAGTCATTCTGCCAGAGCACACCCAATAATTGTATAGATTCAGTTACGTAATGCTTCTAAAAGTAATAAATAATAACATAAATAGTATTAACTTCATATCTTCAGTGCCTATCACTGGGCTGTGACAATGACAATATGACCGATTGATTTACAAATTTAGTGCTATGCCAGTCAAACTTGCCAAAGGGATAGCTTGTGGAATTAGATAACATAGTAACAAAATTCATTTGGAGGAACAAAAGATCTGGAATATCAAGGGAGATAATGAAAAAAAAAAAGCAGAAATCAGGGGGAAATAGCACTTCCAGACCTCCAAAGCTCACACTCAGCCATCAATCCCATTTGGTAATAGTTAAAAAATAAAAATGTAAATCACTAGACCAGGACAGACAAAGAGGAATTAGAAATAATTGAACTCAATAACAGGGTAAAAAAAAAAAACCAACCCTAAAACATACAACTAGACTACATACAACATAACTAGAATAGAATTCCCCATTTGATAAGAACTCCTGGGAAAACTGGAAATCAGTTGTGCAAAAATTTGGTTGAAACCAAAATGTTATACCATATTCCACAATAAATTCAAAATGGATACAGGGCCTAAATTTTAAAGATTAAATCATTTTTAAAAATTAAAAGAAAAGTAGACTTATGTACCTTTTGATTATTTCCTATTTAGCTTGTTTGTATGTAGCAGTTTTCATGTTGTCTCTCTCCCAATAGATTGTGAGCTCCTCAAGAGAAGAGATGTTCTTTGGCCTTTCTCTGTACCTCTAGGACTTAGCGTAGTGCCTGGCACACAGTAGGCAGTTAATAAATGCTTGACTGACTGATAGAGGATGAATTCTTAACAAAATGGAGAATATAGGCAATTACAAAAAGTGAAATAGATATTTTTGATTATATAAAATTGGTAAGTTTTTGCATAAACACAGTGCACTTAGGATAAGAAGGGAAGTGGTTGACTCTGACAGACATCTTCATGTCAAATATGTCTGATAAGAATTTTATATCTAAGATATTAGAAAGAGCTAACAGAAATAAAATCTAAATAATTCAAAACCCACCTCTACAATTTGAATTAAGTACACTAGCTTTTACTTCCAAACGTTTCTAGAAAACTTTGACATAAGACTTCTAAAGAAACACAATGAAATTCTGAAATCCCAGTAACTTTTTGTTAGATTAGTTTTCATATTAATCACTTTTTTAAAAGGTATAGTTCTATATTTTATTTAGTCCCATATATATCCATGTTAAATGTTTCCCTTTATTTAAAATGGAAACTCATTTAAACAGTAAGCAAGTCATGTTGTATATATTTTTAGGGTAGAAATTGAAGAAAGGGAAAATCATTACAAATCTTGGACCTTTTGTAGTATCGTATTTCTAGATAAGAGTTCTACTTCAGTGCCTCATTATGGCAAACAATTGATCTTAGGTTCTTGAAGGTTGTGCCCACAGAGCATAAGCCCTAGCTGGCTCAACTCTGCTGGCTTGAGAATCTTTGAGCCTGATCCAGGTTCCAGACTCTATCTTCTTTCCAAAGATAAGTCAGTATAGAGAAGCTTTAAACCACAGGCTGGCCACTAGGTTCTTTAGACATATCAAGGAAGAAAGGGGGGGGGGGGGAAGGGAGGAGCGTATTTACTCACATAAATTAGATAAATTTAGACTTATTATTAGATTATCTTTTATTTTAGATAGATGAGGAAGGTTTGGGTTTTTTTTCATTTTTTTCTCACAATAGTAGTGACTTTAAAGACTTGAGTCAAGTTTCATTGGAATATTCAAATATATTCCATATTATCATTTGTTTTCCTTAGGATATAATGTTATACTTCATAGAGAAGTATCTTTTTTAAGAGTCTCTATGAATTTTGTCATCACTGTTAGATTCCATGGGCTTGCTTCATCATCAGTATTAAGCAAAAAAAAAAAGTGTTAAGGTTAAAAGCCAAAGCTGAAATAATTCATGAACACATAAATTATTTTTATTGCATGCCTTCTCTTCAAAAGATAATGATTTAACTTTCTGTCTTGGTTTCTGTTGTTAATAAATTAAAATTGTGAGCTCTGCTTCTTGGTGTTAAATGAAAAACTTGTGAAAATCAATGACAGTTGAGAATGTACAATACATTTTTATTTACTAGTTGGCTAAAATCAAGTTAAAAGATTTTCCTCAGTCACTCTAAGGAAGAGATCTTAATTCTAATGAATGAATTTGTTCATTTTTCTTCTCTGTTCCTCATAGAAGGGTTTTAGCCACTGCACATGACTTTCCTATGAAAGAAAAGTAGAGTATAAATATTTTATGTAGGTGAAAACATTTAAAAGGTCAGTTCTATTTAATTTGGTTAATTATTACTTTCAGGCTTTATGTATAAAAGGATAAGTCATCTTACCAAAAAAAAAAAAATAAGCCTGATTTGTGCAGCAGTTTTAGAACATCTCTCAAATTTATGATTAAAAAAAATTACTTCATGGATAACATTCTAAAGGAGATTTTTGCTTAGAAAACTAAATATGTAGTTGTAAGAGAGGTCTTCTTATTTCCTTTTTATGAAGTACAAAAAGAGAGAACTCTTTTAACTTCTCGATTGAAGCTTAAGATTATGGTTAGGCTAAGTGTTTTGAATCTAAAAAGTACAGTAAACAGCAGCATCTTTAAGTAATTTATGGGAAAGTGGAAGTACTGGATCCAATTACTGAAGTCCCACAACTAAAGCTACTTTGACATGAAAAAGACAGCGCATTTCAGGCAATGTGGAAAGCTTACAGAACAAGCTATTTTCTTTGCCTCATTTTCTTGTCTTAACCATCTTTCTCTATGTATAGTAACATCAGCTTTTCTGCTTACAATTACTTATATTCTGATTATGTCTTAATTCAGAGTTTATTCCTATAGCTTAAAGATGGGTCATAAATACATTGCAGGTGAGAGCTTCGTATACTTAGAATTTCCATCTGTGGTTTTATCACTCTTAATTATTATTTTCTTTGGAAGCTTTTCAAGTCTCTATTTTCTTTCAAGGTATCTAGGATTAGAGTTTTACTCGTGGGTCTCTGCCTTTAGGATTCTCAATAGCAGGTTTTTTTGTTTTGTTTTGTTTTGTTTTAAATGCTACGGGTGTACCATCCTTCTTTGAAGGAAGTGGGAGCTTTGGCATCCCGCTATCCTTCATGGTCAGTGGTTTTTCCCATACCTCTTCTCATTTCCTTCCAGTTACTAGGTAGTAAGAAGCCTCAACAGCAGTTTCTGATTCCAAAATTACTTTTTTTGTTTATTGAATCATTAGCCTTTACTAGTTCTAATACATTTTTTTAAAATTATGAACAAAGTACTTTAAAGAATGTATATTCTGGCTTGCACAGATGTACAAGTTCAAAAGGTGTCTCTTGTCATTTAGCAAATCTTGAAGATCTCTCAGAATTGGTTGAGGTCTTCTTATTTTGCCCAATAGTGATTTCTTAGAGAAACATGTTAAGGTTTAATGACTTTCTCCTTTAGCATTTTGCTTTGGGCAAAAGATTTCTTCCCTCTTTTGGAATTTTCTAGTTTCTCTTTTCTACCTATTTTCTTTACTACCTATTGCTGTAAGTCTCTACTTCTTAAAATGCTCCTGGGGTTTCTAACCTTTTTTATGTCTTTAATCCCTTTGGCAGTCTGGTGAAGCATTTGGACCCCTTCTCAGAATAATTTTTTTAATGCATAAAATTAGAATACATAGGATTACAAAGAGAACAATTATGCTGACATATAGTTTAAAAACAACAACAGCCAGGCTTACAGAGCTCAGGTTAAAAACCCTTGTTCTATCCCTCGACCATGGAGGTTGATGATGATGTTGATGAACCGGAGGAAATCCAAAGTTTTGCAACTCCTGTAGGCTTCTTCCTATTCTGCTCTTTGATTATGTGATTTCAGCAGATCTTTAAGGGTCATGGGTTGCTTCTGGTTCTGATAATGCATCTTGCTGAGACCTTTTCTCTAGAAACTGGCTCAGTGACAATTCAGAATCAGTATTCTACAAGAAAAGGATTTCCAAATCACAAATAATTACATAATTTAAAATCTCCATATTTAAAGACTATGTAGACATAATTCACCTAAACAGCCCTTGAAGGTTTACAAAGCACTTTCTTCACAATAGGTGGTTTCTTGGCATTATCCCCAATTTACAGAGGACAAAACTGAGACTTAAATGAGTAAAT
This sequence comes from Pseudocheirus occidentalis, assembly GCA_028646575.1. NCBI lineage: Eukaryota > Metazoa > Chordata > Mammalia > Diprotodontia > Pseudocheiridae > Pseudocheirus > Pseudocheirus occidentalis. The sequence goes on from CM053596.1 coordinate 146,500,607, forward strand.
AGGCTTGTCTAGGGTTAGCTGGTGTCAGAGCTGGGATTAGAACCCAGTTTTTATTACTCCAGGTTCCACCTTCTTTGCCTTTCTTTTTATCCTCTGAGCTTAGCACAAGGTCTGGAAGACAGTCAGTGTTTAATAAATGCTTATTAACTCACTATACTGTGCTGCCTCATACAGCAACTAGATTTTTCTAAGAAAATCGTTCACTGCAATCTGTTTTCTAGATTCTAAAAAGTTGGTAGTACTTTTGAAAAGTGATAATCAAGCCATACCATTTTAATAAACCAAGTTAATTTGCCATTGTTACAAGAAAAATACATTACAGATTTTTGACCCAGTGAAGTATAGCTTAACTAATGTATTCCATATTAGACCAGCGTTTCTCCAGCATATTTGTAATGTGAATTGTTTTTCAGTCTCGTCTTACTCTTTGTGACGCTACTTGGGGTTTTCTTGGCAAGGATACTGAAATGCTTGCCATTTCTTCTCTAGTTCATTTTACAGATGAGGAAATTGAGGCAAACAAGGTTAAGTGACTTGTAGAGGATCACGTAACTAGTGAGTGTCTGAGGCCAGATTTGAACTCAGGAAGATGAGTCTGCCTGACTCCAGGTCCAGCACTCTATCTACTATGCTACCTAGCTGCCCTATAGTCTATTATAATTTATAGGACCAATAATTATGAATTTTTTTCTTTTTGGTAAAAGTAGATCTGATGATTGTGTTTATCTAAAAATTAAGAATATGAAAAGATGTATAAATTGTTCCATGAACAGCACATATATTTGAGGAGGCCATTGGACTTCCTTTCAATTCAAGAAAATAAACAAAACTTTGGGATTTGTGGGAGAGCATGATATTGTTTTCTTAAAGTAACCACATTAGACTTTTAATTTTCACTGTCTAGAATTTGCTCAGCCATGACTGTGCCTCTTCAGCAAGTATTCCATTTTAAGTCTGAAGTGCCAGCAGTGTGCTTTTAACATGAGCATCTCCCAGCCGTAAATCAGGAAACTAGTTTTTGCATGAACCACTGGAAACAGTTGGGCTTTGAGTCTTTGGCATGGTTTTCAAAGTAAGCTTTTCTAACCAATTATTGGGATGACTTTTGTTAATGTGAAAAATTAACTCTTATAAACAACAACATTCCTTCTCCCACAGAGGTGCATGTCTAGCTTCATGCTTTTTCAGTTTACTTCTCTTGAAGGTAGCTTTAGTTCATGTGAAGAGATGTAAGAAAAATGTTAATATAATTTGTAGGCATAAAAGCTATTTATTCCCACCATTTCATTAAAGTGTTGCCCCTTTTAATTACGCTTAATTATACTTGATGGAGCTGAATGATATTTGGCAAATACTAACAAGCTCCAGCTTTTAATGTTTTTTTAAAATAACAATAGCAACAATAAAAAAAAAAGCAACCAACTCCAGAATCTTACAAACTGGAAGCTGGAGAAAACTCCTTGTGCTGTTTTATTAAAAGTAAGGAAGAGGGCCAATTTCTCAATCCCACTGACATGAATCTAATTTATGATTTTCATTTTGATATTCTAAAATCCATCCATGAATAACTCTTGCCAGGTCCAAATATGAAACTGATCACTTGATTTTGAAACTTTTTTTTTTATTTTGTGAACAAACTGAACTTGAGGACATGTATAAAGAAAGACTACTTCAAACTACTTGCTGCTCCTGAAATTCTAGGCCATGGACTATTGCTACTTGGTAAGGATCTTTAAGGTAGTCTGGGGTCTTATCTACAGTGAAAGGTGAAAGGTACATCTCTTGCTGCAGAACAAAGAGCACTGAACTTAGAGTCATAGGACCCTAATTCAACTGCTGACTTTTGCTACCTGTGTGACCTTGAACAAATTACTTATGCTCTCTGGGCCTCCTTTTCCTCATCTGTGAGATAAGAGGCTTGGAATAGAGGGCTTCCAAGGGCCTTTCCAGATCTACATCATTACTACATACTAGCATTTGTCATATTTGAGGAAGGAAAAAAAGACAAAAGGGTGATTGTGGCTTGTTTAGGATGAGGGATTTTACTGAGGGAAGCTCATCAACAGGGGCTTACAAGGGTTGGGTGGGATTATGGGGTTGACAGCATAGTGAGACAATCAGATCCCACCAGCTCTTGAACCTGTGTCAGAGAGAAGCTACTCATAGGAAGTTAGTCAACAAGCATTTAATAAACACATACGACAGGCCACGAACTCTGAGAGAAGGGCTATGGGTACAGAGAAAGGTAAAAACACTGGCTTTGTCGTGAGTGAGCTCACGTTTTAATGGGGTAGGCAGTATGTAAATAACCTTGTCTATTATACATAGATATGTTGTTGAGTCATTTCAACTGTGTCTGACTCCTTGTGACCCCAGTTAGGGTTTACTTGGCAAAGATACTAGAGTGATTCCAGTTCATTTTATAGTTGAAGAAACTAAGGGAAACAGGGTTGTGACTTGCCCAGGGTCACACAGCTAGGAAGTATCTGAGGCTGGATTTGAACTGGGGTCCTTCAGACTCCAGGGCTGGCACTCTATCCACTGTGCCACCTAGCTTAGATAGATAGATAGATAGAGAGATAGATAGATAGATAGATAGAGAGATAGATAGATAGATAGACAGACAGATGGATAGATAGATACATACATACATACACACATACACACATACATACATACATACATACATAAATACATAGACAGACACATGCACACATACAATCTCAGAAGAGAAGGATGTGGAAAATCTGTCATAGGTGAAATTTGAGCTGAGTCTTGAAAAGGAAGCTAAGAAGAGGATGGGAAGAAAAAAATATATGTGTGTGTATGTATATGTGTGTATAATATTATGTATATATTTATATAGTATATTTTATCATGCATTCTATATTATGTTATATATTATATAACAAATATAATATATATAAATACAATATATGGATATATAAATATTGTTATATTTATATATTCATATGTTATGTTATATAGGTATATATTATATTTTATTATATGTTATATAACACATTATATTTATATTTATACATTATATATATGTGTGTGTGTGTGTATAAAACCTAACTGAGTAAGATGACTAACAGCCTGTGTCTCCAACCCTGCATCATGTTCTGCCTTTTATCTCTGCCAGTATGAAATTATTTTACAGAAAAGCCAGCAGTGGGCTGGTAAAAGAGCACTTTTACCAAGAAATACTGAGCTCATTCCATGAGCCCAGCTTCCCAGAAGCAGTCCAGAAACTCAGACTCTTCAGAACAATTGATGTACCACTAATTCAAAACAACAATTAGTCAATTTAATGAAAGACAAATAAATGATTTGGTATTATGTAATCACAGTCTTACACCAAGCAGTTTTAGATTGAACTCTCTGCTTAAAAATTTTACTACCTTGGGAAGTCTAACATCAAAATGGTGAACTGAATCTAAAAGAGAGAGGTCATTTAAGGAGATCATGACATTTTCAAAGAAACCATTTCCAAGAATTGTACTTACTTATCTGCTAATTTTATATGGAAGAGTTACGGACAAGCTATTTAGAATGAGCCCCTTTGGTCTAAAGGGTAGAACACACTGCTTTCTTTTTTTCTTTTTGTACTCTATTTTTAAAATCTTGTTTTTGTAAGTATTTCCCTTCTACTCTTGTGATTCACTTCTCCTAGCTACTTTTTGACTCTACTGTGAAGAATTTTAAACCACCTTTAACCAATAGTTTTACTTAATTTAATGAGACATATCAAAGAAGACATTGGAGTGTTTCAAATTTTTATATTGTAAGCAATTTAATATTTATATGCTGTTTACTTTATTAGAGGCATCTAAAGTAATTACAGTGACTCTGATGTTTATGACGCATCAGAAATGTGACAGATCAAGTCTGTAAGTTTTAAATGCTTTGATAAGTTTTCTTTGTTGTGCCCCAAACAATCATATCCTACACACTATAATTTACTTCTTTGGATAATTGGAAACAACTTCTCTGAAATTCTAGTCTTTTCAAGATTTATGGGATTGGTTTGAACAGGCACTACATAGAGTTCCCAGAATTTTATGATCTGCCAGCTGGATGATGTTTTTTAAAGTGGTAGTAGTGGTGATGGCCGTGGTTGTGGTGGTACTTTAAATTACAATGGACTTCCAGTGTCATCTTCTTGAAATTTTTTTTAAATACCCCCTGAAAATTAGTGGGTACAAATAACCTAGTCCTAGCCTCTGAAAAAAAAAATCCACTAACAGGCAACAAAAAGCCAAACAAAACTGTCTGAAATATTAATATCCAGATACTCAAGGCCCAATGTGAGACATTCATGGACCAGAAATCTAGAATTTTTAAAATTTTTTTCTTATTTTGTCCAGTTTAAATCTGGCCTAAATTACAAACATTATTTCTCCAATGTTTAGTTAGCAAAATTGCTCAGCTAAAGCTGGAATAGATGACTAACACCTCAAGTCTCTCAAAGTTCTATCATTATTTACTTCAGTAACATAGAATTCAACTAATGACCTAAAAGTGAACAAGAAGGCTGTGAAGATACTAACTAGAGGTCACAAAGTCTAAATACTTAAATTCCCTGATTTTTGTTTTTAGGAGAACCCCTTAGGCCCTCATTCAAAGGCTATTTACTACGAATATTAACTTTACCTTCAACTGGAAATTTCAGAACAGGTGCAAATGGAAAGTGTATTAACTCTCTTGCTATGTATCGCCCATGACACTTGAGCTCTGGTCTCTGTGCTTTTGTGATAACCATCCTCCCTGCCTGGAAAATGTCTCTGTCTCTTAGAATAACCTTCTTTCTTTCAAACCCCTGCTCAAGCATCAGTATCTACTTGAAGCCTTTCCTGATCCCTCTCAGTTCCTAGGGCCTCCTTATAATTTACCATGTGTGTTTACCTTATATTTTATTAATTTTTTTAACAAATTTCTTTTTTAAAATTTAGACTTAAAAACTAAAACTTAAATACATAATTAGAAAAAAGAAACATTATAAACTTAAATACAAAATAAGAAAAAAAAGCATTGCCATGTGCACAGCAGAATGTAAGAGGATTCAAAATATACAGCAATAAATTTCCATTTCAAGAAAGTCTATATAATAACTATTATGCATTGTGCAGAGAAATGTCCATCTTTTCTTTGCTTCCTTATAAGTTTTCTTTTGTTCTCTGCTATGCACTTTCACCTTATATTTAATACCTAGTTTTTATGTACATGTTTTCTCCTCTGAAATAATGTAAGTTCCTTGAGGGCAGGAAATGGTTTTTTTAAATCTCAATATATCCCCACTGCCTGATACAGTGCTGAGCAAAGAGTAGGTGCTTAATAAGTGCTTGTTGAATTAAGCTAAAGAGGGCTTATCCAGTGCAATCAAGTGTAGACTGAAAATATGGATATATGATTTCCTATCACATACATAGCAGATTAAAAGTGGATGAAAGTTAAGAGTAGAGGGAAGCAGCAAGATCTGAATCTTGGCAGGATGATGGGGAGGGTAGACATAGAGGAACTTTAAAAAGTAGACATGAGAAATCAAAAAAGATAGGAGGAAAGAACCATTTAGTGTTGTGGTAAATAGGCATTTGAAGGTACTCCTGTAAGGAGGGAAATGTGAAAAATCTAAAGAAAAGGAATTCAGCTGTTACCAGTCTTGTAAGATTCTCATTCTGATTCCCATAAAAACTAGACTGAAATAATCTTCCTCTAAGTGAAATCAAGTATAAAATATGTATCACATCCAGATGTGCTCCATTTGTATGCACTTTTTATTGGTAGGGTTTTTTTTTACTGGAAGTACAATTTTATTTAATATAGGAAGTTCCCAGTGAGGAAACTCCCTTGAACATTGCCAATTGATACTAGTTCTGAAATGTATAGTCTTTTGAGTTCCTTGGGGCAGAGAAAGGGTACCTGCCTTGCTCAGGGTCATGCCATGCACTGTTATCCCCTCAACTCCTGCCTGGGGCTTCACTGTCCTGACTGGTAGTTGCCTCAGGCAACCATTACTTCTAAATCTCACTCCAGCCACCATTTATTTCCTTGCCCCAACCCCTACCACACACCCTATGCTTTCTTCTTCAGGAACCATGAGCAACTCAACTTTGCCAAGCAGTATGTATTGTTAATTACATGCCAAGTATTCTCCTAAGGAATTAGGCTACAAATAAAAACCTTGAACAGTCCCTGCCCTCAACAAGCTTATATTCTGATAGGGAGACAAATATGGAAATAAGCAAGGACATAGAAGACATGTAGAGAATAGTTGGAAGGCACTGGAAGTCAGGGGACTAGGCTAGGCTTTCCATGGAAGGTAGGATTTGAGCTGTGTCTTGAAAAAATTACTTTCCAAGCTGAGTGGAAGGTGGATTGGAGTAGGGAGAGATTCAATCAGTCACTTTGGAAAGGGCAGTTTTAATTGAATGATGAAGCCAGATTACAGAGGATTAAGGAGAAAGTGAGAAGTAGAGGTTCCTAGTCTAGATGGCTTTCTCCTATAAAAAGGGTGTCAGCCTAGTCATCGGTGATTCCATTTACCATCTCTGTAACTCAGTGCTTCTCAAATTATTGTCCCAGGGAACCCCCAAGACCCTTTAAAAGGGTCTGCAAGGTAAAAACTGTATTCATAGTAATACTAAAACATTATTTGCCTATTAAAATTCTCCCTTTCCAACTAAGTATCTGTGTAAGACTGAGTTTTCTTCATATACTTTAACCAAAACAATATATCACAACAGATTGAATGCAGAAACAGAAATGAGAATATAGCTGTCTTGTACTAAGCCAAACATTAAAGAGAATTGCAAAAATAAATTTTAAAAAATGCTACTCTTCTCACTAAATATATATAATATATATATAATATATTAAAATGTTTACATTTCTAATATGGTTAATATCAATAGATAAAATCCACATAAGCAAAAGTTCTTTGGGGTCCTTGGTATAAAGGAGTCCTGAAGCAAAAAAATTTGAGAACCACTCCTACAACTTTCCAAATGACATTATCCTTTCCTGGTCACTGCTTCTATATGTGTTGTCTCCCCTATAAGAATGTCAGTTCCTTGAGAACAGGGACTGTTTTTGCCTTTGTATTGGTATTGTCATGGTTTAGTTCTTGGCATGCAGTGAGCATTTAATGTTTGCTTTAAAATTCATTCATTTTAGGTAATTTGATTTACAAAATGTAGGAAAATATAAAATTGTATAAATATATAAATTGTATAAATATATAAAATATAAAATTGTATATAGCTAGTGAAAAGATAAATATGTGACATAGAATCATAGAATTCTCAACAAAGGATTGAAGACGTCTACTCACCCCTTTTATTTTGCAGATAAAGAATTTAAGACCTCGAAAGTTTAAATGAAAGCCCCAGCTCCACCACCCCTTAGATTGGCCACATATCTATGGCCACATTCTCGGCATGGTCCAGCCTGCAATCCTTGGACCTCTTTAGCTTATAATATGTAACGCAAATCAAATACTTTTCTTGGCATCCAAATCAGAAGTTTTAAGAAGCTACTTACAATACACTTTCATCATAAATTGTATAGTTTATGCAATTTTTTAATTTTAATGATTTTAAGAAGTGATTTTAAGAAGTATGTAAATACCTTATGAAATAAAATTTGAACTTATTAGGTTGCTAAATGTAATTAGGTAATAAAAACTTAAGTAACATTTTTTCAATCATTAATTAAGTATATATTTGGTTATTTTTATAACCATGCAAATTTCGTGTGAAATTTTTCATGCCATTATCTTTCTTCACTGGAGATATGAACTCTAATATCAAAGTACTTGTTTTTATGCCTTTACCAGTGAATTACTGAATAGTCCATTCACTTTCGAATCTGAACATTCACATGACTGGTTTAATTAGGAAACAAGAAAGCTCAATAATTCTACCATAAGCTAGTGATAATGTGCCAGTGGGAGTCCTTGCGGTCCTTTATTATTCAAATGCTCAGTGGTTTCTTGAATAAAGTGGATGACTAAGTATACTTATAGAAGTAAGAGAGATTATTAGCAGTGGAAGACACATTTGAACTTGCTGAAAGAACAGCTTTTGTATCTTGGAAGGCCTACCCTCAGTAATTATTATAGTAGGTCTTCATTTTATCCCAGCAGTCCCTCCTTATTCACGCTTGCAATGTCTGAATAGCTTTCTATTGCTTGTTAATCCCCACAGGAATGTGGCTTTGGTTATGGGGAGGATGCACAGTGCATGACATGCAGGCCTCACAGATTCAAGGAGGACTGGGGCTTTCAGAAATGCAAACCCTGTCTGGATTGTGCATTAGTGAACCGATTTCAGAAAGCCAACTGTTCTGTCATCAATGATGCTGTTTGTGGGGACTGCTTACCAGGGTAAGTTAAATTTTTCTGTTCTTTGATTGTTCTAAAAATCTGTTTCTCCCTTTTTTAAAAGTCTCAATTTTATATTTACCAATATTAACTTTTAAATTGAGATTTTATTTATTGTCAAATTACTATACCAATGTTAACTCAAATTATGTATTACATAAATTATTAAATTAATATACTACTATAACTCTTAAATTATTTACTATGTTAACTATTACATTAATACATTAATATTAACTCTTAGATTATTTAACATCATATTAATTATTAAAGTAACATGTGAATATTAATTCTCAAATTATTTATGTTTTTGTATCATTTAAATATTGTGTAAACAATAGTAGATCAGAAATTGGAGAATCTGTGACTTTGGACAAGTTACTTTACCTCTCTGGGTCTCAGTTTCTTCATCTATAACATAAGGGCATTCGATTAGGTGGCTGAGTTCCTTTCCAGCTCTAAACATGACCCTGTGAATTAGATTACAGTTTCCTTGAGTGTAGGGTCCATGTCTTGTGCTTCTTTGAGGCCCCAATAAGTGCCTTGCACATAGAAGGTGCTCAGTAAGTATTGTTGATTTGATTTGCTGAATTTGTCATTTTACTGCTTTGCTACTTAGTCATTTTGAGCTTTACTAGCTAAATCCTTGCACATTGTACTCCATGTCCAGAATGAACTTGTTCCTCACCTTCAACTTATAGTTTCCTTGGCTTCCTCAAAAGCACTTCTCAGGTGCCACCTCCTAGATGAGGCCCTTCCTCATCCTACCACATGGTAGTTCTGGCTTCATCTTGAAATTAATTACCTTGTATTTCTTGGTGTCTTATAACACCTTTCAATTCCTCTTGCCCAATTCTGGTTTTCAAGAAGTTATTTTCTTCCTTGAGATTTTGTATCTTTTTTTTTCCAAATTGATTAACTTTCTTTTTATAATTTTCTTGGATTGCTTTTAACTCAGGTACATGTTGTATTCTACCACAAATACATGCGCTTTCCCCACCCATGTCCTTAGGAGGACATGATCTGTCATTTTTGTCTTGTGTCTCTAGCACCTAGAACAGTGCCTTGCTTATTATAGTAGACACTTAACATTTGATTTGAACTTAGTTGTGTGGAGTTCAATTTGAAGGCAAGATCCAAAGCCTCATGACCTGAATTGGTTTGCATTTATTTATCCTAATATTTACAGTTTTACTAATATCAAAAACTCAGAAATCAGAAGTCATGACATGGTGCCCATGACTTGTAAGTAATGAATTCACTCTGACTTGCAAACATGAATTTTAAAGCTGGAGTGAATTTAATCTAATCTGTTCATTTTACATATAAGAAACTCAGGTCTAGAGGAGTAAAATGGCCAAAACAATAGACAGGGTGTAACAAGACAGGACAAAGATTCACATCTCCTGAACGCCTACCCCCATGTTCCTTTCTAATGTACTTGGACAACTCTATAGTCACAACATCAACATCAAACTAATTCATTAGAGTTGGAAGGGAACTCATAAGTAATGTGGTTTATTCTGTAACTGAATAGTTACAGAGACACAGAGTCTCTCTATGTGTCACTGAAAAGTGGTCATGTAGACCTTGCTTGAAGACCTCTAATGAGCTAGAACCACCACCTCTTGAGGCAATTCATTCCATTTTTGATCCTCTATATTTTCATTTTCCAGTAGTTTGCCTACCTATACTCTCCTCACATGTATCCTAGTCCTACTCTCTAGAGATAACACAAAACAAGTTTAATATGGATTTTGTTTTATTTCCTTTAAGATATTTGAAGATGACTATCATGGTCTCCCTCTGTCCCACATTTTCTAGATTAAATACCTCTGATTCTTTCTCTAATTTTAAAATAAATTTTTTAACTAAACATTTATTTTCTCTTCTTCCCACCTCCCATCCAACTGAAAAAAAAGTAGAAAAAATCTCCTAACTAACCCATGATCAAGCAAAACAAATTTCCTTATTGACCTTGTCTAAGATTATGTGTCTCATTCTACATATTTAATCTATCACCTCTGTCATTAGGTGGGTATCATTCTTCATCTATCAGTCCTTTACAATAATGGTTGATCATTGCATTGATCAGTTCTTCAGTTTTTCAAAATCCTTTGTTTCATACTCATGTGACCATATAAATTATTCTCCTGGTTCTGCTTACTGAATCGGTTCCTATAAGTCTTCCCAGGTTTCTTCAAAACCTTACCCGTCATCATTTTATAGTATTATAGTATATATAGTATTGTAGTGTTCCATTACTTTCATATACCCATAGTTCTATATACCATTCATTCCCCAGTCGATAGGTACCCCCTTTCTTTCCAGTTCCTGTTCCTCATGTAATATGATTTCTGGATTACTCCCTATTTGGGATCTTCATTCCTCAATGCAGATTTTCAACTGTCTATTCCTTTGTATTATCTATATTGTTATTTAGATACTCACTGAAAGGTAATGATTGAAGTGATTGAATTTAAGGATAATCTCCTCAAGCCCATGGCCATGGGTGTCTCTTTTAAAATGTAGATATAGGGTCTTGCTCTTAACCGTTTTAAAACCTGAGGTAGAAATTTAGTGCAGATGTGTAATATGAACCTCAAGGTGGGAAATATGGTGACTCAGAGTGTGTGGAAGAGGAAGTTTTCAGATGAGAGAGGTGAGTTATTGAATAGCTGGGAGGCATTTTTAAGAAATTATGGAACAGATGTGATAGGTGGAGGAAAAGTAAAGGGTGGGGGACTGAACCAAATTGAATAGCCTGAGAAAAGGGGGACAATGAAGATATTCAGAATTCCCCAGCTCGTTCTCCTCCCTGCTTAAACCACAGGTCTTTGCTCAGTGAAGTACTTAGCTATAGCTTCATGGTCTAATTACATGATTATTTTTCATATTATGTCCTTTTCAAACCACCATTATTAATGCACTAGGCAAGTAGCAGTTACATAGTGGCTGTTATTCAAAACTTTTTCAAAGTTGTGGGGTTTGTTTTGTTGTCTTGTTTGAGGTTGTTTTTTTGGAGGGGGGAAGCCAAGGCAATTGGGGTTAAGTGAGTGATATGTTTTAATTCTGTTTTTAGACAATAAAATTGAGGCACGGGAACTGACTTTCATGGTACCACCCCCTCAAAAAAAAAAAGCAGGAGTGAAACACTGGCCAGATTTTCATAATGAAAATTGACAGTCATCAAGAGAGATAAGCTATTTACCCAACTTAGGCCTAAATGTAACTTTAACCTTTATTCAAATAGGCATATTTTTGGTACATTATCCAAATTCACCAGATAGTGCTTCTGACTTCGTTACAATTGATGCTATGGAGAACCAGCACCTAAATTCTGAATATTACAAAAGTTTCCTTCATAATAAGCTTGATATGAATTATAGCTAAGAGGCAAGGAGCTCTTAGCTTCTTTTTTCTTTTTTCCTTTTCTATTTGGGATTGGTTCAGAATATATGAAGTCTGTATAAGCATATTCAGCAAGCCTCAAACCCTGTAGTGTGGTCAGAATTGTATTTTCTTGATGGCATGATACCTGAAATATAATTATGTTTTAATGTTTAGTTTTCATTTGCATTAGTAATAGAAGTAATAGTAATATAAGCATACAATACTTTCTAACAAAAATCTACTGTTGCATCTATTAGCTTAGGAGAAAGAGACAATACAAATTAATTTTTCTTCCGTTTCTAGATTTTACAGGAAGACAAAACTTGTCGGCTTTCAAGACATGGAGTGTGTGCCTTGTGGAGATCCACCACCCCCATATGAGCCTCACTGTGAGTAAACTTTGCATGAAATAGGACTGGAGCTCTCCTTGACCTTCTTATTTGCTTTTGGTAGTTGGAAAATGAAGTAAATTTTTCTCACTGTGAAACTGAGCAGAGGCATGAACTTTTATCAAGTTCCCTATCAGGATAGAAATGCTCATTTGTTGGTGTTTTAGAGAACAAAACCTCTTGATTCATAAGGATCTTGAAGAAAATTATCAATATTTTGTTATTACTATTAAAAATAAAGGACATATAAAGAAAGATGCTATCTGAATCAAGAGAAAGAACTGATCAATAGAAATATGCATAGAATACTTTTGCATTTATATACCCATTTCTGTCAAATGGTAGCCATAGCTAGGACAGGGCAGGGGGAGGAGTGAAGGGAAGGAAAAAAAAGAAATTGACAGGTTAATTTCATTAGATGTTTAAAAGGAATAGCAAATTGTATATAATAGATTTGTAGTTTCGTGTGCAATTATCTTTATTATGTTTTGGAAATGTTTATTTTATTCCATAAATTAAATATATTTTTAAAAGATGTTTTCGCTTACGTTTCATTCAAGAGAGCCAGTATGATATAGTAGATAGTGTAATAGATCTGGAATTAGGAAGACCTGGGTTCAAATTTTGCCTCTTATACTTTATGTTCAATCCTGGACAAGTTACTTAAGCTCTGTGCACCATAAGCAATTTTCTAGAATTTTATTTAATTATAGATGAATTACGATCTGTATTGTTAAAGAGAGACCCTACATTTGGAAGAGAGTCTCCACAATGAGAGTTCCTCACACTGACATAACTACAACTACTTCTACATATTTGTGTTTTGTTCATATTTCACATTTTGTTTTATGCTTACCATCAGCCAACTCTCATTTGGCGAACATTTTATATAATTTTATAACAGAATAATGATGATTTTAATATAACTTCTTAGAAAACTCTCTAGCTCCTAAAGAATGGGAAATAGGACAGGGAGAATGCCACTGAAATAGGCTTATGGCTATGCTTGGAGTGCACATATTGGCTCCTACATACCCTGGCAGGTCTTTGGTATGGTGCTGCTCCATTGTTGGCAGCTGGGAAGGCCACTAGCAGTTGGAGAAGAATTCTAATCATTGGCCCTGATCAAAGGGAAGAATTCAAGAGAATAAAAAGCAAGGATTTATTCCACTTATATCTCACTAGTTCACTTCCAGATAGGAAAAAGACAATTGGATAATACGTCCATTTATTTTAAAGTTCTGTATTAGTGTACTCTTTTATAATAATTGTTTAAAAAAAAAACCCTTGCAGTTATCTCACCCTTAAAAGGCTGCCTAACACTTACCTTTCAATTACCATATAAGGTGTAGGCAGTATGTGCATCTATCATATCTATTTTGCAGATGAGAAAACTGAGACTCAAGGTCATAAATCTAGGAAGTATCAGAGCTGAGATATGGTTCTAGATCTTATTAATTGCCATTTTTCTTCCCATTCTATTATAATGCCTCTCTTTTATGTCATAGGTTATCTTTCCTGATCTTTTATAAAATGAATATTTTGTTTAAAAGCAAGGTAACATTTAATAGATGAAGCTACATACCATTTTTCATTTTTTTAGGGGGCATTTTACAAAGTGCAGTGTTTTACATTTTTTTCGTAATATCTTCTACAAAGAAAAAATGGCATCTTATGTGTTCTTATTTACCATGATGAAAAAGCTAATCAAAGGAGAAACAGTTTCTAGTTTTCATAGTTCTTCATGTTTGCCTGTTTTTATAAAATATAGTCTCATACCCAAAGAAAATCAGACCACCATATCTGCTTCTAGAAAATATATTGCAATCATTTTCTCTCCTCGTATTTACAGGCTTAAAAATGTCAGAACTAAAGGGGTTCAGAGACCACATCTAGTGCTACCATATTCATAATACATTGGAGAAAAGTAGGATCAAAAGGCATGATTTTCCAAAGGTCACGTAGCTAGTAAGTGTCACAGCCAAAACTGGAACCCAGATCTTCTCATTCTGAGACCAATCCTCATTTTAGAGTTTGATACTTCATACCGATTTTTTTAAATGGCATCAAAGTGCTTCTTTATGATGTAGAATTCACAAGACAACAGAATGTATTGGAGAACAATATCACATCTCTCAAATATTCTATCAACTGATCTAATACAGAATGAAATGTAAGGTATGACTCCTATGAGAAAGTTCATTAGTGGAAAGAGATGAAAAACAAACCACCATGAAGTATAATCTATGCTGCTCTATGTCGCTATTTTTTGCAGCTGGAAAAGAGTTGATTTTTTTTCCCAGTAATTTAATTTACATTTCATATTCTCTAGTCAAGGAGTCCCAGGCTAGGGAAATTTTTGCTATCAGAATTGTAACTAAGTGTGAATAAATATCAGAAGTTTGAAGAGATTTGTCTGTCTCCTTAGCTTTATTGTAATATCTTTGGAATTAATATCTATTGTAATATCTTTGGAATAAGATATGTAACAGATATTGTCTATGTTCTTTGTGTGTATATATACAGAAAATACATACAAATATGAACATATATATGGATATTTGTATACAGATACAGCAGTTGAAAAATAAAAATGTTGCTGTGTATGCTGATGCATACCTGTAGTTCCTACTCTTGAGGAGGCTGAAGGTAGTGCATCCCTTGAGTTTGAGAGTTCTGAGCTGCAGTAGGGTTAAAGCCAATTCGGGGTTTGCATTAACTCTGGCACTAAGATGGTGAGTCCTTGGAGGCAGAGGGCTAACAACTGGAAAAGAGAGGGGGTTGTGGTGAAAAGGGAAGAGAAGAATGTAGGGAGAGAGGAGGAGGGTGAGGAGAAGAAAAGAAAATGAAGAAAAGAGGAGGGAAGGGGAGAGGAGAGAAAAGAAAGGAAAGGGAAAGAGTGTAACCAGACCTTGATCTGAGAATGACATATCCCTTTATAAAGGGGAATCATAATCACATATTCTAGATATTGACATCTTTTATAAAAGCATATATGAGGAGATATAGTGCAAGTCAAAATGAGTCTCAAAAGACCTTTTCTGATTTATAAGATTGAAAATTAAAATGAGAGTAACTAATTGATAATGGTTCTTGGATGACTTATACTTCAAGTTCTTTACATAGTAAAAAAAAATAATTTGTTTGACAGAATCAAAATTGAGACAATTTACTTAGTTACTGACCCTTCGAAGAACATGTTCACCCAAACTTGGGTAATAGATTTAGCAGATTTCATGGTCCTTAGGAAGCAGTAATTCTTATCTCCACATAAGAAAACATGATATCTTTGGCTTAGGCTGAGGAATAGTTCCAGATCTAAACCAAGGATAATCTCTGCCAATAAAATGTAGAGAGCTTTGGGGGAAATGATGTGGCATAGCGTGAATGATAATTTTTTACTTTATGCTTTGACATTCATCCATGGAGAATGACCTCAGTATGTCTCCTCCCACTCCGCCCCCAAGTGACTCTTCTTAGCTCTCATGTTGTTTGTACACAGAGGCTGTGTAAAGATCACTCATCTTGGAGTTAAGAGACCCGACTTTGAATCTGCCTGTGTCATTTACCTTTGTGGTTTTAGGCATGCTACTTACTCTCTCTGTGCCTCAGTTTCCTCATCTGTAAAGCAGAGAAAATACTGATGATGCCAACTTCCCAGAGCTATTTTAAGGATTAAAAAAGATAATGTATTTTGAGACTCTTTGCTAACCTTAAGGAACTATACAAAAAGTCAACTATTATTATTGATGCATAAATGTCGAAGTACCAAGGAATTTGCCTGTTGCATACCTTTCCTTTATATTTTAATAACTGTGCTATTAAGAGGTGTGACCAAAACTTGAACCCAAGTCTTCTGATTCTAAGACCAATGCTTGTTTCAGACTTTGGTATTTGATACAGATTTTGAATCGTCTCTTTTTGAATGGCATCAAAGTGCCTCTTTAAGATACATCATTCACAAAAGAACAGAATGTATTGGAGAGCAATATCACATCTCCCAAATGTCCTGATTCCTACTTAGATTTGTCATTTCCTGATTGCCTTAGGCAGATTAAATGTTGGTTCTCGTCAGGCAACCAGGCAAGAGAGTGTGGATACATCTATTGTCAGTACAAATCCTATGGTAAACAGTCCAAAGCCCATTTCTTGGGGAATGGTATGTTTGTGTCATCATTATCACATGTCCATGAAGGGTTTTATTTATACCAATGGAAATTTGGGGTGAGGGGGTGGATGGGAAGGGTAGGGAGTGGGGAGAGGTGAATGGTCTCAACTTGTGAATTCCATTCAGAACAGGAAATTCCCAGAGTGTAAACTACCTTTACTGATGTAGATGAGCAGTCAGCTTCTAGTTTTAGAGAATTACCTGGGCTGGGAATGAGAGGTTAAGTGACTTGCTGTGGTATGTCTGGTATGTGTCAGCTACAGGATTAGAACTCATATCTTCCAAGACTGGCCTTTCATGCATTCTTCCATGTAGTTTCTCTTTGATTAGTATTAGCTACTGTAAAAAATAAATGTAGTTCCACTAAGAGTATTGAGAAGGAAAGAGTACAAGTATTTGTAAACCTAAATCTCTGTATTGTGTGAACAGTCATTAGGATGGGTTTGATTTTTTTAAAAATCCCTATTTGTTCTGTTGTTTTGTTGTTGTTGATGTTTCACTTTTTCTAGGCACATAAACTATGGTGAAACAAAATCGGCTCTGAAAAAATCCAAAACTTTCTCTCTCGCAGCCAAACATTATTTAAGTGCATTTAATTTAGATGTTTGCTTTTCTCTTGAGGCTTTTGTAAAACAAGTCCTGTGATCCTAAATCGATAAGAAATAAGATAAAACATATGTGTGGGAGGTAGAAGAGATGCTAGCTTTTAAACAAATACTTCAGGAAAACAGCAGTTCTTTGCACCAAGGAATGAATAGCCTTGGCATGAGGCTAATAATAATCTTTGGAGGAGATTTGACAGTACTGTTCTTCATTCCAATTAAGGAACACACATGCAATCAATTAAAAAGCAAACACTCTTTGAGAATTAAAGAGAATTATGTCAAGGTGAGACTAACAACACTTCACGTATCTAGAAAGGGGGAAATGAATAATTTAAGATCGTGGGTTTTGAAACCTTTAATAAATCACAACATAATAATGTAACAAATTATGGTTCTCCAAAATGTGCATATGTTAAGTAAGAAAAATAGTAACTGACATTTACGCAATTAACAATAGTAATAACTGATTGCCTTAGGGTTTACAAAGCACATAATACAGGATAAGTGAAAGTTTCAGTCGGCTGCAAAGAAAACAAACCTGTTTTGTATATTCCTTGGTTTTAGATCTGTAGTTGAAATAAGTAAGGGTACTTGATCTTTGTAGTATCCTTTGTTTAAGAAATTATTTTTTTTCCTTCTTTCCTTTCCTTCCTTTCCTTCCTTCCTTTCCTTCCTTTCCTTCCTTCCTTCCTTTCCTTCCTTTCCTTCCTTCCTTCCTTCCTTTCTCTTCCTTCCTTCCTTTCTTTCTTTCTTTCTTTCTTTTTTTCTTTGTTTAGGCAGAGTTACTTAGAAATTCTTAAGAACACTTAGATGTCTAGGTGCATGGCATGTGTGTTGTCCCTGACCATGATGGTCACAAGGTGTAATCCACTACCACAGTGTGAGTGTGGTCTGAAAACATCCAATGACCCTAAACAAGTCTTTGACACTGGTGTAATCATTTTAAGAATGGAAGACTATGTTCATCATTACTATTGTTTTTGCTTTTGCATAGACATTTGTTTGAGGAAGGGTTGCTTTTAATTCGAGGCATCTTTCTAAAAAGAAAAGTATTTGAAATTGAAAATTTAGGAAATATAAAAAAATATAGAGACAAATTATAAGGCAGTTAGTTATTCTGTGTAGGATTGGAAGATACCAGTACTGCAGGGCAAATAAAGTTGAATTAATTTTGATGATGATTCCATGGTTCTTACTGCTTGTGTGCCAATATAAGGAGTTACTTGTTGGGGAGAGGGGATTCTTTTTCATTTAACCTTAAATGACTAAGGTCCCACCAAGGAAAAAGGGTCTCCAAACCCCTAATGTGTTATAGCATGGTCCCACGGAATACTCATTCAGAAGATAAGAACATAAGTCACATCCCACAGTCCTCATCATAGCCAATTATAGAGCTTGTCTTCAGTTTAATCCCAAGCCTTTCTTTATCCATTACAACTCAACACTTCTTCTCTATGCTTCTCTAGACCCTCCCCTTTGCTGGCATTTTACGGCTATACAAACTTCCAACTTCTCCCTTTTTGCCTTGGGCACCAGCCCCTAAAACATTTACAACTTAACTGTGACACAGGCCACTGCACAGATAAATTCTCTTTTGCCTCCTGGGGCATCCACAGACTCTCAGAACACCTTATGACTTCAGCACAGAGGGCACTGCATTCATAAGCAGTGGATAATGAGTAAGAATCTTACCCCCCCCCAGATACCCTTTTGTTTTTGCCATGGCATCACCTTCCTGATGTCATGGTCCTCTTCAAGAACAAAGGACAAACCACAGAAACAACAGGACACAATGAGCCTCAAAGAATCAACAGACATCACAAGTGGTTATGTTGTGCCTACAATATCTCATTCATTACATCACCTTTCCCCTAAAATCCATCTCACCTCCAAACTCCTTATTTCTGTAGAAGGTACCACACTACTTCCAGTCTGTCAGGTTCACAGCCTTGGTACCATCCTTGACTCTCCTTTTCGCTCACTCCATTTATCTGGCTACAAAGTCATTCATTCTGCCTCTAGAACACTTGTCACATCCATCTCCTTCTCTCCACTTACACTGATACCACCACCATTCAGCTCTCTTATCACCTGAACTATTTCAATAATTTCCTGCTTTGTCTCTCTGTTTCATTTCTCTTCATTCCAAGCCATCTTCCACACAGCTGCCAAGTTGATATTTCTAAAGCATAGGTCTTAACATATCACTACTCAATAAGTTCCAGTGGCTCCCCATTGACTCTAGGATCAAGTATATTCAGCTTTATTTTGTTTTTTTCTTTAATTTAATATTTTTGTGTTGATTTTATAATATAATTAAATATGTGCATATTGGGGGTGAATGCTCAGAGTTATTTACTAATGGAATACACAGTGAAGCAAGTTTAGAGACCAGCGCTCTAGCCTACTCTCCAACACTCTTAAGTTACAGAGGAGCTCCTGGTCTTCATTAGTAGAGGGAATTTTCACATTGATAGTTTTTACCAATGAAATCACAGGCCTGAATGCCCCTGTATCTCCCACCAAAGTCACTACCTCAAATTTATTCCTTATTTTAGTAGCAAAGAAGTAGATTTCTATCCAGTCTAAAAGTAACCCTTCCCTTGTACTCTGGACCCCAAACCTTCCTATGGCCTTCAGGAGCTCTCCTAATAATGGTTCTATGGTTCAGAAATGTTTAGACCCACATATTGAAGGATACTACTATTGTCTCAACCAGTAGAGATTGACTTTGGAGCTGTGCCATTCTAATCATACATACTTGCCTATGACCAAGGGCCATGTAATATGAGGTGGCTGAGTAATGTTAAAGAGGTTATCTCAAGAATGGAACATGTATTTTGGTGATCTCATTAACATCATACTCTAATGAAAATAGAAGTTTCTCAGATTCACTAGTTTGTGTATATATTTTTCTTTCTTCTTTTTTCCTTCCTCCATCCCTCTCTTCCTTCCTTCTTTCCTTCCTTCTTTCTTCTTTCCTTCCTTTTTCCTTCCTTCCTTCTTTTATTCCTTCCTTCCTCCTTCTTTCCTTCCTTCCTTCTTTCCTTCCTTCCTCCCTCCCTTCCTTCCTTCTTCTCTCCCCCTTCCTTCCTTCCATCCATCCTTCCTTCCTTCCTTCCTTCTTTCCTTCCTCTTCCTACAATTTCATTGGTGCATCAAGACACTGCCAAATTCTTTACAGCTTAGTCTTAGAGACCTACCT
>CM053596.1:146521249-146545670 GCA_028646575.1 Pseudocheirus occidentalis
TCACGGAGGAGCCAAATCCAAAATCTGTCTTGTCTCTCTAAAATTCTTCCTTATAAGTACTGGCCTTCTCCCAAGTCAACAGGGGAGTGTCTCAGCCAATAGCCTTCTCCCAAGTCAACAGGGGAGTTTACATCTTTTCACCAATGGACAGAGTTCTATACTTAGCCCTAAGTTACTAGGTGCTACTTAGCCCTAAGTATCTGATCTACTTAGCCCTAAATATCAAATAAATTGATTACTATTACAGCTAGTAAGGGTTAAGTGTCTGAGGCTGGATTTGAAGCCAGGTCCTCCTGACTCCAGGGCCAGTGCTCTATTCACTGTGCCACCTAGCCACCCCTGATCTCTCCTTCCAAGAGGAATCCTATGGACCTATGATGAGCCCAGAGCTGAACTGAAATAGGACTGACTGAGGGGAGAAAAGATGTGAGTGAAGGCAAATGATTGGGGGTAGGCAGAGAAAGACTAACTTCATGATAGGATTCCTATGAATTCTATTACTTTGTGTAAAAAGCTCACAGAAGTATGCATGAGTCCCTTCAAAGAGGCTTCTTTTTCATTGTGTATGACTTCCCAGGTATCTTCTTCTAATCCCAGTACTGTAATAGCAAGTTTTTTAAAGAATGACCACAGTCTGGATAAAGGTTTTTAGGAGCTTTTAATAATATTTAAATTTAGCAGTTGAATAGCTGGGCTGCCTCAGGGCCAATTAAAAGGAAGAGAGAGCAGCAGCCCCCAACACAGGAAGTGCAGGCTCTTATATACCATCCTACCCCAACTGTTAATCAGCATAATTGATTATCAGAACAACAACTGCCCAGGTACAAACAATTCCTCAGCACTCAAATCCTGGTGTTGAAGAAAGAAACAAAGCCACCTAGGCTCGCTCCCAGACCAGCCCACCTACACCCATCCTGGGTCCACAGCCCAACCAGTTCCTGGCCACTTCAGTACCAGCAAGTTATACAGTCTGAAAGATCAACTGGTAACTTGCCTTGGAAAGTTAAGAAAGAGAAAAAAAGAAAGTGCAGCCAGAGGATTCCTCCCTAAGAAAATGAAATTAGAGGAGAGGTTTAATAAGCAGTCTATCCAAGATATTGCAATTTATGGGATTCCAAAGCCTCCAGGTACAATTATGTTTCATTTCTATATGGCTGCGTCACCTGAATTGACTGTTTTAATCTCCCAAATGAAGAACAGAATGTGCTCCTTCTCCAGGCTGTCAGATTTGTGTGTTTCCTAAGCAGGCCTGATTGTCCCTTAGTTACTTGCCAACACCATGCTCCACAATAAAGGCCATTTTGAAGTGTTGGACAAGAAAATAGCTGCTTGTAATCAATAGCAGACTTTTAAATAAAGTCCCATAATAAAGGTCTGTGTCTTTGAAGATGTGGCAAACCAAATTGTCTTGTTGGCCATTATCTGAGGATAATGGATGAGTCTGATGGGGATTTGGGAGTATTGATGTGTCTGTGAATTCTGTGGTATTTCTGAATGCTTGTCTGCCAAAACAGTAGGCTAATTTAGAGATGCTGAATCCTTGGGCCATCTTATTTTTAATCTCAGGTTAGAAAACGTTGTACACAGCTGAGGGATGTTTCAACCAATCAGTCGACAAAGAAATTAAAGACGTAGTCACTATCCCTCCAGAGACTTCCCACAAAGTTAAATAAGTCAAACAAAATTAACATAAATCAAAGGAGAAAATGATCTGATTTTGAATTATAAATGGATGGATATAGTTCATATTATGTGAGTTACTATTCATTGTTAACTCTTATTTTTTCTATGAAGACTGAACATGAATGTATAGAATTTATTTTGTAATCAAATAAAATAATACGGTAGTCATTGTGATGCTTCAGCCTTGCTCACAAAAGGCAAATAGTCCTTGTATGCAGTGAAACTAAAGTTTCTTTCTTCTCGTCTTGTTACTTAGGGTCTGTGTTTTAATCAACCCAGAATCTATGGATGAATACTTTCCACAGTCACATTAGAATATAAGGTCCTTAAGGGCAGCTGCTTTGTTTTTTTTTTTCCCCACACTTTCTTTGTATACTGAGCATTTAGCACAGTGACTGGCATGGAGTAAGAGCTTAATAAATACCTATTGATTTATGTATATGTCAACCCCTTCCACTTTGCTATGATTAGCAAAAATTCATCATTTAGTGGCCAGCTTCCTTATGAGAAGACTTGGAGCTTAGCTCTACTAGTCCTGAAGTGATAAACAATCCACTGCCAGTCCCATACTTGATGCATTTCTAGTGGGGAAGGACTTGCCAGAGCTTGCGCTCATTCCACTGGTATAGCCTGTGGCCTTTGAGGATCTAGGATCACAACTCCACTTCAATGGAACACAAAAGTAGGATGTTGGGGAGGTAAATTCAGTGTTTATAATGAATTTAAATGGCAAAGGGTATCACAATTTTCATCATCCCCACAACATATGTACACACACACACAAACACACAGCAAAAGAGAAAGAGTTCTAAGTAAAAATGGTGCTCCACGCCATGTGTAGAGGAGAGAGCCTGGGCTGAGATGTTGAGTTTAGAATAATGTGTGACATCAAGTTTCCCTACTGGGTGTTTAGAACCACTCTTATTAACTAGTGGATCTGTGTAGAGGTCATTGTGTCTAAGACTCCACCAAACCCCTCCAGGGATGGACACCATGGAAACCACTCCCTCTTCTGCTATGATTCTGAAAGGGTTGGTACAAGCTGTTCCCAGGCTCCCAGAGCTCTGCATGACTTGCTAACTGTGACTGCTATGGTGGTATCACTGAAAAAGTAGCCTGTTCATAACACAGTGGTAACCACTATAATAGTGCAGTTGAAATACTTGCCCTCAACCTCAAACCAACCTCCCTAACGGCCTGTAAAGGCCAGTGGAAGAGAAGTGAAGCTGGAATGAACCAGTATTTTACAAAGCCACAGAATTTCAGAATTAAAGGTGACCTTAGAGGTCATCTGGTTCAACTCATACCTGAGCAAAGATCCCCTTTACACAATTCCTGACCATTGGAACTTGAACCTTTTTCTTGAAGGCCTTCAGTGAGATGGGATTCCTTGTGTCCCAGGGAAGCGCATTCCATTTTTGTATAGCTTTAATTATTATCTTCTTGTGTTTTTTTTTTCTTTCTTGCATCAAGCCTAAATCTGGTTCTTTGCAAATTCTTCATATTACACCTAGTTCTGTCCTCTCAGGACAAGATAAACACGTCTAATCCCTCTTCAACACAAACATCCTTGGTATACTTGGCGACTGCTATCATGTCCCACCTAAATGCCCTATGCCCTAATTCCTTCAACCAAGCCTTGTATGACATGGTTTCCAGTTTCTTCGAGTTTTGGTCACCCTCCTCTGGAGGCCCTTTAACTTGCCAATGTCCTCTTTCACCATCATAGGAATTAAGAGAATTGGGGAGGTGATGAGTCTTAAGAGCTGAGTCCAGGAAGAGGGTTTAATGGATCTCCTTGCCTTTGGTAGTTTCTGAAGGTGCTGAAACAATTTGTATCTTGAACTCACCCTAAACAGGAGTCAGCCTTCAAATCAGCCCAGGGAATTCACTTGATAAAATTGTAAAGGAGTTATGGTGAGATGTTTTTCAACCTGTCCTCTTCAGGTATATCCTCAGCCTGCCTTTACACTCACAGATTAGAGAGCCTCAGGGGATGGCTGCTTCTGTGAGCTCTAGAGGTAACCTGATGGATCTGTACTATAGCTCATCAGCCCCTAACAATCAGCCAGTAGACACGATTCGCTCTTAGAAAAGACATTTACTAAGATGTTGTAGTAAGGCATCTCCTAAGATGGGACAGTGACTACGAAACATTTTTTTCATATATGTGGGGTTCGTTCCCCCACAAATAAACATAGCATCTGTGGGAAGAGTGAGCACATACTTAAGAGCAGAATGGTAGTAAAGCAACTCCTCTTGATTCCATTGCCTTTCTTCTGTTATTTCCTATTTATCCTGCATAGAGCTTGTTTGGTATATATTTGTTTGGGCATTGTCCCTCTCATTAGCATGTAAACTTCTTGAGGGCAGGCACTGTCTTTTTACCCCTTTTGGTACCCCCAGTGCTTAGCACAGTGCCTAGCTAGCACATAGGAAGTATTTAATAAATGCTGATTGATTGATTGATTGATTGATTGATATGACCAAGGCAATTCACTACTCTACCACCACAGGGCCTCAATGTCCTTTCACTCCATGTGGAGTCTTCATGAAACTACCATAACACGGAGTGCAGCATCTCTAATGGGTAGGTTGTTCACCTGTGCAGCTTCTCCTGAGCTTAAGTTCTGATTGCTAGGCCTGACTGTCTTTTGAATACACTGGTTCTCTTTTCTGCTACCTCAAGTAACACTCCTTAATGCTGCTTCTGGTCTCAGGTGACTAACCTTGCACCCATGGATTCTGGATTGTGTCTGCACCCTCAGCTGTGCCCTTTCAATCTGACTCTTCCAATACTGGAGGGACATCTCCTGGGCAAATGGCTCTGTGTTGGCCAGTGGAGGGGAGAAGAGGGAAATCATAGTTGCTACATCCCCAGAGTCTCCTCCATAGGAAGCTCCTGGCCTTTGCTCTCACAAACTGTTGACTTCTCAAACTTCTGGCAGGCTAACTTTTTTATAGAGACCCATGAGGCATGTCTGTTACTTTAACTCTGCCTTCTTGGCTCTGCCCCCCCCCCCAATGAAATATATTGGTTTGAGGTGGGGTAGTAGTGGAGGGGGGAAAGCAAGGCAATTGGGGTTAAGTGACTTGCCCAAGGTCACATAGCTAGTAAGTGTGTCAAGCGTCTGAGGCCATATTTGAACTCAGATTCTTCTGACTCCAGGGCCAGTGCCCTCTTCATTGTGCCATTTAGCTGCCCCGTGTCTGTCACTTTTAACCAATGGCCAAGTCTTTAAAATCTTTTCACATTTTTAGGTATTTCTTCACACTTGTGAAGTTGTAGGAAAATTCCTACAACTCTGCTTGCCATGTATATAAACTCAAGAGCAAGACCAAAAGAGGCTGCATGGAGCTGTTCAAGATGGTGACCTTTGTTCTGTTTCTCCCCAGCAAACAAAATTGTTGTACTGCCTATGCAGGCCCCTTCCAGCCAACCACTGGGCTGCCTCCAGAGGGATGAGTATATGCACAGCATCACCTGGGATGTGTCCATTTTGGATGTAGATCCACAGAGGTTTGGGCCTTAAATGTCTGTTACTTTTCTAATAACTAAATTCATTATTAAGACTCTGTGTGTGTGTGTGTGTGTGTGTGTGTGTATATCTCACAACACAGAAAGTGGAAACCTGGAAAACTGGGGGTTTTGCAGCCAGAAAATAATTCTAGCCTAAAAATCCACTTTAAGTTTGACATAGCAGAGAATAACTAAGAAATCTGATATTCATCCAGTTAATTTATCAGCGTGCATGGCCAAGGGGCTTATTTCAACTAAAAGAACCATTTCAAGTCTTGGCTTTATCATCATCCCTTTAGGGGGAGGGAATTAACCAAAACTGATAAACACTTGAGAGTCAGTTCAAGCTCTTTAGACAGTTAGAGAGCAGAGGCAACAGAAAGAGACGGGTAAAAAAAAACAGCAAGCTACATAAATAAAAGCAAGCCAAGAACTGTAGATCAACAATGGTGAAAGAACATAGTATTGGGGATTGTGGTGGACTTGCGCCTTGGCCAAATGAGCCTTGAGGGCCTGTGAATGAGCCAGTCTAGGCTCAGACAGATTTGGGATACATAATCTAAAATGCCAGGAGAGTTTTCCAGTTGTAGCTTTATTCTAAATGAGCAAGACTAGCTTTGCTAATGAAATTATTTTCTGTGAAAATGCAGCTGAACCAAAAGGCGCAGAGTTCTAGCTTAATGTACTAACCCCTGATTATCAAACATATTTAAGGAACTAAAAGCAAACTTTGGGTCCCCCCCGCCTCCAACTTTTAACATGGTAGACTTGACATTTTCATACCATTTCTAATTTCAGTCTGGGACCTGGAAGAGGGCCATAAATTGAATATAAGTGACTGCTCTCCCCTTTGTTCTTTGCCAAAGCAAGCTCTTGGCCCCCTTTTAAACTAAGCTAAAAGCTTAGCTTTTCACTGAAGCCTTCTCTGACTGTCCCCTTCATGTGCCAGTCACTCCATTAGCTGTAGTTTCATGGGATCATAGATTTCAAACTAGAAAGGAACCTCAAAAATCATTTAGATTATATGTTCATTTTATAGATGATGAAACTGAGCTCTAAGAAAGTGAGAGGATTTACCATTTCAAACTGGATGTCCCAGAGCTATCTCAACATTCACCATGTCCCATAAACCATCCCCTCTTAAAAATTTCCCTCTTTTTGACCAAGGCACCACCATCCTTCTAGGCCCCCAGTTTCATGATTTTGGCATTATTTTGTACTCCTAACTCTGCCTCACCCCATATAGTCCATCATTTGCCAAACCTTGATGTTTATACTGCCACAGCATCTCCTACATCCAGCCCCTCCTCTCCTCTCACATACCTGAACTACCAGCTTAGGGCAGACCCTCATTACCTCTATCCTAGGTAACTGTTGCAGCCTCCTACTTGATCTTCTTGCCTCAAGTTTCTCTCTATTCTAAACCATCCTCCTCACTGCTGCCAAAGTAATTTTCCTAGTCAAAAATTCACCCCTTGGCTTCCCTATTAAATCAGCTCCAATTCAAGCAGTGCTAACATGATATTCACAGTATTTATGGTAGCTATGAATAAGCTGGCAAAATGCTGAATCACAAAATATAACAGACTCTCCATACGGAAGACAGAACCAAAACATTTATTCAAACACTAGAAAGCCAAATTCATCCCCAAGCCTTCCCCCTGCTAGGGCCTTCCCACAAACAAATACTCATAACTTGCTGCTTGCTTCCTCTTTCTCTCTCAGTTCCAACTGTTCTCACCGACTTCCTCTCAGCTCTGCCCCTCCTTCCCTGCTCCATCCTTCCTGCTCTACCTGTTCAGCAAACTTCTCTCACCACAGGCTTTATGTGACTCAAACTCATGTGTCTTAGGCTTCCATGTGACTTAAGCAGGTCACATGGGCCTATTAATAGATGGGAAAGATCTTCCCACCAAGCAAAAATACATGAACAATATACACCTTCTCTATGAAGGCTTTTCCTGATTCCCTCAGTTGCTAGTACCTTCCTCCCAAACTATCCTGTCCTTAGCAATTTTGTATATGTTTGTATTTATTCACTATATGTTTATATATATATGTATATTGCATATACATATATACTCATAAATAAATAATACATATTAATATTTTGTTGTTCAACTGTGTCCAACTCTTCGTGATCCCTGGACCATAACCAGGCCCTTCTACACTTCACTGTCTCTCAAAGTCTGTCCAAACTCATATTTGTTGCTTCCATGACACTATCTATACATCTTATCTTCTGCTGTCCCCTTCTTTTGCCTTCATTCTTTCCCAACATTAGGTTGTTTTTGTTTGTTTTGTTTTTTGCAATGGGTCTTGTCTTTTCATTATATAGCCAAAGTATTTAGGCTTCAGCTTCAGCATGAATGGAATGAATTAATTTCTTTAAGCACTGACAGATTTGATCTCCTTTCTGTCCAAGGAACTCTCAAAAGTCTTCTCCAGCACCACGATTCAAAAGCATTGATTCTATGGCACTCAGCTTTCCTTATAGTCCAACTCTTACATCCATGCTAGAAAAACCATAGCTTTAATGATACAGACCTTTGACAACAAGGTGATGTATCTGTTCTTTAGTATGCTGTCCAGATGTGCTATAGCTTCCCTTCCAAGGAGCAAGTGTTTTTTCATGTCATGGCTGCTCTCACCAACAGCAGTGATCTTTGAGCCCAAGAATATGAAATCTGACACTACTTCCATTTATTCTCCCTTTTTTTGCCAGGAAATGATGGGACCAGTTGCCACGATTCTAGTTTTTTTGATGTTAGGCTTCAAGACATCTTTTACACTTTCCTCTTTCACCTTCGCAAAGCTTCTTAATTCTTCTTCACTTTCTGCCATCAGTGTAGTATTATCTGCATATCTGAGATTTCTAATATTTCTCCTGATGACATTAATTCTAGCTTTTGAGTCAGTCATTTGTATTTCGCACAATATACTCTGCATATAAGTTAAATAAGTAAAGTGACAATATATAGTTTTATCATACTCCTTTTCCAATCTTAGACCAATAAATTGTTTCATTTTTGGTTTTAACTGATGCTTCTTGGTCTACATACAAGGTCCTCAGGAGACAAGTAAGAAATCTGGTACTCCTGAAGTAGATGTTTTTCTGGAACTCCCTTACTTCCTCCAACTAAATGTTGGCAATCTGGTCTCTAGTTCCTCTGCCTTATTGCACATGTTACTGGAGCCTCATTTGCAGAATCTTAAGCAATTTTTCAGTAATTTGAACATTTTTTGGTATTGCCCTTCTTTAGGATTGAGATATTAACCAATCTTTTCCAATCCATGGGCCACTGTTGAGTTTTCCAAATTTGCTGGCATATTGAGTGCGGCACTTTAACAGCATCATCTTTTAGGATTTTAAATAGCTTAGTTGGAATTACACCACCTCCACTAGCTTTATTGTTAGCGATGCTTCCTAAGGCTCACTTGACTTCATTCTCCAGGATGTCTGGCTCCAGACCAAAAACCACATGATTGTGGTTATTGGTGATATTAAGATCTTTCTTGCATAGTTCTTCTATGTATTCTTGCCATCTCTTCTTAATTTCTTCTACTTCTGTTAAGTTCCTTCTATTTTTATCTTTTATCAATGCCCATCTTTGTGTTAAGCATTCCCCGGGTATCTCTAATTTTCTTGACGAGATCTTGTCTTTCCCATTCTACGGTTTTCTTCTATTTCTTTGCATTGTTCATTTGCGCTGGAGGAGGACATAGGAGAGAGCAGATTGGGGGAGGGGCTTTACAGTGGGATCGCTGTTTTGGGATTGTGGGTAGGGGAAAGACGGGGAGAAAATTTGTAACTCACAATCTCGTGGAAATGAACGACGTAATCAAGAAAATAAATAAGATAATTAATTACAAAAAAAAAAGAAAACCTTGTTTTGTCTCCTTCCGCACTCAGTTGGGTATACCTTTCCTTTTCTCCACTAGCTTTCTCTTTCCTTATTTTCTCAACTATTTTCAAGCTTCATCACACAACAAGTTCGCTTTCTAGCTCTCTTTTTCCTTTAGAATGTTGTTTTTTGTTGCTGCTGCCTCCTGTACAACATTGTCAGCCTCTGTCCATGGTTCCTCAGACGTTCTTTCTGCTGGATCAGATCCCTTACATCTGTTTATCACTTCCGCTTCATATTCATAAAGGATGTTATTTAGGTTATACCTATCTGATCTCATGGTTTTCCCTACTTTCTTCAGTTCAAGCCTGAATGTGGCCATAACAAGCTCATGATTTGAGCTACAGTCAGTTCTGGGTCTTTTTTTAACCGACTGTATAGAGCTTCTCCACCTTTGTCTGCAAAACACGTAATTAATTAGATTTTTATATATAACTATCTGATGATGTCTATGAATAGAATCACCTTTTGGGTTTTTGAAAAAGTTGAAAGTTGGAAACTCACTGCTATGATCAGTGAGTTATCTTGACAAAACCCTATTAGTCTCTGCCCTTCTTCATTTAGTACTCCAAGGCCAAAATTGTCTGATATTCCAATTATCTTTTGATTTCTTACTTTAGCCTCCCAAATGTGATATCTTTTTTTGTGTTATTCCTATAAAATGTTGCAGGTATTCATAGAATTAATCAGTTTTGGCTTCTTCAGCATCAATTGTTGGGACATACACTTTATTACTGTGATCTTGAATGGTTTGTCTTGGATTTGAACGGATATCATTCTGTCATTTTTGAGATTGCACCCCATTATGGCTTTCCTCAACCTTTTATTGACTATAAAGGCTATTCCACTTCTTCTAAGGGATTCTTGCCCACAGTAGTACATATAATAATTACCTGAATTAAATTCACCCATTCTCATCCATTTAAGTTCACTGACACCCAAAATGTCAATGTTTAATTTTTCCATTCAGTTTATCTTGGCTCATAGAATTTTCACTCCTGGTTCTTATGCAATATTGATCTTTAGAGCATTGTACTTTCCATTCATCACCAGACACATCCACAGCTGAGCTTCTTTTTGGTTTTGGCCCGGCTCACTTCATTGGTATTGGAGTTACTTATAGCTGTCCCCTATTCTTCCCCAGTAGCATCTTGGACACCCTACAACCTGAGGGACTCATCTTCTCGTGTCATATCTTTTATTATTTTAATACTTTCCATGGGATTTTCTTGGCAGTGATCCTGAGTGGTTTGTCATTTCCCTCTCCAGCTCATTTTATGGATGAGGAAATGGAGGCAAACAGGGTTGAGTGACTTGTCCAGGGTCACACAGCTAATAAGTGTCTGAGATTGGATTTGAACTCATGAAAATGAGTCTTCTTGATTCTGTCCACTGTCTACTTAACTGCCCATGTATACACACACACACACATATACACACATGTACTAATTTTCTCATCCATTGGAATATAAGCACCTTTCCACCAGGAATGTTTTATTCTTTGTTCTTGTGTCCCTAACACTTACCTAACTCAGGGCCTGGCACACAGTTGGCATTTAATAAATGTTTACTTGATCAAGGTTACACAGGTTGTAGGTGTCAGAGGTAGCATTTGAACCTAGATTCTCTGACTCCAAACCCAGTGCTCTTGCCACACTTCCTTCCATCTCACCTCTGGAGTTACATTGGCTTTATTAGTTACTTGGTATGGAGGTATAGGTCTTCCTGCATTTCTGCTCCCAACCTCCCTGATTAGATTGCAAACTCCTTGAGGTCAGGGCCTGTCTCGTAGGACTACACTTGTCCAGAGACCTGAACATGATTTATTAGGAGAGTGACCTGGAGCCAGGCACAGAAAGGACTCTGTTACCTCGAAGATATTTGCACTGCCTCTCTCTCAGCATTGTTGCAAGGCAAGCACTTTGCAGGCTGTAAATCCCAATGTAAACATGAATTTTTCTTGTGTAAACCCATCGAGTCCCACAGGAAGTACTCTAGTTCTACAGGTACTCAGTCAAGCAATGCCCCTGATTGACTCATGGCCTTCTGTTAGAGAAGCGTGCACATACCCTGACCACCCCCTCAGCCAGAGTGGAGCCCCATTGTCTCTGACAGACCAGTGGGTTGGGTTGATGTTGCATCACCAATGATCATCTATCAAAGGCTTTGCCTTTGCAAACTTGCAGTCCTGGGGAGCACAGAACAAGCCGCTGTCTTTCATGTGGTCTCTGGCAAAGCCTCAGCCTGTCAGGGAAGGGTTAGTTGGGAATGTGTGGGCAGAACCAACACTGTTGCTGGAACCAAAGTGTAGAGTTTCCTGACCTTTGAGCAATTTTTTTTTCCTTTAACTATTCCCATTCTAGCCACAGTTTTTCTCCTCCCAGAATTCTTCATGGCTTTGGAGCTGTCAGGACATTTGCTTAGAAGCTGTTAACCTTCCAGTCTTCATTTAAACTCCTACACTTTTCACTATATTCACTTTCCACAAACCTCTGCCTTTTAAGAGGTCTCAAGAATTTCCAAACATCACTTGACAAAATAGCTTGTAACTTTCTTGAATCCTGAAAGAAAAGCATTTCAGGAGAGGCTCTGGGGAAGTCCCATCAATCATGGGTGAAAACACTGAGACATTTATTGGACTAGAGGCCCCTCGTTATTTATTAACCCCTAGGGCCATTTACCAGGGTTTAGGCAAAAGTCATTATGAGCATGTGGTAAGAGACCTCTTCCCCCAATCCTTGATAAAATCCATCACATAACCTTCTTCCAATTCAGAGCTTTTCATCACAGTTGTTTTCTACTGGCAAAAAGTTCAGTTGTAAATTGACTGGCAGATGGAGATTCTGTAGACTAATAGGTGGCATCAGGGTGAAGTAAGAATGTGGAACAAAGCTGGGCTATGTTATGGGTCTATGGCAGTGGTGCTAGCTCTGATTCCCTCAGCAACTATTGTGTCTATGGTAACTTTCCTGTCACTAAGGTTTTGATCGGGAGAAAGTGACCTACTGAGGAGGAGGCATATGAGGCTAGGATATCACATACAATAGTTTGGTGTGCTGCCCTATGTGGTGCATGCCATAAATTGCCAACTGCTTAACTCCCCTGTTTGGGGAGAAGCAGCATGCAGGGACTGGAAGCACAATGTGTAAGATATATGGGTGAATTTCCACATTCTGGGCTAAGGAACCAACTTAGAATTCAGAACTGACAAACTCATTGGCCAAATGGGAGATGTTGACACTTGTCTACCTGTTGGGTTGTGACAAGGGTCTAAGGAAGCAAGTGAGCTTCTGATGCCTGATGGGCAGGCAGTCTCCTTAGGGGTGACACTGGATTTCTATTCTGGGATACTCTACATATACATTATTTTCCTACTACAGCCCCCAGAAGGCTAGTATCCTTGGTCTCTACTTTAGAGCTTTGTCACTGATGTAGTGTCACAGGATTATAGATATAGAACTATAAGAAATCTTAGAAATCACCTTTTTCAACACCTTCATTCTACAAATGAGTAAGTGGAAGACCAGAGATTAGGTGATGCCTAAGGTTGGTCCCACTGGGAGTTGGAAGGAATTTCTTGGTTTACTCCATTAGGAAATGCTTGGCCCAATGTAGTTTACAGTTGAGTGAGGAGGCTTTTTTTGGGGGAAATAATTTTGGAGTTAATTAGCCTTTATTCTTGATCTTCAATTTTTTTTTTACTTTAATGTGGCAAAATTTTTGCTCTCCAGTCTTTTACTTTCATCTTCCAAAATCCGGAGGTGGAAGAGACTTTAAACACTGTGCGGTTCAATTCCATCATTTGACAAATAAGGAAACTGAGGTGACTCACTCCAGGTCACACTCTGAGAAGTAGAAGAGCTAGGACTGGAACCCAGGTATGTCTGATTCCAAACCTAGTCCTCTTTCCCACTCTATTACTCTCCCTCTCAAGGAAGACTCAAACCATTCCTGATTGTAACCTGTTTGTCCTTTCTGTAGCTATTTCCCAGCAGCCCCTGGCTATATTACTTCCGCACACAGTCCTACAACTGACCTGAACCTTGTCCCCTTGGCATGCTTTGAACTAGCAGCTCTCCTTTGATCTTGTTTATCACTGGCTTAATCAAATTTATTTTTTAAAATAAATTTTAATAAATTTATTTATTATTATACTAATATTTATTATTAATTAATTTAATAAATTTAAATTTTTTTTCTTCCATCTCTCCTCCACAACCAGTCCCTTCAGCCCCTTTGCCTTTCTGGTTACTTTTTTTTTCCAGATCCCTGTACTTCATTAGAATCTTTCTGGTGTCAGAGAACCCCAAACTCCACATAAGGTTCAGTTGTGGTCTCCTTAGGCTCATCAAGAGAAGGGCTCTCACTTCCGTGGCCTATGACTTGGTGCCTCAGCTATGCAATTTGGAATTACATGGGTTTTGTGTGGTGGCTGCTGCTGTATCACATTGCAAACTTGTATATAATTTGCTGGCCCTCATCCATTCCCCTTAGGTCTCTTTGACTGTATTTTCCAAATGTTCTATCTCCTTCTCATTAATTGCTGTGTTTGAAATTCTTCTTCACCTCTGTATCATGGCTTGAATTTTTTCCATGTTGGTTCTCACCTTACTTTATTAAACACTTTAATTATCATTATATCAATTATCATCATTTGTGAACCCTACATTCATTCTTGAAGGGATGGCTGACTTATTTAGTAAATAACTGTCCTCTTCTCCTCTTGAGTAGAGGAGTTAAGAAGGCCCTGGAACATGGAGATGCTAACCCCTCCTCAACTTAATAATATCATGCCACATCAAGAAGCTGAGCCACAACTAGGCATTTTTGCTCTTAGGGCAAGTGACAGCTTGGTGGCGTGACTTGGCTTACCCTGGGTGCAGCAGCCAAGGGGTGAAGGTACTCTGTGGGTCCCTAGGTTTGGAAACTGTTGGAGATGCATAACACCTGCCTAGATGAGTCTGCTGCCTTGGAGGCAGGGCAGGTAGGAGGAGTGAACCTTGCTACAGTGCTGCTGCTGTTTGTTGTTCAGTCTTTTGCAGTTGTGACTAACTCTTCTTGAGCCCATTTGGGGTTTTCTCGGCAAAGACACTGGAGTGACTTGCCATTTCCTTCTCTAGTTCAGTTTATAAATAAGGAAATTGAGGCAACAGGGTTAAGTGACTTGTCCAGGGTTGCACAGCTAGTAAGTATCTGAGGCCAGATTTAAATTCACAAAGGTAAATCTTCCTGACTCCAGACCTGACACTGTTCATTTTGTGACTTAGCTGCCCAACAGTGTTCTTGGTACTCTCTAAATTTCTGCTCCTGATGCAAAGCTTTGATTGTACTGCCCCAGTTATAGTTCTGTTGAGGGGTAAGCCTAGGCCTATGATTGAAGCTGCTGAAAGGGTCAGGAGAGAGGATCCGTGTCAAAAGGCTAAGGATACTGAGATTGCTTAACTAGGCACAGTGGCTAAATCTGGAGTTCAGCAAACCCTAGTTCAAAGTCTGTCTCAGACTCTTACCAACTAGCCTGCTTCCTCATCTGTAAAATGGACATAATAATAGCACCTACCTCACAGGATGGTTTTGAGAAGAAAATGAGATAAGATGTACCAAACACTTTGCAAACCTTCACATGTGTTTTAAATGTTATCTCTTTTCTAATATAAAGGATTTCTAATTATAAAGGATTACAATACTCAGAATAGTGCCCAGTCACTTTCCATCCCCAATAACGGCATCACAAGATGAAAAGAGGCATAAATAATAGAGGAAGGGAACACAAACTAAAGAAATATTCCACATGATTAAGAATCAATAAACACTAGCGTGACTTTCTGAGTGAATAATTTTCCTAACCAATCTTTGAAGATAATAGAGAGAGATTTTGTCCATTCAGAAGGGGCAGTACCCAGCCCTGTCCAAGGATTCAACAACAACTGTTCAGTTCTACAAATATATTTCAAGTTCCTACTGTGTGCAAGGTTTGCTGTAGAAGCCGTCATTCATTAAGATATTCAGGTGCTGGCCCTTGGAACGTACAGTGAGGGCCTCATATGAAATCTCTGATTCGTCTCTTTTCTCTCTGGCTCAAAATCTCTCTCTGGCCCAGTTTCCCTAGGGCTCTTCGGGTTTGGGAGATGGTACTCATATTTGCCCCAGGCCCAGCAAATACTCGATGCTTTTAGGGTCCTCTGTTACTCATCATGGCACATCTCCCCAGCTTCTTGCTTTAAAAACTGGTAAAGCTGGTTCCTTCCTTTCAGACACCCATCCCTCTACCTCTTCAAGTTTTAGGGACAACTTTTAATATTTTTTCAAAGGAGTACTCTTCCTTTCCTTTGATTCATGGGACTAATAGAATGGGCTGGCCATTTAAAATCCTCCCTCTTCAGGCTGCCTGGACTGTCTCATAAATAGATCTATTATGCCTGTTCTAGAGCCCTGTTGATGCAGCAGTCTGTGACTCAGTTCGTATGTCCTAGAGAGGTTCCCAAGGAACTCAGAAGTTAACTGACTTGTCCATGACTAATAAGTCCCAAAGGTAAGATTTGAACCCAGAGTTTTCTGACTTCATATTTAATGTTGTAGCCATGAGACCATGATGCTTCTGTCCATAAAGAGTGAGAGATGGTCAAGTTGTCTCAGTGGGTTGACAAAAGGTTAAGCACTAGGCAGATGTAGACTACTTATATTCTTTATTTGGTCGCTCTGGGTATTGTTGGGTGATTACAGAAAGCACATTGCCTGCCTGTGGCCCAGACTTTGTTTCTCCCCTATGTTTAAAGGCACAATCCTGGTTAGTGAGGACCTCTTCCCCACTTGGCTTGTTATGAAGAATAACTGGTGTTTCTAAGGCACTGAACAGAAATACCAAGCAGGCGTGTTATTCTTAGGTAATCATAAATCCATCGTCAGATAACCTGGGAGTAACCAGTCTGAGGCTTTTTTCCTTAAATAACCCAAGGCCTCTTTGCATAATAAGTGAGGTCTCTTGGTTTGCTGACAGTGATCATGGAAGGGGGTTTAGCTCAACCTTTATTAGGTTTAGCTCAACCTTCATTAGGCCACAACAGTGGTACAGGCTGAGCACAAATTCCATTTCCTGTTTGGTAAAGGAGTTTCTAGTTTTCCTCAGGAGATGCAGAATCAATACTTTGAGGAGGTTGAAGAGAACTGAGGTGCTTTGAAAAAGGAAAGTATAAAGGCAAGCCATGGTGCTAAGTTCAAATCCCAGCTATGCTAATTATTGTCCCAGTGACACTAGGCAAGTCATTGGATTTCTGTAGACCTTGGTCTTCTCACCTGAACAATGAGGGAATGGGGCTAGATGACATCCTCATTCCATTCTGTCTCTCAACCCTACCCTCATATGATCCATGCGCCATGAAAAATGATGAGTGTGAGGAACACAAAGAGATATGGAGTGATTCACCCCAAAGAGTGACAAGCATTCGGCATGTTATGTACTGGTGGGGAGGAGATACAAAGATAAGGCAAAGCTCCTGACCTCGTAGAGTTTATAGTCTAATTGAGAGACAGGAGGCATAAACAATTTACTGTGGGAAATGATGAAGGCTAAAGAGAAGATTTGGGTGAGCCTCCCACTGGACTCTGTCCTGATCAAGGTGTTACATTCAGTTCTGGGTACCACATTTTAAGATGGGCTGTAATGACCTGGAGAGTGTCTGAAGAACAAGAACAAGAAGGAGAAAGAGGAGGAGGAGGAACAGGGGGAGAGGAAGCATCAGCAGCAATAACAGCAGCAGCAACTGAAGTAGTAGTAGATAATATTTATACAGCACTTTAGAGTTTACAAATATTTTAATAACTTTTAATTTTTTGTTAAATATTTCCCAACCACATGCAAATATTTTAACAATCACTAAAAAATTTTTGAGTTCCAAACTCTCTTCCTCCTTTGTGTCCCTCCTCCTTCCTTGAGAAAGCAATTACTATTGATTATATTATTATATGATATTAATTATATTATGTGAATATATTATATTGATTATAAATGTGAGGTCATGAAAAACTTATTTCCATATTAACCATGTTGTAAAAGAATACACAGAAAAATAAAACAAGAAAAATAAAGTTGTTTTTTTTTTTTAAAGTATGCTTCAATCTATTTTCAGAATTAGTCAGTTCTCTCTCTGGAGGTGGCTAACATTCTTCCTCATGGGTCCTTTGGAATTATCTTGAATCACTGTCTTGATCAGAGTAGCTAAGTCTTTCAGTTAATCATCTTTACAATTTTGTCATTGCTGTATTCAGTATTCTCCTGGTCTTGCTCACTTCCCTTTTAGTGAGTTTGTATAAGTCTTCCTAGGTTTTTGTAAAAACATTCTGCTCCACATTTCTTATGGCACAATAGTATTCCACCATAACCATTTACTACAATTTGTTTAGCCATTCCCCAATTGGTGGATAGCCCCTCAATTTCTAAATGTTTTCCACCACAAAAAGAACTGCTATAAATATTTTTGTACGAATAAGTCCTTTTCCCTTTTCTTCAATCTGTTTGGGATACAGACCTAGTGGTGGTATTGCTGGGTCAAAGGATATGCAAGTTTTATAGTTCTTTGGGTGTAGCTCCAAATTTTCCCCCAGAATGACTGAACTAGTTCACAAATTCACAAACAATGCATTAGTGTCCAAAATTTTCCACACCCCCTCTGGCATTTCTCATTTTCTTTATCTGTCATGTTAGCCAGTCTGATAAGTGCAAGGAGATATCAGAAGTGTTTTAAGTTGCATTTCTGTAGTCAGTAGTGATTTAGAGTATTTTTTCATGTGACTATTGATAGCTTTAATTTTTTCTTGATTTTTTAGTACTTAATATTTGATTTTTTCCTTATTACATGCAAAAACAAATTTTAACTTTGTTTTTTTTTTTAATTTTGATTTCCAAATTCTCTCCCTCCCTTTCCCCCAGCCCCTATTGAAAAGGCAAGTCATTTGATACAGGTTATACATATGCAGTTATGCAAAACATATTTCCATATTAGTCATGTTGTGAAAGAAAATGTAGACAAAAAACCCCAGAAAAATAAAGTATGTCACTATAGTAACTTTCTGTGGTCAAGTTCTTTTTTTGTGGTTTGCTCATTTTTCTAGCCTATTTCTTGACTTTTAACTTAGTGTTAAAAAAAAGCAGTGCTCTGCTCCTGGGGTGAAGAAGGCACTGTCAGGTTTTTTTGTGCAGCTGTTTTCAGAGTTAGCTCTGAGGGCCTGTAAGTTTACAGTTTTTCCAAGGTGTTAGGATCTAAAGAGAGATGAGTGTACTACTCTCCTGGACTGTTCTATGATCTGTGAGTGACCACAGACATCTTTTTTCTGCCCTGGGACAGTGACTCAGAACTGTGACCAAGATCCACATTTGGGCAATGTAACAGAGTCCTGCCTCAAGTGCCAGCAAAGTGACCCCTGCAATTTTTTCTGACCATTTTTTGACCCCTCACCACCTGTGTGTTGAGGGCTCCAGAAGGTACTGCTGCCATTCTGATTCAGTCACCCCCAATGTCTCCTGCTGATTTGCTGGGTCTCAGCCTATGCTGGGTTAGCCTGCATTTGAGTGTACCATCTCTCACCTATGGGAAACAGGTCTTTTCTGTTGACCTTTCAAGTTGTCTTGTACTGGAAAATTGTCTCACCTCATCTTTTTGTGGGTTCTGCCACTCAGAATTATTCTTGAGGTGTTAAGGTGTTTGGAGGGGAATTTGGGAGAACTCAGACAAGTCCTGCCTTTTTTCTACCATCTTGACTCTGTCCCCTTCTTCTTTAGTTTTTTTCCTCTAGTTTTATTTATTACTTTAACTGCTTTTTTTCCCCTTAACTTTCAGTTTCATTAATCTCCCCTTTGATTTTCAGGATATCAGGATATTCAGTTTGGTGTTTAATTGGGGATTTAAAATTTGGTCTTTTTCTTGTTTTGTTTTGTTTTGTTTTGTTTTGTAAGAGGCCCAATTCATTGATCTGCTCCTCTTCTCTTTTATTGACATATGCATTTAGAGATATAAATTTTCCCCTAAGTATTTCTGTGGAAGCATTGCATGAATTTTTGAATGTGGTCTCATTGCATCATTCTCTTTAATGAAATTATTGATTTTCTATGATTTGTTCATTGACATGCTTATTCCTTAGGATTAAATTATTTTGTTTCAAATTAATTTTCAATCTGTGCTCTAAATGTAATTTTATTGCATTATGATCTGAAAAGAGTGCTTT
Source organism: Pseudocheirus occidentalis (assembly GCA_028646575.1). Lineage (NCBI taxonomy): Eukaryota > Metazoa > Chordata > Mammalia > Diprotodontia > Pseudocheiridae > Pseudocheirus > Pseudocheirus occidentalis. Next base: position 146,540,573 of record CM053596.1, read on the forward strand.
TAATATTTCTGCTTTTCTGCATTTGGTTGTGATAAGTTTTGGGGAAAGTGCTGTGTATAGCTGAGTAAAAGATATACTCCTTTTTGTTCCCATTCAGTTTTCTCCAGAGATCTATCCCATCTCACTTTTCTAAGATTCTATCCATCTCCTTGTCTTTTTTTTCTTATTTATTTTATAGTTAGACTTACCTAGCTGTGTTGAGGTCCCTCACTAGTATAGTTTTATTTTCTGTTTCTTCCTGTAATTCATTTACTTCATTGTCTATAATTCCCTTCAGCAAGATGCAATTTCAAGATTTTAAACAATTTTTATCTCATTTGATTGTCACAATAACCATGGAAGGTAGGTACTACTATTATCTCCATATTATAGATGAATAAATCAAGGCTGAAATTGTCGCTTTGCCCAAGGTCACTCAGTTAGTAAGTACCTGAGATTAGATTCAAACTTAAGACTTTCTGACTCCACGTCTGCGTTCTGGCAAGAGGCTAAAGGTCTCTAAGAGCCAAACTGAACCTCCCCCTTCTCCTAAAGAGAAGAAGCTCCTGAAATGCACAACCTTCCCTCTCTGTGCCTCACCCTGTGTCTCTGGACCAGAATTTTATGCACCATTTCCAGTTCTCCTCACTCCCACCCCACGACCAGGAGAATTTTCACCTTGGAGGTAGAGTAAGCCCCTGAATAGAGGTCTCAAGAAGGGCTATTGCATAAGTCAACAGTTTTGTGATCAATGTCAGTCTTGTCTCTTCAGCGTTGAGGTAGGGGAAAGGGGACTCTAAGGGACATCTGTTGGGATTGTTCAGACCCCAAGTCAAGCTAGAAAGGCTGGTATTTATCACGTTGATCACAGAAAAGCTAATTTCATTTTATTGATAACATAAATAAAGAGGGAGTCCTCCCCCCCACCAAATGCCACATTTAGCTGTGTGTGTGTACATATGTGTATATGTATATATGTAAGTGTTGCCTATCTATACATTATGCATATACAGTTATTTTCTATAGAGACAGTTAATATTTATGTGCTATGCCTCTGATTCTGCTCCCTTCCCTTTGTACTGCTTCATAGGATTCTTTCTGTATTTCTTTATATTGTTTATGCACATCATTTTTGATAGTAAAATCACAGGACTTAGAGCTGGAAGGGATCTTGAAGGTTGTCTAATCTTTGTTTGCCAAATGAGAAACTGAGGCCCAGAGAAGAGATTCCATTACTTGACTAAGACCATGTTGGCTACATATATGTGCCCTTTATGCATGTATACATGCATGTATGTGTATTATACACATGTATGTGTGTGTTATATATGTACTCTTGTGGTGCAGTCTTTTTCAGTTATGTACAACTCTTCATTTGGAGTTTTCTTGGAAAATATACTGGAGTGGGTCACATGGCCAAGAAGTATCTAAGGCCAGTTTGGACTCAGATCTTCCTGATTTCAGAACCAGAGTTCTGTCAGTGGCAATTGGAAGCCATTGGAATTGATTGAGTAGGGGAGTCACATGGTCAGATCTGTGCTTAAAGAGTTTACTTTGGCACATGCATGTGTGCATGTACCTAAACACATGTGTATACGTGTGTCTAGATGGCACAGTGGATAGAGTGCTAGGCCAGGAGTCAAGAAGACTCATTTTCCTGAGTTCAAATCCAACCTTAGGCACTTACAGTGTGACCCTGGGCAAGTCACTTATCCCTTTTTGCCTCAGTTTCCTCATCTGTAAAATGAACTGGAGAAGGAAAGGGCAAACCACGCCAGTATCTTTGCTAAGAAAGCCCCAAATGGGCTATGAAGAGTTGGACAGGACTGAAATGACTGAATAACAACAACACATAGTTGTACTTATTCACCTTATACTTCTGCTGTATGTGTTTATATTTGTCCATGATGTCCTTTCCCCCAATTAGAATGGAGCTCCTTACCATAGGATCATAGATTTAAAGCTGGAAGGGAAGGGACCATTGACTCTATCTTCCCACTCCCATTTAACAGATGAATCAAGCTAAACTGAGAAGGATAATAAGTTGCTTTCCTGGGGTCACTAGTGTCAGGGGAGGAATTCTAATCCAGGTGTCCCTAACTCTGAGTCCAATACTCCATCCACTTTGCTACTTAGCTCAACAGTCAATGAACATTTATTAAGCACCTACTATGTGCTCAGCTTTTGAGGATACAAAGAAAAGCACAAAACCCTGTTCTCAAGGAGCTCCCTGTCTAACAGGGAGACAGCTTGCAAGCAATTATGTACAAACCATGTGCAAGCTTAATTGGAAATAATAAAAAGAGATTTTAAATTAGGACTTGAAGGGTTAGTTTCATTCTTTGTATTTGAATCCTTATCACCTAGTACAGTGCCCAGCATGTAGTAGGTGCTTAATGCCTTCTTCGTGATTGATTGGTTGTTGATTTGGGGGTGAAGGAAATGGACTGACCTGTGATTTCTTTAGTATAAGGGATTCTCTGGTGAGGAAAATCTTCCAATGCAGGCCAGCACTTGCTCTGTAATTTAGAGTTCTAGGAGTATCCAGCAATTAAATGACTTGCTTAGGGTCCTGCAATTGATTTTATATCTATATCTATATCTATATCTATATCTATATCTATATCTATATCTATATCTATATCTATATCTATATCTATATCTATATCTATATCTATATCTATATCTATATCTATATATCTGTATCTGTATCTGTATCTGTATCTGTATCTGTATCCATATCCGTATCTGTATCTATATCTCTATCTACACACATGCATATATATATGCACATCTAATATATACATATGTAGATACAGGTGTCTATATACACACATTAACATTTATATACACGCACACACACACGTGTGTGTGTATTGTATATGTGTATATGCAAGTATGTCCATAAAGGGGGGAGAGAGAGATGTAAAAGGACAAAAAAAAAAATCAGGGTCTTTTAAAGTTTGAAGGGAAAGACCATATTAATGAAGGAATTGCAGCCCCCAGAAGGAATGAGACTCAAAGTCTCAACAATCAGGGGCATAAAAATAAGTTATTATTATTAGGGTATATTCTTAAAATTATGAATCCTTCCCATGGTTTGGTTATGCTTCTTATCAATGGGTGAAGCTCCAGATTTTATAATCTCGGGGGACAGCTCTTCAGCTCTCTAAGAAGGCATAAGTGTTCTCTTCAATCCTTATTGATGGTGTTTGTAATGAAAGTGAATTCCTCTTTGGTAAGATCAACAAAAGCAAAAATATTCACCCAGGGTTCGGGTGGGGGAAGGAAGGGAAAGTGAGAGAAAAGGAGGCAATTTGGAGAAACAAATAATGGGGGCAACCCCTCAACTTTCCATAAGTAACTGGCTTGCCAGATGCCATGTAAAGAAGGACACCCCCACCCTGCCTCCCTACTCTCTGTCATCTCCCACCTCTCCGAATACAAAGCTATCCAAAGTTTCTTCCTAATCCCATCATTCACCAGGGATGTGAAGAACAGCAGGATCAGCAGGCAAATGCATTCTCTATTATCCATCCTCTCCCACCCGCCATCATCAGGCCGATGCCTCTGCCGTTTTGGGATGGCCAAAGGAGGTTTTGCCAACTCATGTCTAAACTATATATGGATTAAACTGCCCCCTGCCAGCACAGAGTACCCATTGTGAGCCTTTGTTATGCTGTACACAAACCTGTTCTTGAACACACACACACACACACACACACACATACACACACACACACAGCTTTCACTGAGGCCTCTTTGTTTGGACTGAAAAATGAAGCACTGTCTGCAAAGGAATGTTCCGCAGGTAGTAATCTAAACTTCAGTCCCCCAAGTAAGGGAGAGGGAGGATTAATTGAACACACACAGGGGCTGTTGCTTGGAGGGACTTCATAGGAATGCAAACTTTAGGCCCTCAAAGCGGCCACAACAAAAGGGAAATTCTTCCTATCTCCACCTCATGCTAAGACTACTGCTATCAGATGAATCACGCCATCCTACCTGCTCAAAAGAGAAGGGCTGCCCCCACTTCTCCAGCACCAGGAGGGCAGAAGGGCTCCAGGGTCGTTGTCAGCTGAGGCAGCCTAGGCTGCTGTTCTATGCTGCTAATGAGCTGTCACGGCCTAATTTGTGTTTGAGGTTGGGAGTGATAAGTGACACAGCTGAGACTTCTTTCTGCTTGGGGGTGATTTTTCAAGGGGACCCGACTGACACTGGCATCTTTAACTCTTTGTGGGTAAGGAGGCTGGGAAGCTGTCCTTTTTTCTTACAACAGGGAATTCCCCTGGGTTCCCTCTATCCCTTCCCCAAGTATATTAGTGTTCTCCCTTTATACCTAGAATGAAGATTATGTATATAGACTGGAAAGAACCCCAGAAGTCTTCTAGTCCGAATTACCCATTTTACAAATTGGAAAACTGAGGCCCATGGAGAAGTTAAGTGAGTTGCCCAAAGTCATGCAAACATTAAGAATCCTAAATAACAATTTGAACCCTGGACTTCTGACTTAAGTTCTTTCATACCAGGCTCTAGCCGCCTTGTAGACACTTTGTATCTTCTTATCTGTATCTATATACATGTTGTATTTCTACCCCTCCCCTGCTGAGCAGTAGAATGTAAGCCTTTTCAATCTGGAACTATGCCCAAAGGGCTATAAATAATAGCATACCCTTTGACCCACTAATACCACTTTTGGGATTGTATCCCAAAGAGATCACAGAAGTGGGAAAGGGTCCCATATGTACAAAAGTATTTATTGCAGCTCTCTTTGTGGTGGCAAAAAACTGGAAATTTAAGGGATGCCCATCAGTTGGGGAATGGCTGAACAAGTTATGGTATATGAATGTGATGAAATATTATTGTGCTATAAGAAATGGGAAGGAGATTGACTTCATACTTACCTGGAGAGTCCTATATGAATTGATGCTGAGTGAGAAGAGCAGAACCAGGAAAAATTTGTACACAGTCACAGATACATCATATGTGTGACGACCAACTTTGAAAAACTGGACACTTCTCAGCATCGCACAATTAAAAGACAACTATACAAGTCTCAAGATGGAAGGAGATGTCTACAATCAGAGAAAGATCCAGAAAGATCAGAGTTTAAAAGGAG